>CM061237.1:67812296-69062296 GCA_030848705.1 Heracleum sosnowskyi
AATCTAAAAAACAATACCTTTACTCTCATAACCACTAGGGTTCGAAGTCATGAAGTTTACAGTTTTTAAAATGGGTTACAAGTCAGTCCTAACTTAAATGGTCACTATAATGGTTATGCATGTAATGACGTCCATTTTTAACCAAGTTACACCCATTTAACAACAACTAAACCATCAAAACCAACATCCTTACTACTTATTAGTTCTTAACCTTCATAAATATAGCACCAACATCAATGCACAATAATTAATCATCAAGATTCTACCATTTATAAACCAAACTTCAAGAACCAACACATACTACAACATATCTTGAAAACATGCTTATATCTTAATATAAATCAAGGGGTGGAGAGGATTATACCTTTCTTGAAGTGGTACTAACACTAAATTTAGCTTGTAGGCTCTAGGGAAGTCTTGATCTATCCTTATAACCTTACACTTCCAAAAAGAAACCAAGAACTCAAGTTAGTTACTATATTTTCTTGAACTTTTGATTCAAGATTTCACCATCTCATACTTAAGGAATGGGTTTGAGAATTAGAGTTTTCTTTATCTACTCAAGAGGTATCCAAGAAGCATCTACTTGTAATTTATGGTGGCTTGGAAGGCTTGAAGAAATTTTCTTCTTCTTCTTTTTGGTGGGGAGGCCGAGAATTTCTTGAAAGGGGGGGGGGATGTTTCTTGGTTGTTTTGTTTTGTGTTGTGTGTTTGTGTGGGTACTTGTGTGATATACTTTCAATAATTCTCTTTAGATCTACAAGTACAACTAAAGGAGGGTTTGAAGGAAAAGGTAATCTAATTTTCCCTAATTTAGGGGATAATGTTTTCTAACTTGTTGTCTAGGCTTGTTTAGCTTTCAAATATTTAGTTGGCTTGGTTTTTGCATGGTTCTTGCATGGTGAATCTTTATATACATGTTACCCAACACTTATTGAATAGTGAATTTGCTGATGAAAAATATTTTCAGACCACACTATATGGAAGACATGGAATGAATGTTTCGATGTTATATTAGTGATGTATAAGGAGAATAAGTGAATGTAAACGCGATCAAAATCGGGAGATTCCAACTTTAAATTTTGATCACTATTCATCGGACAATCAAGGATGTATTGATTTGATCGTTTTGAAAAAGTATGTAGAATGAGAAATCCATGATTATATCTTAAACCAAGGTGAGAAATCCTTGAGCATATATTAAGCCAAGGTAATGGAAAGATCAAGGAAGTATCCCTAGCATTGGTACAGAGAAACGTTTTTAAAATCACTTGAACCTATCGCGAAACAGAAGCGTAACGAATTATGGATTAAACCCTAACCGAAGGGGAAGTATCATATAAGATCATCAATTGCAACATATAAGAGGATTGACGACACAAATTATGACATAAGCGTGATGCAGGAGGGTGACATAGGTGTGACAAGGTGATGACAAGGTGATGAATCACCACCTTGTCACCACTTTCACCACAAACCACAACAAGTTGACATGTGGCAAGGGGGTGACTAAACTAAACCATAACCACACAAATTGGATGCATCCATTTAGCATCATTTAGACAAAAGAAAAGAAAAGAAAAGCAAGTATTCTCCCCATTTCTTAGAATTCTGCCCAGCATGAGCAAGGAGCAAGGAAAAATTCATAACTATAATTCTACTCATCCTAAAATCGCCGCATTTGGACCATATCTCCCTCAATATATACCCAAGGTACGTTCAAAATTTAATGGCCATCCAAGAAGTGTAGCATGGTCAAATATTGGATCAAAGATGAGGCATGGATAGTGATTTCGAAAATACTAACTTGTGTTCTTGATTTTGTTCTTGAAGATTAAGCTAGTTAAGGATGTTTAAAGCTCAAGAAAGGATAGTTAGGTCATTTTTAGTGTCTCTAAGGCAGCAAGGAAGGTATAACACCTCTGCCCTCTTGATATTAATTGAGTTTTATGCTTAAGTTTGTAGTATAGTTCGTTAAACATGTAGTATAAGAGATCCATGCATGTTTTAATTATTTTGGTTGGTTGAATGAGTTGTGGTTGATTGAGGGATGAGTTCTTGAGTTAGTATGAACTGTCCTAGAGTTTTAAATGATATATGGATGTATGGATTGTCTTGGTTGGATGTTTATATTGGTTGTGAAATGGAAACGTTCGATGTATAGCCGTCGTAATGACGAAATGTTTATTAACTGCTTTGACAGTGGTATTCGAGGCTCTTAATCTACTGTCAAGTGTGACCACTGACCATGATAATTTAGGTCTTGTGTCATAGTTTGTTTTGGAGAAAGAATCATATCGTTTCGATTTACGGTTTAGGAGAAACACTCGTTTTAGTGAAAGCGGTTTCAGATAACTAAGTAGTTCACTGTATGAACTTTGAGTTCATGATCAAGCCTCTTAAAAATGGAATTGGGTCATGATATTAATTTGGATACTAATATTGACAGTTAGGAAGGGCACCGAGAAGGTTTCGTGTTAAGAAGATGATTTTTCGATTTTATAAAAATACAAAAATCAAAGTTGCGCAAGTGAAATACCCTTAAGGAGATAGTTTAAACCATGAGTTTAGTAATGGTAAAGTACTTGGGTTTTGTGAACGGATTATCAACCAAACTTTTGACTTAAGAGTTTAAGGAATGTCATGAGGTTATAAGTGATCAAGAGCGAGACATTTGATGTTCCTTAATAGAACGTTAGTGCTTAAGTTAAATGCACTTTAAATGATTACGATAGGGGACTGATCGAGTATTTCTTTGTTTATAGATTTCCCGGAAAGTTCTCGAACCCATAACAACCAAGGACCCGAGGCAAGTTTTCTCATCCCATGTTGTTTTCCATTACTTATATTGATGATGCATATGATGTGATATCATGCATGCTTTCAAACCTTACATCGTATATAGATCTAACGGTATTAAAAATGTTGAGATGTAGTATATACATATGATATTATATCATGCATGCTTTCAAACCTTACATCGTATATAGATGTAATGGTAATAAAAATGTTGAGATATAGTATATGTATATGATAGATGCATGTCATTTTTCAAACCCTACATCATATTAGTGATGTTGTTGTGATATATTCTGCTTTAATGCTATGAAAATATTTATAAACTGTTTACGCTTTTGATAGAAAGCTTTATAAGATATAAGGGTTTATATGCTATGTAAATATTAGATATAAACCGAGGTGTTATATAGGCTCTAAGGGTAGATCGCTCGTACGAGGATTTTAAAACTTAGACCGGGAGTCAAATTAGTATTTTGGTCTTGATTATACTGTCAGAAACTGGAGGGTCCAGGGATAGCTATGTTTTAAATATGTTGATTAAATATTCCAATATATATGTATTATTCGATATTTAATGTTAAATATTAAATAATATTTTTAAAAATATTATTTGAATATTTATTTAAGTAAGTGAATATTATTTTGGATATTCAGTTAAGTGGTATTATATTGGATAATAATTCAATATTTATTAGTTGAATATTTATGAAATATTTTAAAAATGATTTAAAAATCATAGGAACCTTATTTAGATATTACGTAAGGTTCCAATAATTATTTAAAAGATTTTCTGATCTTAAAAAGGTATTTTACCAAACTCCCGGGTCATGATTTCGAAATGATTTACTCGAGGATCGAGGTCAGTTGACAATAGTCAACCCACACAGTTTTATTACTTCCTCAACATTTCCGGAAGTAAGTATGGTAATAAGTTCATACCTATCAACGAGCTAGTTTATGCTCGGGGAACAACGATTAAGTTCGGTTCCAGTTTAAAGGATAGGATTCATCATGGGACTGGAAAGGCTTACACGGCAATGAAACAGGTGTCGGGGTAGTGACTATAATTATCAAGGCTTACCCGGTGATGAAACAGGCGCCGAGGTAGTGACCTTTCGTGCAAAGGCTTACACGGTAATGAAATAGGTGTCGATGTAGTGACCTTATAGCACAATGGGCCCGAATACGGCCAGGGTGATAACCGAACAGGAAATCGTCCTTCTACTAGTAGAGAAGTTATGTTACGATACAGCGGCAGATCACCGTGTATCGGGTGTTCCAGAATGTCCCCTTCTTCCACTTGGAATTGTGCTGCACATTGTAATGAAAGCCTAGCTGCTGAGTTACCGATAATGTGACAGTAATTGAACAATGATGTTCTGTGTACAGTATTTGAACTATATGATATGATTTGACGAAAAGAAGATTTAAATATATCATTATGTATACAAATGAAGTTTTAAAAGATTTCAATTATGATATCAGCTACATATATAATTGTGCTACTATATATTATTGTTGAGCTTTAGTGCTCATTCTTGTTTTTATATATCACAACACAACAGAGTCAAAAAGGTGTTCATTACTGATATTTTACAGTATTTTGAACAGTATGAGATATCTAAATAGATATGCGTGTATATATGTTGAGAAGGTATTTAAGATATACAGTATGTTGAACTGTATAGTATTTTGAATCAATGGATAGGCTTTAAGCCTTGATTCCAATATTAATATCTATTTTGAAAAGATGTGTTTTGAGTCTTGGTTCATTATATCGATACCAAGGATTTCTAAATGATTTACGAAAAGTATTTGAGTATGATTATAAGTCATACAGTATTTTGAACGGGATACTAATTTGGGTCAAACCCTAGTAGTTTTAAAACTTTGATCCTATATGGATTATCTATCTTAAAGGTTTAAAGATTTAAACTGGGATAGATTTCTTGCTGAGCGCTATTATCTCATTATTACTTTATTAAAACTTTCAACATGAATAAAACATTGTCGATTCACCCCGTATTACGAGAGCAAGGGAATGGAGAGACCACCCTTGAGTTAGTTCAGCAGGATGGATACTGTCGGAGTTAGCGGAACAGTTGCAGATTGAATTAGTGAGAATTGTTTTCGAGTAGGTTTTCATTATTGAACCTTGTATAGAATTTTGAGGTCTATTATTTTAACTTCAGCTAGAAGTTGTAAATAATAGATGAGATCCTGGATAGTCAATTTGGTTTGTAATAACAAGTGTTACTTATTGTTGCTCATTTCCAAGGCTATAACTTGTGTGTGTGTGTGCGTAAGTGATTGGGGTCTTTGGAGTTGTATTATTAGAATATGGTAAGTGATACAGGTATTGTATGATTGATGGAGCGTGACAACCCATATTCATGACCCCGGATC
The DNA here is from genome assembly GCA_030848705.1 of Heracleum sosnowskyi. Lineage (NCBI taxonomy): Eukaryota > Viridiplantae > Streptophyta > Magnoliopsida > Apiales > Apiaceae > Heracleum > Heracleum sosnowskyi. The sequence continues at coordinate 67,817,502 of CM061237.1, forward strand.
TGGGGGTGTTACAGAAATGGTATCAGAGCATTAAGTTATAGACTTGGACATGAGAGTATTAAGAGTTATATCTAAGTAAGCGAATAACGTGAGGACTCATATAGAGTTAGTTAAGTGGACTACCGGAGGTAGTGCCATTGAGGATGTCAAGGTTAAAGAGTTTAGTAGAAGACTTATTGGAGGATCAATAGGATCATTGGAGACCATCATAATGATGAGACGAACGTTTAGAATTGTACACGGATTATCAAGGACATTAAGATAAGACGCGGAGCAGAGTCTCAGTTGCAATTGGGGTAAGGGCGGAATGGCCAATACTAATGGGTAACTTGACTTATTAAGAACCTAAGTGTTTGTAGTTCATCGTAATTTGCCCACGAGAAGGCAGCACGTGTGAGGATTAAGACGTTTACAGTCCTTTACACGATCCGAAGTACTAAATTGTGTGGACTAGTTAAGGCATTATCTTGTGTATGAAGTCCAAGCCTTGAGAACCACGATTCCACCAGAGTTGGTGTCTTTTCCGTCGATGGGTATTTCGTTACCTAAAGAAGAAGACTTTTGCATACATGTAGTACCAGAACGTTATCGTGAGACGAACGTGCTAAATTGCATCGCGAGTATGTTTCGTACGATAGGCCATTATGGCTCAACTCAGAAATCAAAGATATGAAGAATGGATAGCGTGATTCTGATAGAGACACGTATGGTTGCAATGAGCAATGCGACAATCTCATGACCTACGAGGAACGAGACCTATGGCGGCCTGGGGTTGGATTCATTCGATACGACTAGTGTTAAGAAATTACATATACGTTAATCAACCTTCATCTTTTGAGAATGTGTTGACGCGGTCGTAGGAGGCCCAATCTCTGAATGATTATCGGGGAATGACGAATATGTTTCGAACTCCCGACCTATCTAAGGACTTGTACAATTTTGAGGTACCGTTGGTTAGTACCCTAATCCATAAAGGCAGAAAGATAGGATCATCCTTGTAGAAGGTGATGTGAGAACTTAGGGGTAATAATTGACCCAATTTTCTATCTACTTGCTGGTACGCCATTCAATGAATTTTTTTCTTTTCATAACCCGAGTTACCCTAAAGGGTTTATGTCGATTTAACCCTTCTTGCATTTCATTATTAAAATATAGAATGCGACCAACAACCGATATGGTCATTACATTTCAATTCTTCTGCTCCTCTTACCCTTGGGGTCTGAGTGCGCATCTGAGTAGCCAAAATTTTGTTTTCTTTCTTTCAATGGCTAGATGTTAAGATTTTTTGCTAGCAGATTGAAATTGTCTAGTTATATATGCTATTAAGAATGACTAGTTAATCGTTCAAACTAGTTGAAATTTTAAACACTATGATAAAGATCTAGCTAGTTTCTCTGACTAGATATTACGTTTCAAACCAGTTGAACTAGCCAATTTTGTTTGGCTAATTGCTAATGATTCTTGAAGTGGACTAGTTATCGTTTCACTAAGTTCAACTTTCGGTCAAATTTATATAAGTGAATTCACGATGCATTAGGTATGCAGTGAAGTATGATGAGAAAATTTTCAAACGATAATTTGATTGAGACCTAACCAGGTCGCCCCCTCAACGAGAATTTTTACAATGTTTTTTTTAAAAAGTTTTATGTTGTTGAAATACTTCTTGTACCATGCAAGTATTTTCCTTAGTATTTGGAAAAAGAGAGTGTTGAAGCTTAGAGCTAAAACAAATGAGTACGACAAATTATGAAGTGAAGTTTACGAAAATTGCCAAGGTTTGTTTCGCATGATGCGAATTCAGAATAACGGAGTGTTCGAAATGACTGATTATGTTACCTTGGTTAATGAAACGACTATGACAGAAAATGGAAGCAAAGTGGACGAGAAAGAAATGGGCATAAAGAAAATAGAGTATGAAACGTGAACAGATTGAGAAAGAAAGAAAGTAAGAATTCATATTATCGGACGAGGGAACGTTTGACCTCCAAGGATATGAAACTTATTTAGCCTATGTGATAGATACGAAACGGGAAGTACCGAGTGTACAGAATATCCCTGTTGTTAACGAATTCGATGATGTATTTCCAGAAGATCTCCCAGGGTTACCACCCGATAGAGAAATAGAGTTTGCTATAGAATTAGCTCCAAGAACGACGCCAGTTTCAAAGGTCGTACTGACTAGCTCCAGTCAAGATAAAGAAATTAACCGCTCAATGGTAGGAATTGTTAGAGAAAGGAATGATAAGACCAAGTGTGTCACCATGGGATGCACCCGTGTTATTGGTGAAGAAAAAGGACGGCATCATGAGGCTGTGCATAGATTATCGAAAGCTAAATAGGCTAACTATTAAGAATGAATACCCCTGCCAAGGATCAGTGATTGGATCAATCGGCTGCATGATGTAGTTGAATTCTCGAAGATTGATTGAGAACTGGATGCCACCAGTTGAATATTAAACCTGAGGACGTACCCAAGACTGCATTTCGCACCAGGTATGGACACTATGAGTTTTTTTGTGATGTCGTTGGGCTAACGAATGCCCCTGCAACTTTCATGGACTTGATTAATCGAGTTTTCAAGAAATATTTGGATAAGTGTGTCATAGTGACATCGACAATATTTTGGTTTACCTCAAAGACTGAGGAAGAACATGTAGAACATTTGAGGATAGTGTTAGAAGCACTTAGGAGGGAAAAGTTATATGCCAAGTTCTCAAAGTGTGAGTTTTGGCTAAAGGAAGTACAATTTTTAGGATATGTGGTCAACAATGAAGAGGTGCTGGTTGACCCCGCTAAGATAAAAGCTGTTTCGGACTGGGAAAGACCAACCACACCAACCGAGGTGAGAAATTTTGTGGATTTAGCCGGATATTACCGAAGATGTGTACAAGATTTTGCTAAAATAGCAGCTCCACTGACCCGACTTACTTGAAAGATTGAAGAGTTGAACGGACCGAGAAATATGAGAAAAGTTTCCAGGAATTAAAGAAGAGACTAGTCACCGCCCTGTGCTGGTACTGTCAGACGGGAAGGGAGATTTTGTGATCTATAACAACGCATCGCATAAAGGATTAGGGTATGTGCTTATGCAGCACAGAAAGGTAACTGAGTATGCATCCAGACAATTAAAGGAATACGAATTTAGATACCCTACACATGACTTAGAATTGGCAGCGATAGTTTTCGCTTTAAAGATTTAGAGGCACTAATTGTATGGAAAGAAGTGCGAGATTTATACAAATCATAAGAGCATTAGATACACTTTCCCAGAAAGAAATTACCATGAGAATAGAAAAGATAGCTAAAGCTAATCAAGGATTATGACTGTGGGATTCATTACCACCCAGGGAAGGTCAATGTGGTGGCCGATGCCCTTGGTAGGAAAGAGAGATTTAAGATGATAACATCGTTGGATAAAGTTAATCCAAGGATTTGAGAAAATGGAAATTGAGGTTAAGATAACCGGAAATGGTATTAAGAGACTATTTGAGGTTGCAATGCAACCAGGATTGCTGCAGAAAATCAAGCTATGTCAAGAACAAATGATGAGTGAAGGTATAAGGTCAATGTTGGGGAAAGAATTGAAGACTGAGAAAGATGATAAGGGAATCCTGAGGTATTTTTACCGAGTTCAGGTTCCCAGTGTTCAAAAGATAAGGGATGCTAATTTTTCAGAATGACTAATAAGAGGAACTGGAAGGACGAAGTTTGAAGTTTGAAGTTACGAGTACAACAAGGATTATTTAAAGGTCCTGATTGAGCCAAAATAAATTAAGGAATAAAGATCTGTCATAAAGAGAGAACTACACCGAGAGTACGAAAAGTAAAGAAAGAAAGGAAATGTTATAGGTGGTCGGATAGATAAAAAGGATATTATCGATTCATAAATAAATATTGGATATGTCAGAAAATGAAGGCAGAACAAAGACCTAGTTGACTATCACAACCTGTGGAGATTCCTGATTAGGAATGTAAGTTCTTGTAATGGATTTTGTGATAGGATCAACAAGAATCAAGTCGAACTATGACGTCAATTGAGTTATAATTGATGGATTAAATGAGTCTACTCATATTTTATTATTAGCGGGAGACCTTCAATCGAAGAGTTACGAAAGAGATAGTTGGGTGACATGAAGTTCCAGTCACCATCGTGTCGGATAAGAACCAATGATTAAACTCCAGATTCGGGAGGAGTTGTCCAAACGTGTTTGGCGGCGAGATTGAGTGCGAGCACTACTTAGGATCCACAGACCGAAGGACTGACCGAAAGAAACATTTCAGACAACCGAAGTTACGGTAAGCGTTGTACCGCTGATTGCAAGAGTAGTCGGATGTTGATAGAAAATGGGTGTACAAGAGTACAACCAGAATTGGCTTATATAGAGCGCCCGGTAGATATCACAGACCGGAATGAGTAAGTGTTGTAATGAAACCATAGGGTTGAAAAGTCAACCTGGGAACTGGAGATTACTATATTGGAGAAGTAACATCAGCTATTTTCTTAGATTCCAGGACGGAATCCTTTTAAGGAGGGGAGACTGTAATAACCCGAAATTTTGGACTTAGTTAAAAAAAAAATTGATGAATAGTAATTGTTGATAAATAGTGAATTTGCTGATGAAAAATATTTTCAGACCACACTATATGGAAGACATGGAATGAATGTTTCGAAGTTATATTAGTGATGTATAAAGATAATAAGTAAATGTAAACGCGATCAGAATCGGGAGATTCCAACTTTAAATTTTGATCACTATTCATCGGACAATCAAGGATGTATTGATTTGATGAAAAAGTATGTAGACTGAGAAATCCATGATTATATCTTAAACCAAGGTGAGAAATCCTTGAGCATATATTAAGCCAAGGTAATGGAAAGATCAAGGAAGTATCCCTAGCATTGGTACAGAGAAACGTTTTTAAAATCACTTGAACCTATCGCGAAACAGAAACGTAACGAAATATGGATTAAACCCTAACCGAAGGGGAAGTATCATATAAGATCATCAATTGCAACATATAATAGGATTGACGACACAAATTATGACATAAGCGTGATGCAGGAGGGTGACATAGGTGTGACAAGGTGATGAATCACCACCTTGTCACCACTTTCACCACAAACCACAAAAAGTTGACATGTGGCAAGGGGGTGACTAAACAAAACCATAACCACACAAATTGGATGCATCCATTTAGCATCATTTAGACAAAAGAAAAGAAAAGAAAAGCAAGTATTCTCCCCATTTCTTAGAATTCTGCCCAGCATGAGCAAGGAGCAAAGAAAAATTCATAACTCCATATATACTCATTCTAAAATCGCCAAATTTGGACCATATCTCCCTCAATATATACCCAAGTTACGTTCAAAATTTAATGGCCATCCAAGAAGTGTAGCATGGTCAAATATTGGAGAAAGGATGAGGCATGAATAGTGATTGCGAAAATACTAACTTGTGTTCTTGATTTTGTTCTTGAAGATTAAGCTAGTTAAGGATGTTTAAAGCTCAAGCCAGGATAGTTAGGCCATTTTTAGTGTCTCTAAGGCATAAAGTAAGGTATAACACCTCTTTCCTCTTGATATTAATTGAGTTTTATGCTTAAGTTTGTAGTATAGTTCGTTAAACATGTAGTATAATAGATCCATGCATGTTTTAATGATTTTGGTTGGTTGAATGAGTTGTGGTTGATTGAGGGATGAGTTCATGAGTTAGTATGAACTGTACTAGAGTTGTAAATGATATATGGATGTATGTATTGTCTTGGTTGGATGTTTGGATTGGTTTTGAAATGGAAACGTTCGATGTATAGCCGTCGTAATGACGATATGTTTATTAACTGTCTTGACATTGGTATTCTAGGCTCTTAATCTACTGTCAAGTGTGACCACTGACAATGATAATGTAGGTCTCGTGTCGTAGTTTTTTATGGCGAAAGAATCGTATCGTTTCGATTTACGGTTTAGGAGAAACACTCGTTTTAGTGAAAGCGGTTTCGGATAACTAAGTAGTTCACTGTATGAACTTTGAGTATATGATCAATCCTCTTAAAAATGGAATTGGGTCATGATATTAATGTGGATACTAGTATGGACAGTTAGGAAGGGAACCGAGAAGGTTTCGTGTTAAGAAGATGATTTTTCGATTTTATAAAAATGCGAGAATCAAAGTTGCGCAAGTGAAATACCCTTAAGGGGATAGTTTAAACCATGAGTTTAGTAATGGTAAAGTACTTGGGTTTTGTGAATGGATTATCAACCAAACTTTTGACTTAAGAGTTTAAGGAATGTCATGAGGTTATAAGTGACAAAGATCTAGACATTTGATGTTCCTTAATAGAACGTTAGTGCTTAAGTTAAATGCACTTTAAATGATTATGTTAGGGGACTGATCGAGTATTTCTTTGTTTATAGATTTCCCGGCAAGTTCTCGAACCCATAACCAACCAAGGACCCGAGGCAAGTTTTCTCATCCCATGCTGTTTTCCATTACTTATATTGATGATGCATATGATGTGATATCATGCATGCTTTCAAACCTTACATCGTATATAGATGTAACGGTATTAAAAATGTTGAGATGTAGTATATGCATATGATATTATATCATGCATGCTTTCAAACCTTACATCGTATATAGATGTAATGGTAATAAAAATGTTGAGATATAGTATATGCATATGATAGATGCATGTCAGTTTTCAAACCCTACATCATATAAGTGATGTTGTTGTGATATATTCTACTTTAATGCTATGAAAATATTTATAAACTGTTTACGCTTTTGATAGAAAGTTTTATAAGATATAAGGGTTTATATTCTATGTAAATATTAGATATAAACCGAGGTGTTATAGAGGCTCTAAGGATAGAGCGCTCGTACGAGGATTTTAAAACTTTGACCGGGAGTCAAATTAGTATTTTGGTCTTGATTATACTGTCAGAAACTGGAGGGTCCAGGGACAGCAATGTTTTAAATATGTTGATTAAATATTCCAATATATATGTATTATTGGATATTTAATGTTAAATATTAAATAATATTATTAAAAATATTATTTGAATATTTATTTAAGCAAGTGAATATTATTTTGGATATTCACTTAAGTGGTATTATATTGGATAATAATTTAATATTTATTAGTTGAATATTTATGAAATATTTTAAAAATGATTTAAAAATAATAGGAACCTTATTTAGATATTACGTAGGGTTCCAATAATTATTTAAAAGATTTTCTGATCTAAAAAAGGTATTTTACCAAACTCCCGGGTCATGATTTCGAAATGATTTACTCGAGGATCGAGGTCAGTTGACAATAGTCAACCCACACAGTTTTATTACTTCCTCAACATTTCCAGAAGTAAGTATGGTAATAAGTTCATACCTATCAACGAGCTAGTTTACGCTCGGGGAACAACGATTAAGTTCGGTTCCAGTTTAAAGGATAGAATTCATCATGGGACTGGAAAGGCTTACACGGCAATGAAACAGGTGCCGGGGTAGTGACTATAATTATCAAGGCTTACTCGGTGATGAAACAGGCGCCGAGGTAGTGACCTTGCGTGCAAAGGCTTACACGGTAATGAAACAGGTGATGATGTAGTGACCTTATAGCACAATGGGCCCGAATGCGGCCAGGGTGATAACCGAACAGGAAATCGTCCTTCTACTAGTAGAGAAGTTTTGATACGATACAGCGGCTGATCACCGTGTATCGGGTGTTCCAGAATGTCCCCTTCTTCCACTTGGAATTGTGCTGCACATTGTAACGACAGCCTAGCTGCTGAGTTACCGATAATGTGACAGTAATTGAACAATGATGTTCTGTGTACAGTATTTGAACTATATGATATGATTTGACGAAAAGAAGATTTAAATATATCATTATGTATACGAATGAAATTTTAAAAGATTGCAATTATGATATCAGCTACATATATGATTGTGCTACTATATATTATTGTTGAGCTTTAGTGCTCATTCTTGTTTTTATATATCACAACACAACAGAGTCAAAAAGGTGTTCATTACTGATATTTTACAGTATTTTGAACAGGATGAGTATCTAAATAGATATGCGTGTATATATGTTGAGAAGGTATTTAAGATATACAGTATGTTGAACTGTATAGTATTTTGAATCAATGGATAGGCTTTAAGCCTTGATTCCAATATTAATATCTATTTTGAAAAGATATGTTTTGAGTCTTGGTTCATTATATCGATACCAAGGATTTCTAAATGATTTACGAAAAGTATTTGAGTATGATTATAAGTCATACAGTATTTTGAACGGGATACTAATTTGGGTCAAACCCTAGTAGTTTTAAAACTTTGATCCTATATGGATTATCTATCTTAAAGGTTTAAAGATTAAAACTGGGATAGATTTCTTGTTGAGCGCTATTAGCTCATTATTTCTTTATTAAAACTTTCAGCATGAAGAAAACATTGCTGATTCACCCCGTATTATGAGAGCAAGGGAATGGAGAGACCACCTTTGAGTTAGTTCATCAGGATGGATACTGTCGGAGTTAGCAGAACAGTTGCAGATTGAATTAGTGAGAATTGTTTTCGAGTAGGTTTGCATTATTGAACCTTGTATAGAATTGTGAGGTCTATTATTTTAACTTCAGGTAGAGGTTGTAAATAATAGACGAGATCCTGGATAGTACATTTGGTTTGTAATAACAAGTGTTACTTATTGTTGCTCATTTCCAAGGCTATAACTTGTGTGTGTGCGTAAGTGATTGGGGTCTTTGGAGTTGTATTATTAGAATATGGTAAGTGATACAGGTATTGTATGATTGATGGAGCGTGACAACCCAGATTCATGACCCCGGATCTGGGGGTGTTACACTTATCATTTATTTCCCCATGCAAGGTTCGAGAATATTTCTAGGAAAGCGTTTCGTCGCGTAGAAATTTCTATAGATGTCCTTAAGTACTTAAATACGTTGGTTTGACTTAAGTCCAATAAAATCCTTTGTCATGAGATTTATTTCATTCTCATATTCCTTAATATCTCATAAATTGCAAAACAATTAGTAGGAGTGAAAATCTCTGTATTCTGACGACTTTTACAGTCTCTTATTTTATCTATGCAACAACACTAAATTCTCGGATTCTTAAAATTCCACCACTTATATAGTGTGAGCTCAAATGTTTTTCATTTATATCCGTCAAGTCACTATTCATAAAGGTTTGAAAATATTACAAAAATTAGGGTTATTACATCAGTTTTCTGCTAGGCTGATTGTTGTTGTCAGTCTCTCTTCTCTTGTCTTCTTCTAAACGAATCTGTACCATAGCCTTCGCTTGTACGTCGTCCATAGTCTTGCATGGATACTTGGTCAATTCATCGTAAAGAGGTGAATCAGGTACCAACCAACGTCGAAAGGCCTCAGTAGTCAAAGGCATGTCACAGTTGTTGATCAGCCACACCGTCGTGTAATTTGATGTTAGGCACATAGAATCCTTTTGGAATGTCCACTAAGGCGATGTCATCGGAAAAAGGTGAATTTGCGTAACTTGTAGGGGATGCCTTCTCCAATGGCCTTGGCACGCCTAGAATCCTTGCAATCATATCCTTCATCTCCTATAATGGGTGGCTCCTTATCGTGTTCAGGTTCGTTGTCATTGATGTCATCCATGTCAAGTCGTCGCACCATAGTAGGTATGACCTTTTTCATCATCTTGAGCCCAATTCAGCCTTGAGGAACTTGTTTTATGATTGTAGCTCATCCACGTCAGATTGTAAATTCTTGATTGTAGTAAGCATGTCATTGTCATTGTCATTTCCAACGTTACTCCCTCGTTTGGAAGTCTCACCATGAGGTAGTTCCTCCTGTTAGTATTTGTGCCCTAAAGACAATACTAGAATGTTCTTAGGAAAGACATTTTGATTATTAATGATTATGTTCTATGCATTTTCTTTATTAATTTATTATGTCTTTATTAACTGCGATATAAATATTAGAATAATAAATGTCCTTGGAATATAAGCAAGAATTCTATTTCTCTAAGTATGTGACTTAGAAATGAGATTATATGAATAGTGTTTATAATCCTAAAAGTCCCTAGTCGAGTATTATTATTTAAAGGCAATAATAATGCATATAGACTAGTATGTTTGTTGACTGATGACCACATCTCATTGGTCATAGGTATTGTGATACTAAAGTCAAAGACATAAGTGCATGTTAGAAATACATGGCACTGGATAGACCCATCGTGAGAATTCTTCATGGTAAATGTTATCAAGTGTCATAAGTGATTCTCACAGTGATAATGGTGTAATGATCCTTAGACTTGAAATCATTATATTTCTATATATGTGAGAATTAATATACTTTGATTCTACTCAAAGTTACCTTTGACCGGGTGATGATAAATGTGGACACTGGGTATGTTATGAAACATATGAGAAATATGAATGATAGACATAGGATTTAACCCTCCTATTTTAGGAGTGATATTATTAGCCTCTTGATTGAGTGAGACTATGAAATGCATGGCCATGCTCAAATAGTGATTTGTTTAATAGTCTACTCATTGATCAAGTAAACCAGGATTAAATGATGAAGAGGATGACACAAACCATGCCTCGAATTTAATCTATAATATAAGGTTGAAAGGAATATATTACATGGAACATTATTCACAAAAAGGTTTAATTGGATCATCAATTATTATTACTACTTGGGTAGCAATGATGCATTACTAGATGTCGCTCATTGTTTATAATTTTATTATTAGATATTAAAATTATTGACAACGTAATAATAACCTAAAGGGTCACACACATAGAACATTTTAAACAAAGCTTTATTTAAATTTAGAATTTAAATAAATTATTATTATTATTATATTTAATAATTGAATTAATTAAGTGGGACTTGATTAATTATACTATAATTCGAATTTAATAATAATACAACTAAAATGGGACTGGGTTTTGGAAGCCCAATCAGATTAGGGTTCAGCCCATTCCTCTCTCCCTATAAATACATAATGATGTATTATTTTAGGGTTCAATATTACAATTCATTTTTATAAACAAAACCTAGCTGCTCCACATCAAGGAGAGGCTGGAGAGAGAGAGGGAAAGAGAATTTTGAGGGCAGTTTCTTGGCTAGTACCAACTCCGGTGATCGTTGGACAATCGAGCGTTCATGTGGACTGATTAGAGACGTATATCGCAAGGCGGGATACGTGGTGATCATAGCAAAGGACCTCCATTAGGCATCCGTTCGTAAAGCTTCAAAAGGTAAACAATTCTATTCACGAATTAAATATCGATTTTTCGAATGGATCCTGCGGAGGGTTTCTATTTTTATTATTTTTCGCGATGTTTCCGCTGCGTTTTCATGCCCGAAACCCTTCACCTCCTCCATCGTAAAAATCAAATAATTCCTTAGCTAGTTTCCCATAGACGGCGCCAAATTGTTTTGGTAAATTTTTGTAGGGTTAAAAGCTAAGATATTTGATCTAGTGACTAATGGACATGTAGAAAGTAAAATGGATAAGTATAGAAAATAAGAACAATAAAACAAGACACAAGGCTTTTGGTGACGTGGAAAAACCCTTATAAAAAGGTTAAAAACCTATCTGTCTAAAAGAAGTATGCACTTGTCCAGTAGTGGGAATAGTTGCTAGTATATCTCCTATATTTCGGGACATGTAGCTGACGGGTTGACTAATTCAAACATGTTCCGCACCTGTCAAGTGTTTCTCAGTTGTCAACTGTGATTCTGTTGCTATTTGACCGGGTCTTCACGTGACTTAGTCTAATATGTACGTTGTATATATTTTCTAATTGAAAACTTTCAGTATTAAGTCATTAGAGGTCAACTGTCTTTCTGTCAGCATGTAGTTGTCTTCTATATTCCTTCCTGTCAACGTTCAGACTTCTTGTCAATACGAATAGGACAAGTAGAAAATTTGTGCACCAACAACAGGCAGAACATGCATCAATCTCACTGAGGTACTGAACTTGTACACGGGCCAGAGATGTGACAGATCCATCTAAACTAGACAAAATCAGATTAGGCCTCAAGTGCAGAACAAACATGTCCACATAAACAGTATCTTTACCCACTAGCTTAAACTTCTCAAGATTGTCCATAGTAACAGAATCCAACTATAGAGGCATTCCTGACGAATTGGCCAGCATACATAAGCCCTCAATAGACCAATAAGTATAGGGTACATTAATCAGGTGTACCCACATCTTAATGGTATCACTAGAACTAGTAAAAAGTATTTTCATTCCAAGGTTTGAAATAGACTTCAAAGGCAGGTTTAGCACACTCAATAAACATGGTACCCATAGTAGTAACTTTAAGGAGATTCCGATAAATATCAAACTTAAACACCATAAAACCTAATTCATATTGAAAGACATCAATAAGACCCACATAGTTAAATTCCTCAAGAGATAAGGTACGAATGTCATTAAAATTCATCTTAACACTGTCATTAATCACACCAATACAACAATTTTTCCAAATAGTAGAAGTACTAAAAAAAGAACTCTTAGGTTGAACAATCAACCTCTCATCCTTAGTAGGAATACTTAATAAATTCTTAGCATCCAAAGAAGAAAAGTTCACAGAAAGCTTACCAGAGTTAGTGATTTCGCCAATGGTCGAAGGAGTGAAACTTTTTCATTTTCTTATCATTTTCTGGCTTGTAATATTGGTTCAAACTCTTCGCTACTGGGTACCTAGACACTCTTTCCAATTCTTATCAGTATTGATTTCATGAAATTTTCTTCAAGAATCAGTTCAGGTTCTGATTTTCCCATTAGCATATTCAAGTTCTTTCTCAAGAGCAATACATTTAAATTCCATCTCTAATTTCATGTGTTTAGCATTATCACATTATCTATGTACCTCTTGCATAAATTGGAATTCAGCTTCTAGATGCTCATTTCTTTTCCTAAGTTCAGACATCTCAGATAAGATCCTAGTGTTTTCAGCAGATTGACTTCTAAAGCTAATATGCAATGACTTTAGAAAATATCTTAATTCAGAGACATTATTTGTATCAAAATCAAAAACAGTACTTGATACCTTTTCATCAGGAACAACAGTCTCATCAGTATTGGCCATAAGGGCATAGTTGACTACCTCAGTTTCAGACTCTGAGGAGGAATCCATCCAATCCTTTCTTGATGTGATGAGTGTTTTAGCCTTCTTACACTCAGTTGCAAAGTGCCCCATTCCATTACACTTGTAGCACTTAATCTTTGACTTGTCAAATTTGCTACTCTTGTTGTCCTTCTTGTTGTATCTGTCTTTGTCAGGATTGAAGGTCTTCTTCTGGGAATTGCCATGTTTTCTAGCCTTCCTGAACTTCATCTTCTTGAAGCCCTTGACTATCATAGCAACCATCTCCTGCATGTCAGAGTCGGTAGAATCATCATCAATATTGGCATCAGGATTGCCATCAGTATATGATGATGAGTCATCAGAATCTGACTCCACCACTTTTGTCCTTCTTTTAGAGACTTCCACAGCTTTTCCTTTAGACTTTGCCTCAACATTCAAGGCTACTGACTTTGCCTTGCTGCTTCTTTTGTTCTTTCTGTGTTGAACCGCAAGATTATAGGTTCTTAGCATTCCATACACCTCATCAAGAGACACAATGTTAAGATCATACTGATGCCTAATGATAGATGTTTGTGTATCCAATTCTTCTGGTAAAGCTCTCAGAAACTTAGTGTTTGAGTCCTTAGAAGCATACTCTTTGCCAACTAGAGATAGATTGTTCAGAAGTGTCAGGAATCTATCATACATGTCTGTAAGACTCTCATCAGGTCTAGCATTGAACTGTTCATACTCTTGAATAATTAGAGCCCTCATGTTCTTCTTGATAGATGCAGATCCTTGGCATTGAGTTTCCAAGGTGTCCCAAATTTCCTTTGCAGACTTGCATGCAATCACCCTGTTTGACATGACAACATCAAGACTATTATGCAGAATATTCTTTACATTTGCATCCCTAAGAACGTGAGCCTTTTCTTCTGGTGTCCACTCAATTTTCACCTTGATCACATAGTGTTCTGTAACAGTATCTGTTTGGCCAACTATTCTCTTGGGGATATATGGTCCATCATTGATCCTGTCCAGATAATCAGGATCTGTAGCTTCCAGGTACATCAACATCTTTACCTTCCATGTAGGGTATTCAGTTTTCTTCAGGATGGGAATTTTGATGCTTTCATATTTGCTTGTCGACATCTTGAATCGTTTCTGATTAAATTAAATCAGTTAGCTCTGATACCAATTGTTGACCAGTAATTAACAATTATAGAAGGGAGGTTGAAAACAATTGTGTAAGATTTTTGACTTAACAGTAATATAAAACACAAATATGAAATAATAACATCTTTATTAATTATGGTATAAAACTATTACAAAACTCTCTCAAGAAATTCTGATGTTCTTAAAAGCTGCTAGGTTACAATGATACTCGTGTAAGCGATTACAATATGTAAAACCTAAACTGTGTTTATATAGTACACACAACTTCTCTATCAAATACAAGATAAGTTAAAATCAATTACAAACTATATCTTATTTGACAGCTACGTTCCTACAAACCAGGAACCGATCTCAGTCATGATAGCAATCCTGATATTGACGATATGAAATTCTGATGACATCAGTATCATAATCCTGACCAGTAGTCCAGATACTGATGATCATTGAATCCTGATCTAACTAGCAAAACCTTTCGCAAGATAAATAAATCAATTATTTTTTGAAGTCTCTATCATGTCTACATAACTGTTGTTTGCATATATTCTAACTGATAATTACTAATCTCTTTGTTTGTTGTTGGGAAAAAGATTTTAAATTATCAGTATTGCATTCAACTCCCTTTTTGCAATACTCTGCAATACTCTTAACCATTTATATAAATAATCTTGAAGTTGTATTAGAAATATCATAACCTCAAATAACTTAACCAAGGTCACCCTACGACCATCAAGCCCATTACATATACTAAATTATAACCAATTCAATGATCTTTTAATATATTTATAATTATATTAATTCACGAATTTGCATAATATTTATATTTTTTTAAACTTTAAATATTGTTAAATTTTTTAATCCTAATAATAAAATAACAATACTTTTAATTCTACTAATAAAAATTTTTGTACCATTTTTTTGATTAAAAAATTAATTATATTGGAGCTAAAAAATTAAAAAAAAATAATATTTAAAAGGGTTTTAAGACATGCTTTACTTTTTCTTCTGTCTTGAGTTCTAAAAAATCATATTTGAATAATTTTACACCAAACGCGAAGCTTACAAAAATCATATTGCAATTATTTATTAACTAATATCTACTAGCCTATAACACGTGCAAAGCACGGACGACTTTAATTTTAATTTTGAAAATTTTGAGATTTTAATACTTTTGAAAATGCTAAGTTTTTAAAAATAATTATCAGTACTACTTTAATACTTCAAATCTAAAAAAACTTATAGATTTTATAAAATTTTATTAGCTTAGTAACCATGTTATTCAAGGTAACCGTCCAAATTATTAATATATTTTGTTTTAATAATATAATTGAAAGAGAGGTTTTTAGTAAAGAAAAAAAATGTAACATGTTTTAGTTAAAAAAGTAAATTGTCGGTGATATTTTTGGAAAAAATGAGGATTTTATTAGAAAGAGTATTATCCTTTGGCTGAAAAAAGTAATATCTTTTTATGAAAAGATAATCTGTTTTAATTTAAAAACAATCGATTAGTTAATATAATTATATTATTTTATTATTTTTAATTAGGATAAATGACCGAATATCGAAAATCAGAACTTTCAATATTTCAGCTATTATATATTAGTACATATAGATAGATTAAATGACTCAAAACCAAAAACCAAAACTTTCAATATTTCTGCTATTATATAATAGTATAGTATAGATAGATGTCATCTGCGATAATTTTAGAAAATGAGAAATTTTAGTTAGAAAATATAAAAAAGAATATACGTTTTTGCTAACAAAAGTAATCGGTTAATTACTATTATTTATAATATTAGTATTTTATGTTACTAAATGAAATTGTCTGTGATATTTTTTAAAAAATGTGAAGTTTTACTTACGAGAAATTTTAGTTAGAAAATATAAAAAAGAATATACGCTTTGGCAAAAAAGCTAATCGGGTTAGTTATTAGTAATTATAATATTATTATTTTATTTCATTAAATAGAATTGTCCGTGATATTTTTGGAAAATGAGAGGTTTTAGTTAGGAAATATAGAAAAGTAAAAATTTTAGTTAGAAAATATAAAAAAATATACACTTTGGCTAAAATAAGTAATTGGTTTGTTATTAGCAATTATAATTTTATTAATTTATATTAATAAATGAAACTATGTGTGATATTTTTTAAAAATGAGGGGTTTTATTAAGGAAATTAAAAAAGCTAACATGTTTTAGTTAAAAAAGATAGTTTCCCGTGATATTTTTGAAAAAGTAGTTAAATTTGTCAGAAAAAATAGAAAAAGTAATGTATTTTAGGTGAAAAAGGTAATTGGTTATAAATAGATAATATTATTATTTATTAATATAGTTTTATAAATAAGTAAGGTAGAGAGATCTTCTTGCTTGCATGAGCTTCTATCTGACCGGCTGAGAGATTCTGCTATGAAGGCCAGCCCTCAAGTTGTACACTTGCCGTATGAAGTCAAAATCTATAGAGGTACAACTTTGGAGACGGTAAGGCTGGATCCTGATTCTTTGAAGCTACAGACTGCAATGCAACTGGTGAAGTTGGAGAATCTTCTGAGAACTTCTGGGTATACTACTGTAGAGAAGTCTGAAGTTGCTGATATGATTTCAGACTACTACACGGAGAAAGTTCCAAGGTATGCTCAGATGAAGAACAGATTGAAGAAGATCACCACTCAACCAGTAATTCCAAGTGGTGTGGTTTCTGAAAGTGATCGTGTCCTTGACAAAGATCTTCTAGTCACCTTGCAAGAAGCTGAAGAAGGTGAAATTAGAGACTAAAGGCATGACGTAGTTAGCTCAAATTTGTAAATGTTAAATGTTTAGAGCTAGGTAAATCAAGATAGGAAAATTTATCATTTGTTCAGTCTAGAGGAACATCTATCTTGTATTTATCTTTATTGTTTGAATCTGGAAATTGTTATATTTAATCCAGAACTTTTTATTATTTGTTTGGCTCTTAAAAGTCTTATCTTTTCTTGTTTTAGTTGAGTTATCCTCTAGAGTATTTGGTTGTTATTGTCTAACAAACAAATAGGGGGAGATTGAAAGGCATATGTCTAGGCCTATTTGTAAACACCGAGGATTCTACTCAACTTTAATTAAGATGTAATAAGTAAATAATAAAAATCAAATGTCACAGGAATCTCAGAAGATTATATCTGTCAAAGAATGAAGATTAAAGTCATCTACAGATTTGAAGTGATTCTACATTGAAAGAAGCTCAATTTATTGATCAAGCCTCAATGAAGTATTCAAGCTCAGTGGATTTATTAAAGTGACGGAGATTTCAAGTGGTGACAACAAAAGATACTGATTACGGAGTTCTTGAATGAGAAGGAATTGAATCACTGCTTAAAGTAAAATAGATAAAGAACAAACATTGTCGTTAGTCACTCATGAACCAGACAGTACATTGAGTGTCAACGTACTATTGTGTTTGTTATTTATCTAAGTTTTAAGTGATTCTGGATTTGTTTGTGAAGTCAACTAATTCTATTTTATTCTCTTATAAATAATTAATACTATTAAGTAAATTACTTATTAAATTAATTCTGTAAAGAATTAATTTAATACATAATTTATTTAGTTAATTATTTAAATTAGAATAAAAATGAACTAGGAAGACTTAGGTTTGAACTAGGAAGACTTTGTTTAATGAACTAGGAAGACTCACAAGTGAGTCTTCCCGATTGTCTTCCTAGGCCAATCTACTGTCTTCCCGATTGTCTTCCATTAACAAATGTTGTCTTCCCGAAAGTCTTCCAAGAGTAAAAGCATAGTTTTTCTGCTAGTCTTCCAAGGCATTTCTACAATCTGTCAAGTGGCTTGCAAGTGGATTAAAAGAAAATTAATGCAGTGGTATATAAACTATTCGAAGACTTTCAACAAGAAGACATCACAACAAAAAAGACACAGAAGATCAAAACTTTACATTCCTTCACTGTCTTTACTCCTCAACTGTCTGAGCATTCATTTTCTACCAGTGAATTAAATTCTTGTTTGTTTGTAACATTTAATCCTTGAGAATCAATTCACTTGTACTGCTTTCACTTTCTAGCGGATCATAATCCCTAAATTTTATATCGAACTACTTTTTAGTATTCGATCCTTTTTATTACAAAAATAGATAAATTCATGTCGAATTTATTCTAGGTTTGTTTTATCAAGTTCATTGTAATCAGTGATCAAAATTGTAACACCTTTCAAGTTCAATAGAGTTTTATTTAACTTGAATATTGTTTCAGTTTTATTCCGTACTAATTTGTTCCTAATTGTTAAATTATTCAAAGGACAAATTTCGATTAAACGGTATCGTTTGTATTCAACCCCCTTCTACAAACATATCAGGACCTAACAAACAATTGGCATCAGAGCCTTTTGATTGATATACTAATCAAGATCCAATTGTTTTGAGATTTTTTTTCTTATACTCTGAAATTTTTAATCTTTCAAAAATCTCAAAAGATGTCTACTACACAGAAAGTGGGTACAGTAAAAATCCCAATGTTCAGCAAGGAGCATTATCCTATGTGGAAGAAGAAAATGCTCCTGTTTCTCCAAGTTGCAAATGTTAAATATCTAGGAGTGTTGAAGAGTGCTCCTAAAATTCCTATGATTATTGAGGAAGAGCAAATAGAGAATGATATTGTTACTAGGGCTTCTAGGATGTACCCTAAGGATCCCAAGGACTACACTCCAGATGAGAAAGAGGACTCTACACTGGATGTCTGTCTACAGTTGATACTGGTTGATTGTCTGGATCCTATCATGCATAATCATGTCCTAAACTGTGCTACTGCCAAACACATTTGGGACACAATAGAGATAAAGAATGAGGGGACAGAGGAAGTTAGAGAGAATAAGCTGGAAATTCTCACCTCTTCATATGAGCATTTAAGATCAAACCCTGGTGAAGGTATCTCTGAGGTTTTTGAGAGATACAACAAATTAATCAATGATATGAATCTCAATGCGAAGCACTACACTATCAAGGAGATTAACAAGAAGTTCCTACTAACACTTCCAATTCATTTGGAACACAGAATATCTGCTATAAGAGAAGCAAGAGATCTTGGAGAGATTTCTCTGGAAAGATTGTATGGTGTTCTGAAGACCTATGAGCTGGAGCAGATTCAACAGAATGAATTATATGGAACTGGAAAGATAGTTGGTACTTCTACTGCATTGACAACAGTAGTCCCACAGAAACTGGAAGTGAAGGTTGTTCAACCTTCCAGTTCGAACTTGGATGTTATTGATGCTGAATTTGGTTTAACATTCATTGATCAATCTGGTGGTGACTACTACCCTTTGGAAAAACTTGATCAGCTGGAATCTCAATCTTAAGTTCAAGCCCAGATTTCAGAGAGGTGGATTTTCCTCTTCAAGTGGCACAAGGGGTGGCTACAAAACTGGAACTGTGGAAAGAAGCACAATCAGGTGCTACAATTGTAATGAGTTGGGTCACTTTGCTACAGAATGTAAAAATCCAAAGCAAGTGAGAAGGAACTCATTTGATTCTAGCAAGAAGAACAAGAATGGGAAAGCTTATGTTGCTGAAGGAAAGAGTTGGGATGATACTGACAGTGATGAAGAAGCAGGTGAAATTGGAAACCTTGGTTTAATGGCTAAGGAGGCAAGCACTTCATCTACATACATGTCAGAGGTAAAGTTCACTGATGCTGAAATGATCTATCATCTTAGTGGTACTATTTCTTGTGCTCGTACTGAAAATGATAGAATAATTCTTTTGAACACAGCTCTTGAAAAGGAGATAAAAGAATTAAAACTTGTGCATGTTAATCAGGATGAACTTACTAAGAAAATAGCATTTCTTGAGAATAGGGTTAAATGTTATATTCAACTGGAAACCATTCTCAAGGAAAAGAATAGTGAGCTGAAGACTAAAGCTAATGCTTACTATAACTCTTGTAAGACTGCTAAAGAAATTATCAATAAACAAAGTATTGGTCAGACTGTAGGAATAGGGTATGACTATAATGAGTCAGTCCTGAAGAAAGGGGTATTCCTGATGTGCTTAAGGGTATTGATAAACCTTTCTTTAGAGAGTCCCAAGTAGATACTTTGAATGAATACTCTATCATCATTGTAGAGGAGATACGTGAAGAAGATCTTGCTTTTTAAGTTGAACAGTCCAACAAGTGTATGTCTGATAAACCAGTCAAAGTTGTTTCAACAACAGAGACTAAATCAGATATCCATAAGTTGGATCAAAACAACAGTAGAACCAACATGCCTGTTATTAATCTTTCTCATAAAGCATGTGGTGTGGTAAATTTCATGTCTTGTTCTTTCAATGTTATGTATGCTTATTTTAACAGTAAGCATGTATCTGATAATAAGACTGCTCCACGTCAACATGTTAATAATAAGAAGCATGTTAGATCTAAGACTACTAGTCCTCCAAAGACTAGAGTGGATCCATTTATCCCTAAGCCTACTCAGAAATGTGTTAAGGCTGGCTATAAATGGAAACGCTCTTTTGTGAAAGAGGTTTATGTAGTTAAGGTTAAAGATGTTGTTTTGCCTGACAAAGGCCAGTTCATTAAGTATGCCGGACCCAATCAAGTTTGGGTTCCGAAGAAGGTCTAATCAATTTGATACTGCAGGGTGTGGAAAAGGTAAACCGTGTTATGTGGGTTCTTGACAGTGGTTGTTCAAGGCATATGACCGGAGATAGAGCCCTGCTATCAAATGTGGTTGAGAAAGCCGGCCCAGGAGTTACCTTTGGAGATAACAACAAGGGTAGTACCAGAGGATATGGCTGTTTGAAGTTTGGAAATGTTATCATTCAAGATGTATCTATTGTGGAAGGTCTGAAGTTTAATCTTCTCAGCATCAGTCATTTCTGTGACAGAGGATATGCTGTTTCCTTTCAGAAAGATAGATGTAAGATCCTTCACAAGAAGAATGGAAAGCATGCTCTTCAAGGAGTAAGGACAGGTGACTTGTTCATAGCTGATCTACACTCTGGATCCAAAGATGAAGTAACTTGTTTTTATGCTAAAGCTTCATCTGATGAAAGTTGGCTATGGCACAAGAAGATGTCTCACCTTAACTTCAAAACCATGAACTCTTTAGTCAAGAGGGAATTGGTTAGAGGTTTGCCTCAGATGGAATTTACACAGGAAGGACTGTGTGAGGCTTGTCAGAAAGGAAAGTCAAAGAAAGCTTCTCACAAGGGCACTGACACATCATCAATAAATGAACCACTTCAGCTACTGCACATGGATTTGTTTGGTCCAGTTAGTGTGATGTCCATGTCAAAGAAACAGTATGCACTTGTGATTGTTGATGACTATTCCAAATATACTTGGGTTTTATTCCTACATTCCAAGGATGAGACCCCACAGATGGTGATTGATCATATAAAGTTGATTGAGCTGGATTCTAGAATCCCTGTTAGAGCTATAAGGTCAGATAATGGAACTGAATTTAAGAATGCAGTCCTAAATGACTTTTGTGCAGATAAAGGAATAACAAGACAGTATTCTGCCCCTAGAACTCCTCAACAGAATGGAGTGGTGGAAAGGAAGAATCGTACATTGATTGAAGCTGCTAGGACTATGTTAAGTGAATCAAGACTTCCAATGTACTTTTGGGCTGAAGCTGTGAACACTGCTTGTTATACTCAGAATCGAACTTTAATCAACAAGGACTTAATGAAGACTCCTTATGAGATCATGAACAACAAGAAACCAACTCTCAAATACTTTCATGTATTTGGAGCAAAATGCTTTGTGCTTAATGATGACAATGTGAAACTTGGCAAGTTTGAGGCTAAGGCACAAGAAGCTATTTTTGTTGGTTATTCCAGAAGATCTTACAGGGTGTACTTGATTTATGGTCACCATGTGAAGGAAAGTGTCAATGTAACATTTGATGACACTAAACTCCCTAATATCCAAACAGAAGACTCATCTGAGAAACTGAAGTTTGATAACTTGCCAGACTCAGATTCAGATGATGAAGCCCCACCTGAGAATGTTGTTGGTAATGACAATAACAATGATGATAATAATCCTGGTGGTGGTGGTGGAAACATTGGTAACAATGGAGATACCACCAACAGTGGAGAAGAATCATCAAGGCAATCAAGCAACAACTCAGGGGGAGGAAATGATGGATCTACTAGTCAGTCACAACACCACAATGAATTACAAGGTGAATCATCAAGATCAAATCTTCCAAGACAGACTGTATGGAATAGAGCTCATCCCTTTGAGCTGATCATTGGTGATCCAGGTGTTGGAGTTAAAACTAGAAGTGCTACTCAGAATGAATGTCATTATTCAGGGTTTCTATCTGAAATGGAGCCAACACTACAAGAATAATTGAATCAGACAAGGCTTTTTGCCCGTTGTCTGATGCCCTAGAAAACCGTTGTCTATTGAGATGCCGTCTGTTACGCAGCTCAGACAATTCAGATTCCCTACAGACAACGGTTTTGGTCTTAGAAAACGTTGTCTGAAACGCGTGAACAACAACGGTTGTTGTAGAAACCATTGTCTGACAAATAAATCAACAATTGTTTATTAACTAGAAAATGTTGTTATTTTAATTTTCAGACAAGGCTTTATTTTCCAAAAGAGTGTTGTGTGATCTAAATATTTACGACGGTTTTAGTAGAACAACCCCATTGTCTTAATAGTTTAACACAATGGTTTCCTTTCTAAAAACTGTTGTCTATTCTTGACTTGCACAATTGTTTTCTTTAAATACCCGTTGTCTGAAATCTGTTAGGCAATGGTTTAAAAAGATAAACATGTTTGAACATTAGCAGAACCACAACAGTTTTTGTTTCTAAAACACTTGTTTCTGATTTTGATAGACAACGGTATTGGACAAAAAACTGTTGTCTGAAGTGTTTACGACAATGGTTTAGCATAAAATACGTTGAATTATTTTTAAAACAACAACGGTTTTTATTAGTATATTGCTTGTAAAAAATCTCTATGGACAGTGGTTTGAAATTAAGTATCTGTTGTCTGATGTCTTTACCACAATGGTTTCATATGCTTGTATTGAAGTAATGTATTTGGACAACGGTTTTTTTTAACAAGAAGTTGTTACCTAGCTTAATAGACAATGGTTTCATAGAAAATTCAACACATTGCCTAGTACAATGCTTGACAACAGTTTTCATTATAGTCCAATTACCTAAAATAACAAGAGACAATGGTTTTATATAACAAAATTAAAAAACCAAACTGGCAATATAAAGAAACCAAACTGGCAATATAAAGAAGCCAAACTAAAAGAAAAACAAACAACCATTCCATTCCATCGTGTTCAATAAACCATTACAACCAACACATCCAACCAAGTAAAATTCACGAACTAATTAAGTTAAATATGTTCAACAACATCAGATTTTCGGATGCACATACCCCAAAAGTAGAGACTGAAACCTTCACTTAAGTTAAATAGTTACGCCATTACATGTCCATAGCATATCAGTTAGTCGTTATATATACTGCGCAACTCCAAAAAATACATGTGCATCAGAAAATTTGCGGTGCGTGGTTACTAAATGTGCAAAGAACCTAAGAAGTCTCGTGCTTCATGAAGTACTTCACCCACTCGATCCTGATTTCATTGAGATCATCGACTCCATAGGATAAGCTGCCCCTCCGTAGCCACTGAAAGATTAAACTATATTATCACCAGATTTCAACATAGAAAAGAAGAACACAAAACATGACAAAATTAAAAAATTTATACCTTTGAAACAAATTTGAGATCCTTATCAAGACATATTTCCTTCATATATCGCATGATAAACAGACCACAGTCCTTGGTCCCGGATTGGAGAGGAACACCCTGAAAAATATTTATATAAATATTAACTCATATATGAAGCAACAATTACAGATATATATCCATACATATATCCGAGAAACTAATATAAGAATAACGGGCGGCCAAGAAATAATTATACCGCAAGATTCTCCCATATGATCTTCTTCTTCGCAATCTTCTTCCCAGCATCCTTGTAAAGATTAATGGCACTACAAAAAAAATATAAATTCGCATTACGACATTTCTCATTAATATAAAGAACAGAAATAATACTATCACACTCATTTGTCAACCACTTATGTCCATTCTTCGCCTGCAATTCGACGCTTCAATGGGTCCATGTGGTAGACTAATTGTGACTCGGGATTAACAGCGGTGAGCGCCCAATGGTTCCTACAATGACCCCGTCAGAAACATATATATTGTAAATTAGGTATAATATTATAAGTCAATTATTAGCACTTAAACATGTAATAAAATTATTTTTCTTTGGTAGTGAAGAAATGCATATTTGAAAGTAATACAAGTCCAAAAAATAATATTTGTTACGACTGAGATGCTCATTTTGATATTAATAACATAGACGGTGAAAATTAAATTAGAAATACAATTACTCACATATTATTATATGGCAAAAGAAAGAGCTGGCCTGGTTTGGCAGTCTTGAACCGTTCAGCAAGATTATGCGACCTCTCCCCTGCTGTACCACAATTTTTAGAGCCAGTGACAGTAGGATCAAAAAACGATATCATGTCGGTCATCTTGTGCTTCCTCAAATAAATATGCAGTAAACTGTACATAAAAAAGTAAAGAATTAGGCCCTTTTACGATATAACTTTGAAGTTGTCTATTTTTCCAAAAATTAATATTTGTGTTTACAAGTCAGAAAACTGGATAAATTCGCAAGTATAAGGTAAGATCCTAATTATTGAAAATTTTAACAGAACTTAATAATACTTACTTGATGAAATAGCAAATGGTTGATCCTGATATTTCTCCTCCAAAGCACAGAGCATGCACGTCGGATAAGAACATAACATTCTTCTTACCTGATCCAAAAGCATCTTCATATAATTTAAAAGCCAACGTACGACCATCCTTTAATGTGTCACTTGCCCAGAGCCACAAACGCTTTAGTGACTGGTGGAATTCAGGACCCATCTTAGCGACCAACTCTGGTTTTGAGACACATTCAGCCACCTTTTTAAACTTCTTTTCAGTAAGTTTCTTCCCTCCCTGAAACAAATTAGGAATGCAATTATGCATACTAGAATGAAAGAACAGAATATCCAACGGAATGTAAACTGAAAGTAAGTACTTAGTCTTTACTTCTAAAGACTTCTAATATTTAAAGCCAAGAAAAAATAATTGAAAAGGTTATATTCAAGTTAAGTAGTTAACCTTCAGATTTCCTTTCACTGGAGCAGTATTTGTCTTCACTTTCAAAATATTGCTTTTCGGCCATGCAATGTACGTTCCGACAGCTTGTTGCACAGTCAAGATTTCATCATTGATTGGATGAGGAATCGGTGCATCTCCATTCATTACACGAGTAATCGAGACTCGTGCATTCTTCTTTCCAAGTGGCTTGCCATGAACAACATCGTTTTCCATATCAACTGTTGCATAAGCAACAACATTGCTCGAGCCAGCTATTGTCAACTCCCAATGATAATCACCCTCATCATTGTCAACAACTTCAACAGCCTCAGCATTTCCCCCCCCCCCATCAAACTCCTCTTCATCATGGACATTTTCTTGAACATCAATCTTATCTTCCAAATCAATCTTGATCTCTTCCAGCTTATTCAGCTCTTCCACCACATCTTGAACCTCATCAATGACTTTCTCCTCACCAACATCTTTCTTTTTATCAGCAGTAACTTGATCACCCACGAGTTCAAGTTTCTTCTTTACACCTTCAATATCCAAATCATTAACTTGCCCCCCTTGGAACAACTTGCCTGTTGTGATCCAATATTCGGGCTCTCATCAAACACAACATTTTTTGCATGTAAAGCGGCATTCATCTTTTCCATTTCTGCAGCCCAAAATGCATCGCGCTCTTTAATAATCTTGTCTTTTTCCTCTGCCATGTACTTCTGAATTCCCTCTTGGATCTCTTCCTCAATCGACTTGCCTTTCCTTTTCTGTTTTGGAAGATCAAAATACACAGACTGCTTAACATGGCATCCCTGGCCACGTACTCGTCCTCGGTGCTCAGGGTTACCGAGCACCTTGGTCAAGACATCCTCAGTGCCTTCCAGTGTCACTTCCCCAACACTGACTCTCTTCTTCATCTCAGCCTAAAAAATGAATAAAACATATATTAAGTTAACTAACAATGCATATATTATGCTCACAAGGAAATTGAACCACAATAGAA
This sequence comes from Heracleum sosnowskyi, assembly GCA_030848705.1. Classification (NCBI taxonomy): domain Eukaryota; kingdom Viridiplantae; phylum Streptophyta; class Magnoliopsida; order Apiales; family Apiaceae; genus Heracleum; species Heracleum sosnowskyi. Next base: position 67,843,976 of record CM061237.1, read on the forward strand.
ATGAATAACATACAATATTCGCAGCAATAGTAGCAACATCATTTGACTTGAAATTCCCGTCTCTATCCTTCCGGGCAAGAACCCAAGTATCGGATCGATCTATTTCAAATTCAGGATCACCACCAGACTACATGTATGAACAGACAAGGGAATTAAATATCAAAACATAATCAAACATGTCATGGGAAAAATAATATAATGTATAAAGATCACTAGCCAACTCCTGTTCCAGGTTGGCATAACCCTTCCGAGACAAGTAGTGATCGTACTCATACATACCCCTTCGCCTTTTCTGCTCGGCATGTACCTCCTTCATAAAAACACAAAAGAAGTTATCAACAAAGATGTACCACTAAATATATTTGGTTTTATGTAATCACGCTAAACAAATTGAAAATCTTACAAGGAACTCATTAGATAAACGGTTGGCAACAAACATGTCCCAGTGCGGCTTCTCAATGAATGAGTAGTCAGCTGGAGGACTTTCTAGCAACTCGGGCTGATCACGATATGCCAGGACATAATGGGTAGATAAACGGCTCTTAAACTCCCTCCATTTTTGGCACACAGAATTAAGCACCACCTTCCTCGCTGTTGATGGTACATCAAATGCCATCTGGTACAAACATAAATCAATTAGTCAAGATTCAAGAATAAAAAATACACACAGTGAGATGGTATTTATTTTACCTGAACACAATCCCAAATTTTTTTTTTTCTTTCAGCCGGAACTTTTTTCCAAGAATCATACCAAATCGGGGCCTTAGATCTCGCAAGAACCCCGATATAAGACGGCATATCTGTGGCTACCTTGCCGTACAGCTCCCCTTTTGCATTAAAATTCACCGTGTACTTGATGCCCAACATCTTCCGCCTAACAATCCTATGCATTGTAACAGCACCCCGTTTTAAAAGCCTAAGTCCCAGGGTTTTGGTAGGCACATGTTCTGCCTCTCGTTTCCTCTTCTTCGTCTTGGACAGTTGTTGTTGCAGAGTTGTAGAAATAGCCTTATTCTTTACCGATTCAGGAGAGGACGTAGTAGAAGTAGCCTTCTTCTTTACCTCCTTATTTACCGCACCAGTGTCCAGGCTACTATTCCTCTTTAAAGCCTTCATAAGGCAAGACGCGGTTTTATTTGGAGCAGATCGTGTCTTCTTCAAAGGCGCCATATTAATCTACACACCACATAAATAATATTAGGATATAGCAAACAAGATAAGGTTACTACTAGTATTAAGGATGCCACAGATCACACATATGTGAGATGTAAGAAACCTTGTAAAAATTATGATGCACATCAGATCTAAAATCACAATCACAAACAGTCCAAATTTAGGAATTAGATCATTAACTGAGATTTGAGCATATAATTAAATTTAGGAATTAGCACCCAATGTCCCTGTTTCTTGAATTAAAGGTCAAAACACAAAATATTACACACATTTCAGCCCTAATGTACCTAAATTAAAATTACTTCACAAAATATTAAGCCAAACGAAACAACACAATATATATATTACTTCACAAAGCACAAGAATAAACCAAACAAAACAGCACAAAAACCCTAATGCACAAAAATCATTCATAAACAATAAACCAAGTGCATGCAGAGTAAAAGAGAGAGGGGTGAGAGAGAGACAGAGAGAGAGGGGGGGTGAGAGAGAGGGGGCAATAGAGAGAGAGAGAGCAAGAGAGAGAGTGAGAGAGAGACAGAGAGAGAGAGTGAGAGAGAGACAGAGAGAGAGAGAGAGAGAGAGAGAGCAATAGAGAGAGAGACATGAAAGAGAGAGAGCAGGAGAGAGAGAGAGAGAGAGAGAGAGAGAGAGAGAGAGAGAGAGAGAGGGGTCAGAGAGAGGGCAATAGAGAGAGAGAGGGGTCAGAGAGAGGGCAATAGAGAGAGAGGGGGTGAGGGAGAGGGCAATAGAGAGAGCAAGAGAGATAGTGAGAGAGATAGTGAGAGAGAGGGAGTGAGAGAGAGAGAGAGAGTGAGAGAGAGGTGTGTACCGATGATGGAGACAGAGACGGAGACGGAGACGGAGACGTAGACGTAGACGGAGTCGGAGAATCGAAATCACCGGCGATGGAGACGAGAGTGAATTGGGGGGAAATTTGGGGGGGAAGAAAGTGAATTGTGTTGTGGGAAATGAGGGAGTGACCGAGATCTATCCAACCCGGGAGTGAATTAACGGTTGGATTTAGATCTCTTTTCATCTAACGGTCGTAAAAATTTGATTAAAAGTAATTTTTTTAATTTTTATCAATTTTGGTATAAAAGTTATGATTTTAAATATGATTAATATTAAATAAGATAATATTAAAAAAATTGATAGATACAGATTATCATAAGATTTGAAGTATTTGTGATAAATTATGAATATTTATTAAATATATTAGTTACAAATTAATTATTAGAAAAAAATATATTATATTAAATTATAAATATTTTAATCAAATTATTATAATATGTTAACATATATTATGAATATTAATACACATTTGATTTTCATTCGAGTTAATATTCGATTTCCCGACTTCAAAGTTTAGTAACTCGAGTTAATACGTATAATAATAGATTGTGCTTAGGGTTTTATATGTACATTTTATATGTTGTAAAGTATAATAACGAGGATAATACGAAAGTCTTAATATGATAAGAGAACTACAAACTATGATATCCGGCTTAATTAAGAATATTATCCTATAATTAAGTGTGTCAATTAAACATAAACTTTATTATTCAAACAAAGTTCACAATCAAAGTTTGTCACGAACGAGAAATTCAAAAAAAAAAAAAAAAGTCACACAACTGTTTTTAAGTTGTAAAACCGTTGTAGTAAAATCATTCAGACAACAGTTTATAAATAAAATATCGTTGTGGTAATCACACAACGGTTTCTACAAAAAAACCGTCGTGGAAAGTAAAGTACAACAAAGGTTTATTCTTAAAAAAACCGTTGTGTGTTTTTTTTATAAAAATTTTGTTAATACCTTTGCCTAACTTATTTTTTACACTTCTTTGAAGATACCGAACATGTTATTGATTGAAAATTTTATAAAATAATACTTATAATAATAGATTGTGCTTAGGATTTTGTGGTTTAGGGGTTACGACTTACGGGTTATGTTAGTTTACACACGAAATTATGTAAGTCATGTATAAGCGAGACTGTACGCCATTCCCGACTTGTATGTTTAGTAAATTGTGTGGTGTCCTTGGTCCGACAAAGAAAAATATGTACATTTTATATGTTGTTAAGTATAATAACGAGGATAATACGAAAGTCTTAATATGATAAGAGAACTACAAACTATGATATCCGGCTTAATTAAGAATATTATCCTATAATTAAGTGTGTCAATTAAACATAAACTTTATTATTCAAACAAAGTTCACAATTAAAGTTTGTCACGAACGAGAAATTCAAAAAAAAAAAAAAAAGTCACACAACTGTTTTTAAGTTGTAAAACCGTTGTAGTAAAATCATTCAGACAACAGTTTATAAATAAAAAACCGTTGTGGTAATCACACAACGGTTTCTACAAAAAAACCGTCGTGGAAAGTAAAGTACAACAAAGGTTTATTCTTAAAAAAACCGTTGTGTGTTTTTTTTATAAAAATTTTGTTAATACCTTTGCCTAACTTATTTTTTACACTTCTTTGAAGATACCGAACATGTTATTGATTGAAAATTTTATAAAATAATACTTATAATAATAGATTGTGCTTAGGGTTTTGTGGTTTAGGGGTTACGACTTAGGGGTTATGTTAGTTTACACACGAAATTATGTAAGTCATGTATAAGCGAGACTGTACGCCATTCCCGACTTGTATGTTTAGTAAATTGTGTGGTGTCCTTGGTCCGACAAAGAAAAATATGTACATTTTATATGTTGTTAAGTATAATAACGAGGATAATACGAAAGTCTTAATATGATAAGAGAACTACAAACTATGATATCCGGCTTAATTAAGAATATTATCCTATAATTAAGTGTGTCAATTAAACATAAACTTTATTATTCAAACAAAGTTCACAATTAAAGTTTGTCACGAACGAGAAATTCAAAAAAAAAAAAAAAGTCACACAACTGTTTTTAAGTTGTAAAACCGTTGTAGTAAAATCATTCAGACAACAGTTTATAAATAAAAAACCGTTGTGGTAATCACACAACGGTTTCTACAAAAAAACCGTCGTGGAAAGTAAAGTACAACAAAGGTTTATTCTTAAAAAAACCGTTGTGTGTTTTTTTTATAAAAATTTTGTTAATACCTTTGCCTAACTTATTTTTTACACTTCTTTGAAGATACCGAACATGTTATTGATTGAAAATTTTATAAAATAATACTTATAATAATAGATTGTGCTTAGGGTTTTGTAGTTTAGGGGTTACGACTTAGGGGTTATGTTAGTTTACACACGAAATTATGTAAGTCATGTATAAGCGAGACTGTACGCCATTCCTGACTTGTATGTTTAGTAAATTGTGTGGTGTCCTTGGTCCGACAAAGAAAAATATGTACATTTTATATGTTGTTAAGTATAATAACGAGGATAATACGAAAGTCTTAATATGATAAGAGAACTACAAACTATGATATCCGACTTAATTAAGAATATTATCCTATAATTAAGTGTGTCAATTAAACATAAACTTTATTATTCAAACAAAGTTCACAATTAAAGTTTGTCACGAACGAGAAATTCAAAAAAAAAAAAAAAGTCACACAACTGTTTTTAAGTTGTAAAACCGTTGTGTGTTTTTTTTATAAAATTTTTTATAATAATTGTCTGAATCTTTGTCCCCCCTCATTAACTCCTCCAAAATAATTGTCCCCCCCCTAAATTTTTAAGTTGTAGTATTGATTGGTTTTGCCTTTGAAACTTTGGCAGGGGGTTTACTTCTTTATATTATTTTTTTTTAATTTTTTTAACTATCAGACAACGGTTTATGTAAGCTAAACAATTGTGTGACAGCAACATATTTAACAGCCAAAAACCATTGTCTCTAAGATTTCAATTGGACAACGGTATGCAGAAACTGTTGTGTGAATTAAGTATAGTCCACATACAAGTAAAACACTTGTCTGATTCTAACAACGGTTTACAAAACCATTGTCTGAAGTTTTTCAGACAATGGTTTTGTAAACCGTTGTTAGAATCAGACAAGTGTTTATTCAAACTGTTGTGTGACATCCATTTAAGTAACAAAAAAAAAACACTTGTCTGTTTTTAACAACGGTTTATGAAACACTTTTCTGACCTTTCTTCAGACAACGGTTTTATAATTCCGTTGTGTAAAGCCTCTGCTTTACTCCTTCTAATAGACAATGGTTTTAGAAACCGTTGTGGAAGTTCTTTCAGACAACAGACAGAATTTGCAAAAAAAAAAACCGTTGTGTGAAAATTTCAAACAATGCTTTTACTGCCGACCGTTGTCTGATAAGTGTTGTATGTCCTCAATTGTGATACTGCCAAACACATTTGGGCAACCATAGAGATAATCAATGAGGGGACAGAGGAAGTTAGGGAGAATATGCTGGAAATTCTCACCTCACAATATGAGCATTTCAGATCAAACCCTGGTGAAGGTATCTCTCAGGTTTTTGAGAGATACAACAAATTAATCAATGATCTGAATCTCAATGGGAAGCACTACACCAACAAGGAGATTAACAAGAAGTTCCTTCTTACACTTCCACCTCATTTGGAGCACAAAATATCTGCCATTAGAGAAGCAAGAGATATGAATGAGATTGCTTTGGAGAGATTGTATGGTGTTCTGAAGACCTATGAGCTGGAGCAGATTCAACAAAGGGAGCTGTATGGAACTGGGAAGATTGTTAGTACTTCTACTGCACTGGCTGCTGAAGTCCCACAGAAACTGGAAGTGAAGGCTGTTCAACCTTCCAGTTCTAACATGAATGTTATTGATGCTGAATATGGATTAACATCCATTGATCAATCTGGTGGTGACTTCTATTCTTTAGAAGAACTTGATCAGCTGGAGGATGGTGATTTGGCTTTGATAGTCAGGAAGTTTGGGAAGTTCAGATTCAAGAGGAATCCCAATCTTAAGTTCAGGCCCAGATTTCAGAGAGGTGGATCTTCCTCTTCAAGTGGCACAAGGGGTGGCTACAAAACTGGAACTGTGGAAAGGAGCACAATCAGATGCTACAATTGCAATAAGTTGGGTCACTTTGCTACTGAATGCAGAAAGCCAAAGCAAGTGACTAGAAACACATTTGATTCTAGCAAGAAGAACAAGATTGGGAAAGCTTATGTTGCTGAAGGAAAGAGTTGGGATGACACTGACAGTGATGAAGAAGCAGGTGAGATTGGGAATCTTGCACTCATGGCAATAGGAGACAAAATCTTTGATTCCATGTTATCTTCATCCAACCTGTCTGAGGTAAAGTTCACTGACACTGAAATGATTCGTAATCTTGGTGATACTTTAAGTTGTGCACGCACTGAAAATGATAGAATAATTCTTTTAAACACAAATCTTGAAAAGGAAATAAAAGAATTAAAACTAGTGCATGTTAATCAGGATGAACTTATTGAGAAAATTGCATTTCTTGAGAATAGGGTTAAATGTTATATTCAACTGGAAACCATTCTTAAAGAAAAGAATAGTGAGCTTAATACTAAAGCCAATGCTTACTTTAATTCTTGCAAGACTGCTAAAGAGATTCTCAATAAACAAGCTAGGGGTAATCATGTCAGTATAGGTTATGATTATAATGAGGCCATTGGATTGCTTGGAATTAATTCCCCTTGTAGAGTCAGATCTGAAGGAAGGGGTGTTCCATATGTGCTTAAGGGTATTGAAACACCCTTCTGTAAGGAGTCCGAGGCAGAACCTCTGAATGAACACTCTATCATCATTGCAGAGGAGATTCGTGAAGAAGATATTGCTTTGGAAGTTGAACAATCCAAAAAGTGTATATCTAATATTCCAGTCAAAGTTGCTTCAACTAAAAAGACTAAATCAGATATCCATAAGTTGGATCAAAACAACTGTAGAACTAACATGCCTCCTGTTAATTCTTCTCATAAAGCATGTGGTGTGATTAATTGCATGTCTTGTGCTTTCAATGTTATGTATGCTTATTTTAATAGTAAGCATGTATCTAGTGATAAGACTGCTCCACGTCAACATGTTAATAATAAGAAGCATGTTAAAGCAAAGACTACTAGTCCTCCTCAGACTAGAGTGTATTCATTTATCCCTAAGCCTACTCAGAAATGTGTTAAGGCTGGCTATAAATGGAAACGCTCTTATGTGAAAGAGGTTGAAGTAGTTTTAGCTAAAAATGTTGTTTTGCCTGACAAAGGCCAGTTCTTTAAGTATGCCGGACCCAATCAATTTTGGGCTCCGAAGAAGGTCTAATCAATTTGATATTGCAGGGAGGTAAACAGGTAAACCATGTTGTATGGATTCTTGACAGTGGCTGTTCAAGGCATATGACCGGAGATAGAGCCCTGCTATCAGATTTGGTTGAGAAAGCTGGCCCAGTAGTTACCTTTGGAGATAACAGCAAGGGTATTACGAAAGGATATGGCTGTTTGAAGTACGGAAATGTTATCATTGAAGATGTTTCATTTGTGGAAGGTCTGAAGTTCAATCTTCTCAGCATCAGTCATTTCTGTGACAGAGGATATGCTGTTTCCTTTGAAAGAGAGAAGTGTCAGATCCTTCACAAGAAGAATGGAAAGCCTGCTCTTCAAGGAGTAAGGAAAGGTGACTTGTTCATAGCTGATCTGAACTCGGGATTCAAAGATGAAGTTAATTGTTTTTATGCTAAAGCTTCATCAGATGATAGTTGGCTATGGCACAAGAAGATGTCTCACCTTAACTTCAAAACCATGAACTCTTTAGTCAAGAGGGAATTGGTTAGAGGTTTGCCTCAGATGGAATTTACACAGGAAGGACTGTGTGAGGCATGTCAGAAAGGAAAGTCAAAGAAAGCTTCTCACAAGGGCACTGATACATCATCAATAACTGAACCTCTTCAGCTACTGCACATGGATTTGTTTGGTCCAGTTAATGTGATGTCCATGTCAAAGAAACAATATGCACTTGTGATTGTTGATTACTATTCAAAATATACATGGGTTTTATTCCTACATTCCAAGGATGAGACCCCATACCTGGTGATTGGCCATATAAAGTTGATTGAGCTGGATTCTAGATTCCCTGTTAGAGCCATAAGGTCAGATAATGGTACTGAATTCAAGAATGTCATTCTAAATGACTTTTGTGCTGATAAAGGAATAACAAGACAGTATTCTGCCCCTAGAACTCCTCAACAAAATGGAGTAGTGGAAAGAAAGAATCGTACATTGATTGAAGCTACTAGGACTATGTTAAGTGAGTCCAAAATTCCAACGTACTTTTGGGCTGAAGCAGCTAATACAGCTTGTTATACTCAGAATCAAACTTTAATCAACAAGGACTTAATGAAGACTCCGTATGAGATCATGAACAACAAGAAACCAACTGTCAAGTACTTTCATGTATTTGGAGCAAAATGCTTTATGCTTATAGATGACAATGTGAAACGTGGCAAGTTTGATGCAAAGGCACAAGAAGCTATTTTTGTTGGTTATTCCAGAAGATCTTACAGGGTCTACTTGGTTGGCAGTCACACGGTAAAGGAAAGTGTCAATGTTACTTTTGATGACACTACATTCCCTAATATTCAAACAGCAGATTCATCTGAGAAAATGAAGTTTGATAACTTGCCAGACTCAGATTCAGATGATGAAGCCCCACCTAAAGTTATTGCTGGTAATGATAATAACAATGATGATAATGATCATGGTGATGGTGGTGGAAACACTGGTAACAATGGAGATACCACTAACACTGGAGAAGAATCATCAAGGCAATCAAGCAACAACTCAGGGGGAGCAAATGAAGGATCAACTAGTCACTCACAACATCAAAGTGAATTTCAAGGCGAATCATCAAGATCAAATCTTCCAAGACAGACTGTATGGAATAGAGCTCATCCCTTTGAGCCGATCATTGGTGATCCAGATGTTGGAATTAAAACTAGAAGTGCAACTCAGAATGAATGTCATTTTTCAGCATTCTTATCTAAAATGGAGCCAAAGAAAACTGAGGAAGCACTGACTGATCCAAATTGGGTGATTGCTATGCAAGATGAACTCAATCAATTTGAACAACAGCAAGTCTGGAAGCTGGTACCCAGACCAAAGAATAAGAAAGTAGTTGGTACAAGATGGGTATACAGAAACAAGCTAGATGAGGATGGCATTGTTACAAGGAACAAGGCAAGACTGGTTGCTCAAGGGTATTCACAAGCTGAAGGCATTGATTATGATGAAACCTATGAACCAGTGGCTAGACTTGAGGCCATCAGGATGTTCTTAGCATTTGCAGCTTACTCCAATTTTAAAGTCTATCAAATGGATTTTAAGAGTGCATTCCTGAATGGTGAGCTAGATGAAGAAGTGTATGTGGAACAACCCCCTGGCTTTGAAAATCAGGAGCTGCTGGACTTTGTGTACTTTCTCTTCAAGGCTATCTATGGTCTCAAACAAGCCCCAAGAAAATAGTATGACAGTCTCTCTGGTTTTCTTTTATAAAATGGTTTTGTTAGAGGTATCATAGACAAAACCCTTTTTTCAAAGAAACACAAAAGTGATATGATATTAGTCCAAGTCTATGTGGATGACATCATATTTGGGTCTACTAATGATGATCTCTGTAAGAGATTTGATAAGCTAATGCAGAGTAAGTTTGAAATGAGTATGATGGGTGAGCTGAAGTTCTTTCTTGGATTGCAAGTAAGTCAAAGGTCAAATGGAATATTTATTTGTCAATCCAAGTATCTCAAATAACTCCTCAAGAAGTATCACATGGAGGATTCAGCATCAGCAAGGACTCCATCTTCAACAACAATCAAACTTGGAGCTTGTGATAACTCTATCAAGGTAGATATTACAAGCTACAGAGGTATGATTGGCTCCTTACTCTATCTTACTGCTATTAGACCAGATATTATGTATGCTACATGCTTGTGGACCCTAGAGATTTACATCTCGTTGCTGTTAAAAGAATCTTGAGATATCTTAAGGGTACACCTAATTTAGGTATCTGGTACCCTAAAGATTCTGGTTTTAATCTTGTTGGATATACAGATTCTGATTATGCAGGTAGTGTTGTGGATAGAAAGAGTACCTCTGGGAGTTGTCAATTCCTAGGAGGTAGATTGATTTCCTGGTATAGCAAGAAACAGCAAACAGTTTCCAATTCAACAGCAGAAGCTAAATATATTGCTGCTGGAAGCTGTTGTGCTCAAATCCTATGGATAAGGAATCAACTGAAGGACTATGGCTTTGCATTAGACAAAATTCCCATTTTGTGTGATAATACAAGTGCCATAGCAATCTCCAACAACCCTGTTCAGCACTCGAGAACGAAGCACATTGATATCAGGTATCATTTTATCAGAGAGCATGTCATTAATGGAACTGTGGAGTTACACTTTGTACCCATAGAAGAACAGACTGCATATATATTCACTAAATCTGTTGACGAATCCACATTTATCAAGTTAGTTGGTAAATTGGGTATGTTAAACATTCTTAGTGATTAACAATATCTCTGTCATGTTTGTTCTTTCAAAAATTCATTTTCTCTTCTCATTTAAATGATATTTATTGCCAAGTCTCATTTAATATCACATGCTTGTAAATTTAAATAGTTCTGAATATTTTATTTTCTTTAAAAATATTTTTCTCATATTTTTTAAGTGGAGAAATGTATTTTTATTGAAAATATATTTATTTAGAATTATTTAGGTGTTTTTCAGATTGTAAATATTGTTGTTTAAATTTTTTTGCAAGTTTATATTAATATTATGCAATTCTATATTATTCTGCATATTTTTCTAGAATTTATGGAATTTTCTGTGAATTTTTCTAGTCTTTTTTAAATATTTCATGCATTTTTATTAGTTTTTTGCATTTTTCTGTAAATATTTTATTTAAATTCTTAGTTTTCCTAAGTCTTCCCAGTTTTATACTAGGAAGACTACCGGGAAGACAAGGAATTTTTCTATATTACTATTAGTATTTTCTATTTTATTTTAAGTCTTTTCCTAAGTCTTCCCAGTTTTTGAACTAGGAAGACTATCGGGAAGACTTAAATTTACTTTTTTAATTTCTGTTTTTCTTTTATTCAATTTTCCGGAAGACTTTCTAGTTTGTACTGGGAAGACTATCCTAAGTCTTCTCGATTGTCTTCCCAGTACAATCTTAAAAAAAAACGTTCAGATTATTTGTTTTGAATTTGAACAGTTTTTTTTACTCACTTATATATATACATACAGTACATACACCTTTGCCTTATCAGTTTTTTTTTGGTTTTTCATATCCCCATTCGAATCCAATCTCTTCTGCAGAAATACTTTGATTTTGTTCTTTATTGCTCAAGTCTTTACTTAGCAAAACAACTCTGTTCTTTCAAAATCAAGATATTAAGTCGAATTGTTGTCAAAATTTCATTTTTTTTATTCGACTTGATTGTTCTTGTATTGCTAAGTGATTCTCTGATATTTTAAGTGATCTTGTGTGTTTCTGTGATTTCTGAACTGAGTTGTGTGTTTAGAGATTCAAGTGCCCGGTCATTTTGCATTTCAAAAGTTTTAGTTCGAATTTTAGGATTATATTTAAAATTGGTTAATTTTGGTAAAATTTTAATTTTGTGGATTTTAGTTAATTTTAATTAATTCTAAAAATCCCTAAAATTGTAATTTATTTTAAGTTAATTAAAATTTCTTGTTTTTCATAAATGGATCCTAATTTTGAACTTGTTTTAAATAACTATGTTGGGTATTTTGATCCGTCTAAGTGTAAGGTGGAGCGTTTTAAACCTTGGATTCAATTTTTAAATAGTGAGACTTGTGTCAGTCATGCTATTTGTGCCACTGCACTTCTTAAGATTGATCCATTGAGGTTTTTATGTTCAAGTGTTGTTATTGCTGGAGATTCAAAATCTTTTACTTTCAATATTCTAAACCAGCAATATATAGTCACTTTTGAGTTATTTTGTGATGTTTTACAATTTCCAAAGGACAAGTTTGATCCCTTACCCACTGATGATGAGTTATCACAGTTCTTTGTGAATATTCGTTATCAGGGTCCCTTACAAATGGTAAAATTGTCTAAGAGTTTTGTTGTAAGGGAATGGGATCTGTTCTTTGATACAATAGCAAGAGTATTTGGTAACTGCACAAAAACAAATTTTCATTGCATTACCAGTCTTAATCAATATATTTCTTATGCTATTGTATTTGGTCGTATATTAAATTTTGCTGAGATTCTGTGGAACCTAATGATCAACAGGCTTGCTCACTTTAGGAGAGATTCTGATAATAATGTGAAAGTAAAGTGTTGGTACCCTCTCTTTCTCACTCTTATCATTAATCATCTTCTCACTGCTGAGCAGGTAGACCTGTTTAGAGAAACAAGATTTGAAACCTCTCCAACCACAGACACTAAATTCTACACCAGACTTGATGTCTCATCCAAATTCCTCAACATACATGTTCTTGTTTCACCATTGATGAGTCAATTCATTAATCTTCCTGTCTTTGGTGAACAAGTTCCTGAGCCACATCCAGTTCCACTACAGGTAGTTATTCCTAACCCTGGATCTTCTTCTGGTTCTTTACTTGAAACCCAAGTGATTGTTAGGGCTGACCCAGAGATTGTAGAACCACAGTCTCTGACCCAGGTCATAGAGCCAAACAGAGAGTCAAACACTCCTAATACACAACCTGAGCCTAATGTACAAACCAGTTCAAGAAGTGTTAGTGATATAGCTGAAATGAGTGCTCCCACAGCTCTGTCTCCACCCTTAAAGAAAAGAAAAACCTATAGGGAGGCATCTGTAAGCCCATCTGTATCCTCTCAACAGGATATGGACATAGATATGGACACTAAACAGTCTCTGGAGACATCCCCTCAACAGGATGAATCTATTGAAATTCGCCATAGGGCCATGGCATCCTGTACTGAGTCAAGCACTCTCCCATTACTCACAATGGGAGAAGATATCCATATAGATGACACTCAGGACACTATGCAAGGAGAGCACTTTACTTTTGAATTTGAAACAGTGCCTACCATAGTTACGGTAGAAGTGCCTTCACAGGCATCAGAGGGAAAATCTGATTCTTCACCGCCAATAATAGAATCATTTTCTCCCCTCCCAGAGGGAACATCTCTGGCTCCCCTAAGGGATTTTTCACTCGCAGTTTATACTGGAGAAAGTGAAAGGCAACCTGGTGAGTCTGTCCCTGAAGCAATTCAGTATACAATGTCAAATATTTTGACAGACTCAACCAGGGATCGGGAATCGCGAACTCCCATTGCACCACCACTGACCTCTCTTTAAGGGGCTAGGGTGATTTTTCATGCAGGTACATCTACTGAGAACTTAGACAGACAGTTAGTTGTGAGAGATGAGAGTCAAACACAAGCACGTGAGTTGAGTGAAACACCACTAAGAGAAATTGAAGTGAGTGCACACACTGACACAAACACTGCTTTGTTGAACCAACTAGCTGATCTCCAAAGAAAGTTGCAAGAAATCCAGGTTGAGAACAATCTTCTGAAAGCACAAGTGGTCTCTCAATCTACCACCTCTGTATCTAATCAACTGGGTACTGTTAAAGATGACCTGGAAGGATTGAAGAATAATCTACTCCCGAAGCTGAACTCAATCCAACAATCTCAAGTACTGGTGGCTTTAGACATTTCTGAGTTAACAACGTCAAATGCTCATATTTCAGAAAGTGTCAAGGAGATTGCTGTCATTTCTACCAAGGTGGATTTATTCTGCAAACATCTGATGAAAACTAGAGGTTTAATGAAGAAAGGATGTCTAGGATTGAAGGAGGAATGGAACATCTTAATGAAGGGATGCAGCACTTGTACAATATGATCAAGAAATCACATCAACCTACTGAAGAGCAAAGAACATTCTTTGAGGGAGATGATGATGATGATGATGATGAGGAGGAGGATGATGATGCTGATGAAGGAGGAGATATGAGAGAACAAGGAGAAATAAGGGGAACTTCTGAGGTGAATCCTAGGGCTTCCAAAGATCAAACTGTAGAGGATTCCTCAACTAAGGGGGAGAAGGAGAAGAGAGGAGGAAATAGAGAAGCTGGAGGAGCTTCTGGAAAAGATAAAGGGAAGGGTAAACAATCATTGGAGGAGTCTGTCTTTCATGATGCCTACTACTACCACGGTGAACAGGATGACTTCCAATTTGACACATCTGGTGATCTGGAGAAGACCATTCCTGAAGAAGCTTTTGGTGAGGAGGAGGTTGAAGAGGCAGCTAACTTTGATGATTGGGAAGATGAAGCTGATTTATACACTCATGGCCCTTTATTTCAAAAGGAGTTGAAGAAACAGCAAGCAGAGTTAAGGAGAAAGGAAGATGAAAATGCCAAGGTCTCCGACATCATATCTCAAAAGCTAAAGATTCAAAAGGCTGAACATGAAGACAAACAACGTCTTCATAGTATTCATGTCAAAGAAAGGAGATTGGATGTTAGGATGAAGCAAGGAGGCAAATGGGATAAGGCAAGGGAGATGTTTGATATCCCTCGGAGAAGCACAAACAATGATGCTACTTTTTTGAAGCTGCTTGAGAAGATCAGAACTGTTAATCCAGACAACTCATTATATATGAAGGCATTGAAGGAAGATATTCTAAGGATTACGTCTGCATTTGATCAAGTGAGGCAAGAACTGTACATCTATGTCTCAAGTGCTCTTGAAGGGTCATTCATTGTTTCTCTTGAACTACTCCAAATAAGATCTCTCTCTGAATTGTGGATTCTAATGAGTAAGTTAAAGAGATCTTCTTGCTTGAATGAGCTTCTATATGATCGGCTGAGAGATTCTGCTATGAAGGCCAGCCCTCAAGTTGTACACTTCCCGTATGAAGTTAAAATCTATAGAGGTACAACTTTGGAGACTGTAAGGCTGGATCCTGATTCTTTGAAGCTCCAGACTGCAATGCAACTGGTGAAGTTGGAGAATCTTCTGAGAACTTCTGGGTTTACTACTGTAGAGAAGTCTGAAGTTGCTGATATGATTTCAGACTACTACACGGAGAAAGTTCCAAGGTATGCTCAGATGAAGAACAGATTGAAGAAGATCACCACTCAACCAGTAATGCCAAGTGGTGTGGTTGCAAGAAGCTAAAGAAGGTGAAATTATAGACTAAAGGCATGACGTAGTTAGCTCAAATTTGTAAATGTTAAATGTTTAGAGCTAGGTAAATCAAGATAGGAAAATTTATCATTTGTTCAGTCTAGAGGAACATCTATCTTGTATTTATTTTTATTGTTTGAATCTGGAAATTGTTATATTGAATCCAGAACTTTTTATTATTTGCTTGGCTCTTAAAAGTCTTATATTTTCTTGTTTTAGTTGAGTTATCCTCTAGAGTATTTGGTTGTTATTGTCTAACAAACAAATAGGGGGAGATTGAAAGGCATATGTCTAGGCCTATTTGTAAACACCGAGGATTCTACTCAACTTTAATTAATATGTAATAAGTAAATAATAAAAATCAAATGTCACAGGAATCTCAGAAGATTATATCTGTCAAAGAATGAAGATTAAAGTCATCTACAGACTTGAAGTGATTCTACATTGAAAGAAGCTCAATTTATTGATCAAGCCTCAATGAAGTATTCAAGCTCAGTGGATTTATTAAAGTGACGGAGATTTCAAGTGGTGACAGCAAAAGATACTGATTACGGAGTTCTTGAATGAGAAGGAAGTGAATCCCTGCTTAAAGTCAAATAGATAAAGAACAAACATTGTCGTTAGTCACTCATGAACCAGACAGTACATTGAGTGTCAACGTACTATTGTGTTTGTTATTTATCTAAGTTTTAAGTGATTTCTGGAATTGTTTGTGAAGTCAACTAATTCTATTTTATTCTCTTATAAATAATTAATACTATTAAGTAAATTGTTAGGCCGAATTCACAATATATAATCAAGTAGATGTATGAGAATAACAATAAGAACACTGTTTATGAACAATAAACTTTATGAAATTAAAAAATCCTCTCTCAGTGATGTAAAATATCACAGAGAGCTGCTAGGTTACAAGAATGATAATTCACGTATTCGCATCCCTTTTAGGGCTAACCTATCTGTGTTTATATAGTACACAGCTACATACAATCTTCTAATTGATATTCCTATAAATCAGCTATACAATTTATATCAATCTAGAATTGCTTCTGTCTTCTGTTCCGTTTCCTTAGCCATCTCGATATCTCTTTGCTTCTTTCCATCTTCAAAGAATATTGCTTCTAGAATCTTCATTGACTTTTACACCGACTGCTAAGTAAACTCTGACCATCAGACTTTAACAAACTCTGACTGGTCCTCCAGTTAAACTCTGATAGTTTCCTGGTACTTTAAACACTGATAAAAAAACATCAACAATTATATCTAACATAAATTATTTATTAAATTAATTCTGTAAAGAATTAATTTAATACATAATTTATTTAGTTAATTATTTAAATTAGAATAAAAATGAACTAGGAAGACTTAGGTTTGAACTAGGAAGACTCACAGAGTCTTCCTGATTGTCTTCCTAGGCCAATCGATTGTCTTCCCGATTGTCTTCCATTAACAAATGTTGTCTTCCCGAAAGTCTTCCAAGAGTAAAAGCATAGTTTTTCTGCTAGTCTTCCAAGGCATTTCTACAATCTGTCAAGTGGCTTGCAAGTGGATTAAAAGAAAAGTAATGCAGTGGTATATAAACTATTCGAAGACTTTCAACAAGAAGACATCACAACAAAAAAGATACAGAAAATCAAAACTTTACATTCCTTCACTGTCTTTACTCCTCAACTGTCTGAGCATTCATTTTCTACCAGTGAATTAAATTCTTGTTTGTTTGTAACATTTAATCCTTGAGAATCAATTCACTTGTATTGTTTTGACTTTCTAGCGGATCATAATCCCTAGATTTTATATCGAACTACTTTTTAGTATTCGATCCTTTTTATTACAAAAATAGATAAATTCATGTCGAATTTATTCTAGGTTTGTTTTATCAAGTTTATTGTAATCAGATCAGAATTGTAACACCCTTCAAGTTCAATAGAGTTTTATTTAACTTGAATATTGTTTCAGTTTTATTCCGCACTAATTTGTTCCTAATTGTTAAATTATTCAAAGGACAAATTTCGATTAAACGGTATCGTTTGTATTCAACCCCCCTTCTACAAACATATCAGGACCTAACAAAGGGCAATTAAGTAAAATCACAATGTACCTAAAAACTGTACCGACCAAACTTTTAATGTTTTGTCTTTAATAATACTAGCTTAAAACCCGTGCGATGCACGTATTACTTTTAATAGTTGTTATTTTGTTATTTATATTTTCATATTTTCTTAACTTCAGTTGTTAAAAAAAATAGAGATGTTAAAATACGTAAACTTTTTAAAATAATCAAAATATGTTTTAAAATAAATAAATAAGGATTTGCCCGTGATATTTTTGGAAAATGAGGGGTTTTAGTAATGAAAAAAAACATATTTTAGTTGAAAAAGGTAATTGTCGTTAAAATAGGTAAACTTTTTAAAATAATGAAAACCAGTGAAATAGGTTTTAAAATAATTAAATAATGGTTTCCCGTGATATTTTTAGAAAATGAGGAGTTTTAGTAAGGAAATATAGAAAAATAACATGTTTTAATTGAAAAAAGTAATTGTTCATGATATTTTTGAAAAATGAGAGAATTTTGTTAGAGAAAATAGAAAAACAATAATGTGTCTTAAGTGAAAAAGGTAATTGTATATAAATAGATAATGTTAGTATTTAATTATATTTTTTTATAGATAAGTAAGGGTAATTGTATATAAATAGGTAATGTTTCATCTATTATATAATAGTATAGATTCTGAATTATTCGAAACCAGAGACCGAAAAAAGAAGGTTTGCGAATTTTTAAATTAAGAATTCTATCCAATTTATACTTATATTTCATATAATTCTTAATGTAAAAATTCATAAAAAAAAATATCTTAAGTTTCCGCATAGTTCCAGTTAGATTATAATTGTTAAACTATCACTAAATTAAAGATTATTTTGTAAGTTTCACATTAATTGTAAAATCATTCAAATATTATTTATAATTTTATTCTCATATTAATTATATTTTGTATAATTTATTAGTTTTGAAGAATCGCATTACTACTTTAACTCTATATTGACTTCTAAAAATAAATATATACTAGCCTTAAAAAATAATAAACTAAAAAATTTAATGTGAACGAAAAATATTAAAATAAAATTAAAAATTAATATGATAAATTATAAAATGAGAAACATAAAAAAAATATAAAAAAATATAGATGGGGTTGAAGAAGATAAATGAGGTATTATTAATCTTATTTTATAATAAAATAATATTAATAATAAGGACAGATAGAAAATCTAACATGTTTTAATTAAAAAAAGTAATTGCCAGTGATATTTTTAGAAGTGTTTTAATTATATTAATTGTATTTATTAAAAAAATACGTTGACATGTTAAAATAAGTAAGTTTTTTTAATAAGGACAAATAGAAAATCTAACATGTTTTAATTAAAAAAAGTAACTGCCAATAATATTTTTAGATGTGTTTTAATTATATTAATTGCATTTGTTAAAAAAATACGTTCACTTGTCAATATAGGTAAATTTTTTTAAATAATTAAAAGTATTAAAATAGGTTTTAAAATATATAAGTATGAGTTGCACTTGATATTTTTAAAAAAAAAAGAGATTTTAGTGATAACAAATATAAAAGGTAATATATTTTAATTTAAAGGTAATTGACCGTGATATTTTTGGAAAAAAAGTAGATTTTGTTAGAAAAAAATGTTTTAACTATAAAAGGCAATCACCTAGTTACTATTTTTATATTATTTTATTATTTATTAAATAGAGTATTAAAATAGGTTTTTAAAATAAATAAGTAAGGATTGCACCTCATATTTTTGAAAAATAAAGATTTTAGTGATAACAAATATAAAAGATAATATATTTTAATTTAAAGGTAATTGTCGTGATATTTTTGAAAAATGAGTAGATTTTGTTAGAATTCTTTTTTAATTACAAATGACAATCAGCTAGTTACTATTTTTATATTATTTTATAATTTATTAAATTAAGTATTAAAATATGTTTTAAAATAATTAAGTAAGGATTGCACCTCATATTTTTGGAAAACAGAGATTTTAGTGATAACAAATATAAAAGGTAATAGGTTTTAATTTAAAGATAATTGTTATGATATTTTTGGAAAAACAGTAGATTTTGTTAGGAAAAAAATATTTTAATTAGAAAAGGCAATCATCTAGTTACTATATTTATATATTTTTATTATTTATTAAATAGAATAAAAGACCGAAAACCGACCAAAAACCGAAAACCAAAACTTTCAATGTTTTGGCTTTAATAATACAAGCCTGTAACCCGTGCGATGCACGGATGAATTTTAGTTTTTTTTTTAATTTTATTGTCTATATTTTGATTTATATGATTTTAAAAAGTAATCAAATGTAATAATATATGTATGATGTTATTCTACGTTTTTTTAGCCTATAAGTTATGCGATACACGGATGAATTTTAGTATTTTTGATTTATTATTTTAGTATTTTTTATATGATTTTTTAGTATTTTTTATCTTATTTTATTAGCATTTATTTGTATTTTGATCTTAAAAATTCTTAATATGTTGTTGACGGAATAATATCTTGAACTTTTGAATGTAGCTTAGAAAAATAGATGATATAAATATTTAATAATAATATGTTGTTGACGGGATTCGAACCTTGAACCCGTAGGAGCATTTTAGATATCAAGAAAAGAATATTTTTTTAATATTACATCTAACGGTTCTCATTTATCGATATTTACATCTAACGGTTATTATTTAGATGACCAAACTACATATGACCAAACTACCAACCAAATAGATGGTGGTTACTCTAATTTAATTTATATATATATTTTTTTAATATTAGATCTAATGGTTCTCATTCATCTATTTTAAAAGAAACAATCCTTATTGATTTGGTGGTACACGACCAAAATTTTGGATAAGATTTCTCTTACGCTTATTGTATATAAGGATTTAATATGTTTTGCAAACACCTATTCTACTTCCAATATTATATGTATGTGTGTGTGTCGCGTGAGTGGAGGCGTATTTGGTATTCATTATTATATCGATTAACATAATCTTATAATACGTGAGATAATTTAACCATGAGATATTTTATACATGATTTGAACCGACTAACTTGCCTCTGTGTTTATTATTTATTAGAAAAAGTTGTTTGTAGAAATTGAACTTGAGTTTATCTATTAACTGAAACATCTTTATATCGCTAAACTATAAAATCACAGATTTTTGAAACTTCGCGCGAAATGTGTGAGTATCATTTGATAGAAGGCATTTTATTTAACTTCAAAATATATAAAAATAATTATGTAGCTAAATTGAACTTAGGTTATATTGTTGACGGGATTCGAACCTTGAACCCGTTGGAGCATTTTAGATATCAATAAAATAATATTTTTTTAATATTACATCCAACGGTTCTCATTTATCTATATTTACATCAGATGACCAAACTATCAACAGATGACCAAACTACCAACCAAATAAAGGGTGGTTTGCTTATAATAGTATAGTATAAATTTCAATAATTAAATGTATTAAAATAAGTTTTAAAATAAATAAGTAACTATTTGCCCGTGATATTTTTGGAGTGAGATGTTTTATTAAGAAAAAATAGAAAGAGCAACATGTTTTAGCTAAAAAGGTAATTGTCCATAATTAAAAATATTAAAATAGGTTTTAAAATAAATAAGTAAGGGTTTAATGTATTTTAACTAAAAAGTTAATTGGTTATAAATAATATTATTATTTAATAATAGTTTTCTTAAAAAATGAACAAATTTTAAAAATATCATGTTTTATCTGAAAAGGTAATTGCCCGTAATTAAAAGTATTAAAAAATGTTTTAAAATAAGTAAGAGTTTGCTTGTGATATTTTTGGAAAATGTGGGGTTTTAGTAAGAAAAAATATAAATAGTAACATGTTTTATTTAAAAAAGGTAATTGTCCATGATTTTTTTAGAAAATAGAGGATTTTGTTAGAAAATATTGAAAAGTTAATGTATTTTAGTTGAAAAGTTAATAATTTATAGTTTTTTTTAAATGAAAAAAATACAAAAAGTAACATGTTTTAGTTGAAAAGGTAATTGCTGTAATTAAAAGTATTAAAATAAATAAGTAAGGTTTCCCCGTGATATTTTTGGAAAAGGAAGAGTTTTAATAAGAAAAAAATAGAAAGACTAACATGTTTTTGTTGATTTTTTTTTTAGAAAAAGAGAACCCTAACATTGACATCAGTTACATAACCGTTTACAAATAACCAAAACACAAGTCTATTTTTAAAGTTAGACAAGCCGATGCGGGATGAATTTTAGTATTTTTTATTTTATTATCTATATTTTGATTTATATGATTTTAAAAAGTAATCAAATATAATAATATATGTATGACGTTATTCTAAGTTTTTTTTAGCCTATAAATTGTGCGATACACGGATGAATTTTAGTATTTTTGATTTATTATTTTAGTATTTTTTATATGATTTTTTTAGTATTTTTTATCTTATTTTATTAACATTTATTTGTATTTTGATCTTAAAAATTCTTAATATGTTGTTGACGGAATAATATCTTCAACTTTTGAAATTAGCTTAGAAAAATAGATGATATAAATATTTAATAATAATATGTTGTTGACGGATTCGAACCTTGAACCGGAGCATTTTAGATATCAAGAAAATAATTATTTTTAATATTACATCCAACGGTTCTCATTTATCTATATTTACATCTAACTGTTATTATTTAGATGACCAAACTACCAACCAAATAGAGGGTGGTTTGCTTATAATAGTATAGTATAGATAGTATAAATATTGTGTTATCTTTACCTTGCATGTAAGGGACGTGTTTAACTTAAATAATGTACATTTTTTTGAGTATTAATATTCAATATATTTAGCACATAAAATATTTTAAAATTTAGTAGCAATTATTCATACTTTTTAAAAAATTGTTAAAATATGATGCCATTCAGTTGAGATTTCAAACAATAAATTAAAGTTGACAATATTTTAAACTTAGTGGATTGGATAATTACTTTATAGATTACATTCTATCTTTATATAAAACTAACTTTAGGAATGATGTATTCATTTAAATTCTAAATATTTTTTTTTGAATTTCCTTTTACATTATTTTATATGAGTTTTAAAAGTTCATTGAAAGTTTATATTAAACTTATCTCTTACAGATTTCCTACCGGATGCATTGAATTTAAACGCAAAATCTACTTAGATTTCTTTTAAGAAACAAAATCTAAAAGATCTTAGATTAAATTCAACCACACTTTTTCTTACTATATAAGAATCACAATATGGCACCCTGTTAAAAATCATAGCATCTAATACAAAGCAATTATAATGGCTAAAACTTTTTCTTTCTTTCTTGTCACTCTTTTGGTACTTGTTACATATATCTCAATTGCCCTTTCTGCTGACCAAGGTTAGTATTTAATTTTGTTTATACCTTTTTTCAGCAAAACATTATTACATTGTAAAATAGAAATATGAAGATGCAGTTTGTTAAAGTGCCATTACATTGTTATAAATGCATATAGGTGGAAGTGAGATCGGAGAAGATTCGCAGCACATTAAGTCGTATAAAATATGTTTCGATACAATAGCAACGGAGAGAAAGTGTTTTTTTGGAAGATGCAGGACTCTATGCAAAGAAGCACATCCTAACGTATATCTTGACTCGTGGTGTTTTGATGATAACACATGTAAATGTAAATATAGTTGTTAGTGCTATGTCTATGTATTTTCATCGTCCATAACTATAAAATATAGTTGTTGATTAATTGTTCAATAATTTCTTTTGTTTAAAACAAATTTTAAATGGATTTAATCATACAAGTAATTACGATTTTCGTATAAAAATTAATATTAAATTATATATGTACATGTACATGTGGGGAGAGCACATTAAATATAATCATTAGCCATGCCCAATATTTTAATGTGTTTTACATATCGATGTTAGCATACTTATTTTTAATTAAATCATGGATGACCAAAACTGAACATTTATAAAAAAATCAAACTTAATCATGTAATATTAGTCCGGTTCAAATTTTTATATTTATTAAGTTGGTTTGGTTTTTTACTATTTGAAACCATGTATAATTCAGTTCACTTGTTCGTAAATGGGGTTCGGTAAATCTCAAACAAGTGGATAGATATGTATGTTATATTTACTAGCTTATAGCCGTGCGATTCAGGTTACTTAAATTTTATTTATAATTATTTTGTTTATAATTATATTTTTATTACCCATGCAGCACACGATTGTTTTTTTAATATTTATAATTATATTTATTTATGAATATTTTAATATTTAAAATTTATTAGTTTACATGATTAAATTATTGTTAAAAAAGATTTAGCCAAAAAAATTATAGTTAAAAATTTGATATTTATTATATTTTACACGCTCAATTTAATATTTGTTTATATTGAGTTATAAAAATTAGATTTTATCAATTTTATAGTCCACATGAAATTCACAAAATAATCTTTAATTTAGTTGTGGTTTAATAGTTCTTTTTCAATTAAAAACTATTCTAAAACTAAAAAAAAAGAATAAAGTGACGAAATTTAATGTTGAGAATTCTATTCGATTTAGGAAATCTACTTATATGTAGTTTAGATTATTAGAATACCCTTTATTAACCAAATACAGTTTTTAATGTTAAATCTAACGGTTTTCACTTATCTATTTAACATTAAATGATTTTTATTATTTTGGTATTAAATGAGTTTCCTTATTTAATTACAACTATTTTTATGTTTTCACTTTTTAGAAAATCCAATCCTAATATAATATCTTTTAACTTATATCATTTTTAGATAATAACTTCTTTTTATATAATATAATCTTGATCATGTATTTTTAAAAGTATTGGATCTAACAGTTGAGAATGTTTTGGCGGTATTTAGGACCAAACTACCATGATAACATCATTAATTTTTCTTAATATTTATAATTTTTTTAATTTAAAATTTTTTAAAATATTTATTGCTAAAATATAATATACTCTTTTTTGTAATATGTTAAAGTTGCGGGAACTTTGAACTTTTGAGAAAATAAATTATCAATTAAAATATAATTTTTTTTGTAATAGTTCTTCTTTTAAAGTAGTACACCGTGATCAAAATTCTGTATAAATTTTATTTTTTTATAGTATATCCCGTAAATATCTATGTTATTATATTAAAGACTAAATAATGAAAGCTTCTTATAAGTTAAGTTTGGTCGCTTTGTTTAATCACTCAATCCATAATCGTTGAATCTTTCAAATTAAATTGTTGAAAAACGTTAGATATAACAGTAAAATTATCATGTTTGAATCTACCAACAACATATTAAAATTTATAGGTTTTTTTGAAAAATAAGAATTTTTTCATTTTTTCTTGCTGTAACATACACTAATTTTAGATAATAATAATAATAATAATAATAATAATAATAATAATAATAATAATAATAATAATAATAATAATAATAATAATATCCTATTTAGAAGAAAATTGGCTATTAAATTAAATTACTATTTAGAGAAGAATAAAAATGTTTATACTTGATACTTCTAACAGCAATCGGTAACTTCGGCCTATATATATTAAGTACCCTAAAAACAAATAAAACATAAAACATGGGTGAAGGGTTAGCAGGAGCGGCGGCAACGAAGAGGAAAAGCAAGAAAGGACAAAAGCGAGATCGTCCCCTTAATAAGCTAAACGGTACAATTTCTTGTTAGAATATTATTTATAATCATTGATATAGTTACATTGTTATCATGCCCATAAATTCATAAATTCACCAGGTCCTGCATGTATAGATGACAACCTAGTTTTGATTATTAACACCTCACCTAGTATGAGAAGATCACCTAGTATGAGAAGAGGGAATTAATACATGAATTTTGGATAATGGTCAGGGTACTTGATATATTTTTACACTAATTAACATGTAGTGTTATAAATTGATAGAAAGCCGTCAGTGTTATAATAATTGGGGTGTGATAATTAGAACACAGGTGGATCATTATTAAACAATGTTAATAAATAGTATTCAGTTGTTATAATGGAAACACATTATAATATTAATAGGTTCTTAATACTGATAATCTGGTATATAGGTATTTGTAAAACGTGTTTATTGTTTGAATAGTAATTAATTAGTTTGGAAGTCATTAGAATATGTTACATGGTCTGGGAATTATAAGTCCATAAAAAAAAAAAAAAAATTAGTATAGCAATGAGGTACAGGTCAAGCCTAGCCTTAATCCAAATGAACTAACTAGCTAATTGATTTGGAGTAATCAAAACCAGAGGAGATGATTTGGCCAGGATTAGTGCCGCAAGTTTTAATTATATAATATCAAATAGTCAACTTTTGTTAAATTAACTTGGTAAGATTTAATTGTTAATAACCACCACAGTTAGTGTTTGCCAAACACAAATAATATAATGTGTCCAAATAATCAAACTTTAGAACTTTTAATAAACAAGGATTAAATAAGTAGTCTGTTTAAGTAGTAAGCATATACATTAATAAATATACTTTTATTATAATTCAACTTTTGTAGATTAGATTGGGAGCGAAAAATTAGCGGATCATTTGCGAATTTTGTTAGCGTTTAAGGTCGCTATTTTCGAGGTACGGATTCTCCCTCCTTTTTATTCAGCGTTACTCATGTTAGAACTACCTATATTTGTTTCGATAAGTTCTCAAATCGGTTTTACTCTTATCTGTCTTGACTGTTTTGACTCTTTAAGATTATTTTAAAAAGAATAAATGTTTTGAAATATCTAAAAAACCTTCTCTACAATTTCCAAAATTTAATTATATTACGTATCTGTTTAGAATATTTGAATACCTCTCAGTTTTGTTCCGAAACATTTATGTATTTGTCTCAGTTCTATTACGAAATATCTTAACATATGTATCAGTGATTTTCAGAAAATTGTGAATATTAATTATCTGCTTTGAGTATTTGTCTCTCTATAATAAAAATATATTTTTAGCATGTGCGAAATATTTTATTTGGACCCTTAGTGATATAGGGTATACCGAGCTAACCAGCTGTAGGGGTACTACAGTCATGTCATTGCGGCACCAGTGGCATGACACTTCCGTGACAGTGTGATTGGTCACGGCGTATCCTTCTGATAGCTCAGGAGGCGAGCTTTTGCGCATTTGATATTTGTTTCAGGATACGTGGGTGCACCCAGAGTTTATGATTTGTGATTTGTGATTTGATTTGACGGTAACGTTGTATATGCCGTACACGTTATCCGGTTTGTTGCACACATTAGGTACCCTATGATGTGTGTATTTGTATCTGTTCTGTTCTGATCTCGGTATGAAATATCCTAACCCATCGTTGCTTCAGCCATACTTATTTTTAAATAAATGTTTTATGATAAACTGTCAAATATGAATACCTGTTTTTCTGTTTTATAAACTGTATTCCAAATCCGTACTGGGCAATTGGCTCATGCCGTATTCTTTTTCTGGCAGGTGCTTAGGGGGATCTGGGACTGAGTGATGGAGAGTTACCCTACAATCTGTTGCTTAGGAATTATGCAATTATTATTTATTAGGTTGTTTAATTATTATTTGTTGTATTTTAGTGCTCTGCATACATGTTTATGGTTTAATAAGTAGCCCATCATTTATTTATACATGGGGGTGTTACACTTGCAGACATATGTTATTTGATAATAATTTTTGTAAAGTACAATTTTTCAGAAAAGTACTATACTAATTGATTAACAAACTTTTAAAGTTTCGAATTTAATAATTTACAATGTATATAGGTTTAAAAAGTTTGGCCTCTAGTCTAAAATTTCAAAATAAGATTTTTTTTAATATGAATATAGTTCTGCTAACAATGAAATTAGGTCTTAATGAGTTCTTATAAAACAAAACCACCATTTACGTATAATTTATTATTTAATAATAAATAATATTTGATTAGTTATGATATAAAACTTAATAAAATAGGATTAAAAATATGCACAATTTTATAAAATTTTATCCTCGTATTATTATATTCTTTGTTGATTTGATTTTTTCTTAGATTGATTTTAATTTTTGAACATAGATTTCTAAATTTAAAATAGTTAGAAAAAAGTAATTAAATTGGTGTTAAAATAATGATGACATAATAATTATTATTAGAATTTAAATATTCACTTTATTAATTTCGGCTTTATCTTGTATTTTAAAAATCAGATTTTGACGATTTTACACCCCACATGAAGATAACTAAATTATCTTTAATTAAAAGATGGTTTACCAATTTTTATCTAGGTGGAAGAAAAGAAAGTCACGAATTTTTTACATGGAGAATTCTATTCAATATAGAAAACTTATTTATATTTGGTATATTTGGTTTAAATTATCAAAATACACCTTTTAGAATTTAAATATAATCCTATTATAATTAAAATAAACTTTTTTAATATTTGATCTAACGATTTTCATTTATCTAGTTAAGATCTAATGGTCCTTATTAATTTGGTTGTCTACGACCAAAATTTGGGATAAGATCCTTATTATGATTATTATATATAAAGATTTAATATAATAAGGATATCAAGTATATACTGATATAAGTATCTTACTAAATACTTTTATTTTTAATGTTTCGGTTTTATTTACGGTGTAAATAAAATTTTAAAATACATTATTACTTAAAAATTATTAAATAGAATAAAAAATTATGTTATGATTATATAAAATTTTATTCTCATGTTATTATATTCTTTATCGATTTGAATTTGTTCTTAATTAATTTTGATACTTTATTGAAAGAAACATAAAATTTCTATATTTAAAAGAATTAGTGGAAAAATAAATAAATTGGTGCTAAAATAATTTAAAAAACAATTATTAAAATTTAGATACTCACTTTAATATTTGGGTTCTATCCTGAGTTTTAGAAATTGAATTTTGACGATTTTACAACTCATGTGAAACTAACGAAATTATCTTTAATTTAATGATGGTTTAATAATTATTATCTAACTTGACCAGTTGACCTACCCATAAAATAAACTGAAAGGAAAAGATGGTTAAGAATTTTTACATAAAAAATTCAATTCAATATAGAAAACCAATTTATAATTGGTTTAAATTATCATAACATACTTCTTAGTATTTAAATATAATCCTACATTTAATCAAATACACATTTTAATATAAGTATTATATCAAAATTATCGTTTATGAATATGAAACCCTCAATATTTTAATAATATTTTGATATTATTCTTTTATGTTTGTTATATCTAAAATAATATAATTATAATTTGGATTAATCAAATTGTTATGTTCCTTCAGAAAAAAAAGTGTTTAAATTTATTTATGTACACGAGTTCACGTAAGTCTCTGTAGGTTCATGTGTATCAGCATTATATTGATAATTTTTAATATTGTAATCAATATGAATTGTTATCTTGATATTTGGTTTAACAATTATTATATAATTGGAACTATACATAAATTTAAGAGAAAAGATATTTAAGAATTTTTACATAGAAAACTTTTAAATTATCAAAATACACTTTTTAGTATTTAAATAGAATTCTATTATTAATCAGATACACTTTTTAATATTAGATCTAACAATTTTCATCGATCTATTTAAGATCTAACTGTAATTATTAATTTGGTCGTATAGTGATCGTACATGGACCAGATCGATTTTAATTTTTTCTTAAATTGATTTTAATATTTTCTTGAAATAAAATTAGAATTTATAAATTTAAAAGAATTAGGAAAAAAATAAATTGGTCCTACAATAAAAAAATAATTATTAAAATTTAGATAATCACTTTACTGTTTGGGCTCCATCTTGAGTTTTAGACCACAGATTTTAACGATTTTACAGCCCATGCGAAGCTAACACAATTATCTTTAATTTAATGATGGTTTAATAATTTTTATCTAACTGGAACTATCCATAAACTAAAGAGAAAAGATAATTACGAATTTTTACATAAAGATTTCTATTCAATATAGAAAACCAATTTATAATTGGTTTAAATTATCAAAATACATCTTTTAATATTTAAATACTATCCTATTATTAATCAAATACAATTTTTAATATTACATCTAACGGTCCTCATCTATTTGAATATTTATAGTTTTATAATCCAACGGATCATATACTTTTGATAGTATAGTGACCGGCCAAAGTTTTGGATAAGATCTCCCTTACGCTTATTATTATATATATAAGGAGTTAATAGGTGATCAAATATAAACTCATCTTATACAAAAAATAAGAAATTAGAAATTACCTACAAATTAATTATTTTAAATTCTAATTAGTCTGGATCCACGAAATTATCTAGTTTATAAACTACACCAAAAACGGCTTTTTCCTACCATATAAATTTTACCAAAAAAACTTGGTAGGAATTGACCCACCACTTCCTACCGACACGAATAGAATAGGAAATGGTGCGTGTGGGGCCCAATTTTTATGAAATCCAACACCAAATTCTACCGATTGTTGGTAGGAAATTAAAACCAACCAATATTGATAGGTTTTGCCTGCATTTTCACAAAGATAAGACCCCAATCTGTCATGGTCTTTTCAAAGTTTAAATCAGAATAGTGAGTACCGAAAGTTTTCAAACTTATATATACTTAGAAATTGATCTTGGGCTTAGAATAATCTTATAACTTGCACACATTCTACTGTAAGATCGAGAGCCACGCCCGACCAACTGATAGGCGTGATTTTACATAAACATCATTGCATTATTGGGAAATACTAAATTATATTGAATGACAAATTTTAATTTAAATAATAAATTGTAATTATTTTTTATTTTTAATATGTTTAATTATAAATTTAAATAAATAAAATAGAATAAAAAAATACTAGAGGTACCAATTTGGTGCCCAAAATTCAACCCAAATGTTACATGCTAGATTTTGATTGGTTATAATAAAATGGAACTCTATCTATTCACATCAATATCACCAATTAAAATATTCCCTTTGATCGTGATATTTTTGGATAAGAAAAGGTTTTTGTTAGAAATAATAGAAAAAAGTAACTTGTTTTAGCTGAAAAAAGTAATTTGTTATAAATAGGTAATTAAAAGTTATTAATTTATTATTTACATTTTAATTAAAATAAATAATTTTTTTAATTAATAATTTTTACATAATTAAAAGTATTAAAACATGTTTTAAAATAAAAAAAAAGTAATGATTTTCCGTGATATTTTTGGAAAGGAGGAGTTTTAGTATTAAAAAACATAGAAGTTAACATGTTTTAGTTGAAAAATATAATTGTCGGTGATATAGAAGACATGTTAAAATATGTAAAAAAAATTAAATATTTAAAAACATTAAAATAGTTTTAAAATAAATAAGTAAGGGTTGACCGTGATATTTTTGAAAAATGAGAGGTTTTAGTTAGGGTTTCTCATGTCTTCAATAAGACATTACAGATTAATTGCATATGTTAAAAAAATAGACACGTTCTTTCAAAAAAAAAAAAATAGGCATGTCAAAATAGGTAAAACAAATTTTAAAATAATTAAAAGCATTAAAATAAGTTTAACATAAATAAATAAATAACAGTTTGTCCGTTATATTTTTGGAAGGAAGGGGTTTTAGTATCGGAAAATAGAAAAGATAACATGTTTTTAGTTGAAAAAGGTAATAGATCGACCGTTATATTTTGAAAAAGGCGGGAATGTTGTTAGAAAATATTAAAAAATTGATGTGTTTTAGCTGAAAAAAGTAATTGGTTATAAATATATAATGTTATTATTCAAAAATATTTCGTTATAGATAAGTGAAGGTAATTAAATAAAAACACGAAGTATCAAAAATTTGTACTGGCCGACAAAACTTTTAATGTTTCGTATTTAATAATATAGTAAAGATGCGAAGCACGGGTTTTAAACCAGTAACTTATAAATTTTGTAAAAGTTTAGTAGCTTAGAAAACATTGTAAGTCAAGGTAACCGTCCAAATTATTAATATATTTTGTGATAATAAAATAAATATAGGTAAAAGTATTTCTAAAAAAAGGTCCGGTTTTTAAAATAAATTAAAAATTTTATATAAATTTAATAGTTTAATAAACATGTTAATTAAGGTAACTGTCTAAATTCTCCCTTAATATAGACATATGTTGGTGACAAGATCAAAATGTAATATGAAAATTGAGTCAACATAATTAAGTTCAATGTAATTTACATGTGACCCATTGAACCAAAGCAAGTTATTGGAATCATAAAAGGAGGGGAATTAAGGGGGCTAGAGCACCGGCTAAATTCAAAAAAATCAGTAATTTTTTTTAGCCCCGGTAATAATTGTTAATTTTGGGAAAAAAAAATTGAGCACCGGCTAAATTTCAAAATTTATTTTATATACTAAAATCTTTAATGAGATGATAATTAATATAAATTAATTATTAAAATCAAAAAAATATTTATACAATTAATTATTAACATGTTTATTTACATAGCTATTGGGCCTATTATTTATTCTGATTTTAAAATTATAAAGCTACTATAGTTAAAGTCGGGTATTAGAAAAACTGAAAAAGGGTCTTGTTCGTGTTCTCGTCTCTGGCGGTGGCGACTAGCGTCTCAATTCAATCAAGAACCACTGCTGCTTGAAATTCAATTAAGTATTCTACCGAATCTCACTTTCTGGACTGTTTAGCATTCACAAATTACACAATACTGAGATAATTATAAATTACAAATTATGTCCAGTTGCCCTAATTGTAATTCTCATATTTGCAATTTGTAAATTGTATGTTTAGTAATTGATTTAGTTACTAAATTATCATTGGTTGATTGATTAAGCTTACTTGCATCTTGATTCTTGAGTCTTAATTGAGTTTATTGAGTTGTTCCCTAATTTAGTGATTTATTTATTTAGGCTGTCAAGTAAGCTTACTGCTTACTAATAAAGGGATTGATGGATAAATATGTCATTAAAAGAGCAAGGTCTCCTGTTCTAAACCAGGGTCAGGCTCCGACTCTAAACTCAGCAACTGGTATAAATTGCAGTGATTCTACTTCGGGTCCGAAAACTCCTACTGTTAAAAAGGCTAGTATAGAGTTTAATCCCGACGAAATTATTTTTGATCAAGAGCGTCGAATTCCTATTGATAATTATGATGCTAAAATTAGAGATCAAGTTCGTAGAGCATATCTTAGTAACGGGCCTTGTCAACCTTTAAATTATACTTTTCCAAAAAAGAAAGATGGTAGAAGTTTTAAGATGAGTCAAGGTCTTTCTTTCTGGGGTCATGATGAGTCTGTGGATTCTTTTAATAAAGGAAACTTTCTTGAATTTCTTGAATGGCATTGCAGTGTGAAAAATATAAAGAATGGTCCGGGAAATTGTCAACTTACATCTCCAAAGGTGCAAAAAGAATTGGTAAATGCTTGTGCAAATGAGACAAGATCAGCTATATTTGCTAACATTGGGGATAGATTTTTCTCACTTATGGTTGATGAGTCTCGGGGACATCTCTGTGAAGAATAAATGGCTGTTGTCTTTAGATATGTGAACAAGAATTGAGAGTTAATTGAACGATTCATTTCAATGGAACACGTAACAGATACATCTTCTCGGTCACTGAAAAATTCCATAGACATGTTACCTGCGAGACATGGATTGTCATTATCTCGACTGCGAGGTCAAGGTTATGATGGAGCTGCAAACATGAGTGGTAAATTTAATGACCTTAAAACTCTTATTTTGAAAGAAAATCCATCTGCATATTTTATCCATTATTTTGATCATCAACTCAAATTAGTAGTGGTTGTCGTTGCAAAATATTCTCCTCCCGCAAGTGATTTCTTTGATCACTTATCTCGTATTGTGAATGGGTTTCATGTAAAAGAAAAGATATGCCTCAACAAATATAACATGATAGAATTCTTGAACGTTTGGAAAGTGGTGAGATTAATTCTGGTAAATGAAAAAATCAAGAAACTTCTTTGACTCGACCGGGAGATACATGTTGGGGTTCACATCATCCAACAATAGTTCATCTATTTTCAATGTGGCCATCAGTAGTTGAGGTACTTGGGGATATACTTGATTATGCTGTTAATCAAGAACAAAAAGAGATTGTGGAAGACCTAATTGAAAAAATACAGACGTTCACGTTTGTGTTTATGTTGAGTTTGATTAAAGATATTTTGGGAATTACTAATGATTTGTCAGAAGCTTTACAACATAAGACTCAGAATATTATCAATGCTATGACTTGGATTCGAGTTATGAAGGTGGAACTACAATCATTAAGAGAAGACAAATGGGAGACCTTTCTAGAAAATGTTAAGATTTTTTGTGTTGATAACTCCATTGAAGTACCTAATATGGATGACACAATGCCAATTCGTGGTCGATCAAGGCGTGAAGGACAAGCTGTTACTTACTTTCATCTTTACCGTGTTGAGATATTTTGTGGGGTTAGTTACTTACTTTCATGTTTTACTATGTCTATTGTTCGTTTAGTCAATTTCATGATTTATTTATTCGACTACACTATTTTCATATCTTTTGTTCAAAATTGAATTTTAGGTTATTGATAGTATTTCTCGAGAGATGGAAAATAACTTTACAGAGGGGAATACTGAGTTACTTACTTGCATTGGTTGTCTTAATCCCCGAAATTCATTTTCGGCTTTTGATCATGCAAAATTTCTTCGGTTAGCCCGGTTTTATCCAGATCATTTCTCTTTAATGGATCAAGAATTGTTGGGTAATCAATTAAATAATTTCATCTTTGACGCTCGAAGTGATGACAACTTTTCAGAACTTAAAAATATAGGGGAGCTTGCTATTAAAATGGTGAAGACACAAAGAATACAACTTATCCTCTTATTTATCGATTGATTGAGTTAGCTCTTGTATTGCCTATTGCAACTGCCACTGTTCAGAGAGTGTTTTCAGCCATGAAAATTGTGAAATCTTATTTGCGTAATCGGATGGGGGATGAGTGACTGAATGATAGTGATTGTATACATCGAAAAGGCTATATTTTTAAGTGTGGATGCTGAATCTATATATTTTACAACGCTATTAACATATGCAAACTCGGAGGATTCAATTATCATCTATTACTTCTTCAAGTAAGGGTAGCACAAAGGGTAGCACAAGAGTAACGGTACGCTTACTTTTCTCAAATATTAACATATATTTTTGTTGTAATATATTTGAGCCCCGGGTAAAATTTACTCCTGGTTCCGCCACTGCAACGCAAGTACAGTAACTCAGCCAGGAGATGTGCATGAAAAGAAAAATACACATTGACCTGCACTCAACTTAATGAGAATTTATTTATACAGTAAACATAGACGAAATTACAATAATCTACCACTTATTTCTATTGTATTATATCCTGGTCAGCAAACTTAACAGACCATTAAACTAGATCATCTAGCTTCCGAATGACACCTGCAGGTTCTTTCGTAGAATCTGCATTACCATGGTTGATTTCTCTTTTCAGTGCTTGACGATGACTAAGGATCTGATCGTGTAGAATATCTCCAGTAATTGAAGCATAGATAGCTATACACATGGACACTACATAGATTACTAAAGCAATGGCAACAATTGTACAAAGAGCCCAGATGGCTGTCCTTGCTTCAGCACTTCCACAAGAATACAAACCTATTCGAATCTGAACGACATTAACAACCGAAAGCATAAGCAAAATAATGCCCGAAACAGATGCAGTAGCTGCTAAGATCAACATGAAGTCCTTGAAATCGAATTTTGATTTAAAAAAGCTATATCTTTGACAATCCATACTTATATGTAGCTTAAGTACTTTCGCCACAAGGCTAGATAAAAGGAAACAAGCAAAGGCTACAACTTCGTAGAGGACTAGCATTTTAGCTACAAGTGGACCAGCGTCACACTCGTCACGATTTTCTAAGCTGCGAATACCCGGTGACGCTTGAGATAAGCCAACGAACACGGCTAGGGTGAAAAGTGAATTCACATTAACAAGATCATCCAGTGATCTAACATGAGCATCTTTCCTATCAGATATTACTTTCTTTTGTTGATCATTTAATTTTTCAATGGTAAGATCCTCTGGAGCTTCTGCTCCAAGTCTCTTTTCATTCATCTGAAATAACAAGAACATAACTAGATTAAAGTTGGCTACACATGCACATATATGTTCAGAAAAATTACTATATATATTTATATATGAATTTTAACCTTCTGCATGTTATACAAACTTACTTTGATGTCACGGTGTAAGTTCGAGAAAAAGAGACCACAAACTTATAAATTTTCTGGTACTATAGCTTCTTGATGTTTTCGATCCCCACTTGCATATCTACTATAAATAAATAAGGCTACAAGTGAAAGTAAGAGTACTGGTGCTGTCAGTTTCCTTTTGTTAAATTGGAATCAGATTCTGCTGTCTCTCCTGCGTAAAACTTAAGGGAATGTAATGCACACATGATTTTGATGTGATAAATAATTCGTGTAATTCTCTTTCTTTCTACCTTAAAATATCTATAAAAAATCAAAAGACTACTAATTAATTTGAGACAGAAACGGTAATACTTATTCTCTTAAAATTGGAAGGGCTATTGAAGTTGATACTTGGAGAACCAAAAGTTCTCCCAAAAGATTTTCCAAATGCTTAGACATTTGGTAACTTTTTTCAAAAAATGATGAGATCTGACATGTATTCATATGCGTTCACGAATTAAAAATGAACTTTAACTCAACCATTATATCATTTGGATATAGTTTTCGGATTTTTTTAGCCATCTAGCATTAATCATTAAAGTTCTAGTTTATGTAAATTTCAAATCATATTTCAACTAAATTGTGTATAATTATAGTTTAAAAAATTGCTAAGTTTTGTTAAGGGTGAGCTAATTTCTGCTTCATATCTCAGCTTTTATATTTGTTTTCAACCAACTGAAGATTTGAAGCCCTCTGCATTAAAACGACCTTCGAGACCGGCCCGTCAACAAAAAGAAAAACTAGTTCATCTCCTAAGCGCTCCTGAGCCCATACGAGAGGACCTCGAAAATGTGATATTGCTATTGTTCAGCGTAACATCAAGACCCAAAACTCAATATAGCATTAAATTTGTAGTTATATTTACATGTTAATTAGTTAAGTTTTAGGTATGATGAATTGCATACAGAAAGTACATATGTTTACAATTAAATATAAAATTTGCATTCAATAAAATCTATTACCTATACTATCTATCTATATCTATACTGGCCTGTTTTTGATACGGTTGCTACGTTGTGATTTTACTTGTCCTTAATTAATTGTACTTAGTATTTTTACTTAATTAACCTTACTCATTTAAAAAAATATATTATTAAATAATAATATTACATATTTATATCCAATTATCTTTTCACATAAAATACATTATTTTTCTATTTTTCCTAACAAATTCCCCTACTTTTTCAAATATATCATGTCAATTATCTTTTTTAACTAAAACATGTTAGTTTTTCTATTTTTCCTTACTAAAACCCCTCCTTTTCCAAAAATATCACGGATAAACATTTAGTTATTTATTTTTAAACCTATTTAATATTATAATTATTTTTTAAAAGTTTACCTATTTTCACATGTCTACTTATTTTTCTTAACAAATGCAATTACTAAAAATATTAAAATATAAATAATCAAATACCTATTTATAACCAATTACCTTTTCAGCTAAAACGCATTATATATTTTTTCTAATAAAGTCCCTCCTTTCCTAAATATATCACGGGAAATTGCCTTTTACAATTTACTTTTTCTATTTTTCTCACTAAAATCTATTCTTTTTCCAAAAATATCACAGGAAACCATTTACTTATTTATTTTAAAACGTATTTAAATAACTTTAATTATTAAATTTTAAAACCTCATTTTCCAAAAATATCACGGACATTTACCTTTCTAAACTAAATATATGTTACATTTTTTATTTTTTCTTACTAAAACCCCCATTTCCAAAAATATAACGCGCAAACCCATACTTATTTATTTTAAAATATGATTTAATGTTTTTAATTAATTAAAAGTGTTTAGCTATTTTAACATGTCTACTTATTTTTTGCACAATTACAATTAATGAAATATTAAAAAATAATAATAAAATAACAATTAACAATCCGTGCATCGCACGGGTTTTAAGATATAAATATATATATATATATATATATATATATATATATATATATATATATATACTATTATCTTAAAGACGAAATATTGAAAGTTTTATAGTAGGTGACTCAATTCACAATCGTTAGATCTTTTATATGAAATCGATGAGAGCGGATAAAATTCTAAAAATTATTATATAAGGTACCTTTTCTCTTTTTCCAAACTAAAACATCTTATTTTCCAAAAATATCACGGAAATTTCTATTTAATAAAATAAAATAATAATATTATAATTGCTAATAACTAACCAGTTACCTTTTTTTAAGCAAAGTGTATATTTCTTTTTATATTTTCTAACTAAAATTTCTACTTTTCTATTTTTTCTAACTAAAACCTCTCATTTTCCAAAAATATCACGGACAGTTCTATTTAATAAAATAAAAGAATAATATTACAATTACCAATAAGTAACCGATTGGCTTTTTTTAGCAAAAGCTTAATTTTTTTTATATTTTCTAAACTAAAATTTCTCCTAACTAAAAGCTCCCATTTTCCAAAAATATCACGGGCAATTCTATTTAATAAAATATAATATTTATTAATAAGTTAAATATATAGTAGTCTTTCTATTTTTTCAAACTAAAACATCTTATTTTTCAAATATATAACGGGTAGTTCCATTTAATCAAATAAAATAATAATATTATAACTTCTAATAACTAACTAATTACCTTTTTTTAGCCAAATTGTATATTCTTTCTTACATTTTCTAACTAAAATTTTTACTTTTGTATTTTTCCTAAATAAAATCTCTCATTTTCCAAAAATATCACGGGCAGTTCCATTTAATAAAATAATAATCTTAGAATTACTAAGAACTAACTGATTATCTTTTTTAGCCCGATCATATTCTTTTTTATACTCTCTAATTAAAATTTCTCCTAACTAAAAACTCTCATTTTCCAAAAATATAACGGACAATTTCATTTAATAAAATAAAATCTATATTATATTATAATAGACTAGACGAAACAACACATTATCTGTATTATATTTTCTAACTTAAAAAATTCATCTTCTAAAAACAACACGGGTAACGTATATAAAAAAATAACATAATTTAATATATTTATTAATAAATAACTAACTTCCTTTTTCAGCACGTTGTTGTTTTATATTTTCTAACTAAAACACCTCATATTCTAAAAATAACACATACAATATATATATATATATAATGGTGATGTTATTATATATTTATAACCAAATATATTTTTCAGTGAAAACACATTATATACTTTATATTTTATAACTAAAACAGCTCATCTTCTAGAAATAAAACGGGCGATGTATATATAAAATAATAATATATTATATACAATAATAATAAATAATTAGTTGATACTATTATATTAAACATATAAATTCCATGTTTATCATAAATTTTTATAACTTTCGATTCAAATAAAATAATTAATTAAAGATAAAAGTAATAGAATATTGAGAGAAACAAAAAATATCACGGGCAATTACCTTTTTTAACTTAATTTTTTTATTTTTATTACTAAAATTCCTCCTTTTTCTAAAAATATCATTGGTTAAATCATTTACTTATTTATTTTAAAGAATATTTAATGCTTTTAAACCATGCCAACTTATTTTTTTCAACAAATGCAATTAATAAAATATCAAAACGTAAATATTATAATAAAAAATTATCAAAAATAATTCTGCACGATTTTTAATCTACTCTTAAATGATAATACTAAACTATAATAAGCAAAATTTGTAGTTTGGTTAGCACCTTCCAAATTTGGTTAAACAACTTCGTTATTTTATTTATCCTTTTAATTTAACTAATATTAAATAAATAATAAATAATAAACAAGTCCATAACTTTTTACAGAATTCCAATAACTCATCATCTTTCTTTTTGTTCCACACTGTAACACCCCCAGACCCGGGGTCGGAGATTGGGTTGTCACGATCCCTTGTTCCATACAAACACTTAATACTTGCACCATAAAACAATACATCAACACACATGGTGACCCCACCATCAATATACTCACGCTAGTTATGTCTCAGAAACGAACTTACAATAACAGTAGTCATATGATCCACAAATTAAAGTTATTACAACCCAAAAGTAAAATACTTGCAACCTACTACTAGTATGATTTCTATGTGAAACCATAAGGTAGCGCAAAAGTTTGTTCTTGTTCATTAATATACATAAGTGATACTTATAATTAAACCGGAGCAACAAGAGTTACACTCCGAACCAACTCAGGACTTCTACCTGATCAACTGTAACAACCATGTTACGGGCGGCCTGTATAGCTCTGACGCGCTTCCGAGCGGTATGACGAATCCTGACCATCTACTCTAGCTATTGTGTTGTGATATATATATATATATATAAAAGAAAGCAAGAGTGAGCACAAAGCCCAGCAATAATACAAAGCAGCATAAGCATATATATGTAAGCTTAGGAAGTTCATCCATATAGGATCAAAGTTTTTAACACTACCAGGGTTTGTCCCCAAAATAGTATACCGTTCGAAATACCGTATGACTTATAATCATACTCAAATACTCTTCATAAATCATTTGGAAATCCTTGGTATCCGTATGATAAACCAAGTCTCAAACATATCTTTTTAAATTAGATAATAATATTGGAATCAAGGCTTAAACCCATCCATTGATTCAAAATACTATACAATTCAATATACTGTATATCTTAAATAACTTCTCAACATATATACATGCATATCTATTTAGATATCTCCTACTGTTCAAGATACTGTAAACTATCAGTAATGAACACCTTTTTGAAGCTGTTGTATTGTGATATATAAAGAAGCAAGAATGAGCACTATAGCTCGACAATAATATATAGCAACATAATCATATATGTGAGCTGATATCATAGCTGAAAGCTTTTAAAACCTCATTCGTATATAGAATGATATATTGGATACTCTTTTCGTCAGAACATGCAATGTAGTTCAAATACTATACACGGAACATCATTGTTCAATTTCTGTCACATTATCGGTAACTCAGCACCTAGGCTTTCGTTACAATGTGCAGCACAATTCCAAGTGGAAGAAGGGGATATACTGGAATACACGATACACGGTGATCAGCCGTTATATCGCAACTTAACTTTTCTACTAGTAGAAGGACGACTTCCTATTCGGTTATCACCCTGGCCGCATTTGGACCCTTCATGCTATACAGGCACCTGTTTCATTGTCGAACATGGGGTCATACTATACTGGCACCTGTTTCATTGTCGAGCATGACTTCGTAATATACTGGCACCTGTTTCATTGACGAGCACGAGATAATTCCAGTCCCCAGATGAAAATCAATGACACGGGAAATGGAAGTTAATCATGTTTTCCCCAAGTACCATTATTTGTCAAAAACTTTGTAACCGTTCAGAATTCCTTACTCCAGAGTAATTGAAAGGAGTAAGTCAAACTGTGGGTTGACATTAGTCAACGAAACTACCGATGATTACTACGTATTTTGAAACCATGACCAGAGAGTTTTTGTAAAATACCTTTTAGTTCTGATAAATCAGAACTCGAAAACATACTCACTTTTAATGAAAGAGGCAAGTGAAATCATATGTTCACTTCCTGGATTGGATTCCCAATTTTTGATAAGTTCAAATTAAAATCATCATTTGAGTTAAATAATTAAAGTAGTTGGGAACCCCTACTATATTCTCATAAATCCTTTTTAGACCAGAAAACATTTTAAATAACTATTGGAACCTTACGTAATATTTAAATAAGGTTCTATGATTTTTAAATCATTTTTGGAATATTTAATGAATACCCAGATAGTAAATATTAAATTATTATTCAACATAAACCCACCTAAGTGAATATTCAGAATAATATTCACTTAGTTAAATAATCTTCGAATAATAAGTATTGAATTATTATTCAATATAAGACACTTAAGTGAATATTCAAAATAATATTCAAATAATAAATATTGAATTATTATTCTATATAAAACACTTAAGTGAATATTCAAAATAATATTCACTTTAATTAATGAATATATATTTATTTAATTATTATTTAAATATCTCACCTTAAATATCCAATTATATAGATATTGGAATATTTAATAACTCCTTAAAATATAACCGTCCCTGAAACCTTCCAGCTTCTGACAGTAGTTTAAAACAAACTAATAATTTGACTCCCGGTCTAAGTTTTAAAACCATCGTACGAGTACTCTATACTTAGAGTCTTTAACCTTTAACCTTGGTTTATATCTAGTACTTAGCTAGCATATAAACCTTATACCTTATACAGCTTTTTACAAAGCGAAAACAGTTTTACGTTATTTCACAGCATAAAGCAGCATATATAACAATACCACAACATATATCACAACAGCATCATTATATGGTATAGGTTTTGAAAACTTGCATCTATCATATGTATATATTACCTCTCATTATTTTTAATACCATCACATCTATATACGATGTGAGGTTTGAAAGCATGCATAATACATATGCTTATACGATAAGTAAAACAGTTCGTGCATTTTTAGTAGTTATATCACAACAACGACAGTTTAAAATATAGCCGAAGGCTAGAGCTTCGGGTTTTGAGAAACTTGCACGATACTTGTAAACAAGAGTATACATAATTATTTGAACGACCAAGTATTATACGTTTGAAAATATACCTACTCTGAACAAATAGAGTAATGATTAGTAACTTGCCTTGGTGTCTTGGTGGTGTGGTAGTGGGGGCTTGAGAGTGTGCGCGTCGATCTATAACAAGATATACAATTCACAGTCAGTCCCCTAGAACCATTTAATGTGCTATAGCTTAAGCACTCAAGTTCTATTAGTAAACAATCAAACGTCTCGCTCTCGGTCTTCTATAACCTCATGACGTTCCGTAACTTTCAAGTCACAATTTTGGGTGAAAAATCTATTCATAAATTCCAAGTACTTTTCCTTTACCATTTCCTTGTTTTAAAACATCCCCTTAAGGGTATTTCACTCGCGCAACCTTTGTTCTCGCATTTTTGTAAAATCACAAACTTATCGTTTTGACACGAAACCTTCTAGGTTCCTTTCTAGACTATACATACTAGTATCCATTTTAATAACTCAATCCAATTCCAATTTTAAAGGGCTTGATCTCTATCTCAAAGTT
Source organism: Heracleum sosnowskyi (assembly GCA_030848705.1). Taxonomy (NCBI): domain Eukaryota; kingdom Viridiplantae; phylum Streptophyta; class Magnoliopsida; order Apiales; family Apiaceae; genus Heracleum; species Heracleum sosnowskyi. Next base: position 67,886,626 of record CM061237.1, read on the forward strand.
CAGACAATGAACTATCTAGTTACGCGAAACCGCTTTTACTAAAACGGACGTTTCTCCTAAACCGTAAATCGAAACGACACGATTCTTTCGCTAAAACAATCTAGGAAACAGAGCCTACATGTTCATGGTCAGAGACCTCAAGTTTATGCCCTGTATTGCAACCATGGTTTCTGTCTAAACTACCTAAGTAAAATACGACATGGTAACGACGCTTACGCGTACTTCCCGCGTTTTTAAACACTCAACCAAACTACAATTCAACCATCAACCAACCATCAATCAAACTCAAGATTATACTACCATTTTTCTGTTGAAACAAGGTCATACTCTAATTCATAAGTTCATCCACAAATCATCCATTAAACATGCTTAAAATCATACATACATGCTTTATTACTACATAGTTCTAATCAATCACTTCTAACTACTAGATCAAAGCGTAATCTTAAAAAGAAAGAAGTTTTATACCTTCCTTGGATCTTAACAAAGGCTATATATGGATGATATATCCTTCCTTGCTCCTTAACTAAGCTAATCAAACCTAAAAACATCAAAACAAATCAAGATCTTATGAGTTTACTATTTACATCACTATTCATCATCAACTTTGAATCCATTTTTGACCAAGCTATGATCCATGGATGAGGCTAAGATTAGAGATCTACCTTGGATATAGGATGAGGGTGATTTAGAGCCCAAGATCAAGATTTATGGCTGAGTGGAAGTAGGAGCAAAAATTTTGAGGACTTGGAAAGAAGAAAATAGCCGAATGGTGTTCATCTTGGATGCATCTCTTTTTGGCTTTTGTTTTCTTTGATTTTCTTTTCCTTTTGTTTGTCTAATTAATCCTTAACACTTTGTAATTGTTTTGTGTGACTAATAACTAGTTTTGTCATCAATGACAAGGCTCTTTTGAACTTATGGTGGTGGTGAAAGTGGTGACAAGGTGGTGATTCATCACCTTGTCATCACTTGTCATGCTTATGTCATTCCCTTGCCTCATGCTTATGTCATCCTTTGCATCCTCAATCCTTTTATATATTGTACTTGATGATCTCATATAACACTCCTTCTTTGGTTAGGGTTTAATCCATGATTTATTACGCTTTTGTTTCGCGATAGTTTCAAGTGGTTTTAAAGACGTTTCTCTGTACCAAAGCTAGGGGTACTTCCTTTATCTTTCTATTTCCTTTGTCTAATATATAATCTTAGATTTCTCACCTTGGTTTAAGATGGATTTCTCATTCCTCATATTTTCTCAAAACTATCAAATCAATAAATCCTTATTGTCCGATGAATAGTGATCAAAATTTAAAGTGGGAATCTCCTGATTCTGATCGCGTTTACATTCTTTTATTCTTCCTATACATCAATAATATAAATATCATCCACATAGTGTGGTCTGAAAAATTTTCCATCAGCAAATTTACTATTCATCAAATTTTTTTTAACTAAGTCCAAAATTTGGGGTTATTACATACACCTTCACTTTTAGATATTTTTTTAATACTAATTGATTTAACAAAAATTTAACAATTTAATAATAAAATAAATTACAATAAATATGTTTATAATATACATAGATTTAATGTTAGAATTCCGCCAACTACTTATTAAGATTAATAATTAATTTAAGCATAGTAAAATTTACATATATATTATATTTGTTCTGAAAATATTAATAAAATTAAAATTACATCAAATATATTTTAAAATATTATATTTTATTATAAAATTTGAAACGTTCAAAAGCAACTCGTGTTTTGCACGGGCTATAAGCTAGTATTTTTAAAGCCGAAATATTGAAAGTTTTGGTTTTCGGTTTTCGGTCTTTTATTCTATTTAATAAATAATAAAAATATATAAATAGAGTAACTAGATAATTTCCTTTTATAATTAAAATATTTTTTTTCTAACAAAATATACTACTTTTCCAAAAATATCATGACAATTATCTTTAAATTAAAACATATTACCTTTTATATTTGTTATCACTAAAATATCTGTTTTTCAAAAATATGAGTGCAATCCTTACTTAATTATTTTAAAACCTATTTTAATACTCTATTTAATAAATAATAAAATAATATAAGAATAGTAACTAGCTGATTGTCTTTCATAATTAAAAAAACATTCTAAGAAAATCTACTCATTTTCCAAAAATATCACGACAATTATCTTTAAATTAAAATATATTATCTTTTATATTTGTTATCACTAAAATCTTTATTTTCCAAAAATATCAAGTGCAATCCTTACTTATTTATTTTAAAACCTATTTTAATACTATATTTAATAAATAATAAAATAATATAAAAATAGTAACTAGTTCATTGCCTTTTATAGTTAAAACAATTTTTTCTAACAAAATTTACTTTTTTTTTTCAAAAATATCACGGGCAATTACCTTTAAATTAAAATATATATTACCTTTTATATTTGTTATCACTAAAATCTCTCTTTTCCAAAAATATCAAGTGCAACCCATACTTATATATTTTAATACTTTTAATTATTTAAAAAAACTTACCTATTTTAACAAGTGAATGTATTTTTTTAACAAATGCAATTAATATAATTAAAACACATCTAAAAATATTACGGACATTTATTTTTTTTAATTAAAACATGTTAGTTTTTCTATTTGTCCTTATTAAAAAAACTTACTTATTTTAACATGTCAATGTATTTTTTTAATAAATACAACTAATATAATTAAAACACTTCTAAAAATATCACGGACAATTACTTTTTTTTTAATTAAAACATGTTAGATTTTCTATATGTCCTTATTATTATTATTATTTTATTATACAATAATATTAATAATATCTCATTTATCTTCCTCATCCCCATCTGTATTTTTTTATATTTTTTTATGTTCCAATTAATATTTAAGTTTCTCATTTTATAATTTATCATATTAATTTTTACTTTTATTTTAACATTTTTCATTCACATTAAATTTTTTTAGTTTATTATTTTTTAAGGCCCGTGCCTGGTTATAGGCTAGTATTATTAATAAAGACGAAATATTAAAAGTTTTGTTGGCTGTTTTTTGATACAGTACTTGTCTTATTTAATTATTTATTTAACTATTCCCTCCGTTTCAATATACTTGTCCCCTTTTGAATTTATTTTTTTTCAAATTAGTTACCCACTTATCATTTCAATGTCATTTTTAAAAACTACATTTGTATTTGTATTTCCAAGATCAAATCTAAGCCACGTATAATTGTTTAGTCTTTAATTTATATTTTAAAGACTAAATTAGTGTGTAAAGTTAGTCTTGGAAATAAAAATTAAAGACTAAACAATTATATGTGGCTTAGATTTGATCTTGGAAATACAAATATAAATGTAGGTTTTAAAAATGACATTGAAATAATAAATGGATAACTAATTTGAAATAAAAAAAATTTCAAAAGGGGAAAAGTCTATTGAAATGAAGGGAGTAATATTTACCAATAACACACGATCAAGAACGTTACAATTACATGTTGTCCAAAAAAATTCTAGAAAATGACCTACTCGGATTATTATGCTAGTTTAATTAACAACTGGGAGGTGGATAATTAAGTAAACAATCAAATTTGACTTTCAATTAGATATAAAACATAAAATTAGTAGCCTAAACTTAATTATACATCCAACACTTACAATTTTTTCATGTGCACACCAAATCAAACAGCCAACTGAACTCAATTAAACTAGATCATCCAGCTTGTGATTTAGACCAGCTGGTACTTGATGGGATTCAATGTCAACACTATTGAATCCTCTTCTAGATGATTGACGAGAATTTGGAACTGTCTCCGGCATAGCATCTCCTCTCATAGAAGCATAAATAGCTGCACCGAGGGACAGTACATAAATGACCAAGGCAATGGAAACAATTGCACATAGAGCCCAAATGGCTCTCCTTGCTTCAGCACTTCCACAAGAATACAGACCTATTCGAATTTGAACGACATTAACAACGGATAACGTAAGCAAAACAATTCCAGAAACTGATGCACATGAGGTTAAGACCAACAAAACATCCTTCACATCAAGTCCCTTAAGAATGAGTTTGCATATTTTACCATCCAAGCTCAGAATTAGCTTAAGTACTTTTGCAACCAGACTTGATAATAGGAAACAAGCAAAAGACACAACTTCGTAGAGGACTAGCATTTTAGCTACTCCTGGACCAGCATTACACTCATCCCGATCCTCTAGGCTCCGGATACCCGGTGAAGCCTGAGATAACCCAACGAATACTGCTAAGGTGAACAGTGAATTCACATTAACAAGATCATCTAGTAATTTGATATGAGCATCTTTCCTATCAAATTTCGCTGGAACATTCCCTTTTATTTTCATAAGCTCCCTTACTACGTCAGCAAAATCTCTCTTTTCATCCATCTGAAATAACAAAAACAAAATGAGATTGATTAAGTTGAAATATGATATAAATGATCTGAAAAATATCAAATGTTGCTTAAAATATCAAATAAACTCACTTTAATCTGAGATTGTGAGTTGTAGTATTTCAAATGTACTTTAGTTTTCGTGAACTCCTGGTACCTGGTATACCTCGTTTATATAGAGGCAAAGATAGACGCGAAAAGCAAACTAACATGTGACAGATCGAACATACAAACTTATCTCCACTTGCAATAGTTTTCTTGGGTGGCCATTTGACACTTTCATGCATGTTAAGAGCATCTCCAATGGTGGAGAACCCTTAGCTAAAATCATAGGTGGATTGCCATAAATAAAAAATTTAGATAATGTGTAAAAAAAAATCCGCTCCAATGGGATAAAACTGTTAGCTAAAATTTTAGCCCACCGCTATTTTTGTCGAACCCCTATGGACCTGTAGTAAAACTCCACATCAATTATTACCATATTCAAATCATATATTCTATTTTTAACAACTTGAAATAATAATAACATTCTATTTTTAAAATATAGCCAACTAGTATAGCCAACTCCATTGGAACACAATATCTTACAGGTTCAGCAAATTTATGCTCTTACTATGTATCATTTATACATAACCTAACTAGCGTAAGCCCGTGGAACTACTCAAAAAATAACATATCAAAATAATTTTGTAAATATAGTAAATGATAGTATTTTGAATTTATATTATATATGCACAGTATTTATATATATATATTTTTTAATTGAATAAGATTTCATAAAATTTGGATAAATTCCTATAAAATAAAGATCAAATGATTGTTTTTAGTTTTCAAAATATTAGTTTAGTTTTGAATGTCGTGAATTTTATCAAATTTAAAAGTTCAAGATAATTTAAATGGTTATTTTATCAGAGTTCTCCATATATAAAATGTATGTAAACTCATGTATTGTTAATAAAATAACAGTATATTTGTAATATAATATTGGTTAAGAATATACTTTAAATACATCATAAAATTTCTTACTTTTAATTTCGTGTATGTAAAGTAATATAATTTTAATGAAATAAAAGTATATTTATAAAATATAAAATTGGTCTTTCATGATGACTATATAGTGAACACATTATAAAATCTCTTTATTTTAGGTAAAAGTCAATTTTGAAGTGTCTCACTCTTTCCTTCATATATACATATTTGTTCCGTTTTAAACTCAATTGTATATGTTTAGTCTAGTATTAATTATAAAATATCTAAAATCGTAGTTTAAAAATTACATAAATTGAATATTTTTATATACGTAATTTAAAATCATTTTTTAACACAATCATAAAATTTTATTTCATGCGATTTTAATATTTGATCTATAAATAATCTTGTGTTTGATCTTATATGAATCATAATATACCTAAATAATTTAACATCTGTCTAGAGTAATTATTAATTAATTTAATATATTTTTTGTCCAGACTCAGTTGTATTTATATGTATAATGTATGTTTTAAACGCTGGCGATTAACTCCTAGACGGTGACTAATCAATCTGAATGTGTTAAAATCGGATGGGAAAATCAATTTTAATAGAAATCGATCTAGAAATCATATAATTTGGATTAACGGGCACAAATTGGTTTAATCGGTCGAAAATTGGCTTACGAACCGATTAAACCGAACAAAATCAACCAAGCCCCTTTTTCGACCAACCAAGCTGACAAAGAAAACCTGATACTTAATTGGGTCTAAAAAAATTTCAAACCGATTTTAATGGTTGCATATCAGTTTTATATATTTCGGCCGACCCAACCCTATTTAAATTACAAATTTTGTTCGATAATTTAAATATATATATATGTTGTGGAATAAAAACTAGGTTATCGAATTGCGGCTAGGGTTTGTATGTAATTAATGCTAGGGTTGATGATGAGCTTCGAGCTTTAATGGCTGTTTCCGTGTTCGAGACTAATCGGTCCTCACAGAGTGCCTACGTATCTCGTTATTGAGAATCAAGCCAAAACGTAGTTCTAGGATGAAGGACGAGGGTCCTTATATAGGCGTCTGGGGCCTCGTAATTATGGTAGGTTAAGGAGACTTTAGCTGATAAGTCTCACTATTGATAACTGATAAGGAGTGTATTACTTGGCAGGCAAGTATTATCCTTATCTGATAGGCGATGTGACTCATCATTGTATTTGATTGGGATTCAGGATCCTTCTATGAAGATATTTACTGTATTTGAGACTCATTTAATGAGCTGTGTATTTCTCCTATTTATTAATTACGAAAATAATAAATAATTAGGGTTTTGGGCCTTTTATCGGGCCTAACGTTTTGACCATGTTGGATCTAATTAATGCCATATTATATGTGTTTTTAGGGCTTACTTTTAGCCCATATCAATATATATATATTGTTATGGATTAAAAAGTGTACTTGTAAATTAATTGTTAAGATTTAAAGAGTTTCGAGCTTTAATGGCTGCTCTTGTTGTCGGGGACTAACTCGGTCCTAACAAGATGCCTACGTATCTCTAGTATTTAGAGAATCAAGCCAATAAAACGTAGTTCTTGGTGTTGCCCTCGGGGCTATGGCGGCAGGGGCACACCAAGGACGTAGTGACTTGTATGTCCTTATTCGAGGATGAAGTCTAACACGTCGTAGATGACGTATGGAGTTGTGTCCAAAACGTAGTTATGAGATGAGGGGTCAGACCCTTTATATAGGCGTTTAGAAGCCTAGTGGATAAGTATTGATTTCATTGAAGGATAAATCTTATCTCCTTGATGGTGGATAAGTATTATCACTTCCTTGAAGGACAAATCTTATCTTTGACGGTGGATAAGTATTATCACTTCCTTGAAGGATAAGTCTTATCTTTGACGGTGGATAAAGATTAATTCTAGATCCTTCCTTGTAGGAGTTGTTTCCATATCATAACGGACTTGTATTGAAAGAAGCCCACTTGTATTAGAACAAGCCTATATTGGACGTCTCCTAATACAGGTTGTACTTCTAGCCCAAATATTAATTACGAAATTAATATTTAATTAGAGTTTCGGGCATTATTAATGGGCCTTATTTATGGACCAACTAGGTTTAATTAATGCAATATTAATTATGTATTTAGGGTTATTTTTAACCCATATCATTTGCCCCCCAACTTCTATGATAATGCACTAGGATTTCATAGAAGTTATACCGGTCTTTTTCGAGACTTGGGGTCTTTTTATCCCATACCTGGGACTTTCTACCCTTTTTTTGGGGATTTTAATATACACTAGTGTTTCACGAATATCATCTTGGTGTAAAGTGTGGAGCGACCTACACATTTACGACGATTTTGCCTTATTCGAGGCTAACTTGACATTTGCATAAGCCTTTTATGTCTTATACCGTCTTGTTTTGGCTTCAAGCCTTTCATTGAGCATATCGAATGATGGGGTTTGGACGGAATGTCTTAGGTTTCTGGGGTTTCAACCCTTCACCCTTACGAGTTCTTATTGATGGCTCCACTCGTAGTGATTCTTTCTCAAGTCTATCATATCAAACTTCTCTTGAGCTTGAAATTTTCGCTAATTAACAATAAGCATCTTAAGCTTTCTTTTATATGTTTATTAGCAACATTCACCCTTCGGGGTTCGTTGTATTCAGCTCTATCTGTGCAGTTGACATGCATATTTTGTATGTCTTCCTTTGCATTCATTTGTAGTTTGTCTTGGCAATGCTTTGAGGATGTTTCTACCAATCAAAACGGGTTCAACCCTTCATATGCTTTCTAGGAAGCTCATGATTTCATCGAACCTTATTTCTACTTATCATACTAGCGGATCCTTTCAGGATGCACTAAACATAATAAACTTTTAAGTTTGAGGCATGCCAATTAAGTCCTTGGCACCTCATGCCCTTCGAGGGTTTCTAATTTGTATGAGCCTCGACCAAATACGTTCTTGACGCGATATGGTCCTTCCCAATTTGGGGCCAACTTGCCTTTTTGTCCAACCCTGGATGCCTCAATCTTTCGGAGGACTAAGTCTCCTTGACGGAAGAATCTCTCTTTAACCCTTAGGTTATAGTAGAAAGATGCCCTTTTTTGATGTTCAACTACCTTAGCATTTGCCTCATCTCTAACCTCATCAATTAGATCTAAGGCCAGCCTCATGCCTTCTTCATTTTTCTCTGGCTCATAAGCTTCGATTCTTGGAGATGTGTGAGTAATCTCCACTGGAACCACTGCCTCTGCCCCATATGCCAGCAGAAAGGGGTTGCTCCAGTGGTGACTTTACAAGTAGTACGATATGCCCATAGTATGGGGAGCAATTCATCTACCCAAGTGTTTCTAGAGCGTTCAACTCTTTTCTTCAGTCCATCCAGGATAATTCGATTGGCAACCTCAGCTTGCCCATTTGCTTGAGGATGGGCAACTGATGTGAATCGCAACTCATTGTTGTTCTCCTCACAATACTTCTTGAAATCTTCATTGTCAAACTGCGTTCCATTGTCTGTGACTAAGATACGTGGAATCCCGTATCTGCATATCACATTCTCCCAGAAGAAATGCATCACCTGCTTGGTGGTTATCTTGGCTAAAGGTTTAGCCTCAATCCACTTGGTGAAGTAGTCGATTGCCACTATCAAGAATTTTCTTTGAGCACTTGCCATTGGAAATGGCCCAAGTATATCCATCCCCCACATGGCGAATGGGATAGGTGAGATAATGGATGTCATCATCTCTGGTGGTTGCCTAACCACCGGTGCATGATTTTGGCACCGTTCACACTTTTTCACGTAGCTTTTAGCATCTGCAAGTATGCTCGGCCAATAGAAACCTAGACGAGTGACTTTATGAGCAAGGGCTCTGCCCCCCAAGTGTTGCCCATAAATTCCTTCATGCACTTCCCTTAGGGCCAATTATGCCTCTTGGGGTCTCAAACACTTCAAATAAGGAACAATGAAAGAATTTTTGTATAGGATTCCCTCAATCAGTGCATACCTTAGTGCTCTCACATATAGCTTTCGTGCTTCTGAAGTATCGTTAGGTAACCAACCAGTTTCCAGATGAGATTTGATGGGATCCATCCAACAGCTAGCCACATCAATGTGTGCTATCAACTTTCCATTAATGATTGGGGTCTTCAAGACTTGGAAGTACACACTCCCTGCATAGTTTTCTATTTCAGAAGAAGCAAATTTGGACAAGGTGTCATCCTTCATGTTTTCTTCTCTTGGAACGTGTTCCACATAACATTCATCAAACTGAGTCGTAATAGCCTTAACAAGTTTTAGATACTTGGCCATGACTTCATATCTAGCTTCGAACTCCCCATTTACTTGGGAAACTACCAACCTCGAGTCTCCACATACTTTCATAGTCTTAACTCTCAAAGCTCCAGCCAGTCCTAAGCCAGCTATCAGGGCTTCGTACTCAGCTTCGTTGTTGGTCGTTGGGAAGTCCAGTTTCAGTGCATACTCTATGAGAAATCCATCAGTACTTTGTAGCACCAAACCTGCTCCACTTGATTTTGCTTTTGATGCCCCATCAAAATAGAGCACCCAACATTCTTTGGACATCATGTCTTCATCTTTCTTGTCTTCCACTATTACTTCCTGCCCCCCGACTTCTTGGTTGTCAATGGTGCATTCAACTATGAAGTCAGCGAGTGTTTGAGCTTTTATTGCCGTTCGAGGCTTATACTTGATGTCAAATTCTCCCAATTCAATAGCCCATTTGATCAACCTTCCACTAACTTGAGGGCTGTGCAAGATGTTTCTTAGAGGTTGATTGGTCGAAACCTCTATCTTGTGTGCCTGGAGGTATGGGGGTAGCTTTCTTGAGGCCATTATCAAGGCTAAGGCAAACTTCTCAATCATAGAGTAGTTTATTTATGCCCCATGTAGAATCTTGCTCACGTAATAAACGGGCTTCTGAACCTTCAACTCTTCTTTTACCAAAACGGCTCCAAGGGCTGTGTTAGAAACCGCCAAGTACAAATAGAGAATTTCTCCTGGCTTTGGTTTTGCCACCAGTGGTGCCTCGGCCATGTACTTCTTCAAGGCCTCAAAGGCCTCCTGGCTTTCAGTTGTCTACTCAAAATTTTTCACGTTCTTGAGTGCTTTGAAGAAAGGTAAGCACTTCTCTCCTGACTTGGAGATGAATCTTCCCAATGCTGCCACTCTTCCCGTCAGTTTCTGAACATCCTTGACGGTTCGTGGTGGCTCCATGTCCAGGATTGCTTTGATTTTGTCGGGGTTAGCCTCGATTCCTCTCTTGGAAACCATCAGGCCTAAGAAATTTCCCGAGCCTACACCAAAGGCACACTTAGCTGGATTTAACATCATCTTGTGGTGCCTCAGTACTTCAAATGCTTCCCGTAGATGGTTTATATGATCGGCCTTATCGAGGCTTTTAACCAACATGTCATCCACATAGACCTCCATGGTTTTTTCAATCAGGTGTTCAAAAATTTTGTTCACCAACCTTTGGTATGTTGCCCCTGCATTTTTAAGTCCAAATGTCATGACTAGATAACAGAAAACACCAAAGTCAGTGATGAATGATACCTTGGAGATGTCATCTTTGTGCATTTTGATTTGGTTGTATCCACTGAAACCATCCATAAAACTTAGCATCTCATGGCCAGCGATGGCATCTATTAGGGCATCAATCCTTGGTAAGGGAAAACAATCCTTAGGACATGCATCGTTCAAATCGGTGACGTCCACACACATCCTCCATTTGCCATTGGCCTTTTTGACCATCACTGGGTTAGCCAACCATTCTGGGAATTGAATTTCTTCAATGAACCCGGCTTCCAGAAGCTTTTCTACTTCCTGCTTGATGGCCTCTTGTTGGGTAAGCCAGCATGTCCCTCTAAATGTCGACACGTAGGCGCTTGGCTTCTGGCTAGTATATGGAAATAAAGTTGCGCCTCTTCTACAAGCTCGGGCTTTTAGATCAACTGGTAAAGCGCTTGATCCTAAAAATTGGTATCAGAGCGAGGTCTCGTGGTCGAAACCCACCGTAAGGCATTTGTTGAACATCCATTGTACCCCTAACAGGGACTTATTAGTGGTGGCACATGCTGGGGGGGGGGGGGATTGTTGGGTAAGCCAGCATGTCCCTCTAAATGTCGACACGTAGGCGCTTGGCTTCTGGCTAGTATATGGAAATAAAGTTGCGCCTCTTCTACAAGCTCGGGCTTTTAGATCAACTGGTAAAGCGCTTGATCCTAAAACCTCTTGCCTCTCTGGAGCAAAATTTCTCTTCTTCAGTTTCAGTGTCTTCCTTTCAGGATCCACATTCAATTTGTGGGTTATCAACTGGGGATCAATCCCTGGCATGTCAGCCGCTGTCCAAATGTTATGGATTAAAAAGTGTACTTGTAAATTAATAGCTAGGGTTTAAAGAGCTTTCGAGCTTTAATGGCTACTCTTGTGTTTCGTGACTAAATCGGTCCTCACAAGATGCCTACGTATCTCAATCAGTGCTGAGAATCAAGCCAGAAAACGTAGTTCTTGGTGTTGCCCTCGGGGCTATGGCGGCAGGGGCACACCAAGGACGTAGTGACTCTTATGTCCTGATTCGAGGATGAAGTCTAAAATGTTGTAGATGACGTATGGAGTTGTGTCCAAAATGTAGTTCTGAGATGAGGGGTCAGACCCTTTATATAGGCGTTTAGAAGCCTAGTAGATAAGTATTGATTTCCTTGAAGGATAAATCTTATCCTTGGCGGTGGATAAGTATTATCACTTTCTTGAAGGATAAGTATTATCCTTGACGGTGGATAAGTATTATCACTTCCTTGAATGATAAGTCTTATCCTTGACGATGGATAAGGATTAATTATAGATCCTTCCTTGTAGGAGTTGTTTCCATATCATAATGGACTTTTATTGGAACAAGCCCACTTGTATTAGAACAAGCCTGTATTGGACGTCTCCTAATACAGGTTGTAGTTCTAGCCGAAATATTAATTACGAAATTAATATTTAATTAGTGTTTCGGGCCTTATTAATGGGTCTTATTTATGGACCAGCTAGGTTTAATTAATGCAATATTAATTATGTCTTTAGGGTTATTTTTAACTCATATAACGTGTTAAACATTTTTTAAATAATTAAAAGTATTGAAATAAATTTTAAAATAAATAAGTAACAGTTTGCGCGTGATATTTTGGAAAAACAGGGGTTTTAGAAAGAAAAATACGTAGAAAGTAACATGTTTTCGTTGAATTTGAAAATATAAAAGTAACGATTTGTCCGTGATATTTTTGAAAAAAGAGGGGTTTAAGTAAGAAAAATAGAAAAGGTGACATGTTTTAGTTGAAAAAGGTAATTATCAATTAAAATTATTAAAATAGATTTTAAATTAAATAAGTAAGGGTTTGTCCGTGATATATTTGGAAAAGCAGGGATTTTAGTAAGAAAAGTAGAAAATATAAAATATTTTAGCTAAAAAAGTTAATTGCCCGTGATTTTTTTAGAAAAAGAGGGGAATTTTTTATAATAATTAAATAAACAATTAAATAAGCCAAGTACTGTACCAAAAAATAGGTACCAAATTTCGTCTTTATTAATATAGTATAGATTTCGTCTTTAATAATATAGTATAGATAGATAGATAGATTTATAATAGGGCTTAATGCTCGTAAGTACGTATTCATGTAAATTACGTGAGTACAAACAAATTTCTAATGTGAATGCACGAGGGTATTATTGTAATTTTAAAATTTGATCAAATATTTACAACTTTGTCATTTAAATACACTACCTACTCGTATAACTCCGGGGCATTTTTCTCTTTATAATATTAGTATTTTTGAGGTTTTAGTTAGGAGAAATATTAGTTAGAAAATATAAAGAGAAACATACGTTTTGGGGAAAAAAAACTAATCGGTTAGTCATTAATAATTATAATAATATTATTTTATTTTATTAAATAGAACTGTTCGTGATATTTTTCGAAAATGAGAGTTTTTATTTAGGAAAAATAGAAAAAGTATAAATTTTAATTAGAAAATATAAAAAAGAATATACACTTTCGCTAAAAATGGTAATGGATTATTTATTAGCAATTATAACCTTGTTATGTTATTTTATTAACTGAAATTGTCTACGATATTTTTGAAAAATGAGATGTTTTAGTTAGGAAAAATAGAAAAGATATTCTCTATAATAATTTTAATATTTTATCTAACGGTTTTCATCCACCTGATCAGAAATATCTGACCATTATGAATGAAGTGATCCCAGACTACAAAAACTTTGAGAACATAGTATAAAACTTTCAATTTTCGTGTTTAATATAATAGTATAATAATAGTACAGATGTCTGTGTTAAATTTTCTACATATTAAATTCTTACTATAGGCCATAGGGGCGCCACAGAGTAGTTATCTCTTGATTTGTAGGATTATTTTGTTCCCAAAATTAATCTTGTTATCTCTAAATTTTAGGGGGTGTATTTAAGTGGAATTTAAAAGATTTTTTTGGATATTAAAAATTCATGTGTTCAAATTGAATTTTTAAAAATTCCTTAAATTTTGATTGTATTTAATTTGGATGTTAAAATGTATTTTAAAATTTGGGGTATTAAATTATGATTCGAAAAGGTCTTTTAAAATTTAGATGTATTCAATTTGGATTTTAAACTATCCACTAAAATTTGATGGTATTCAAAAAACTATGAATTTTCTTGAATATTTAAAAATGATGTATTTTGATGGATGGGTTAGTATATTTTTAAATTGGGCTAAAATTTATGAGATTTTGATGAATTTGTACAAATATTTCAAATGTGAGATTATATGTCAACTTAAAAAAAAATTACATCAACCCTGCAAGAATCTAGAGAATAAAAATCAACAATTGGTAAAATTCGTATATTATTTAGTAATCCATCAAAAATTAAATTGAATATACTCCCTTAATATATATTTATACATTTTATATACGTGTGAAAATGCGTGGAAAAAATCCAGAAAAGAAATCAAATGTTTATTATGCGACGAAGTTAGTGCATAATAACATGTTTTGGTTCATAGAACAAGCACTTTAAATATTCAATTTAAACTTTTATTAATATTTTACATACAAAATATTAAATATTTTTTAATATTATTTGTTACTTTTCTCCTTTTAAAAATGTAACAATTGTTATCTTTTTCTTGATCAACCAAAATTATTAAATATAAAAAATCTCTTAATATAGATTAGCATAGATCTGCTAATGGAAAGAACTAAAATTTTATAGTCTAGGATTCGTATGAACAGAAGATGATTTCACCGAATACAATAACAGGTATCGTCGTACATACATTATCTGGCTTAATCACATTAACAATTTGTAATTTTATTATATGCACTAATGAACGGTCAGACCTCCTATACAAATTGTCAGGTCATTATGCTGATGCAGAAGTTGTGAAGGCAATGTGTCATGGGAAAAATAACATAATATTGTAATATTTCCAAGTATTTATTCACCTCTTGTTCACCAACTTGACTAATTAAACAATGTGTCTTTGTAGGTCGTTCACATCTCGTTCGGACTTGAATAGCATTTTATCAGTACCTGGCTTACTAAACCTACCTAAATCACGTTACCCATTTGTAATTTAATAATATGTACTAGGTTGACTTCCTATACGAAGTCAGACCCACTAGGTCATTATGCAGGATATATCGATCTAGCTAGTAGAAAAGGTTAACATATTCTTTTCAATTGTAGACTTGTAGTCATGTTGTTTTTAGCTAATTATTTTTAAGTTGTATTCAATTCATTTCTCGTTGACCAACTTAACTAATTGAACAAGTTGTCTATCACTACTAGAAAAATTACAATAGATATGGGCTAAAAACCGATATCTATTGAAAAATAAAAGCGATATTTTTGCATGTATAGAGAAAGTTAGAGGTATTAGACATTGATTTTTAGCCGATGTCTATGTTAATCTTTAACATCGGTTTTTTAATAAGCAACTGATGTCTATGTTCTTTTTTAACATCGGTTTTTTAATAAGGCGCTGCTGTGTTTCTTTCTATTTGACATCACTTCTATATAATTATCGTTGTCTTCCTATTCTTTAGACATCAGTTCTTTGCTTTGTTAATTAGTGTGTTGATGTTACTTGTGATATTTAACATCGATTTTTTGAGAAACTGATATTGTTTTGTTATTTTTAATATATAGATGCCATGTATATAACATGCCCAAAAAACCAAAAACCAAGATAACTACAAACCAAGTGAGTAAAATCAAAAAGCCAAACCAAAACCAAATATCGAAATCAAAAAGCGCAATATGTACCAAAGCAAAACATAAAATTCTATTGACCAACTACATTATCTAATTAATTCATATAAAAAATACTACATAATCTAAACCATCCAAGTATAGAAACTACATTGATATAATATCGATACCATCCAATTCATCCAAAATCCAATTCATCAAATATCAAAGTCATACTGCCAACTACATAATCCATCCAGGGTCATAATGCCAAAGTCAATGAAACTACTACACCAAAACCATATCTTTTGCCCTATTTACAAAAAGCTTCCAAAATGGCAAAGAGATTGAGCTTCCAGGAATGTTCTATCTTGCTCAGCACACATTAGTTCAAGTGTTCCGGGAGACATTTCTCGGTCATCATGTTGGACATCAACTGGATCTGACCCAGTGGCATCCGTGTGGACTTTATTCCCTCCAGATAATACATGGACTCTACTTTCCAATTTATCTTTACGTACCTGATTTGATGAAGCAATAGCAGCCTCACACTGATCCATATCTTTGCATCTTCATTTATTGTGTGTGTTTTGCCTAAACAAATTTCAACTTTAGGACATTAAACAGACAGGGCCACACATGCTAAGTTGGATAGCAATCAAATGAAATGTGGAGCTTATTGCAAGATATTGTAGTATACCAATGGGGATGGGTTGGTTAGAATAAACATGCATAACTCTGGCTGATAGAGAAATATCATTTTTCCCTTATCATTTTGCAAAGATTCGACCTTCGGTACCCTAAATTAACATTCTCTAATTAACAGTATATTTTATGGCCATATGAGAAAAAACATAATTATTTTCTATTCCCTACTCCACTCTGAACGTCATGAAACAGTTATATTAATGTTATGATATCAAGACCAGCGCCAAATTCATTCCGTAAAGATGTTAGTTTGACAATTGGCTTAAATTTACATTTCCAGTCCTAAAGTGCGACTTTAGAAAAATCATTCAATCCGAGGAGAATTTATAGATCGTACTCTTTAATTACTGTTTAATGTTAAACCACAAACATTGTTTCAAACCATAACACTGGAGTCGGGTAAAAGATGAAATTTATATGTAACATTAACATTAAGGAACATTATAGTATAAGAGAAGTCAACAAAAAATTTATATAAACAGTAGTACATAGTGTTTATATAAAAATAAAAGCATTGCCGAAAGTCAGTCAGGAGACCTGTTGTGATCTAACCGGTTAATTAGCACTCAGAGTAATGAAGATATAAGTATCCTGAAATAACTAACCAGCTAATTTGCTTGAAGCTTCTGCTGAAACTACAACCAAACGTGAGCGAAGCTCCATCACATCCTTTGATCCACGGATAGCTACTAATTGTGACCTTCAGGAGGAAACAAGTACATGATTGACTTTTAAAGGAAAATATTTGTTAATCCTCCATATAATAAACTTCTAGAAAAAAAATACAGAATAGCTTCCTACTAACATAAACAACCTTTTAGAACATATATGTTATCAGAATGTTGTTGCTTCTATGTGTACACAAATTAGAAATCACGTAATAAACTACAGCATACCTATATATTGAGTCTGAAGATCCTAAAACTGTTTCCATGGCAGCGGCATGAAGAGGGATAGATGGCAGGTGAGATAATTTTCATCACGGGCGAGACATCATAATAAAGGGTATTCGTATAAAGTTTTAATAGATTTCCATGACTGTTAATGGAGGAGATTAGTTTTTTTAGGGAGTTTTAGACTGATCTTGAGAGTTTATTCTAAGAGAGAGCTCTAGAATTTCGGGTATCGATCGGATCCCCTCAAGTTGTCAACGTATCTCTACATTTATAGAGAATCAAGTCTACGTAGTTCTGTTAGGATATACTACCTTTTTTATTTTAGAATTCTAGTTAGAGAAGTAATCCTATTCTTTAGGAGCAAGTCACCTAGTTGTAGTAAATTTCCTCGTATACGATATTCTCGTTATTGGGCTTAGATAATATGGGCCAATATCCGAACGAGATCGGATTTATATCTTGTATCAACATGTCTCCAGTATTTATTGGAGGTTTCCTTCGACGAATACTAAATAAAGTATTTTTCTTTGACAAGTACATTTTCGGAATTCTCGATCTATGAAATTGAGTTTGCTCGACAATGTCAATTTGTACCTGCATTATAGTTTTTGTTGCATTGCAAATTTTGACTATTCATGCATATGTTTATTATATAATATTTCTAATCTTGTCACATTTTTTTACCATCCATAGCATGTTTTTCCCTTGTAATTCATTGATAACAAGAGTCAATTGTATCAAATTAAGGTTAACCTGGATGGAGTTGGATTCGTTAATCCCATGCACCAAGTTTGGGCTAACATTATTAGCGAGAGCTCTCTACTAGTCATACCGCCTTATGGCATCAGTAAGTTTCAAGCCTGTGCTTCCAAGCCACAAAATGTTAAATATAAAATGTGAAATATTAACTCTGGTCGTACACGGATGAGAGTTCGTCCGTACCCCGATTGTTATGAACCGTCACAGCTTAAAGGCATTTTTTCGGTCCATATACTGGCATTATCCTGGCCCCGTAGTGATTTTCACATTTAAAGGAATGTGGTATATGAGACAAATCACTGGTTTAGGTTGGATCAAATATTGATCAAATTAGTCCTCTGAGTACCTTATCAACTGATTAGGAAGCTAAGGTAGTCAAGATTACAATTGATCAATTTTTTATTGTCCCCACAAGTTATCATCAAATCTATTTTATTTTCTCAAACAGTAGCTTCACAAGAAATATAATTTACAGCTTGCTACCAGTTGAAGAATTGCAGCTCAAGAGACATAGAATATTTATTTCGAGAAGTGCCAGCATAATTTTAAAAATATATATATTTAATTCATGAAATTTAATTGATATATCAAAAAATGACACTTATCTTGATATTGATGCAAATGTTGTAATTGCTGAACTTTGAAATCTCCAGGTTTAACTCAACCACTCGGAAGCTGCATCAATTCTGATTTTTTGAAGTTCGAAATCCTCACGCTTGTTAAATTTATTTGTATTCCAATTGTTGTAATTTTTATGGGATTTGTTTAGTTCTCACAAAATTTGGAGAAGTTGGGTGACAGCCTGCATCGGATGCAGGCTCCTGACTCGTTTATGACATCTCATAGAACCTAAAATTTTCCGGCATGTCTTGGCGTATTTTGATGCATTCACTAAATTTAGTAATTCGGCCTAATTTGTAGGATCCCTTTAGCATCGTCCAAATACTTGGTAATTTCATTTTTTTTGCCTACAGAGATTTCCAACATATTTTACAGGCCTTCTTGTATTGTATCATCGCCACCTCTCTTCTGCCACTGTTCTTGAACTACTACATAAATGCATTTTTCTACATCATGCAACTCACTTTCCAGTTTTTTTATTAATCCTCAATGTACCAGAATCGTTTCTTCACAATTGTACATGATAGTTTTCCTTCCGCTTATGGCCAACAATCATCTTTCATCTCACGGCTTGCTTATATATTAGTCTCAGTAGCCACTTATCTTAACGCATTCACTGGTCATACCAAGAATTCGGAATTGCTACTGTTAGACAATCTGTGATATTAGTACATAAAACAACGTGGGTGTGTGTGAATAACAGATAAGGTGTATGTAAATAGTAAACAAATAAAAGGAATAAAGGTAGGAGACAAGGAACAAAACCGAGTCCAGTGCGTGACTGTCTCCTTAAAGCGTATTAGCCCTCACCGTATGTGCGAGCGAATTGCTTCACAAGACAAAACGGTTTGTAGTGAGGCTGTTGAATAGAGTCACTTTCAGCGAGCTTGAGATGAACAAGAAACTATCACCGGAGGAAGAGAATAATGATGTGTATGAGAGAAGGATGTGTTTCGAATAAATAATCCCAATGATCTACACGAGTATATATAGGCTAGGAAAATTTGTGCGCTACACAATTGCCATAATTAATTAACCGCGTTAATCAATTATATCGGTGACAATTTCCTTAATTAATTAGTCAAGATAATTAATTGTGACGGTGGCAATTATGTTGGTGGCAATTTCCTTAATTAATTAGTCAAGCTAATTAATCATGTCATTGACAAAAAATCCGGATTTAAAACCGGAATTGATGTTTCCAAATCAATTAATTCACCCATAATTCACCCATATTTTCCAACAATCCCCCACATGGGTGAGATTGATGTATCAGTAGCACACACCAGACAGACATGCACAGAATTTTGACTTGGTGATAGTTTCTTCGATTAGATATAGCATACGATAGGTAGAGAATGATCCTTGAACCTTCGCTCGAGTAATCATACCTGTTGGTCCTTGACTATTGCAGAAGAGGGGGGGTTGAATGCAATACTGATAAATCTCAATCTACGCTTCAACAACAAAAACTAAGATTAACGTTTATCAGTTTATGGATTGCAAACACAAGTAGACACACGAGTTTTTCTCACAAAATAAATGTTTTATTTATTTTTCAAAGTGTTGCAACAACCTGAAGAAAATGTTGGTTTTCTTGAGCTTCGATTTCTCGAGTGATACATAGAATGAATTGAGAGATAGTCTAAGTAAGCTAATTCTATCTCTATCATCACGGGTTTGTGAAGCTGCTGTCATTTTCATGTGGCAGCTTATTACAAATTGTCTACCTGTGAGTCTTTCCTAAATTGCTATACAAACAAGTTATCAATACTGGAAAAAGCAATCTAGATACATTCTATATTTAGCTAATACAATTCAGTAGATGTAGATTTGTCATACTCTTGAATTGGTGAGCTTTGTCATGTGATCTCTCAAGCTTCGGTCGTAGTCTTGCAGACCTGATGTAGTGTTGGGATACTGTAGTACGCCTGTTTCTTGAACATCCAAACTGTCACATATTTGACTGGGTAGATCCCCAATACAAAGATTATCCCTTTGAGACAGTATCCTGATTTTCAAGCTTGCTATCACAAGAATGCGTTTTGGTGACAGTAAGAAATCCCCGCAATAGATGCTGTCAGGAATTCCAAGCTTGCTGTCAGGCTAGGTAAAGTTGTTGTCTCAGGGCTTCCGCCAATGTTGCTGTCAGAGTGGATATACTGCCGTGACTTGCAATATGTTGTCTTCTTGTAACCTTACTGTCAATACCATGACAGTAATATTTATTCTTGTTGTCTACATAGAGCACTTCTTGAGGCTTGAACAAATGAATGAACTTCTACCAAGATGTACTAAGTCTTTATTCAACAGTAAGCAAAATGGGTACAAGAATATACTCTGGCTGTGACAGTATGTTCATACTTAATAAAAATTAAGTAATACAAAATATCTAGTTAAGTTGTCTCATAGCTATCACCCATAAATCCTAACAATCTCCCCCAATTTGTTTTTATGGACAATAACAACAAATTTACAATTAATACATGCTGACAACTTAACTAACAAGATCAGAATTGATAAAAGATTTTCACTTAGCTTCAGATTTTCTTTTCTGTCTTGCTTCATCCTCTCTGTTGAGAGCTTCTTTCAGAATCTCCTTGAGTCCTTCCACCAATGCCTTCTCATCAGGAGAGATGGCATCATCTTCTATCTCATCAATGTACTTTTGGACTGCTTTGGATAGACATACTCTAGCATCCTGAAGATCTATCCACAATTCTTGACCAAAGGCATAAGTTCTGAACTTCAATTTGCCTTCAACAAGTTTAAATCTTCTTCCAGGATACGCATTTAGGGTTTTTCTTCTTGATTTATCCAGCTTTGAGTTCTCACCTTTTCTTCTTTGAAGAATGCCCTCAATCTCAAAAGAACACAGTTGTTCTAATGGATGAATTGATCCAATTACCAAGTAGAGTAAGTCTTTCAAGGCACTTGTTTTGAGTTTATGAAAGCTTCCAACAAGGATCTCTTCACTTATAAACTTGATCCTCAGAGGATTCTCTAACATACATGGTTGGTAATTTGGTCCTTCACTCTCCACCTTGTTGGCTTCTTTGCATTTGTTCAAGAATGGAGCTTTCATATCTTCAGTGGCATCTCTTCCTGCACGATTTGAAGGTCCTTCATGACCTGGTTGGGTTTGCACCTCTTCTTCAGGAAAATCCTCTTCATAATCAGCTATCTCTTCATCAAAATACTCCAACAAGTGAGCAATGTCAGCATCATCATGATCTTCAAACATGCCAAACTTCTGATAGAATTCCATGTCTCTTTTATCCTTGTACTTCAGAATATGTTCCATGACACTATTGGATACATTGTCATAGCTTTGCAGTAGCTCCACCATTCTGTCCAAGAAGAAGTAATCAATCCTTCTCCTGACTTTTGTTCTTACAATCACAGGGATGTCATTTACAGAAATTGACTCAACTTCCATGATAAAGTCTTTATCCACTTTTATTGACCTTGATGAATCCCACCAGAGAATGTACATGCTTGCCTCCTGATTGGAATCTAACACCACTTCAGCACTCTTGATTTCTTTAGATTTAGCATGTTGTACTTCAAAAGAGTTTGGATATTTGATTTGAATTGGCTTCTTCAAATTCCTGCATAGCCCTGTAGCTTTCTCCTTTCCTAAGCACTTGGTCATTCCTTTCCTTGCTTTAGGAGTCTCCTCAGGTTCAGGTTCAGGTTCCTGTCTAGAAAACCAAGCCTTGGCTAAGGATTTTATCCTTTGTGGTTTGACAGTAGGCTTGATTCCATCCTTGACATCATCTTCTTCGACAGTGTCCTTCAAGACAATATCTTCTTCCATGACAGCTTCTTTGAGGACAATGTCTTCTGTGACAGCTTCTTTGGTGACAGTATCTCTTTCAGCATTTATACTGTCTATAGCACATCTCAAGATATTTGCCTCCAAAGCTTCAATTATTTCAGACTACTCTTCTTCTGTAACTCTAGCATTTTTCTTTTCTTGCACAGGAGCTTCTTCTTTGTTTTCCTCCTGAGATTTAGTTCCAACATTCTCAGAAGTACTTCCACTAGCATTTCCTGCTGCTCCAGTTCCTCCACTTCCATCCAACTCATCATCACCATCAAAAGGAACATCAAAGGAATAGCTTTCACCTAGATCAGCTCTTTTGGAGTTTGCTTTGGAGATCATCTTCTTTACTGTAAAGCTCAGTTCCTTGTCTCTTTTCACCAGCATATCATAGATTGCATTGACAGCTAGAGCTCTTTCCTTGTTGGCTTTAGAATTGAGAATCATATCTAGCACCTTCAATATTGCTTTTGACTCCATTGTAGAAGTGCCTCCTAGACTCATGTATGAACATCTCCTTTTACCATCCCTTGTGGTAGTTTCATAGTAGACACAGAATGGATTGGTGTAGACTTTTGGAAGTTTCTCTGAGATTAGGTTCAGCATTTGCAAATGCATAATCTCATTGAAGGATGTATGGTTTGCCTTGATTTTGTTCTTCATCACAATTAACACCTTAGCTGGAAGGCTCTGCAACAGTTGCATAGTGATAAACATAGATATTCCATTGTTCAGGTACACATCAATAGCCCACCTCTTCTCTTCATTGATCTTCACACACACACTTATGATCTTCTGTCTCAGTAAAGTTGAGCAGTTACTCAATCTTCTGCTTGGCTCCATCATTGCCTCCTCAACTATCCTACTGAAGTCATTATCATGATTGTGCAGTGTGCTTTCCCCATAGTCAACCATCAAAGCATTAGCCTCTTCCTGACTAAACTCGGTTCCTTCACTCCATATATTTCCTGACAAGATGTATTCAGGCATCTTGTCCTTTCCTTTTCCCAGCCTATTCTGCTCCTCCTGCTCTCTCCATTTCTTTTCAAGTGCATTCTCCTTTGGGTTTGAAGTTGGCTCTCTTATTATCACAGGAGGTAATGCTGGCTTCTTGGATGGAGATGTCCCTTGCATAGCTTCCAGTACTTCTTTGGACATTAGAACTGTTTCTCCTGCCATTTCATACTCAAAGAGATTTCCAGCTTCTTCCTCTTGCTCCCCCTTACTCCCTGAATCTCCTTTTGCTCCCATGTCTTCTTTGCAGATACAGACTCCCCCTTGCTCCTTGATTCCTCCTTAGAAACATGCTCCCCCTGATATTCAACATCTTGCTTGGGACAGATTCTAATCTTGCCCTTTTCTCCCCCTTAGGTAAGTTGGCAGCATCAATACTTGTAGATAGAACCTGAATAGCTTCCTGAATACTGGAGAAACCAGAGGCCACCATGGTAGACAGGTTGTCAAGCTTAGTTTCCATAGAGAGACACGTGTGCTCTAGGGCTTCCAATTTGTGAGCAGTAGAGGGGCCACCAGTTCTTAACCTTCTTGTAGGGGAAGGGAAAGAATGGGGCATGGAGGCTGTTGGGGTTCTCACACTCTCAGTGTTTTTCTGAGTGATCTCATCACTCCTCACAAAAGAACTCTCATGGCCTAGGGCCTGAACATTTAGGGCTCCCTCAAGTTCACTCTGGACATGCTCAAGTCCCTCACCTTTTGCCAGCTCATTTGGATGCCTCTCATTTTTATGCTCACCTCTCTTTTCTTTTATCTCTCTTTTTCTTTTGCACACCCTCACTCATCCTAGATGCATGGGTATGAGCAGTACTTACATGCAATGAAAAAGATGGTTTAGAATGTACCTTTAAGAACTGAGACTGTGACACATCATCATCAGAGACATCCTCAATAGTTACAGCATCAAAATCAGGCTGTGCAGAGGTGACAGTAGCTTTGCCAGAAATGTTACTGTTAGTTGGAAGATTGACAGTAGGTTCCACTACAGCTTGGACAACATGGTTGGTTGAGACAGCAATTTCGATTGAGTCCTTGACAGCAGGTTCACCTGTGACAACAACATTTCCAGAGTCCTTGATAGCAGCTGAGGCTGTGACAACATCTTCCCTAAGGTAAGATTCTCCTTGGAGATTGAACAAGGCACTGGCTGTTTCACTTTCTAGCAGAGTTGTACCTTGCTCTTTCTCAGTGTTTTAAGGAGTGGTGTCCATCTCACTTTGAGAAATGGGTTCTTGTGGACCACTAGATAGGGGCTCATCCATGATTGGAGATGGATGATCAAAACCTGAAGGGTTGGGACTGTCCCCCTCTCTAGGTTGTGGAGAAGAAACAAATGAATGAGTAGGGAAGGAAGAAGGTGAGAGTGGAGAAGAGAGTGATGGCTTCTCCACAGATGGAACTTGTGAAGGATCAATTTGGGAAGTGAAATCCTCACTGTGTCCTGACTCCATTTGTGTTTCTGTAAGTGGAGGCTCCTTATGAGTTGGAACATGAGGTTGTGCAGACTCTGTACAGGGTGCCTTGGGAGACAAGTCAATTTCAATAGATGTCCCTTGTTGAGAAGGAACATCTAGGGAGGTGTTTACTATCCTTTGTTCCTCTACAGTCTTTTGGGAGACTGTAGGGTGGTTGACAGTAGTTTTGGCCCTCTTAGCTCTCTTCTTCTTAGGCTCAAGAGGAACCACTGTGGGTTCTGTTTGACGACCTTCCTTATTTGCTGCACTAGGTGCAGGAACTCCCTCTTGACTCTCAGCACTACCACCAACATCAGTTTCTAGGGGTCATTTTCTGGTTTCTTATAAAGCTTGTGTTTGTACTTTGGGAAGTCTAGAGAACCTAGGCTGAGTGTATGGTGTAGAATGGGGGTTAGCTGAATTTGGGTCTAATTCAGCCTCATCCTCAAGAGTGAAGGTATCATGCCCAAAGGGCAATGGAAAATCAAGGTTAGGCACTTGATCAACCATGTGTTTGGTGAAGCAGAGTGGAATATGTGCATTTAGATTCTGTGAATTGAGAATTGTGTGTATTTCTTTTCAAAACACTGTACACCTCTAAACGAGGGGCATTTTCATCAAAATCACATAAGGAGTTAATGCACATCATGAGAAAGCGAGGGTAGAGAGTTACCTTCTTACCTATGGCAGCCTTGAGGTGTGCCATGAGTAACTTTCCAATATCCACTTTGTGCCCATGAACAAGAGAGTGAGTGAGCTTCCTGATGTAAGTGGGGATTCCATTCCAACCAGTTGTCTTTGTGGAAAACACCTTCACCATGACATCAAGAATCATGCTCCATTCCTTCCTCAAATACTTCCTCTCCATCTCACCAGAAGGGTACCATTTTGTTATTCCCTCTTCAAGAATGGGTCCTGAATACCCAATTTTCAAGAAAAGCTTCCTTAAGGTTTCATCACTGGCTAGCTCTGTGTAGGTCTTTCCTGGTTCAAGTGCGATTCCAAGAGCTGCATTGATGCCTTGAATGGAGAGATTGTAGTTGTGCTCTTTGATTTTGAACTGAATGGTTGTATTATCACCATCTCCTTGAGCAACAACAGTCTCCCAGAAGTTCTCAATCCTATCTAGGTCAAGAACAGGAGTTGAGGTAATAACATACCCGAGATAGGACTTATTAAAGAAAGAGATAAGCCCTTTGAATTCTTCACCAGCATCACTTGGAGAGTAGATGCCAGCAAATTTGGTCTGAGAAATTGATTGTTTTGGTGCCATTGTTGTGAAGAGAGAGAAAATGAATGTGTTGAGTGAGTAGAGAGAAAAATTCAGCAGAAAGTTGTTTTTCTTTTGGTTGTTCTGTGTCAGGTTTAGTCTTGTCTGATTAACTGATGTATAAAGAGCAGTTCAAGCGTTTAGCTGAAAAAGGGGATATTTTGAATCGTGCTAATACCCAATAACACCACCACGTGGGTTACTCCCTTTAATTTCTGTCAACGTGGAGGTTGAATTAGCAATTTTAACGGTCCACCAATATTGACAGTAACCTGTGCGCTGAAACAAACTGTCAGTGACATTTGGGTGATGACAGTAAATTTGTCTTGAGAGTAACATTGTCGCGAAAAACTTACTGTCATCGTTAAGTACTTTCATGACAGTATCTATTAAAGCTCTTGACAATATGTTATTTACTGTTGTCAAGAAACTAGATGTCATGAAGTTCCGTGACAGTTCTTTTCTTGATGACAGTAACGTTTTAGGAAAAACAGCAATTGTCATGAATTTTCATGAATGTTGTCATTAATGTACTTAACTCAATACATACCATTCACAATTATGCAATATAGATCACAGATTCATTATTCAGGCACATTAGATCAATCAATTTAACAACACAGACACACAACAAATAATAAGAAACTGCAGAAGGAAATTGATAACTTTTATTAAAAGAAGAGGGTTAAATTACTACAATTGATAAAATCAACTATTCATTACAGGTTTTCTTAATCAATTCTAGAAAATTTGCCCTAGCTTCTTCTTCTGTGGTTCCTTCTTCCTTGAGGAGTGCTTGGTACTCCTTATCCTGTTCTTGCCACTTAGTCTCTTCAGTGGCTTTGGCAGCAAGTTCTTTCTCATTCTCCTCATCGAGAAGATCCTCCAACTCATCAAATAAACCTTCAACTTCTTCTCTAAGTGGAGACTCTGCGCTAATCTTAGGCCTGTATTCAATTCCTACTTTGTTTTCCATTTTATCTTTTATGAATGATTCACTAACATGACCTAAGGTTCAATTTATAGGCATACTAGGTAAAAGGGAGATAAATGGTCAACAGTTCAGAGTACCCATACAACTACCACAGATTGTAATTAAGATGCATGTTCTCCACTAAGCCAACAATTAACACACAACAGCCAATTAATACAAAGTCTTTGACCAAAAATTACAGACTTTGAGTTATCCAAGTTAATGACACAAAGTTTTATTACTGACAGCATGACTAACACAAAAATCAATTCAGCAAAGTCATAGCAAACATGCTGTCAGAGAAAATAAAAACTTATGTGACAGTAACTTCTCATGACAGTGACTTTTAGGTTATTGTCACAAGTTAACATACCAGATTTAGCATTCCCAATTCACTTACTAACCTGTTGAAGATTTCTTCATCTAGTGGTTTTGTGAAGATGTTTGCAAGTTGCTTTTCTGTTGGGACATAAATCAACTTCACAGTTCCTCTTTCAACATGCTCTCTTATAAAATGATGTCTAATGTCAATGTGCTTTGTCCTAGAGTGTTGAACAGGATTGTCTGAGATGACTATGGCATTAGTGTTGTCACAGTAAATAGGGATATTATTTAACACTAGACCATAATCCAAAAGTTGATTCTTCATCCACAGAATTTGTGCACAGCAACTTCCAGCTGCAATTTATTCAGCTTCTGCAGTAGATGTAGAAACTGAATGCTTCTTCTTACTAAACCATGACACCAATCTTCCACCAAGAAATTGACAGCTTCCTGTTGTACTCTTTCTGTCAATTCTACACCCAGCATAGTCTGAATCAGAATACCCCACTAGCTCAAATCCAGTATTTTTAGGATACCAAAGACCTAGATTAGGAGTGCCCTTGAGATACCTAAAAATTCTCTTGATAGCTAACAAGTGTGACTCTTTTGGATCAGCTTGAAATCTTGCACAGAGACATGTAGCAAACATTATGTCAGGTCTGCTAGAAGTTAGGTAGAGAAGAGATCCAACCATGCATCTGTAAGCACTAGAGTCCACTTTCTTCCCTTTGGAGTCTAGATCCAAACTAGTTGATGTAGATATGGGAGTCTTGGCAGGTGATGAATCTTCTAGGTTAAACTTCTTGAGAAGTTCCTTGACATACTTTGCTTGACAAATGAAGATTCCATCATCTTTCTGAAGAACTTGTAAGCCAAGGAAGAATGACAGTTCTCCCATCATGCTCATCTCATACTTATTTCTCATTAGAGATGAAAACTTCTCACACAACTTCTCATTTGATGAACCAAAGATGATATCATCAACATAAATTTGAACCAAAATGATGTCTTTGCCATGATGCTTGTAGAATAGAGTCGTATCTACTACACCTCTTGTAAACTGGTTTTCCAATAGAAAGGTGGAGAGGGTATCATACCAGGCTCTTGGAGCTTGTTTCAATCCATAAAGTGCTTTGAATAGCTTGTACACAAAATCATACATTTCAGCATCTTCAAAACCTGGTGGCTGTTCAACATACACTTCTTCCTCTAACTCTCCATTTAGAAAAGCACTTTTGACATCCATTTGGAACACCTTGAAATTACAGTGTGCAACAAAGGCTAGAAAGATCCTTATAGCTTCAAGTCTGGCAACAGGTGCAAATGTCTCATCATAGTCTATTCCTTCCTGTTGACAGTAACCTTTAGCTACTAGCCTTGCCTTGTTTCTTGTCACATTTTCATTTTCATCCAATTTGTTTCTGAATACCCACTTTGTCTCAATGACTGATTTTCCCTTTGGTCTTGGAACCAGTTTCCATACATTCTTCCTTTCAAACTGGATGAGTTCCTCTTGCATAGTAATCACCCAATCAGAATCCAACAATGCTTCATCAATTGCTTTTGGCTCCACTTGAGACAGGAAACAGGAAAACATGATGTCAGCAGAAACATTGTTCCTGGTTCTCACCCCAGAAGAAGGATCTCCAATAATTAGGTCATTTGTGTGATCCTTGTTCCACCTTGTGGTTCTAGGCAAGATTCTTGTTTGGTCTGAAAAAGTAGCCTCAGTTTGGGGAACTGAGTCTTCACCAGGGCAATTGTCTCCACCATTTTCTTCAATATCTCCAGAGTCACCATCATTTTGAGGATTCCCTGATATAGTTTGTGACTGAGCTGGAGTTTGATTAGCATTATTTTCAATGACAGCATCTTTTTCAAGATCAGCAGTTTGAGTAAATGTGGGTTCTTCATCGACAATTTCTTCTTCCTCCAAGTATCCTTGATTCTCAAACCTAAGAATATGCATTTGACCATCCTCATGCAGTCCTGGAAACTTGGTTTCATCAAATGTGACATTTAGACTTTCATCAATAATCATGTGTTCCAAGAGAGAGACTCTGTAAGTAGTCTTTTCTATGGCATAACCCATGAAAATACCTTCATAAGCTTTGGTGTCAAATTTTCCTTTCTTTTCATGGTTGTCCTTCATCATGAAGCATTTGCTACCAAACACATGAAAATACTTGACAGTAGGTTTCTTCCCAGTTAGCAGATAGTAAGGAGTGTTCCCATGAGTCTTATTGATCAAGGTTCTGTTCTGTGTGTAACATGTTGTGTTAATGGCTTCTGCCCAGAAGTATGTAGGTAACTTTGCATCATGTAGCATAATTCTAGCAGCTTCAATGAGAGTTATGTTCTTCCTCTCTACAACTCCATTCTGCTGTGGTGTCCTTGCAGCAGAAAATTGTTGCACAATTCCTTCATCTTTGCAGAAATTACCAAGAGTGGCATTTCTGAACTCAGTACCATTGTCACTTCTCAGAATTTGAACCTTGGCATTTGGAGTTCTGTCAAGAACTCTTAAGTGATCAATGATGACTTGAGAAGCTTCATCTTTTGATTCTAGATACTTCACCCAAGTATACCTAGAATAATCATCCACTATAACTAATGCATATCTCTTCTTGGCTAAGGATGGAACATTTACTGGGCCAAAGAGATCCATATGAATTAGCTTGAGTGGTTCTGTGTTGGTGTTGACTTGCTTTGACCTATGCACAGCTCTCCTCAATTTTCCCATTTGACAATCCTCACACAGTCCTTCTTGACAGAATTCCTGTTGAGGTAGTCCTCTTACCAGTTCCTTCTTCATTAGCATATTCATTGTTTTGAAATTAAGGTGAGAGATTTTTCTGTGCCAAAGCATGTTGTCACCAATAGTAGCTTTACTGTAAAAACAGTAAATCTTGTCCTTCTTTGTTGAGCTTAGGTCAGCAACAAATAGGCTTCCTTTCCTTACCCCTTTCAGAGAGAGGCTTCCAACCTTCTTGTGATAGATATTGCACACCAACATGTCAAAATCAACCTTGAATCCTCTGTCACTGAATTGGCTGACACTGAGCAAGTTGTGCTTCAATTCATCAACAAGTGCAATATCATTAATGACAACATTCCCAATTTCCAAACAGCCATATCCCACTGTGTAACCTTTCCTGTTGTCTCCAAAGGTTATGATTGGGTCAGCTTTCTCCACAAATTGTGATATCAGGGTTTTATCACCAGTCATGTGTCTTGAGCAGCCACTGTCAATGATCCACATGACCTGCTTCTTATTCTTGCCCTGCAAAACAAATTGTATTTAAGAGGCATATGGTACCCAATCCTTGTTGGATCCTGTTAATTCAGTATCACAAGAATATTCATCATTTTCAACTTTAACAGTCACATCAGGAAACTTCTGTTGGACTCCTTTCTTCACCCACTTAGCTTTAGAATTAGACTTGGTCTTCTTCTGAGTGGATGTAGCCTATTTACTGTTTCCAGTAGGCTCAGAAGTCTCAACAGTTTGCATATAGAGACATTGTTCAGTAGATGAAATAGTCAAGTTAAAACAAGTACTCATGGCAGTTATTTTACAAGGCATGCAGTCAGTGTTATTGCATACTACCATAGATCTATGCATAATGGGAGTTCTATGTAAGTTACCATCTATCTTGGTCACATTGTTCTTGACCTCTTTTGGTTTCTTACAAACATGAGTTAAGTGATGTGAAGAGCCACAATTATTGCATAGTTTTCTGGGAGCACTACCAACATTAGCATTGCCATTTCCTAACTTACCATTCATGTTCTTAACCTTGTAGGTAACTGTGTCAACAGGATGTTCTGAAGTTGCTGTCGAGCTCTCCTTGATAGTACCTTTTACACCTTCTGTCTTGATAGTAGGTTTAGAGGTTGCTGTCTTCGAAGCTCTCTTGACAGTATTTGTGGAAGTTACTGTCTTGCCATTCCTGACATCATCTTTAGAACATTCTGTTTGATTGTATGGGAAAGTTACTGTCTTGGGAATTGTGACAGTATCTTTTCCATCAACTGTTGTACTGTCAATACCTTCATCCTCATCATCAAGTTGTTGCTTGATGAGCATGGCTTCCTCATCAAACTCAAGTTCAAAAAGTTCAAAAATTGGTTTGTTGATCTTTTTGAGAACATGAGGTTTGACAGAAACATCAGTTGAACAATCCTGATTCACAATCTCCTTGCCAGGTCTTTTACCATACTCAAAACGTATCCCTACTTTTTGATCCTATGTGTGTTTCTCATGATAATCCTGAAGTTGTTTAGAAGAGTTTATATAGGCCTTGATCTTGAATTCATTTTCACTAATTTCATTCCTTAGAAACTTTTCTATTTCTTTAGCACAGACTAATTCATTTTTAAGTTTAGCATTTTCCTGTGCTAGAGACTCTAATCGACTGGTCTTTAACAAAAGCATGTCATTCTCAGAGGTGAGTGTTTCATTTAGTTTAGTTAACCTAGCAATTTCTTCATTTGCTGCAGTTAAACTAGTATGGACATTAAACATTTCAGCACTCAACTCCTCAATAGTTTGTTTGTATTCTTCTTTAGACATTTCAAGTAAAACAAGTGAGGGTACCTGACTTGAAGAACTAGAAGAGACCTCTTCAGATTTGGCTATGAGGGCTAGATTCACATATTCCTCTTCTTCTTCATCATCAGAATCATCCCAACATTTTCCCTCAGCCACATAGGCTTTTCCCTGTCCTTTCTTGAAGTGTCCACTTGACCCTTTATCCATTCTTTGATTCTGTTTTGGTCTTCTGAATTCAGTAGCAAAATGACCAAGCTCATTGCAGTTGTAACATCTAAACTTATATCTGTCCACCATCCCTGTTTTGTAACCACCTTTTGTGGCTCCACCTTCAACCTTGGAAGAATTCCCTTTGCTGAATCTTGATGTTTGACCTTGAGACTTAAATGGCTTGTTTCTCTTGAATCTTATGTTTTTGAACTTCTTAGCCATGTAAGTCATAGTTGGATTATCCATCTTTTCCATTTCTTCTAAGGAATAGAAGTCTTCATCTTCAACATCAGTTATTTGCAGCACCACTTTCTCATCATCATCAACAACCTCCTCAATCTTTAGGGTAGGTACTTGAGCAGGTTGGGTGATTTGAATTCCTTCACTAGGTTGAGTGATTCTTGGCACATGAGCCACAAGAGCACCAGACATATTTTCCATCTTTCTTCTTGATCCAGATTGTATAGCTCTTTTCTGGAAAAGTTCAAGCTCATATGACTTAAGCATACCATATAATGTTTCAAGGGAAACATTATTTAGATTTCTTCCTTCTCTTATGGATGTGATTCTGTGCTCTAGATGCTCAGGAAGTGTGAGTAAGAACTTAACATTAAACTCTTTCCTATCATATTACTTGCCATGAATTTGTAGCTCAGTCAGCAGTTTACTGAACCTGTTAGATCTTCTCCTGACTTTGCCTTGAAAGCTTCATACTGTGAGATAAGAATTTGTCTTTGATTGTCTTTCACTTCTTCACTTCCTTCATATAGCAGCTCAATCTTATTCCACATATCCTTAGCTGATGAGCATCCAATGACATTCCCACACATGGCTTTGTCCAAAGTGAGAGCATCCAGTAGGACGAGTTGCAAGTAATCATCCAAGGCCACCTTCTCTTTTTTTGGCTCCAGAAACTCAGAAGGTGCTTTAGCAACCCAGTGTGCTGGAATAAGAACACCGTCCACAGTCGAGGCTTCAATCTCCTTCTGTGGAACAAAGAGACCATTTTGGAGGATACCCAAGTATAATGGATTCGCAGCTTTGATAAACATCAAGATTTTTCTTTATCACACATTGTAATTCTCCTTATCAAAAGCTGGGATCTTTATGCTACTTGACTTCTGCAAACTTGTCATGATCTCAGATTTGTAGAACAATCGGTCTGCTCTGATACCAGTTGTTGGTCCTTGACTATTGCAGAAGGGGGGGGGGGGGGGGGTTGAATGCAATACTGATAAATCTCAATCTAGCCTTCAACAACAAAAACTAAGATTAACGTTTATCAGTTTATGGATTGCAAACACAAGTAGACACACGAGTTTTTCTCACAAAATAAATGTTTTATTTATTTTGCAAAGTGTTTCTACAAACTCAAGAAAATACTGGTTTTATTGAGCTTCGATTTCTCGAGTGATACATAGAATGAATTGAGAGATAGTCTAAGTAAGCTAATCATATCTCTATCATCACGGGTTTGTGAAGCTGCTGTCATTTTCATGTGGTAGCTTCTTACAAATTATCTACCCGTGAATCTTTCCTAAATTGCTATACAAACAAGTTATCAATACTGGAAAAAGCAATCTAGATACATTCTATATTTATCTAACACAATTCAGTAGATGTAGATTTGTCATACTCTTGAATTGGTGAGCTTTGTCATGTGATCTCTCAAGCTTCGGTCGTAGTCTTGCAGACCTGATGCAGTGTTGGGATACTGCAGCACGCCTGTTTCTTGAACATCCAAACTGTCACATGTTTTACTGGGTAGATCCCCAATACAAAGATTATCCCTTTGAGACAGTATCCTGATCTTCAAGCTTGCTGTCACAAGAATGTGTTTTTGGTGACAGTAAGAAATCCCCGCAATAGATGTTGTCGGGAATTCCAAGCTTGCTGTCAGGCTAGGTAAAGTTTTTGTCTCAGGGCTTCCGCCAATGTTGCTGTCAGAGTGTATATACTGTCGTGACTTGCAACATTTTGTCTTCTTGTAACCTTACTGTCAATGCCATGACAATAATATTTATTCTTGTTGTCTTCATATAGCACTTCTTGAGGTTTGAACAAATGAATGAACTTCTACCAAGATGTACTAAGTCTTTATTCTACAGTAAGCAAAATGGTTACAAGAACATACTCTGGCTGTGACAGTATGTTCATACTTAATAAAAATTAAGTAATACAAAATATCTAGTTAAGTTGTCTCATAGCTATCACCCATAAATCCTAACAATACCGACTTTATTGGTCGACAGCCGACGCGATTGTCTTTGAACTGTTCGACCGTTTGTGTAAACGATGATATACTTATCACTATATCTTTTCTGATTCGTTCAGCTCTCATGATTATGTCCATTTTGGCCATGGAACATCGTTTTGGTTCTGCAGGAGTTTCTAAAGAATTGTGCCTCGTAATTCTCCTTTGAAGCGGCCCCACTTCTCTCCCACATAGGTGATCTTTTTCCTTATAGAGTAACCTGCCTTTACTCAATTGAATTCCATGCATTCAAACCCTTGAACTCCATGTATTCAACGAAAGATCATTAAAAGCTCGAAAGTTTACCCTCGTACCATACGGGTCTCACTGTTTCTTTATCATAGGAACAGGCCAGGGGTTACCCCTACAGTGATTTAGTCCTCATGATTTAGTTGGCCCATTGAACCATGTTCTTGGGATCTCCAGTCGGCAATGGTTGGGTGTCCACCATGACGTCGTTAAGCAATAGGCTTAACAAGATTCTCTCAGTTTAACCATCTGGTTAGTGGATCCACATAATTATCTCTTGACTTTACAGGGTCAATACCGATAATTCTCGTTGAGAGTAGTGGGTCTAATGGTATTATGTCTATGCCATAAAAGACGAGACTTACCATTGAACACATAACAATGCGATCTTCCAATTGCAGATTGATTACACAATACATGCACATTGAAAACACATTTTTCTTGTCATTTAGGAATATCCTTTAGAAAATGGCTACGAAATCAGCCTATTACATGCATAAATCTTATGCAATAGACTCGTATTCCATAATGAATCGAGTTATATTAAATCATATGTTTAGGATTTTCCATGACACGATTGCTTCATTTAAAGTGAATTATATTCATCATTGACTTTTAGAATTTATAAAGTCAAACATTTAATTTCCATACTATATCCCCATAGTACAATTAGATATCTCTTGAAAGGCAATCCTAGCTCACGAGTACATTAATTACACCTTAATATCAATTAAATCACTTCTATGTGACCATTTTTCATTATACTCGTGCATCTACTCAGTCTACCAACTTATAAGTATATGTCTGATAATGTACAAATCAACAAGTACAATAAACTTTCAATCATTCTTGAGAGATCCTCATTCATCTATCACTGGATAAATGCAAATTCAATCTAGCTATATTAGATTATGTTCTGTTGATCTCTTCAAGATTCACGTCACTATCACGTGACATGTATGCTTTAAGACTTTTAAAGTTATTAAGATTTTAATTTTAAAATGATCAGATCACTCATATGTAATCATTATAATCTTGTCATCTCATCTGTCACTAAAACATACACACTTCTGAATTCATTGATTTTCTATCAATTTGACATCTCAACATTGGCATCTGTCACATTTTGGTAATCACTTTACCAATCATTCAGTCAAAGCTTCAATTTGTTATTGACCTTACGAAATTTTAGCGTCCCAAAAAAATAGTAATTTCAACTTATCTCATTACCAAGTTTAAGCATCCCTAAACTGGCAATGTTCATTCACCCAACTACCGAATTTGAGCGTCCTCAAAGTGGCAACTGTATTGTTTACTATGAAGCCATTGCATATCACAACAACATCAAATATATATATGCCAATTTTCGTGTCTATGTTGTTTGAATCAACATAATGACCGAAATGCAGACTTTTTACTCTTTCCTTAGCCAGAGAAACCCTCAGGTTCACATAGATTTCTCCAAATATCTACTTCGAAAGATTGTTTCAACGTTCATTGATGTACTTTAAATTTTGCAATGCCGATAATTTAAGTATCATCTTGATGAACCGTATTCTCGTAACTCAAGAATATATCATAAAGTAAGTTAGATATTCACTTTTGACTATAATATCTGATTATCAGTCTAACCTTTTACTTTCTTTGATCCATATATTTATTTTCTAATTTGAAAATTCGTTTGGACCCCAATGACATCTATCTCGTTAGAAGATCCATATATAATTAAACATGATTCTGTCACATAGAATCAGTTCTCTCTAATTAAACATGATTTTATCACTTAGAATCACTTCTCTCTATTTCTTAACATCCTTTTCCCCCACAAAGGACATAGAGAGATCATATTTATTTGAAAGGTGTCACAGTCCATTTTTTAACATACGTGTTAGAAATCTTGACTCATTGACTTCTTACCTCTTGTCAATTTCTCTATTGATATCCTTTTTCCCGTAGGATCATCAGAGAATTCTCATAGCTTTTCTCAAGCTTTGAGGCGTACCTTTAAGCAAATTTTCGAACATTTTTGTACTAACAAATTTTCCAAATCTTTGCTATGTCTAGGTTCAGTCTCACATATCATCCAATAACTCATATGTTTATTCAGATAAATTTTAATTACAGATCTACAAGGAAATACTAGCTCACCATAGAAGTATTCCTAGATTCCGTAATTGCATCCTAATGAATCTGACAAATTAGATTCATTTTCGCTAGACTCAATCATTGTCTATTTATCTACCCAAAATACCTTAATTGATTTTGGATCCTCTTTTACCTTTAGAGGTATTGGTATCAAGACATCTTCAAGATACCCCCACACATTAATTATTTTCAAAAATGTTCCACCACATTCCATTATTCATAGAAAATTCTTTAGTTTTCTTTTCCAGATACCCCCACAATTTTAGCATTTCTAAGAATGTTTCACTACATTCCAGAATTAATAGGAAATTCGAGAATTTCTTTCAATAATATCTAGTTTAAACATAATTAGTCTCTTCATGACTAATATCCTCATATGCAATGATAGTCTGAATTGATCAAAATTGTTTTTCTTATCTACATTAGAGAGAAAATCAAACCTGCAACTACTCCATTTATAGAAAGCGAGTAAGATGAAATGACCTTGTGAATATTCTCGTTCTGAAAAAAATTCACCCAGTGATTATTCACTACCAAAGTCATCCATTACCATCTTATTTCCGTAAAAAGTGGTTTTTCGGTCTAGAGCTTCTAGAATATAATCTTCTCTATACAGCTTCATTTTTAATCTTTAACGAGTATACACAATCAATGTATTACCATCACTTCATAAAGTAATCACATTACTTATTACCATCTCTTACTAGAGATGGTTTCGCCATCAATCGTTAAAAACCTTTTAGGTTTTAACGTCATGTCTTAAGAACTTTTCATGTTTTCTTCACTGAAAAATTCAACGTCTGAATTTCTGATAAGTGGATTTCATATTCACATGGAACGCCCTAAATCGGCTTAAATTGATTGTTTGATCTCAAGTATGTGGTGTTTTTAATGTGTTTTGTGTTAGTATGTGCAGAGTTGTTTCGTCAGCAGAGTGGTGGAGTTTCTGTGGTTTGTGGTGGTGTTTGAGAAATGAATTGAAGGCCAAGTGGTTGCGGAGCTTGAAATTGTGGAGAATTGCCAAAGAAATGCAAGTTGAAGAAATCTGGCAGAGAACAGGCACCCCCGCGCTTGTTGAGGCGCGCCCGCCCTTAAAAGATTCTGGGAAAAGGCAAGTTTGACTCAGAAAAGGAAACCAGCAGAAGACCAGTCAACCCTGAGGCCTATATAAACAATTGGTGGACGATTTCTGAGATATACATTGTCTTACAATCATACATATCCATCCACCGGTGAGGAGAACAAGAAGACGGCTGATTACGAAGATCTAGTTTTCAACTTTTCTTTGTATTCTTCTAATTAGGCGATACTTTGGATTCTTGTTGGTTTTGTTTTTCTTAAACCTTATCTCTAGTACTTTATTCAGTATTCCAGACATATTTATTATCATGTTTTCATCAGAACCCACGATGATGAATGGTTCGATTATGAACTAATCATTGTCGTGGGATTCTAACGGATTTATTTGTAGATTTTAGTAGTTAATTGTTTTAAAGATTTGTGTGTGATGAATTATTGATAGCCTAGTTTGGTTGTGCTTATTCTTCTTGGATGCGTAGCTAACATCTAAGATTGTTTGTTAATCTCTATTGACTGCGAAAGTAGATATAGAGGTTTAGAACTTGCCATGCTAGCATAGGTTTATGTATGTTTGACATGCATGATTCGTAGGTGATTTTAACCATCTTACCTGCCCTATGTAATCTGAATGGATAACTTGCTCATTAAACCGTTATGTTTTCAAATCTTATAGACATATAGGGTCTAAGCATAATTGGTGTCTGCCCAACTTCTATATCTTTTATGGATGTTTGAGTGGTTTGGTATACGTATACTGAAAGGTAGCGTGTACTGATTTCGTGTTATCCGATTAGTTGTCATAACCGTCACATACATTGATTAAAGACATAAACTCTAGATGAAGTATTTAATGAAGTTAGGATCCCATGTTTTATTCTCATAAGTAATTCAACAGCAATCTCTTTAGTTAATTATACTCTTGTTAAGTTGATTAGTAAATTTAGTTAATCAAAACACAACTTTGATACTTGTCTTAGCATAGAACAATAGCCATACATTGATGCATAAGTGCATAACTATAGTAACCAAAGCAGTCTATGTGGGAACGAACTCTACTTATTCTTATATTACTTGTTGACCACGTACGCTTGCGTGATTTTGTGCGAACAAGTTTTTGGCGCCGCTGCCGGGGACTCGGTGTTATTTATATAGTTTATGTGCTTGTCATCAGTGGTCGTTAACGTTCACTGACTCGGATTATTCTCATCAATTTTACTTTGTTTGGTGTGTTTCAGTTACTTTAGTGAGCGTGTATGCAAACACGTTCTCAATCTCGGAAAGAAGAACTTGAATTAAGTCTAGTTATGGGAGAACCAGTAGCAGAAACGAAGGCTTTGAAGGATTATTCTCAGCCGAAGATCAATGACATTCAATCTAGTATTGTCAGGCCGGCTATTGTAGCTAATACCTTTGAAATCAAGCTTGGCACGATTCAGATGGTGCAGAATTCAGTTCAGTTTGGGGGTGCTCCAACGGAAGATCCTAATATGCATATTAGGGATTTCATTGAGATTTGCGACACCTTCAAGTTCAACGGAGTGTCGGAAGATGTTGTGAAGCTGAGAATTTTCCCATTTTATTTGAGGGATAAGGCTAAGGGCTGGTTGCACTCTCTACCAGCAGGTTCTATTACTACATGGGAGGATCTTGCTCAGAAGTTTCTCACTAAATTCTTTCCTATGGCCAAAACAGCTGCAATCAGAAATGCTCTTACTCAATTTGCACAGCATTCTGGAGAAACTTTATGTGAAGCTTGGGAGCGTTACAAGGAGATGCTTAGGAAGTGTCCTCATCATGGAATGCCTGAT
The DNA here is from genome assembly GCA_030848705.1 of Heracleum sosnowskyi. Taxonomy (NCBI): domain Eukaryota; kingdom Viridiplantae; phylum Streptophyta; class Magnoliopsida; order Apiales; family Apiaceae; genus Heracleum; species Heracleum sosnowskyi. Next base: position 67,926,410 of record CM061237.1, read on the forward strand.
TGGATGGTGATCAATTGTTTTTATAATGGTCTGGGAGGTCAATCTCGACCAATGCTCGATGCGGCATCATGTTGAGCTCTTTGGGCTAAAAGCTACGAAGAAGCTTATGAGCTAATTGAGATGATGGCTGCTAATGAATATCAGAATCCAACTCGGAGGTTATCACAAGGCAAGGTAGTAGGGGTTCTGGAAGTGGATGCAGCTACGGCAATAGCAGCCCAGCTAAAGGCTTTGTCTATGAAGGTGGATTCCTTGTCTAACTATGGAGTTCAGCAGGTGGCTAGTGTGTGTGAGCTATGTGCAGGTGCACATGACAAGTCTCAGTGTGCCATATCTAGTGAGTCGGCACAGTTTGTGAGCAATTTCCAAAGACCACAGCAGCCAGTGCCTAATGCCTATCATCCTAATAACAGGAACCATCCTAACTTCAGCTGGAGTAACAATCAGGGTGGCCAGCAACAACCACAACAACTGTATCAGCAATATCAAGGTCAGCAATTTGGAGCTAAGCCATTCAACCCTTCTGGTTTTCAGCAGCAGTATGCTCCAAGGCAACCGTATCAACCACCAGGGTTTCAACAACCATCTCATGGCAATGTTGGTCAATCGTCTAATGAAAAATCTTAATTGGAGGAATTGAGGCTAATGTGCAAGAGCCAAGCCGTTTCCATCAAAAATCTGGAGAATCAGATCGGTCATATTGCCAATGCCTTGCTGAATAGACCACAGGGAACTCTCCCTTGTGATACGGAAGCTAATCCAGGCAACAGATAGGTCAAGGAACATGTAAAGGCAGTTACCTTGCGATCTGGAAAGGTTACGAGTGACCAGAACTCAGAAACGGCAGGAAACGAAAAAATTTTGGATTCCCAGAAGAAGGTGGAGCGCGCCCGCGCCCTAGGGAGCGCACCCGCGCCTGTCACTCTGCCAGAAGTTGAAGAAAAAAAGGAAAAAGCAAGTTTGGGGGGAAACGAAGCGGAAAAGCGTGACCATTCTACTGAGAAATCTATTTTGAAGCAAAGTACAGAGACCAAGGAGGTCTATCCTCCTCCGCCATTCCCTAAACGACTTCAGAAGCAGAAGTTGGACAAGCAGTTTGCTAAATTTCTGGAGGTTTTCAAGAAGTTGCAGATCAATATACCTTTTGTGGAAGCTCTTGAACAAATGCCAAGCTACGCAAAGTTCATGAAGGGTATTCTCTCTCGGAAGTTGAAGCTCGAGGATTTGGAAATCGTCGCTCTTACAGAATAGTGCAGTACTATCCTACAGCAGAAGTTACCTCCTAAACTCAAGGATCCAGGGAGTTTCACCATACCGTGCAGAATCGGCAATCTATCTTTCAATAAGTGCTTGTGTGACTTGGGAGCTAGTATTAATCTGATGTCGTTGTCTGTCTTCATGCAACTTGGACTTCCTGAGCCAAAACCTACAAACATGTCCTTACATCTGGCTGATCGGTCGATCACATATCCAAGGGGTATAGTCGAGGATGTTTTGGTTAGAGTGGATAAGCTTATCTTTCCTGCTGATTTTGTTATTCTCGACTTTGAGGAAGACAAGAAGATTCCTATTATCTTGGGAAGACCGTTCTTGGCTACAGGCTGTACTTTGATCGATGTGCAGAAAGGAGAACTTACAATGAGGGTACATGACCAGAATGTCACTTTCAGTGTGTTCAATGCAATGAAGTTCCCTACAGAGGAAGAAGAGTGTTTTTCAGTGGACTTGGTTGAGTCTGCAGTATACACGGAGATCGAGCAATTGCTTAAGTCAGATACCTTGGAGAAGGTACTGATAGGGGATTCTGAGACGGAAGACAAAGAAAGAGAAGAGCAACTGCAGTACTTGAATGCTTCTCCGTGGAAAAGAAAGAATGATATGCCATTTGATTCTCTTGGCATAGCTGAACTAAAGAAATCTCAGGAGCGTCTCAAACCATCTATTGCAGAAGCTCCTACTCTTGAACTTAAACCACTACCAGAGCACTTGAGGTATGCTTTTTTAGGTGATGCATCTACTTTACCTGTGATTATTGCATCTAACTTGTCAGGTAGTGAAGAAGAAAAACTTTTGCGGATTCTGAAAGAGTTCAAGTCAGCAATTGGTTGGACCATAGCGGATATCAAGGGAATCAGCCCTTCGTATTGCATGCATAAGATTCCGCTTGAACCAGGAAGTAAACCAACTGTGGATCCTCAGAGGAGGCTCGATCCTATCATGAAGGAGGTAGTGAAGAAAGAAATTCTTAAGTGGCTGGATGCAGGGATCATCTACCCTATTTCAGACAGTTCTTGGGTGAGTCCAGTGCAATGTGTGCCTAAGAAAGGAGGTATGACAGTGGTTGCAAATGAGAAGAATGAGCTCATCCCTACTCGTACAGTTACAGGGTGGAGAATTTGCATGGACTACCGAAAGCTGAATAAAGCCACCAGAAAAGATCACTTTCCTCTTCCATTCATTGACCAGATGCTAAACAGGTTGGCTGGCCATGAATTCTATTGCCTTCTAGATGGTTATTTGGGGTACAATCAGATTTGTATTGCTCCAGAGGATCAGGAGAAGACCACATTCACATGTCCTTTTGGCACTTTTGCGTTCCGTCGCGTTTCTTTTGGACTCTGTGGTGCACCAACAACTTTTCAGAGGTGTATGATGGCCATTTTCTCATATATGATTGGCATTAATGTGGAGGTGTTCATGGACGACTTCTCAGTGTTTGGAACTTCTTATGATGAGTGTTACAGAATCTTGGCATGGTGCTGAAAAGGTGCGTTGAGACCAATCTGGTGCTCAACTGGGAAAAATGTCACTTCATGGTGCAAGAAGGAATAATTCTTGGGCATAAGGTATCTAGCAAGGGGCTTGAAGTGGATAAGGCCAAAGTGGAGACGATTGAAAATCTTCCTCCACCAATCTCAGTTAAGGGAATTCGCAGTTTTCTTGGTCATGTGGGTTTCTATCGGCGATTCATTCAAGACTTCACAAAAATCTCCAAGCCTTTATGTAATTTGTTGGAAAAGGATGTTCCTTTCAAGTTTGATGAAGATTGTTTGGCTGCTTTCGAGCTTTTGAAGAAGAAGTTGACTACTACACCTATTATCACTGCACCTGATTGGAGTGAACCTTTTGAGTTGATGTGTGATGCTAGTGACTATGCAGTGGGAGCTGTTCTTGGGCAAAGGAAGAACATGGTGTTTCATGTGATTTACTATGCTAGCAAAACTCTTAACGATGCGCAACTGAATTACACTACAACAGAGAAGGAGCTCTTGGCAATTGTCTACAGTTTCGAGAAATTCAGGTCGTATTTGCTTGGGACGAAGGTAGTAGTCGACATTGATCATGCAGCCATTCATTATCTGATTTCTAAGAAAGATTCAAAGCCTCGGTTGATTCGTTGGGTTCTTTTGCTTCAAGAATTTGATTTGGAGATCAAGGACAGAAAGGGTACAGAAAACCAGGTGGCTGATCATTTGTCACGTTTGGAAGACCAAGGTAAGAATGCAGGAGATAAGACTCTAATCAATGAATCTTTTCCTGATGAGCAACTTTTTGGGGTGCAAAATGAAGAACCATGGTTTGCAGACATTGTGAACTATCTTGTGAGTAATGTCATCCCGGCTGAATTCTCTTATGCTCAAAGGAAGAAGTTTCTGCATGATGTGAAGTGGTACCGTTGGGACGATCCATTCTTATTTAGACAGGGAGCTGATCAGATGTTAAGAAGATGCATTCCTTATAGTGAAACAGAGGGTGTTTTGCGAGATTACCATTCCACCACTTATGGAGGTCATTATGGTGGAGAGAAGACAACTACTCGAGTACTTCAGGCAGGTTTCTATTGGCCAACTCTGTTTAAAGATGCTCATCAGTTTGTGTTGAGGTGTGATCGATGTCAAAGGGTTGGTAATATCTCTAGGAGGAATGAAATGCCGCTTAATATGCTGCTTGAAGTGGAGATTTTGGATGTGTGGGGAATTGATTTCATGGGACCGTTTGTTTCGTCTTGCAATAATCAATACATACTGTTAGCTGTGGATTGCGTTTCTAAATGGGTCGAGGTAAAGGCTTTACCGACCAATGATGCTAAAGTGGTGCTGAGTTTTCTGCATAAGCAAATCTTCACGCGTTTCGGAACTCCGAGGGTAATCATCAGTGATGAGGGTACGCATTTTTGCAACCGTAAGTTCACAGCTTTGATGGCTAGGTATAATATCAATCATCGTGTTGCTACTGCCTATCACCCTCAGACAAATGGTCAAGCTGAAGTTTCTAACAGGGAGATCAAGCGTATTCTTGAAAAAGTGGTAAATCCTTTGAGGAAGGATTGGTCGTTGAAGCTTGATGAAGCTGTTTGGGCTTACAGGACAGCCTACAAGACTCCGTTGGGTACGTCACCGTTTCAGCTGGTGTATGGCAAGGCTTGTCATTTGCCTGCCGAGCTAGAACATAAGGGCATATTGGGCGTTGAAGAAGTTGAATTTTGATTTGTCAGCTGCTGGTGAGAAAAGAATGCTTCAGATTAATGAGTTGGATGAGTTTCGGCTACAAGCTTATGAAAGTCACAAGCTGTATAAGGAGAAGGTCAAGAGATGGCATGATAAGAAGTTTGTGCACAAGTCCTTTGTGCCAGGCCAACTTGTTTTGCTTTTCAACTCTCGTCTCAAGCTTTTTCCAGGAAAACTTAAGTCAAGGTGGTCGGGGCCGTTCACGGTCAAAACAGTGTTTCCACATGGTGCAGTGGAAGTTTTCGATAAGTCACCGGATGAAGCATTCAAGGTCAATGGTCAGAGGTTGAAACCGTATTTTGGTGAACGGGTGAATCGCGAGGCGGAGACCGCGCTTCTTGTTTCAGCTGATTAAGGAGTCGGAATCACGTCAAGCTATTGACGTAAAACGAGCGCTTCATGGGAGCCAACCCATGCTATTGTTGTAAGTATTTTCCATAAAAAAAATTAAAAAAAAAATGAAAAAATCAGAAAAAAAATTTCTGGACAGAGAGGGTAGCGCGCCCGCGCCCATACCAAGTGCGCCCACGCCCAGTCTCTAGCCAGGAAGGAAGAAAACGAGGAAAAAAAGAAGAAAAAGCCCCAAAACACATTTTCTTTGTGTTTTTCCCTATTTAAACCTAATTCTACCCCCCAGCCTCTATCTTAAAACCCTAGCCTCCTAAACACATCTCTCATTTTCTCTCTCAAATCTATACATACACATCCTTACATATCCTTTCATCTCATCCTAATTCTATGGCTCCACCAAAGAGAGGTCGTTATGCGGGTAGTAGCAACACTCGTCGCTCTTCATCTGAGGAGGAATCGAGTATTGGTGTTGGGGTTGAGAAGTTTTCTTCTCCGGAGGCTCATTCGGAGTTTATACGGTTGTTATCCAAAGCCGTGGCTAAAGAAAGGGGATTTTTGCCTCAACCTACTGATGGGCATTTGTTTAGCATGATTACGAAGAGGGGTTGGGAAAACTTTTGTGAAGCACCGGAGCCGGTCCCGTTGTCTATTGTGCGGGAGTTTTATGCTAATGATAAAGCTGATAAGAACGGTTATAGTGTGGTTCGGGGGTTTACTGTGGATTACACGGCGAAGGCAATTCATCAGGTTTTGAATTTTCCTAGGAGGAAGAGGGGTGAAGAGGATTGGTCTTTGAAGACTCGGGATGATCTTGATCTCGAGTACATTCGTGGGGAGATTTGTGTTCCAGGCACTACTTGGAAGTATAAGGCTGGCACCACTGAGCCGATCACTTTCCCGGCTTCTGCGATGAACAGGTATGCGAGGGCTTGGAATTTGTTTTTATGTGCTAATATTTTGCCTTCTTCGCATTCGCATGAGGTTACGGTGGAAAGGGCTATTGTTCTTTGGGAATTCTGAATGAAGAGTACATTGATCTTGGAGAGCTCCTTCATAGGAGTATTGTGAAGTTCTTGAAGGGTGGTACAACGGGGGCGATTCCTCATGCCTCTATTGTTACCAAGTTGTGTTCAGTTGTCGGTGTTCGTTGGTCCGAGGAGGAGCAGGTTCAGTTACCTAGTGCTCCTATTGATCATTCGACGATTTCTAGGATGGAGGATTGGGATGGTGGTGCCCCGGATTATTATGGTTTGGGCTATACTGATTTTGATGTTGAGGGAGTAGAGGCTCCACCTCGTGAGCCTGCAGCAAGGAGTGGACATTCATCTAGGATTCAGCGTGAGGTGGATAGGTCTGGTTTCGGGGATGTGAAGTATAGGCGGCTGACTCGGCGCATTGATGCGATGCATGACATTCATAGCCGCTTTGCTCAGGATTTGACTCAGGATTTGACTCAGGCTTTGAGTACTGCATTCAGAGCCACTAGGGTTGATATCGCTTGGCCTAGCTTTGGTTCTGATTCTGTTTATCCACCACCGGATACACCACCCGAGGAGGTTGGTCCTGCTGATGATTAGGTATTCTCTGCATCTTTCCTTATTATTACCTTCAATGAGGACATTGAATATTGTAAGTTTGGGGGTGATAATTAAGGAATAGTATTATTAGTGTGTGTGTGTGTTCATATAGGATTTATATTGCATATGTAGTTAGTTCATTCATAGTTTTTGCATGTTTATGTCATATAGAGCATTCTGTTTGCATTAGTGTTTATATTTATCATGTGAGTCCATTTAGTTGCATTTGCATAGCATATTTCTTGATTATCATGTGAGTCGATGTTGAGAGGAGTGTGGTTATGATGAATAGAGGGTTGATTAAGTTTCTAAGAAATTGACTTACATGCCAGAAACAAATTAATTTCAAAAGTCTCATTGGTTGCTTTTAGATTTGATCAGACCATGCTTGTTTGGATGTTAGAATTTAACTACTTGCTTATATTTAGAATGTCTTCTGTTCTCTTGAAATTAAAGGAGCACTAAAGTATAAGTTTGGGGGAAACCAGGGATTTCATGCTAGTTGTCAATAAAGGCTAGGCGTCAAATGGCTAGTAGCCGCTCATTGAAAAGATGAGTAGTCTAGGGAGGGATGAGGAAAAGCAAAGCGCACTCATTCCGAAAAAAAAAGAACAAAAAAAAAGAAAAAAAAAAGAGTTGTGTTCATGCAGAATTGATCAGGTTGAGCTCTTTAATACTCGAGCAATTAAGTTCTAGGGGACTTTGTGCCTAGTGACCTAAGACTTTTCCGGTCTGGGATCCACTAACCCAAAGCTCGCTACATGGGTATTATTGTATAAGCCTTTTGGGGTCTCATCCATTGCACGGTCAAATAAGCATGTGTATTGTGTTTAGTATGTTGTTTCGTAATAAAACCATGAATTCTTGTCTAACTCAAGTGGTTTATGGAGGTGTCTCTAAGTGGTTTCTTGTGTCTAGAGTTCATTCTGTTTATAAGCTTGTGGTTGTTTTGGTGAAGCATAGGATATGGTCTTGATTTAGTGTGAGAGTATATTGATGAGCATTGCACACACGCACGTTTCTGTGTTTGTATTGTTAGTAAGCGGGAATTTGGTCGAACTCTGTTTGAAAGATTGCATTCCTTGATATGTTGGCTTGTTGATTGGTTGTGGTTAGTCTGAGGGGATCGCTTGCATTAGCATATTAGTTGCATTCATGCATTGCATTATAGTTATATAGAGTCTGTTTATGCTTGAGGACAAGCATCGGTTTAAGTTTGGGGGTGTTTTTAATGTGTTTTGTGTTAGTATGTGCAGAGTTGTTTCGTTAGCAGAGTGGTGGAGTTTCTGTGGTTTGTGGTGGTGTTTGAGCAATGAATTGAAGGCCAAGTGGTTGCGGAGCTTGAAAGTGTGGAGAATTGCCAAAGAAATGCAAGTTGAAGAAATTTGGCAGAGAACAGGCGCCCCGCGCTTGTTGAGGCGCGCCCGCGCCCTAGAAAGATTGGTGAAGCGCGCCCGCGCCCTACCAGGCGCGCCCGCCCTTGAAAGATTCTGGGAAAAGGCAAGTTTGACTCAGAAAAGGAAACCAGCAGAAGACCAGTCAACCTTGAGGCCTATATAAACAATTGGTGGACGATTTCTGAGATATACATTGTCTTACAATCATACATATCCATCCACCGGTGAGGAGAACAAGAAGACGGCTGATTACGAAGATCTAGTTTTCAACTTTTCTTTGTATTCTTCTAATTAGGCGATACTTTGGATTCTCGTTGGTTTTGTTTTTCTTAAACCTTATCTCTAGTACTTTATTCAGTATTCTAGACATATTTATTATCATGATTTCATCAGAACCCACGATGATGAACGGTTCGATTATGAACTAATCATTGTCGTGGGATTCTAACGGATTTATTTATGGATTTTAGTAGTTAATTGTTTTAAAGATTTGTGTGTGATGAATTATTGATAACCTAGTTTGGTTGTGCTTATTCTTCTTGGATGCGTAGCTAACATCTAAGATTGTTTTTTAATCTCTATTGATTGCGAAAGTAGATATAGAGGTTTAGAACTTGTCATGCTAGCATAGGTTTATGTATGTTTGACATGCATGATTCGTAGGTGATTTTAACCATCTTACCTGCCCTATGTAATCTGAATGGATAACTTGCTCATTAAACCGTTATGTTTTCAAATCTTATAGACATATAGGGTCTAAGCATAATTGGTGTCTGCCCAACTTCTATCTCTTTTGTGGATGTTTGAGTGGTTTGGTATACGTATACTGAAAGGTAGCGTTTACTGATTTCATGTTATCCGATTAGTTGTCATAACCATCACATACATTGATTAAAGACATAAACTCTAGATGAAGTATTTAATGAAGCTAGGATCCCATGTTTTATTCTCATAAGTAATTCAACAGCAATCTCTTTAGTTAATTATACTCTTGTTAAGTTGATTAGTAAATTTAGTTAATCAAAACACAACTTTGGTACTTGTCTTAGCATTGAACAATAGCCATACATTGTTGCATAAGTGCATAAATATAGTAACCAAAGCAGTCTCTGTGGGAACGAACTCTACCTATTCTTATATTACTTGTTTACCGCGTACGCTTGCGTGATTTTGTGCGAACAATTTCTCTGAAATTTCAATTAATTCACAAGAACCAATAATTCTGGAACATCCACTCATACAACCCAAAAAGGCCCAAGGAAGAACATAAACTTCCAACAAAAACCCACATTCAGTGATTCTTGATCAACCGATGCGTTAGGGTTAACAAAATTCTCGATTTCTCCAAATTTAAGCATGCATAGCTGACCGCAATTCCGTATTAGGTATCACATTGATCACCATAACAGGCTCGTGTGTCACTACTACAGCAGACCGAAACCAACACGAGATAAAATAATTTACCAGAGGAATAAACCCAATCAGAAAAAATATAAATTTCATGTCGACCCTTAACCTGTACTTATTGAATACAAAGCCCGTTGGGTTTTTGAACGTTACCAAGATTAACAAATAATTTCTTTTCAGAAATATATATCAATTAATCATTAAATAAGATCAATTTATGATCAGCATCCATCAACATACATGCTATAATATGTACGGGTTTTTTGGTAACATTCATTTCTCTTGTGCTTAAGGTAGTTCTTGAAATCTTTCCAACCAGGTGGCAACTTCTCAATCACAGCAGCAACTTGGAAAGACTCACTTATGACCATCCCTTCAGCATGAATGTCATGGATGATCACTTGCAGTTCTTGCACCTAACTGACCACAGTCTTGGAATCCACCATCTTATAATCAAGAAAGCGGCCAATAATCCACTTATTTGCCCCCAACGTCCTCGGTTTTATACTTATGGTCAAGTGATTCCCATAAGACCTTAGTTGTTGGCTTCGAGCTATACACGTTATACAACGAATCAGCCAAACCATTAAACACATAGTTCCGACAGATATAGTCGGCGTGCTTCCAAGCATCAGTTGCATACACAGCCTGCACGTTACTCTCAATAGTGAGCAACCATACATCCTCTTTCAGATAACGATCAAGATGCAACGTGGTCAGATAGACCAACATATTTTACTGCCAGCATTTGAAGTTCGTTGTAATAACCTGAATTTTTGGTAGAACTAAAACTTTTCCTATTATGATTAAGTGCATCAGTGAATAGTGAATTTGGTGGATGAATATTGATTTTGAGAATTAACAAAGTTTTTCATGCCACCTATGTACGAGACGTAGTGTGGATATTCCGAAATCATATTAGTGATCTACGGAGTAAATAAGTGAATGCAAAGACGATCGGAATTCAGAAATTCCAAATTTTATTTTGGTGTAATATTCGACCGGGCAGCGAATTATATATTATTATATTCAAGAAATGAGATATTAAAATTGAGGATTTGAGGATTTAATATTTTGGAATTTTATTATTTTATTAAAGTCGATTTAAGAATCCGATTGTTGAAGTGAATAGTGAATAGTTACTATTCACTGCGAGAATCGCGTAAAGTTTTACTCGCTCTTTTTGGAAAATATTTCGAATCGTTTCAAGAGGAACAAGGCAATATTTACAGGATTAAATATAGACATGGAAGTAACATGTAACAAGATTAGTTCGAGGGATGCAACATTTGGAGCATCCATGTGAAAGGAAACGAACCAGTAAAGCAAAGCAGTCAAGCCACTTGCCCACCACTCTTGCATGTGTGACAAGTGTCAAGAGGACAATACACCAAGCTATGACTCACCATTTTTGTCTCTAAAAATCAGCATTTCCATTAATTGAACAAGGCAAGAAAAATCAAGAAACTCTCCCCCATTTTCCAGATTTTCGGCTCAGCTTGCACAAGGAGGAGAGAAAAATTCATAACTCCAAAACTACTTGTCCTAAAATCACCAAATTGTAACCATAGCTTCTCCACTCCAGGGAAAACATTCTATCAAAATTTCATGGCCAACAAAGGAGTGTAGCCTAGTCAAATCCCTTCCCCAAGTTGGAGAACCCAAACTGTACAGTTTGTGTCCAGCGGAAAGATGGGACTCAAAACCCTAGCTAGGAAGCTTTAAATGTGGCGATCTATAGCTCAAACGAAAGCTTATGAAGAGTACAAGGTCTGGTAAAATTCTTAGAACCAAACTCTTGTTTTTCGATTTTATATGGATTTTACAAAGTGATGATGAATAGTAACTTTTCATGATTCTTGATTTTGTTTCTTAAGGATTAAGCTTGATAAGGTTTGTTCAAAGCTCAAGGAAGGATTATAAACCATTGTTAGTGTATATGAAGCACCAAGGAAGGTATAAAAACCCCTGCCCCTTTTTGTTTATATGAGTTTTGAAGTGGTTTTGATGTTTATGTAAGGTTAAGATCATGATTAAGTAATTATATGAATTGTTGGTTGAGTTTGGAGGATGGGTTACGAATTTGTTTTGATTATTCATGGAGGATTTGACTGAGTGGAGGGTGTATAAGGTGGATGGTGAGTTTGGGATTAATTGGTATTGATTTGGTTGTGTTTTGGAAATGGAAAACGTTACGATTATAGCCGTCGTAATGCCCATTTGATTTAAGGTTGTTTTGAGCAAGAATTACGAACTGTTCTTGGAATATTTTTGAGCAGAACTGACCAGGAGCCTGTAGGTCTTGTTTAAAGGTTTGTTTTGGTATAAAGATCATGCCTATACGATTTACGGTTTAGGAGAAAAGTGAGTTTTAGTAAACGCCGTTCGGAAGAATGACTCATCTCTGTCCAGCAACTTTGAGGCTATATTTGGACCACTTCGGAGCCGTATTAAAATGTGAAATTTTGAGGAATAATACTAGAGACAGTTAGGAAGGCTCACGAAAAAGATTCGTATTAAAAAGATTATATTTCGATTTTATAAAAATGTTTTAGTCGAGGTCGCGCAAGTGAAAACCACTAAGAACATGACTTAGAAACCAATGTTGTAAATGATTAGGTATAACTTGTATTCGAGGATCGATTTCGGACTAAACCTACGACTTAAGAAATTGTCGATTAACATGGACTTAGTATGAGCCTATAACGAGCTAGTAATGCCTTGGTTGTGTTTCGCTTACGTGTTTAAGCATTGAGCAAGTGGATTATCCAGGGGATTAATCGTACGTTTTCTTTGACTTTGTCTAGATTATCCGGCATCGTCGCGAACCCCTATCACTTCTCGAGCATCAGGCAAGTTTACTAAACCTTACTCTATTATTCAGAGTATGTATATTTTCCTATGTTCAATACTTGTGTATTCCCAATTTATATACCAAATCTTTGTTGCAAGTATTGTGGCAAGTTTTCTAAATCTATACTTTGAAGTATTGATTATATATTACTGTTTTTGCCATGTGTGGAGTTATACAGTTTTGCGATACATGTTATATATTGTATAAAATAGAGTTTGATTTTGGTTTATACATGAGCTTTGAGATAAAGTAGTTATAAACCGGTGTACCTTGTAGCTCTATAGATAAGAGCAGGTTTATTGTTTCGACTCTAGACCGGGAGTCGATATTTTGAGATATGTAGATAGCCGTGGAAACCCGGAGGGATTCCATCGGCAGAATACTATGTGTTTTGAGGAATGTTATTTGAGTATTATCTCGGTCGAGAAATACTATTTGAATACTATTTCAGTTATATATGCAAATGAGAAGTATACATGTGTTATTGCATACTTGTCTTCGAATTGCTATGTATAGCAATACTTGAGGTTATGACTTGAAGTTGGGGCTTATGAGTTAGATATGGGATATCAGTTATAAGCCAGTATTCTTATATATGCCCTAGGATAAGGGCGTGTGATTTTCATTAAGGATCAGAAGTGATTGTATTTCTGTATATGCTAAAGATTATTTTTCCGATAAAGACATCGGGTGACTGTTATTTGAGATTTATTAATTAATGAATATTATTTATGTATATTCATTTGAGGCTTACTTGTTCGAGGGTTAATTATGTATTTAATGAAGATTATTTATGTATATTCATTTGAGGACTATTGACTTTAAGAATATTATTGTGAATATTCATTCGAGGATTATTTATTTATTTAATGAATATTAGTTTTGAATATTCATTCGAGGATTATTTATTTATTTAATGAATATTAGTTTTGAATATTCATTCGAGGATTAATTATTTATTTAATGAATATTGCTTTTGAATATTCATTTGAGGCTTATTTATTTAATGAATATTATTTCCTAATATTCATTTGAGGTTTATTTATTTAATGAATATTATTTTAGAATATTCATTTAAGAGTTATTTATTTAATGAATATTACCTTTGAATATTCATTTAATCTATATTTACTTAATGAATATTATTTTCGAATATTCATTTAATCAGTATTTACTTAAGGAATATTATTCCGAATATTCATCTAAGCTTTACTTACTTAATCAATGTCATTGATTATTTTTAAAATCAAAAGAGGTTCCCAAAACAATGTTTTCCATTTAAATCCGTCTTTTAAGAAGATTCAAATGCTCGCTCAACTATCAAAAATACGGGAAACCTGATTTAAGTGACTACTACTCTTTTTAAACTCTCAATTCAAAAACTGTCAAGGGACAGATATTTTCTTGGAGCAATTTAATTGCTGCCAGTCTAATGTTGTGTTACCACCTCAATGATCGAGGGGTAAATTCATGGAACAAGTCGATATCCATTAACAAGCATAGCTTGGGAAATATTGGAGAATCTTCCTTTCCAACCTAGATATAACTACTTAGTGGAGTCGTATCAACAAGTGTTACACTTGGGGAAAGGAGGACGATCTTTACGTTTCAGAGTCATGGATTTCATCTGAACTAGGAGTGGTGTAAGTGGTCAAGTTGCGTGGGCCCATCCAACTTTTATATTGCCCCAAATGGGCCGGGAGGTCATAGTAAGGCGGTAGACAATGTCAGGCCGTCGTGATACTTCCATCTACATGTAGAAAACTATTTGAGCGGTGCGACCTGCTACTGATCATAGTAAGGTTAGGCACAACGGACGCGGTAGCAACTCCAGTATTAGTTCATCATCCAATTTGGATATTTCCTGCAACATGTATTGGGGTGAAGAACCAACCATGTTGGCAGGGGGTTGAAAAGTGTTTGGAAATGAAGTGACAATAAATTTGTGCAACTCCATCTTTTACTTTTGAGTTATGACTCTGATAAAACCTGATTAAGGATATATATATGCCTAAGTGGATTTTGGGTTACGGAAATGTTATATTAATTTTCCTCGTAACTTCCTCTTTTATATCATATGACTCTGTGGATACCTTACATAACATGAGTTATGGTAAGGGAGTTGTTTATACTGAATCATCTTATAACTTCTTTTAAGTTATGTGTTGATATTCTGCTTACATAGCAGATATTTTTGGAAGAGTTATATTGGTTTACTTTGAAACCTTATCTTTTATATTATACTAGAACTTTGTTCATAATATAGCAAAAGCTTGCAGAAATATTATGAAATGATATTTGAAGTACATTAATGGTACTGTTTTTGGGAATACATTCCGATAAGGAAGTAATTTCAGTATCGATATATTTTGACAAATTACTGTCTTATACCCGCTTTATTTCTGGGTTGTATTAAAAGGCAGAATTATGCCATACTTTCATTACCTTGCTGAGCTATCGCTCACTCTTGCTATTGTTTTATATATATTATATAGCAGCGAAGCAGGATGCCAATGGGACGACACCTACCCCACAAGGCGTTTCCATAAACAGTTTCTAGCAGTGATCCCGAAGAGTAGTACGAACCAATCGAATCAGGCTACGGCTTTTGGGCATTCAACTTATGTATAGACATGAATGGTATTAGAGGATTGTAAGCATCAGAAGATTAAGTTGGTAATGTAACATTACTTAGAAATTGTATCAGTGACAGATTCAAAAGACATTTGGGTATTGTAATAAAAATTATTTATTCCGCAGTTGTTGTATTGTGTCGTTTCTGAGACTCTAACCTGTGTGTGTGTGTGAGACATATGTTGTGGGGTCATGAGCAGGTGAATTATGAACGGTGTGAGTAATACAGATAAGGCAAGGAGTAAATGGATCGTGACTACTCTAAATCCCTGACCCCGGATTTGGGGCTGTTACAGAAATGGTATCAGAGCGTTAGGTTACAGTCCTCAGAAACGATAGGAGATCGAGTCTTACAATACCCTTAAGAATGATAAGAACATCTAGAGCCCAAATTGAGTTCGTAGTCGGGTTAGAGGACATGACCCTGACTGTTTAAGATGAAGCCCGAGATGGGACTTCTTCTGGGAAACCGTACTTAGGACTTCATGGTTAGTCACCTCGATTCGTATGAGTTATAGAGTGATGGGATTCTGAGATACCAGACCCCGAGGCCTTCGAGTAGGCAATTGATGATGCGTTCCTTGAAATGGACGGAGACCCGATAAAGGAAGATCCATAGGAGGATCTAGAGGAAGACCCCATAGTGGGCCAAGGAAAGAATCTTGTAGAGAACGTGTTGATTGATAAAGATGTAGTATGTTACTTGAGGTCGTATAATAAAGACCGGACGAACCTTCAGAGGATAAATAAGTGACGAGACGAGAGTCTAAGGATCGTTCATGATTTATCAAGAGATATGACAAAGAAGATGGAGTGGAATCTCCAAAGCAGAAGAGGTAGAGGCAGTATAGTCAGTATCAGTGGATTGATTCGACTCGAACGAAACCTGTTACTCGTAGTCAGTTATAGTTGCCCATAAGGAGGCAGCATACGTAAGAACCAAGATGTTCAGATTTTCACGAACGATTAAGGGTACTTAGTTGCCTAGAATAGTGAAAGGTATTTCTTTGGCTATGAGGTTTCAATCCCCCACGACCAGCGATTCCATTGGAAATAGTGTCTATTACATCATTGAGGGATTTTATTATCTCAAGGAGAATTTTGGGTATATGTACCATGCAAATGTTATTATAAGACAAGCACGCTAAGGCAGAATCGAGAACAAGATTTACCACCCTCAGGAAACCAGGAAGGAATTATGAGGATAGAACCTAAAGGTCGGAAATCATATTCAAGCATTACTAGTAGGTAAATAGATTGATCGAGTTTCCCTGATTTTGGAAAGAAATTCAGCAAATTTTGGCAAACCTTGTCTTTCTGATTACCAGAGGATGTCACCAAAGAGAGTGGAAACTAGAGCGAACCCTGTGGATTGGGTAAGATAGCCGTTATATGGGTTGGTGGACAGACCCTGATTGCTATAATTGATTGTGGAGATAAAATGATGAAGTTGAGATTGGACGGTAAAGGCGAAATATATTTAAGGACCAAGACAGACTGAGAAGTTCCGGGATTGACTTAAATGAAAAGGCTATTGTGCCAAAAGTGTTAAGCTTATGTAACACACGGGATTGATATGGGAAAAAGGAATATTGGATATAATGATGATTGAAATAGAGACCGGGTTTAAGGTTGTAGTTTCTAACGAGCTTCCGTAGTACTGCCCAGTCGACATGTGGAATTGTCATTGCTATGGGCAACAACGGTATCGAAGTCTTCTTATAGAACAGAACGCTTACTTGAGATGTTGCGTCTAGTCGAATAGAACTCCCTACGATTGCAAATGTTGATGGTTGAATTCTTAGCGACTATTATAAGTCGGCAATGACGTAAGTATCGAACACCTTAGGGTGCGTGGAAAAGAAAAGCTTTGGAATTGAACGATTATCCATCAGAGGAGCCGACATAAAAAGGCATCCGTAGAGACCTTGGTAGTACCCTCCCCATTTGCAAATTATGTGGGATATTTCCCCAATCTATGATCTATCTTGACCTCTTTCCAAGAAAGAATTCTGATAAAGGGTATATTCCCTCTTCGAAGTTATTTTATAACACTTGTGCTAAACCATATTCAGTTTCACTTGTGCCAGAGGCTGTCACAATGCCTGCTTTCAGGTTTTCGAAGCCCTGATGTTATTTAAGCTTTCACTTTTCTTCGAATAATGAATGACCCTATGGTGATACCTCACCACTTGTTTGTTAAAGTACCAATATCTTTTTGGTTATTCTTTTCCTTGTATTTTCTTTAGAAACCGCACCTTTGGAATCTGTTCAATTTTAATCCGAGGTGTTCCTTTGAGAAATATTGTCGAAAGACGATAATCATTAAATTGATCTCGAATTGCTTTCGTACTTTTCAACTTCCACTGAGACGAACAACCCTATACTTATAGGGGCTACAAGGACTATCTGTCTATGTGATAGAAGTCGGATGGGACGCTATCACTTGTAAGTTGTGAAATACAAGAAGGCTAATTACCTTTAGTAATGTCTCAATCGAGGCACACAACGTTGAGTTCTTATGATCATGTTGATCTCTTGGTAAATTCTCTTACCTCCAATAAGGTTACCTTAAAACTCATAACCTTATGATCACCAGTGTGTGACGTTTTCCTTGATATGGGAGCTGTCTTTTCAAGGCCCCATGATTTTTGTTATCCTCATTGAATTCTAAGGGGAGGCGAACCAGGTCAAATAAGTCAAAATTCACTGATAGGAATTAGATTCGCAATGAAATCGCCTATGATAGGAGCGAATCCCTAAGACGAATAGAATGTTAGTGACGTATCAACGAAATTGGGTTATTCTCCCAAGGATGTTATGATAATGGAAAGCGTGTCAATCGACATGTGTGAAAGGAATAGTGATGTGTCGTGTACTCCAGTGACAACGGTGTTAGATAGATGCCCTATAATGGAATTAAGATTTTGGAGGAGTTGTTTACGAATGGACACTACCTCTGGGTTAGCAAGATAAGTACTGGCGATGGAGTCAGAGGGAGCTGGTATTGTGACTTGGGAGAAGTTGATATTATTATAAGGATGGGTTGGTTGACACCCAATGGAGTCCAGACTGATTGCAAGGGAGAGAGAGTAATAATTAAAGGATGGAGGCAGATTTAGAGATTCTTGAATATAGTTCAGACTAAGAAACTATTACGTCAGAAATACGAGGCTTAATTAGCTCTTATGGTTGACGCCAAGAAAAGAGATACCAAGTATAAAGGGAACTACAATGGTTTTGGGAGATTGTACAAGGTTTTAATGAGCTACCAGATATCGATTTGGATGACATGAGAATGAATACTGAGTATTCAGGGTATAGTGGGAATGAAAGAGCTAGCGACTCAGTTACAAGAATTGTTGGGCACGTATATGATAAGACCCAGTGTACCACCGTGGAGAGCCTGGTGTCGTTGTAAGAGAGAAAGATGTTAGCACAAGATTATGCATCGAACCTCGAGAGTTGAATGAGTTCGACAGGGGGAATAGGTACCCTTGTAAATGATTGTTTGATCAGCGGAAGAACGCCGTGTATTTCCAAATTTATTTAAGAACTGGGTATCACCAGTTGGAAGTTAAATCCGAGGATATACCCAAGACTGCGATTCGTACTTGGAATAGACACTTCGAGTTTTCAGCGAGGTTATTTTGGGTCGACTAATGCACCCACAAATTTTATGGAATGTAATGAATTGGCTTTGAGTTACCCGTGATAGTAGATAACATGAGATGGAGAAATGGCTAAAATTGACCTAGGATTATGACTGTGAGATACACTACCATCCGGGAAAGGCCAATGTGGTGGCCGATACCCTTAATTAAAATGAGACTGAGATGGATTCCGAATGATCGGGAATTAAAGGATGAGATTTTACACAAAACCCAAGTTAGTCCGACAAACTAGAAAGACAGAAGATTTCACCAACAGGCGGCTAGTAACAGCCAATACAGACAGAGAAAGTATGCGGACTAAACCCGCGAGTATAGAGATAATACTGCTATTGATGAGCTAAATGGCATGTGGATGGATGACAAGCAAGTTTATGATTGGTGTATTTTCTGTGTAAACAAGATAGAGAATATGAGGTTAGAAATTCGTGATGCTAAAAGATATCCTCGTGGGAAGAATTAATGAGATTTGGAAAGAAAGGGAAGTTGAGCCCGAGATTCACTGGGCCATCTGAGATTTTAAAACGCGTCAGGAAGGTGGCCTACGAGCCAGCATTACCCCCCAAACTTGTAGAATGGTCACAACGGGGTTCATGTGTCGATGCTACGTCAGTATACTATAGATGCCCAGCATATGCTAGAGTACGAGCAGGAAGATATACAACCTGGTCTGACTTACAAAGAACAACCTGTGGAAATCACGGATAGAAATGAACAAGTGCTAAAAGACGAGGTTGCCAAGATAGTGAGAGGTTTGTGGAAAATTAAGAAGTGGGAGAATCCACTTGGGAGTTAGGAAGTGCAATGGGAGAGAAGTACCCCCAGTTATTCCTAAGCTGATTCCGGGACGGAATCCTTTTAAGGAGGGGAGACTGTAATAACCTGAATTTTTGGTAGAACTAAAACTTTTCCTATTATGATTAAGTGCATCAGTGAATAGTGAATTTGGTGGATGAATATTGATTTTGAGAATTAACAAAGTTTTTCATGCCACCTATGTACGAGACGTAGTGTGGATATTCCGAAATCATATTAGTGATCTACGGAGTAAATAAGTGAATGCAAAGACGATCGGAATTCAGAAAT
Organism: Heracleum sosnowskyi; assembly: GCA_030848705.1. Taxonomy (NCBI): domain Eukaryota; kingdom Viridiplantae; phylum Streptophyta; class Magnoliopsida; order Apiales; family Apiaceae; genus Heracleum; species Heracleum sosnowskyi. The sequence continues at coordinate 67,945,895 of CM061237.1, forward strand.
TCCAAATTTTATTTTGGTGTAATATTCGACCGGGCAGCGAATTATATATTATTATATTCAAGAAATGAGATATTAAAATTGAGGATTTGAGGATTTAATATTTTGGAATTTTATTATTTTATTAAAGTCGATTTAAGAATCCGATTGTTGAAGTGAATAGTGAATAGTTACTATTCACTGCGAGAATCGCGTAAAGTTTTACTCGCTCTTTTTGGAAAATATTTCGAATCGTTTCAAGAGGAACAAGGCAATATTTACAGGATTAAATATAGACATGGAAGTAACATGTAACAAGATTAGTTCGAGGGATGCAACATTTGGAGCATCCATGTGAAAGGAAACGAACCAGTGAAGCAAAGCAGTCAAGCCACTTGCCCACCACTCTTGCATGTGTGACAAGTGTCAAGAGGACAATACACCAAGCTATGACTCACCATTTTTGTCTCTAAAAATCAGCATTTCCATTAATTGAACAAGGCAAGAAAAATCAAGAAACTCTCCCCCATTTTCCAGATTTTCGGCTCAGCTTGCACAAGGAGGAGAGAAAAATTTATAACTCCAAAACTACTTGTCCTAAAATCACCAAATTGTAACCATAGCTTCTCCACTCCAGGGAAAACATTCTATCAAAATTTCATGGCCAACAAAGGAGTGTAGCCTAGTCAAATCCCTTCCCCAAGTTGGAGAACCCAAACTGTACAGTTTGTGTCCAGCGGAAAGATGGGACTCAAAACCCTAGCTAGGAAGCTTTAAATGTGGCGATCTATAGCTCAAACGAAAGCTTATGAAGAGTACAAGGTCTGGTAAAAATCTTAGAACCAAACTCTTGTTTTTCGATTTTATATGGATTTTACAAAGTGATGATGAATAGTAACTTTTCATGATTCTTGATTTTGTTTCTTAAGGATTAAGCTTGATAAGGTTTGTTCAAAGCTCAAGGAAGGATTATAAACCATTGTTAGTGTATATGAAGCACCAAGGAAGGTATAAAAACCCCTGCCCCTTTTTGTTTATATGAGTTTTGAAGTGGTTTTGATGTTTATGTAAGGTTAAGATCATGATTAAGTAATTATATGAATTGTTGGTTGAGTTTGGAGGATGGGTTACGAATTTGTTTTGATTATTCATGGAGGATTTGAATGAGTGGAGGGTGTATAAGGTGGATGGTGAGTTTGGGATTAATTGGTATTGATTTGGTTGTGTTTTGGAAATGGAAAACGTTACGATTATAGCCGTCGTAATGCCCATTTGATTTAAGGTTGTTTTGAGCAAGAATTACGAACTGTTCTTGGAATATTTTTGAGCAGAACTGACCAGGAGCCTGTAGGTCTTGTTTAAAGGTTTGTTTTGGTATAAAGATCATGCCTATACGATTTACGGTTTAGGAGAAAAGTGAGTTTTAGTAAACGCCGTTCGGAAGAATGACTCATCTCTGTCCAGCAACTTTGAGGCTATATTTGGACCACTTCGGAGCCGTATTAAAATGTGAAATTTTGAGGAATAATACTAGAGACAGTTAGGAAGGCTCACGAAAAAGATTCGTATTAAAAAGATTATATTTCGATTTTATAAAAATGTTTTAGTCGAGGTCGCGCAAGTGAAAACCACTAAGAACATGACTTAGAAACCAATGTTGTAAATGATTAGGTATAACTTGTATTCGAGGATCGATTTCGGACTAAACCTACGACTTAAGAAATTGTCGATTAACATGGACTTAGTATGAGCCTATAACGAGCTAGTAATGCCTTGGTTGTGTTTCGCTTACGTGTTTAAGCATTGAGCAAGTGGATTATCCAGGGGATTAATCGTACGTTTTCTTTGACTTTGTCTAGATTATCCGGCATCGTCGCGAACCCCTATCACTTCTCGAGCATCAGGCAAGTTTACTAAACCTTACTCTATTATTCAGAGTATGTATATTTTCCTATGTTCAATACTTGTGTATTCCCAATTTATATACCAAATCTTTGTTGCAAGTATTGTGGCAAGTTTTCTAAATCTATACTTTGAAGTATTGATTATATATTACTGTTTTTGCCATGTGTGGAGTTATACAGTTTTGCGATACATGTTATATATTGTATAAAATAGAGTTTGATTTTGGTTTATACATGAGCTTTGAGATAAAGTAGTTATAAACCGGTGTACCTTGTAGCTCTATAGATAAGAGCAGGTTTATTGTTTCGACTCTAGACCGGGAGTCGATATTTTGAGATATGTAGATAGCCGTGGAAACCCGGAGGGATTCCATCGGCAGAATACTATGTGTTTTGAGGAATGTTATTTGAGTATTATCTCGGTCGAGAAATACTATTTGAATACTATTTCAGTTATATATGCAAATGAGAAGTATACATGTGTTATTGCATACTTGTCTTCGAATTGCTATGTATAGCAATACTTGAGGTTATGACTTGAAGTTGGGGCTTATGAGTTAGATATGGGATATCAGTTATAAGCCAGTATTCTTATATATGCCCTAGGATAAGGGCGTGTGATTTTCATTAAGGATCAGAAGTGATTGTATTTCTGTATATGCTAAAGATTATTTTTCCGATAAAGACATCGGGTGACTGTTATTTGAGATTTATTAATTAATGAATATTATTTATGTATATTCATTTGAGGCTTACTTGTTCGAGGGTTAATTATGTATTTAATGAAGATTATTTATGTATATTCATTTGAGGACTATTGACTTTAAGAATATTATTGTGAATATTCATTCGAGGATTATTTATTTATTTAATGAATATTAGTTTTGAATATTCATTCGAGGATTATTTATTTATTTAATGAATATTAGTTTTGAATATTCATTCGAGGATTAATTATTTATTTAATGAATATTGCTTTTGAATATTCATTTGAGGCTTATTTATTTAATGAATATTATTTCCTAATATTCATTTGAGGTTTATTTATTTAATGAATATTATTTTAGAATATTCATTTAAGAGTTATTTATTTAATGAATATTACCTTTGAATATTCATTTAATCTATATTTACTTAATGAATATTATTTTCGAATATTCATTTAATCAGTATTTACTTAAGGAATATTATTCCGAATATTCATCTAAGCTTTACTTACTTAATCAATGTCATTGATTATTTTTAAAATCAAAAGAGGTTCCCAAAACAATGTTTTCCATTTAAATCCGTCTTTTAAGAAGATTCAAATGCTCGCTCAACTATCAAAAATACGGGAAACCTGATTTAAGTGACTACTACTCTTTTTAAACTCTCAATTCAAAAACTGTCAAGGGACAGATATTTTCTTGGAGCAATTTAATTGCTGCCAGTCTAATGTTGTGTTACCACCTCAATGATCGAGGGGTAAATTCATGGAACAAGTCGATATCCATTAACAAGCATAGCTTGGGAAATATTGGAGAATCTTCCTTTCCAACCTAGATATAACTACTTAGTGGAGTCGTATCAACAAGTGTTACACTTGGGGAAAGGAGGACGATCTTTACGTTTCAGAGTCATGGATTTCATCTGAACTAGGAGTGGTGTAAGTGGTCAAGTTGCGTGGGCCCATCCAACTTTTATATTGCCCCAAATGGGCCGGGAGGTCATAGTAAGGCGGTAGACAATGTCAGGCCGTCGTGATACTTCCATCTACATGTAGAAAACTATTTGAGCGGTGCGACCTGCTACTGATCATAGTAAGGTTAGGCACAACGGACGCGGTAGCAACTCCAGTATTAGTTCATCATCCAATTTGGATATTTCCTGCAACATGTATTGGGGTGAAGAACCAACCATGTTGGCAGGGGGTTGAAAAGTGTTTGGAAATGAAGTGACAATAAATTTGTGGAACTCCATCTTTTACTTTTGAGTTATGACTCTGATAAAACCTGATTAAGGATATATATGCCTAAGTGGATTTTGGGTTACGGAAATGTTATATTAATTTTCCTCGTAACTTCCTCTTTTATATCATATGACTCTGTGGATACCTTACATAACATGAGTTATGGTAAGGGAGTTGTTTATACTGAATCATCTTATAACTTCTTTTAAGTTATGTGTTGATATTCTGCTTACATAGCAGATATTTTTGGAAGAGTTATATTGGTTTACTTTGAAACCTTATCTTTTATATTATACTAGAACTTTGTTCATAATATAGCAAAAGCTTGCAGAAATATTATGAAATGATATTTGAAGTACAGTAATGGTACTGTTTTTGGGAATACATTCCGATAAGGAAGTAATTTCAGTATCGATATATTTTGACAAATTACTGTCTTATACCCGCTTTATTTCTGGGTTGTATTAAAAGGCAGAATTATGCCATACTTTCATTACCTTGCTGAGCTATCGCTCACTCTTGCTATTGTTTTATATATATTATATAGCAGCGAAGCAGGATGCCAATGGGACGACACCTACCCCACAAGGCGTTTCCATAAACAGTTTCTAGCAGTGATCCCGAAGAGTAGTACGAACCAATCGAATCAGGCTACGGCTTTTGGGCATTCAACTTATGTATAGACATGAATGGTATTAGAGGATTGTAAGCATCAGAAGATTAAGTTGGTAATGTAACATTACTTAGAAATTGTATCAGTGACAGATTCAAAAGACATTTGGGTATTGTAATAAAAATTATTTATTCCGCAGTTGTTGTATTGTGTCGTTTCTGAGACTCTAACATGTGTGTGTGTGTGAGACATATGTTGTGGGGTCATGAGCAGGTGAATTATGAACGGTGTGAGTAATACAGATAAGGCAAGGAGTAAATGGATCGTGACTACTCTAAATCCCTGACCCCGGATTTGGGGCTGTTACATTCGTACCATTGAACTTCTCAGGTTTCTCAGCATGTGTAGCAGGCACAACAGGAACCGTCGGCACAGCAGGTGCAGTAGCCATCAGAGGCACAATAGATGTCTGTATTACCGATGTTTGCACACCAGTAGAATCGAAACCACCCCATAGTCTGTCCAAAAGGAACATTAAACTGTCCAACGACAGTGTGCCCGAAGGCACATGTGTTGTAGACACATGTCTGATCCAGCCAATGTCTGACCCCCAAAAGGTATAACCTGTGTGTTGGGGTTAAGCAGCAACTAGTGACCCCCATCAGGAGTAACCTGTGTGTTGGGATCAACTGAGCTTCCATTGTTTACAGTTTCAATATTCTCCATAGATATGTTACTCAAAACCAAACAAAGGCAGATGTATTAGTCACAAATTTAATTATATTAATACGCTTTAAGATTGTTAGACAATCTGTGATATTAGTACATAAAACAACGTGTGCGTGTGTGAATAAAAGATACGGTGTGACAACCCGGGTCAAATCCTGAGCCTTTTTCGAAAATCGGGTCAAGTCCCGATTCCGAGTCCGAATAAGCTGAAGCCTACTGGCCCAAACGCAGCCAACTTGGGTAACAACTAGCCCACCACCGGCCCCCAAAAGATCATGATTTGTTGGTGCTAATTAGTAGTAATACTTTGCCTTATAAACTGAACAGAAGTCTCAAATCTTCTCGATATGGGATTGGGGTGTTACAAACTCCCCCACTTAAACTCTTGACGTCCTCGTCAAGCCTGATCGGATAGCCCATAGGTTCGAAGATCGTTCCTCCTTAGCCATTGTGGGATAATACCGGATGGCTTCGTGTCCCCACCTCCGGATCTGTGTCCATTGTGGGATAATACCACCAGCCTACGTGTCTCCACCTCCGGCAACTCGACGAATCAAGCTTTCGAGAGTCGGTTCTGATACCAACTGTGAAAACCCGGGTCAAATCCCGAGCCTTTTTCGAAAATCGGGTCAAGTCCCGATTCCGAGTCCGAATAAGCCGAAGCCTACTGGCCCAAACGCAGCCAACTTGGGTAACAACTAGCCCACCACAACCCCCCAAAAGATCATGATTTGTTGGTGCTAATTAGTAGTAGTACTTTGCCTTATAAACTGAACAGAAGTCTCAAATCTGTTCGATGTGGGATTGGGGTGTTACATACGGTGTATGTAAACAGTAAATAAATAAAACAAATAAAGGTAGGAGACTAGGAAAAAAACCGAGTCCAGTGTGTGACTGTCTCCTTAAAGAGTATTAGCCCTCACCGTATGTGTGAGCGAATTGCTTCCCAGGATCAAATGGTTTGCACTAAGGCTGTTGAATAACGTCACTTTCAGCGAGTTTGAGACGAACAAGAAACTATCACCGGAGAAAGAGAATAGAGATGTGTACGAGAGAAGGATGTTTTTCGAATAAATAATCCTAACGATCTACACGAATATATATAGGCTAGGAAAACTTGTGCGATACACAATTGCCATAATTAATAAACTGCGTTAATCAAATATATCGGTGTCAATTTCCTTAATTAATTAATCAAGCTAGTTAATTGCGTCGGTGTATTCACACAAAATCACGCAAGCGTACGCGGTCAACAAGTAATATATGAAAGTAGAGTTCGTTCCCACAGAGACTGCTTTGGTTACTATAGTTATACACTTATGCAACAATGTATGGCTATTGTTCAATGCTAAGACAAGTATCACAGTTGTGTTTTGATTAACTAATTAACTTAAACAAATTACCAAGACTATATTATACTAAAGATTTGCTGATATATTTCTTATGAGAATAAACATGGGATCCTAACTTCATTAAATTACTTCATCTAGAGTCTTTTGTCTTTAATCAATGCATGTGACAGCTGTGATAACTAATCGGATAACACGAAATCAGTACACGCTACCTTTCAGTATACGTATACCAAACCACTCAAACATCCATAAAAGAGATAGAAGTTAAGCAGACACCAATTATGCTTAGACCATATATGTCTATAAGATTTGAAAACATAACGGTTTAACGAGCAAGTTATCCATTCAGATTACATAGGGCAGGTAAGATGGTTAAAATCACCTACGAATCATGCATGACAAACATACATAAACCTATGCTAGCATGGCAAGTTCTAAACCTCTATATCCACTTTCGCAATCAATAGAGATTAACAAACAATCTTAGATGTTAGCTACGCATCCAAGAAGAATAAGCACAACCAAACTAGGATATCAATTAGCCATCACACACACATCTTTAAAACAATTAACTATTAAAATCCATAAATAAATCCGTTAGAATCCCACGACGACGATTAGTTCATAACCGAACCGTTCATCATCGTGGGTTCTGATGAAAACATGATAATAATAAGTCTAGAATACTGAATAAAAGTGCTAGGGTTTATGAAAGAACAAACGAGAATCCAAAGTATTGCCTAATTAGAAGAATACAAAGAAAAGATGAAATCTAGATCTTCGTAATCAGCCGTCTTCTTGTTCTCCTCACCGGTGGATGAATATGTATGTATCTATATGGTTGTTTTTCTCAGAATTCGTCCACCAATGGTTTATATAAGACATAGGGTTGACTGGTCAGCTGCTGTTTCCTTTTCTGAGTTGAAGTTGCCTTTTTTCCAGAATGTTTCAGGGGTGGGCGCGCCTGAAGGGCGCGGGCACGCTTGGAAAGGCTTCACATAGAGCGCGGGCGCGTCTATAAGGGCGCGGGGGCGCTTGATCCCTGTCCATAATTCCTTTATCTTCGCGTGGACTGTTAAATCGTCCAATTCTGACTTCTAGATCTCAAGATATGGTCCAAACAGTGAATTATGCGCAGGTAGCCCAACAAATCCGAATTTCCTTGCGCTCTCTCGCTCTGCAACCACTTGACCTTCACAAACATGCTCAAAACACTTCTGCAAACCACAAGAACTCCACATCTCTGCTGACAACTCAACTCTGCAATTACTAACACCAAACATATCACAAACACTACAAACTTGAGAACAAAACAGCCAGTTTAAGCCAATTTAGGACGATGCAAGTGGATATGAAATCCACTTATCACACCCCCAAACTTAAACCGATGCTAGTCCTCAAGCATAAACAGACTCTACTAACTATAATGCAATGAATGAATGCAACTAATATGAAAATGCAAACGATCCCCTCAAACTAACCATAACCAATCAACAAGCCAATATCTCAAGGAATGCAATCTTTCAAACAGAGTTCGACCAAATCCCCTTATACTAACCATACAAACACAGAAACGTGCGTGTGTGCATTGCTCATCAATATACTCCCAAACTAAACCAAGACCATATCCTATTCTTCATCAAAACAACCACAAGCTTATAAACAGAATGAACTCTAGACACGAGAAACCACTTAAAGACACCTCAAAATCCGCTTGAACTAGACAGGAATTCATGCTTTATTACGACACACAATACTATACACAACAAACATGCTTATTTGACGGTGCAATGGATGAGACCCCAAAAGGCTTATACAATAATACCCATGTAGCGAGCGTTAGGTTAGTGGATCCCAGACCGGAAAAGTCTTAGGTCACTAGGCACAAAGTCCCCTAGAACTTAATTGCTCGAATATTAAAGAGCTCACCCTGATCAATTCTGCATAAGAACAACTTTTTTTTTTCTTTTTTCCCTTTTTTTTTCTTTTTTTTCTTTTTCAACAATTTCGGAATGAGTGCGCTTTGCTTTTTCTCATCCCACCCTAGACTACTCATCTTTTCGATGAGCGGCTACTAGCCATTTGACACCTAGCCTTATTGACAACTAGCATGAAATCCCTGTTTTCCCCCAAACTTAGACTTAAGTGCTTCTTTGAATTTCAAGAGAATAGAAGACATTCTAAATATAAGCAAGCAGTTAAATTCCAACATCCAAACAAAACATGGTCTGATCAAATCTAAAAGCAACCAATGAGACTTATGAAATTATTTTGTTTCTGGCTTGCAAGTCAATTCATAGGAACTTAATCAACCCTCTATCATCACTATCACACTCCCATCAACATCGACTCACTAACCAAGAAATAGCCAAGTCCTAAAGGATCATGAAATATGCATGCTATGCAAATGCAACTAAATGGACTCACATGATAGATATAAATGAAAACAGAATGCTCTATATGACAAAACAAGCAAAGATATGAATGAACTAACTACATATGCAATATGAATCCTATATGAACACACACTAACATTACTCAATTATCACCCCCAAACTTAAAATATTCAATGTCCTCATTGAAGGTAATAAAAAGGAAAGTTGCAGAGAATACCTAATCATCAGCAGGACCACCCTCCTCAGGCGGTGTATCCGGTGGTGGATAAACAAAATCCGCTCCAAATGTAGACCAAGTGATATCAACTCCAGTAGCTCTGAATGTAGTACTCAAAGCCTATCAACTTCACTCTGAATCCCAGATGGATCCTAGAGGGAAACAACACAAACTTTTTTTTGTCTTTTTGTCTTTTTTTGTTTTTTGCTTCTGTGAACAGTAACCCTGCGCGGGCGCGCTTGGAAGGGCGGGGGCGCGCCTATTTTCTGTCCAGAAAATATTTTTTTGATATTTTTTTTTTACACAAACTGAAAAATACTTACAACAATAACATGGGTTGCCTCCCATGAAGCGCTCGTTTTACGTCAATAGCTTGACGTGATTCCTTTTTCATCCAGTCGCAAGAACGGTGAACGTCGACTCACGGTTCACCGTATTACCAACGTCATGCTTCAGCCACTGACCATTAACCTTGAACGCCTCGTTCGGAAACTTATGGAAAATCTCTACTGCATCATGTGGAAATGCTGATTTAACTATGATAGGCTCTGACCACCTCGACTTACGCTTTCCTGGAAAAAATCTGAAACGAGACTTGAAACGCAGAACTAGCCGACCAGGTACAAATGAATGTTTCACCACCCCTCTTTCATGCCAGTCCTTAACCGTCTTCTTATATAGCCTGTTGCTCTCGTAGACTTTACCATACCTCAATTTATCCTGCAGTGGTTGGAGTTCAAGTGTAGGAGCTTCTTCCATAGATGGTTTAAGTCGCTCCTGAGAATTGTTCAGCTCTGCTAATCCAAGATATTCGACTGGTGCATCAATTTTTCTTTTCCATGGAGGTGCACTCAACAACTGAAGTTGCTCTGCTCTTTCTTCGTTTTCGATATCAGAATCCCCTATCAAGACTCTCTCCACTGTATCTAACTTCAGCGGTTGTTCAACCTCTGTATTGACGACAGAATCGACCATCTCCAATTTAAAGCACTCTTCTTCCTCAGTTGGAAATTTCATTGCCTTGAACACGTTAAAAGTGACCTTCTGATTTTGAACCCTCATCGTAAGCTCTCCTTTCTGCACATCGATCAAAGTTCGGCCTGTAGCTAAGAACGGTCTTCCCAAGATAATAGGAATCTTCTTGTCTTCCTCAAAGTCCAGAATAACAAAATCAGCAGGAAAGATAAACTTATCCACTCTAACCAAAACATCCTCCACTATACCCCTTGGATATGTGATCGACCGATCAGCCAACTGTAAGGACATGTTTGTAGGTTTAGGCTCAGGAAGTCCAAGTTGCATGAAGATAGATAACGGCATCAGATTAATACTAGCTCCCAAGTCACACAATCACTTGTTGAAAGATAGATTGCCGATTGTGCACGGTATGGTGAAACTCCCTAGATCCTTGAGTTTTGGAGGTAACTTCTACTGTAGAATAGCACTGCACTCTTCAGTTAAAGCCACGGTCTCCAAGTCTTCAAGTTTCAACTTCCGAGATAGAATACCGTTCATGAACTTTGCGTAGCTCGGCATCTGTTCAAGAGCTTCCGCAAAAGGTATATTGACATGCAACTTCTTGAAAACCTCCAGAAACTTAGCAAACTGTTTGTCCAACTTCTGCTTTTGAAGAAGTTTAGGGAATGGCGGAGGAGGATAGACCTCCTTGATCTCTGTATTCTTCTTCAGAACAGATTTCTCAGTCGAAAGGTCACGCTTTTCCGCTTCGTTTCCCCCCAAACTTGATTTTTCCACTTTTTCTTCATCTTCTGGCAGAAACTCAGGCGCGGGCGCGCTTCCTAGGGCGCGGGCGCGCCCACCTTCTGTCGGGAATCCAGAAATTTCTTCGTTTTGCTCAGTTTCTGAGTTCTGGTCCCCCGTAACCTTTCCAGATCGCAAGGTAACTGCTTTAACATGTTCCTTGACCTCTCTCTTGCCAGGATTAACTTCTGTATCACTAGGGATAGTTCCCTGTGGTCTATTCAGCAAGGCATTGGCAATCTGACCGATTTGATTCTCCAGAGTATTGATTGAAATGGCTTGGCTCTTGCACATTAGCCTCAATTCCTCCAATTCAGACTTTTCATTAGATGACTGACCAACATTGCCTTGAGACGGTTGTTGAAACCCTGGTGGTTGATATGGTTGCATTGGAGCATACTGCTGCTAAAAACCAGAAGAGTTGAATGGCTTAGCTCCATACTGTTGTCCTTGATACTGCTGATACGACTGCTGTGGTTGTTGCTGCTGACCACCCTGATTGTTACTCCAACTGAAATTAGGATGGTTCTTGTTATTCGGATGATAGACATTAGGCACTAGCTGTTGTGGTCTCTGGAAATTGCTCACGAACTGCACCGATTCACTAGATATGGCACACTGAGTCGTGTCATGAGCACCTGCACATAGCTCACAAACACTAGCCACCTGCTGAACTACATAGTTAGTCAGAGAATCCATCTTCATAGTCAGAGCCTTTAGCTGTGCTGCTATAGCCGTAGCTGCATCCACTTCCAAAACTCCGGCTACCTTGCCTTGTGATAACCTCTGAGTTGGATTCTGATATTCATTAGCAACCATCATCCCAATAAGTTCATAAGCCTCATCGTAGCTTTTAGCCCAAAGAGCTCCACCTGATGCTACATCAAGCATTGGTCGTGATTGACCTCCCAGACCATTATAGAAGCAATTGATCACCATCCAATCAGGCATTCCATGATGAGGACACTTCCTAAGCATCTCCTTGTAGCGCTCCCAAGCTTCACATAAAGTTTCTCCAGAATGTTGTGCAAACTGAGTAAGAGCATTCCTGATTGCTGCTGTTTTAGCCATAGGGAAGAATTTAGTGAGAAACTTCTGAGCAAGATCCTCCCAAGTAGCAATAGAACCTACTGGTAGAGAGTGCAACCAGCCCTTAGCCTTATCCCTCAGAGAGAATGGGAAAAGTCTCAGCTTCACAGCATCTTCTGACACTCCGTTGAACTTGAAGGTGTCGCAAATCTCAATGAAATCCCTAATATGCATATTAGGATCTTCCGTTGGAGCACCCCCAAACTGAACTGAGTTCAGTACCATCTGAATCGTGTCAGGCTTGATTTCAAAAGTATTAGCTGCAATAGTTGGCCTGACAATGCTAGATTGAATGTCATTGATCTTTGGCTGAGAATAATCCTTCAAAGCCTTCGTTTCCGTTGCTGCTGGTTGATCACCCATAACTAGACTTAATTCAAGTTCCTTCCGAGATTGAGAACATGTTCGCATACACCCTCACTAGAGTACCTGAAACTCACCAATCAAAGTAAAATTGATGAGTATAATCCGAGTCAGTGAACTTTAACGATCACTGATGACAAGCACATAAACTATATAAATAACACCGAGTCCCCGGCAGCAGCGCCAAAAACTTGTTCACACAAAATCACGCAAGTGTACGCGGTCAACAAGTAATATATGAAAGTAGAGTTCGTTCCCATAGAGACTGCTTTGGTTACTATAGTTATACACTTATGCAACAATGTATGGCTATTGTTCAATGCTAAGACAAGTATCACAGTTGTGTTTTGATTAACTAATTAACTTAAACAAATTACCAAGACTATATTATACTAAAGATTTGCTGATATATTACTTATGAGAATAAACATGGGATCCTAACTTCATTAAATTACTTCATCTAGAGTCTTTTGTCTTTAATCAATGCATGTGACAGCTGTGATAACTAATCGGATAACATGAAATCAGTACACGCTACCTTTCAGTATACGTATACCAAACCACTCAAACATCCACAAAAGAGATAGAAGTTAAGCAGACACCAATTATGCTTAGACCCTATATGTCTATAAGATTTGAAAACATAATGGTTTAACGAGCAAGTTATCCATTCAGATTACATAGGGCAGGTAAGATGGTTAAAATCACCTACGAATCATGCATGACAAACATACATAAACCTATGCTAGCATGACAAGTTCTAAACCTCTATATCCACTTTCGCAATCAATAGAGATTAACAAACAATCTTAGATGTTAGCTACGCATCCAAGAGGAATAAGCACAACCAAACTAGGATATCAATTAGCCATCACACACACATCTTTAAAACAATTAACTATTAAAATCCATAAATAAATCCGTTAGAATCCCACGACGACGATTAGTTCATAACCGAACCGTTCATCATCGTGGGTTCTGATGAAAACATGATAATAATAAGTCTAGAATACTGAATAAAAGTGCTAGGGTTTATGAAAGAACAAAAGAGAATCCAAAGTATCGCCTAATTAGAAGAATATAAAGAAAAGATGAAATCTAGATCTTCGTAATCAGCCGTCTTCTTGTTCTCCTCACCGGTGGATGAATATGTATGTATCTATATGGTTGTTTTTCTCAGAATTCGTCCACCAATGGTTTATATAAGCCATAGGGTTGACTGGTCAGCTGCTGTTTCCTTTTCTGAGTTGAAGTTGCCTTTTTTCCAGAATGTTTCAGGGGTGGGCGCGCCTGAAGGGCGCGGGCGCGCTTGGAAAGGCTTCACATAGAGCGCGGGCGCGCCTATATGGGTGCGGGGGCGCTTGATCCCTGTCCATAATTCCTTTATCTTCGCGTGGACTGTTAAATCGTCCAATTCTGACTTCTATATCTCAAGATATGACCCAAACAGTGAATTATGCGTAGGTAGCCCAACAAATCCGAATTTCCTTGTGCTCTCTCGCTCTGCAACCACTTGACCTTCACAAACATGCTCAAAACACTTCTGCAAATCACAAGAACTCCACATCTCTGCTGACAACTCAACTCTGCAATTACTAACACCAAACATATCACAAACACTACAAACTTGAGAACAAAACAGCCAGTTTAAGCCAATTTAGGACGATCCAAGTGGATATGAAATCCACTTATCACGGTGGCAATTATGTTGGTGATAATTTCCTTAATTAATTAGTCAAGCTAATTAATCGTGTCATTGACAAAAAAATCCGAATTTAAAACCGGAATTGATTTTATCAAATCAATTAATTCACCCATAATTCATCCATATTTTCCATCAGCTACATACCCATGTGCTAAGCGTGTTTCAGGGATATTCAGCCAGTTCAATTTTGACACAATTGTGTTGTCTTGATGACCCATTTTACTGAACTAAACCTGGCGCTTTTTTTTTTTTTTTTGCATCATGCTGAATTGTTTCCTTGATCATAATACTTTTCGGTTCTGATATCTTCTCAGCATCATGTTCTTTATGTATAAATTTATTCTTCAACTTGCCAGCAAGCTTGTCCTGCTTCCATCACTCTGTTCTTTGTTGTTGTGTGTTGATAATATCATCATTGCTGCACCAAGATACAAGACTTGGTGTTCTCTTTTTATTCCCTCAAATGCCATTGTCAAAAGGAACCAGCAAAGTATCTCTCTTTATTGCTTGATGCTTTCACATTGTTGACGCAACAAATGTTGGAGCCTTGGAAGTATTGCTGCATTTTTGTTTCCTGCAACTTCACAAGTCCCATTTTTTACATGACTATCTTTCCTAACTCACAGCTTGTGCACGAGCTTCTTTTCGTTTACAGCAGCTCCAGGTATCTTCTTTATTCACTCGTCAAAGATGCAACACTGTTAATATCTTTTTTCCTAGCTCTCTGTTCTTCACCCTTTTACATACCGGTACCACCAAATTTTAGACCACATTTGTATTTGATTGAATTTGGTTTTGTAACTTCTGAGAAACTATCACAATTTCTTCGTGCTTTTGAATCTCTCTGCATCATATGATTACGAGCCAGCAACCTTGCATTATTGGGGTTTACTTAGTAGCCCTCCATATGGTCCATGACTTTTCCTGATAAAATAAATATTTTACTGCCAGTTTGACATATGTTTATATATGATTTCCGATAATATTCATGGTGATAGGCTATGTTAGCCCGGACCTATATAGGTTCCCGGACCACTCCCGAACCCGGACAAATCCGAACTCATATTGGAGTCCTAGTTCATCAACGGGTCCGAACTCAAGTTGGAGCCCGAACTCATATTGGAGTCCTAGTTCATCAACGGGTCCGAACTCAAGTTGGAGCCCGAACTCATATTGGAGTCCTAGTTCATCAACGGGTCCGAACTCAAGTTGGAGCCCGGACACACCTACAAACCCGAACCCACAATTAGAATACGGCTCAATCCCAAAGTCTAATCCATCCCTGGCGACAAAGGCAATAACTCACATGAAGATTACACATTGGTACATGACGTGGATAGGTCGTGACTGATGGCCACACCTGGTGACGACACGTAAATATTCCCAATGATGGGGATAATTATTTCCTATTTAAACCACACGCCAGCAGGAGCCTGGCACACGATGCCACAATCCTTCACCTGGACACGTGCAATCCATCAACATCGCCCAGGTGTCCTACCTACCTAGGATTCAACGCTCATGATTGCAGGTACAACCCCTAAACCCTAATCCTGGGCCTATATATAGACCAAGGAGGAAAGGTGTAGGGGTTAGATTCTCCTTTACACACTTAGCCTACATATACACACACTATACACACACCCTCCATATTAAGATTTCTCTATATACTTGTCTCCCTTTCCAAAGCCATTACTTATTCTCACGCCGGAGGCGCCGCCAGGGTCCAAACCCCCCTCCAGTGTTGTTTTGCAGAGTCCCAACCGCAGCGACACCGCTTCCAGGCGTGGGATCGGCCGGGAAGGACTAGATCGGGATTTGGAGTTATCACATGGAACTTATGTAACCGAGACAATGGATGTTTTTTCTAAATTCAGTTGGTAAAATTGACCAAATAAAAAGATAATGATGTGACATAGAAGGTAATCAAGGTCAAATAGTTTCATATACATCAATTTTTTTTTCAAATCCAAACTAAAAGTAGTTCATTTACTCGTGTTTGCAAACATATGTTTCCAGAACTTCCATAGTCTAGCTTGATCTATAATACTCCCTCCGTCCCACGGAATTATATACATTGGGTTCGGACATGAAGATCAAGAAAATGTATAAAAAATGAGTAAAGTTAGATGAAAAGTGAGTAAAGTGATGAGATCTATCAATATTTAATAATAGATTTGAGATAGTAGAGGAAAATAGTGGGTGTAATAGTGTTTTAAATTATTATAGAATAAAGATAACGGAAAAAAGTAATGGGTGTAAGGTGTTTTATATTATTAAAAATTATTATTTTTAGAATGTATAGAACTGAGAGGTATATTCAAAATAAAAATTGTATAGAAATGGATGGCGCAGAGGAAGTATACGTTAACAAGCACACACGTAATCACACTCAATGAAACACAATTTAGTGTAACCTTTTCACATAAAAAAATAATAATCATGATATAAATACTCCTTTACCCAATACATCTGATATTTCCCAATGATCCATGTATATAAAACCATAACAAGTAGGGTAGAGGGTGGGCCGGTTTGGTTCGGTTTTTTGACCGCATATCTTCGGTTTTTAAAATCAAAAACTGCAACCGTAACCGGACCATCGGTTTCGGTTTGAAAAATCTCGGTTCGGTTTTATCGGTTCGGTTTCGGTTACAAAACCGGATGAAATAAAAATGTGAACAAAAATTACTAATAAAATAAAAAAGACTTAGTTTTAAAAATTCGTGAAAATTAAGATTAAATTAGAAGTCAAATTATTAAGATTAAATTAGGAGTCAAATTATTATTCCTGAATAAGCATGCAGAGCTCTTGTAGGATAGCTAACCGAAGTCATTATCACGATTCATGATATGATTTCATGGACAGTGGACATTAGATAGAAAGAGAATTGCAAAATTTTAATGTAACAGCACGAACATAAGTGCATAAATGTTAAACCTTAATCTACCTTCAGGTTTATAAAAGAGTTGCAAAGTTTTTGTTCCTGACTTAGCTAATCATCCAAACTGATGCATATTGAATTTTGAAGAAAACTACTTTCTGATATTTTGCAAAATTATACTAAGATATTTATGAAATTTAAAAAATTCAAATAAATTGTATTTAAATATATTATATATAATGAAGTAATTATTTTTATTATAATCGGTTCGGTTCGGTTTTTATCGGTTCGGTTAGAATATAAAACCGAAACCGAACCATTCAAATCGGTTCAATTTTTAATATTTCGGTTTTGGTTTCGGATCGGTTTTATTCGGTTTGGTTTTCATCGGTTTCCTCCGGTTTCGGTTCGGTTTCGGTTTTAATTCGGTTTTTTGTTCACCCCTAATAACAAGTGATACATAGACATCATAATGGGGTTTTTTTTATACAAAAACATGAAAGACGGCTTAATTTAGCCATGTATCGCATGCATTAGGGAGAAAAACCTAATGAAACAACTTATCAGGTGAATTCTTATCTGGTCACAAGGATCATGTTCGGCTGGCTTATGCAAATTTGCTAAAAAAATTCAACAATTTTTTCTAAAAAAAATCAACTATAAAAAAAATTTGCTAAAAAATCGTTCCTTCACGCATCAATAGTTCTTTCAGCCCCAGCTGAACAATCTGATTTAGTGGCTATCTTTAACAAAAAAATTGCTCTACAAGATTCCCACAGACAGCGCCAAATGTTGATGTCAATTTTCGTAACGGACGAGACATCATAATAAAGGGTATTCATATAAATCTTTAATAGATTTTCATGGGTGTTAATGGAGGAGATTAGGGTTTTTAGGGAGTTTTAGACCGAGTTTATTCTAAGAGAGAGCTCTAGAATCTCGGGTGTCGGATCCCCTCAAGTTGCCTACGTATCTCTACATTCAGATAATCAAGTCTACGTAGTTCTGTTAGGATATACTACCTTTTTTATTTAGAATTCTAGTTAGAACAGTAATCCTATTCTCGCCTACATATCTCTGCATTTATATTTTATAGAGAATCAAGTCTACGTAATTCTGTTAGGAGATACTATCTTTTTTATTTAAGAACTAGTTGAAAAAGCCGCGCCTCGCGGCGGCGGCGTAATTTTTTTTTTTAAAATCTCATCAATTAAATTACAAAAATTACTCGGTCCTCTCTAATAAGTCGTCCTTCCGTAAAATGCCTTTCCTTTTTAATATCAATATCTCAAATTTAATATATTGAATACTTGTGTTATATATTAATTATCATGTTAACATACTCCTTTTAATGAGTCGCTCTCTCGTTAGAAAAAAATACATCTATCAATTAAATTACAAAAATTACTCGTTACTCCCTAATAGTCGTTCTCCCGTGAAATACGCTTTCCTTTTTTAGATTAAAATTTCAATTTTAATATATTGAATATATACTTGTCTTATAAATTAATTTTTATGTTAACATACTCCTTTCTAATGAGCCATTTTTTTGTTGAAAAAACACTTATATAAATTAACAATCCTATTTTACTTCCAATATAATTTTTAACTATATGTTTTTCTTATAATTTGAATTCTTCTCCTTTATAAATTCGCACATTTATTCTACTTCGAATACAACTTTTAATTATATCTACAAACACATATTTTACTTCTAATAAAACTTTTAATTGTATGTATTTTTTATAAATTCGAACTATTCTTCTCTATAAATTCGAACATCTATTCTACTTTTAATAGAACTTCTAATTTTATGACTTACTTATAAATTCGAATTATTCTCCTTTATAAATTCGAACACCTACTCTACTTCAAATAGAATTTTATTTATATGTCTTCTCTATAAATTCGAACTCTTCTCCTCTATAACTTCTAACACATATTCTACTTCTAATATGTTAAAGAATATTTTTTGATATATTAGTATTTAAAATTGTAAACATCTAGAAAAATTAGAAAAATAGATTGAGACGATCTTAGAGACGCCACCTCACCTCCCGCGTATCCTCCTTTATATATATATATATATATATATATATATATATATATATATATATATATTGAATCTGAAATTTAATATATTGAATATATACTTATCTTATATATTAATTTTTATGTTACCATACTCCTTTTTAATGAGCCACTCTTTCTTTGAAAAAACACCTATATAACTTCACATATTCTACTTCAAATAGAACTTTTAGTTATGTATTACTGACGTTTATTCTACTTCCAATAAAACTTTTAATTGCAAATACTTTTTTATATCCGAACTCTTCTCCTCTATAAATTGTAACACATATTCTACTTCAAATAGAACTTTGCAAGTACTTCTTTTATATTTGAACTATTCTCCTCTACAAATTCAAACACATATTCTACTTCAAATATAACTTTTAATTATATGTTTTCCCTATAAATTCAAATTCTTCTCCTCTATATATTCCAACGCATATTCTACTTATAACATGTTAAAGGATATTTTTTGATTTATTAGTATATAAAATTCAAAAATTCTAGAAAATTAGAAAAATAGAATGAGACAATCTTAGAGACGCCACTTAACCTCCCGCGTAAGAAAGCTGCGCTTTGCGGCGGCATTTTAATTCTTTTTTAAAAAACTCTATTTATAAAATTATTCCTCCCTAATAAGTCGTCTTCCCGTTAAACACATTTTTCTTGTTAAGATCGAAATCCAAATTTTATATATTAAATACTTGCCTTATATATTGATTTTATGTTAACATATACTCATGATGAGCCGCTCTCTCGTTGAAAAAAACACATATATAAATTCATACTCCTATTTTATTTTCAATAGAACTTTTTAATTATATGATTTTCTTATAAATGTGAATTCTTCTACTCCATAAATTCGAAAACTAATTCTATTTCCGATAAAACTTTTAATTATATGTCTAACCTATAAATTTGAATTATTCTTATAAATTCGAACACCTATAATATTTCAAATAGTACTTTCGTTTATGTGTCTTCCCTGTAAATTCAAACTGTTCTCCTCCATAAATTCAAACGGCTTTTATACTTCTAATATGTTAAAGAATATTCTTTTAAATTGCAACAATTAGTTAGTCCACCCTAATAAGTCATCCTTCCCGTTAACACGCTTCCCTCGTTAAGATCGAAATCCCAATTTTAATATTTTAATATGACTTGTCTTATATATTAATTTTCATGTTAACATACTCTTTTCTAATGAGCTGCTATCTCGTTGAAAAATAATTATATAAATTCGCACTCTTATTTTACTTTCAATAGAACTTTCAAATATGCAATAGAACTTTCTTTTATATGTATTTCTTATAAATTTGAACTCTTTAACTCAACAAATTCGAAAACTTATTCTTCTTCCGATAGAAATAATTATATGTCTAACCTATAAATTTGAACTATTCTCCTTTATAAACTCGAATACTTATTATACTTTAAATACACTTTTTATTTATATATCTTCTCTATATATGTGAACTCTTTTCTTCTGTAAATTCGAACACCTATTCTTATTATAATATATTAAAGAATATTTTTTTATTTAATAATATTTAAAATCTTAAAACTCTTAAAAAATCAGAAAAATAAATTTAGACTTGCCTACTTTTCAATAATCGATATAGTGCTAGTTGTACACGTACAACACATTCCAACTACATTCTGAATAGAAAATAGACAGGACTGGAATTAAAATTACTGGATAATACAATCAAATAAGTATGTAAATTTACAAACACGAATATCAAACAATATAATTGATATGTCAATCTATTTTCTTATTCGCATACTTCAAAGAATAGAACTTCTAATTACACGGCTTACTTATAAATTCAAAATATTTTTCTTGATAAATTTGAATACCTATTTTATTTTAAATAAATTATTTATTTATATATATCATTTTTATAAATTCAAATTGTTCTCCTTTATAAATTCGAACTCTTATTGTATTTCAATATGTCAAAGGATATTTTTCTATTTATTATTATTTAATATTTTAAAAATTAAAAAATAAGATTGAGATGATTTTTGAGTCGCCACCCAACATCTCGCGTGTTATAAATTCGAACTTTTATCCTTTATAAATCAATAAATTATAACGATAATAACGAAAACAAATTCAATAAATCTAAAAATAACAATAGTTGTTTTTCCATCAAAAACAACAATTTAACCAATTATCAATTTAATGAATATCTATAAGATTAAACTATGAATCTATTTGGTTTCAAACATTTGTTATACATATTAATTAGTGTTTCAAACACTTTAAAAAATAAATTATATATGATGAGATCGTGAAAAGGAAATATTGAACTACATTATGTGGTCACCTTATGATTGGAGGAAAAGGAAGAGATTAAAATTTCAAGTTTTTCGCACTTTAGATCCGCTACGCGATCGAGAAAATTTAAACTTCACTTAATCACTTCTCTAATCTTCACAAAATCTTTTCTGAAAATTACAATAAAAAATTAATCGAAGACACAATCAATATATAAACATATAAACAAAAAGATGCAATTGAAAAACAAAACTCTTACAAAAAAAAAAGTAATTAACATAACGGGCAATTAGGAAAAACATAAAATAATTTAACAGCATGGGGGGAGACATGCAGATAGTTAGCTAGAAAAACACAGTACCTGCAGAGTTGCATGCATTGTAAATTTGTAAGGCTGTCAAGTTGAATAACTACACGCACAAAACTACAGTAGTCTTTGCGCGGGTCGTCCCATCTTTCAGTGAAAATCGTAGGGTAAAATATGTATGATACGAAATTTATAACGTTTTCTATGTATTCAAATTCTTCTTTTATATAAGTTCGAATACTTAATTTTTAATTCTACTTCATTTATATGAATTCAAACTCTTCTCTACTATATAATATTCGAACTCTTATTCTAATTCTAATATGTTAAAGATTTTTTTTTGATTTATTAGTATATATAAAATTCAAAAATTCTAGAAAATTAAAAAAATAGAATAAGACAATCTTAGAGGTGCCACCTAACGTCTCGCGTATCCTCCTTTATATATATATTGATGATTCTAGTTAGAGGAGTAATCTTATTCTTTAGGAACAAATCACCTGGTTATAATTTTCTCGTATACGATATTTTCATTATTGAACTTGGATAATATGGACCAATATCCGAACAAGATCGGATTTATATCTTTGTATGAGCACTTGATGTATCAAATGTTGTTATAATGGTCATATAAATATTCAAATGAAACAATGGATGACTAAAATAGCAGTGAGTAATGACAAACATAATTGTGTATTTAAAGAATAGGTAATTGAATTTATTTTTATTTAAGCACATGTTCAATGGCATTTCAAAACCATCCATTAAAACACAAATTCTATTTTAGAATTCGAAACTATTTAATTTCAAACAATATCAATAATTCAACTTTAAAAATAGCGCGGATGTTGGCCGTACAAAACAGCTTGACGACATTAAAAAATATATGTTATATGTTTTGTTTTTGCATGTTATACTAGGTGATGATAACCTGTGCCAAACACGGACCTAGTATTGATATTAAAATATTAACGTTGATAAATTATTAATAAATATTGTTAAAAATATACTTGTACAAAATTGAATGATAAAAATATATAATAAATTAATAATATTTAATTATGTAAGTATAGACAATTGAACCCGGGATGAAACTAATGAAATTAAAGAAAATAAGCTAATGAAATGACAGTAAATAAATAAATCTTGTATAGTTACGTAGTTGTAAGGAATCAAATCCTAGGTGAAACTAAAAAATTTAAAGCAAAATAATACTTGTAGAGAATTGAATGATAAAAATATATAATAAATTAATAATATTTAATTATGTAATTATAGACAATTGAGTCCGGGATGAAACTAATGAAATTAAAGAAAATGAAATTACAGTAAATAAATAAATCTTATTTAATTATGCAGTGTAAGAAATCAAACTTGGGTGAAACTAAATAAAACAAATACATCTTGTGTAACTACGTAGTTGGGAGGATTCGAACTCCTGTTTAATCATAACCAAATTTTGTATTTTAGTACAGCGTCATTTACCTATTGTTTTTGTTTTGTTTATTAATAAAGAATATAGATTTTACTCATTGTACTTCCATATATACGTTAAATTAATAAATTCTAAGAACATGCTAAATAGAAATTGTTTCGTTTAATATGGTTCTGTTTAGTACAAGAGGATAGCTCTGGCCAGGGCGAGCTACAGAAAAACATTAAACCAAAAACATAGACTGAACTCCAATTTAACACTACTATCAAACCAACTTGGATAGATTTCATACAAAGCACAAACATAGACTGAACTTACATATAAGTGCATAACACTTCTATCGAACCAAGTCATCCAACACATATGTTAGACGATGACTTTGATTAAACTTTCACGTCCGGGTTCCCAACAACACTAAGTCCTTGATCAGCAAGTGCATAGCTTTCTCCTCTCGAGGTTTCACGATTATTTCGATTCAGATCACAGTAGAGTGCATCACCAGTAATAGAGGCATATATAGCAACACTGATGGACACAACGTAAATCACCAAAGCAATAGCAACAATTGTGCAAAGAGCCCAAATGGCTTTCCTTGCTTCAACACTTCCACAAGAGTACAAACCTATTCTTACTTGAACGACGTTAACAACCGAAAGCAAAAGCAAAATAATTCCAGAAACTGATGCACTTGCTGTTAAGATCAATAAAAAGTCCTTCAAAACGACTCCTTCACGAACAAATTTAAATCTGTTCCCGTCCAAATTTAGAAAGAGCTTCAGAACTTTCGCGACAAGGCTTGATAAAAGGAAACAAGCAAAGGCCACAACTTCGTAGAGAACAAGCATTTTCGCTACTCTTGGATCAGCATTACACTCTTCACGATTCTCCAGGCTGTGGACGCCTGGTGAAGCCTGAGATAAGCCAACGAACACCGCTAAGGTGAATAGTGTGTTGACATTCACAAGATCATCAAGTGTTCTGATGTGAACTTTTTTCCGATCATATTTTACTTCTTTTTCTCGTCCATTCCACCTTACTATGATCGCTTCCACTAGCTCTTCTGCTGGAATTCTCCTTTCCGTCATCTGATTTAACAAAAAACGAAAACTAATTATGAACCATTGAGCAGTACAAAACAAAACAACGATAAGTATCGAGAAACTAATAAATCAGTTTAGTATTCTTCAGATTGAAGTATTGAACAGACTCACCTTAAGCTAAGAAAGTACTTTGGTTTTAGCAACTCTACTCACTTGAACTCTCTATATATATAGAGGATAAAACAAAATGTGAACGATCGAGCAGTACATAATTTTCTAGTAACAGATTTTGCCGGCTTGTTGTTTCCTCCTAACCACATGAATTTCTACTATACACATTGATATCTCTTAGTATGATAAGACACGTTATACGTTTCATCTCATCGTTGATGCATGGATAGCCTGGTTTCATTGAATACGTTCAGATTACATTACTCATTTTCCAATGTGTTTTTCTGAAAAGACTGCGCGGCCTAACATGAGTGAAGACAATTACTGACAAGGTGTTCAATAATAGACATAATTTATGTGCATAAAATGACAAAGCCCATAAGTCCGTCCAACTACAGACTCTATGGGTAAAATTGCACAATATCTATTATATCCGAGGAAGGTATTACTATCCAGAATCGTATATTATATTCTAACAATATCCTTAAACTCCGTAAATATATATATACTATATGTTTATCGAGGTTTTACTGTACGGTACCTGTTTCTGATTCAAGAAACATAAGTAAAGAATTTGGTAACATTGAAAACGAAACCCAAAATTATGTAAGCTCTGTTCCACTACTTCCACCTAGAGATGGTATACGGGAAATTATTGGATCCAAATAATTACATTTTTACATTAAAATGAGTACGGAGGAACCAAGATTTTTGTATAAAAGTACTAGATGATATTAAGCGGGATCAATCCAAGTTACTTGAAATTTTTTCAAAATTTAACAATAAAATTTTCATGATTTTGAACAGTTAGCGGGGATCATGGCAAACTCCGATCCCGCGGTTCCGCCACTGCTTACGCAACTTCTTCTGTTCTTATGTTTGTCTTAAGCCACGGATCTTCACCCAAAAAAACTACGTTTTACTTTTTCATTTCATACATATCGTTCAATATTGGAATATGCTCGATTCGATCCCTAGGAGATGACTCGGTGACATATGGTTATGAGAAGCCACAAGAAGACACAAACAAAAAGCCAAACAAGACTTTGATTTGGATAGATTCCATCTAAAACGTACACATAGACTGAACATAACTCAAACTTGTAATAATTTAGACTAGCTCATCCGGCTTCGAAGAATCTGCATCGGTAATGTTCTTCCCTGACGTGTCACCAATGATAGAAGCATAAATAGCTACAATGATGGAGACAACATAAATTATCAAAGCAATGGCAACTATTGTACAAAGAGCCCAAATGGCTCTCCTTGCTTCAGCACTTCCGCAAGAATACAGACCTATTCGAATTTGAACTAGATTGACAACCGAAAGTGTAAGCAAAATAATCCCAGAAACAGATGCGCTTGCTGTCAAAATCAGCAGAAAGTCTTTCAAATCGAATCCTTCGTGAACCAACTTAAATCGTATACCGTCCATGCTTAGAATTAGCTTAAGTACCTTTGCCACAAGGCTTGATAAAAGAAAACAAGCAAAGGCCACGACTTCATAGAGGATCAGCATTTTAGCTACTCCCGGTCCAGCATTGCAGTCGTCACGATTCTCTAGGCTGCGAGCGCCTGGTGAAGCCTGAGTTAGGCCAACGAACACGGCTAAGGTGAATAGTGAATTTACATTAACAAGATCGTCTAGTGTTTTGACGTGAGCATCTTTCCTATCAAACTTTACTTCTTTTTGTTGATCATTCGCTATTTTTTTTGGTTGATCCTCTACTGCTTTTCTCGGAATATCCCTTTCAGACATCTGGAAAACAGAAACTAAAACTAGATTAACAAATGAAACTTAACTTAATAATCTTTTGATTCAAATATTACATGGTATAAACTCACTTACATTGAGAATCTGAGACTGTGAGTGCTAGTACATCTAAAGTCTTATTTTAGTTAATTGTCTTGATAACTTTCTTTACCTCGTATATATAGGAACCGAAACAAACTATAATAATTTGGTGACGATTGAGCATAGAATTTTAAATTTTCTAGTTTGTTGTTTTCTGCCCCCTTGCATTTATATTATCCACTAATAATTAACCTGCAGGCTTCACCAATTATGGATACCAATTAATTATGTTGATGATAATTAGCTCAGAATATATAGAAGCGTCAAACCAAACTCGCATGATTAAGAAGTAAGGAGACGGGTCATGGGTACGAATGTATATTCCACAAATACAAAGATTTTGAAAACATAAATCAGGGGGAGGATTTTGATTAACCGGTTTAATTACGATTAGGGTTCTTCAACTTCGAAAACACTTCTTTGGCCGTGTATTTTGTTGGTTGCGTTGTCACGTCTGAGAACAAAAAAATCACATAATAATGTTTAAAAAATAATCAAAATTTGGTTTGTTTGATATCCCTGATTTTTCTTATAATTTTAATAGATTTTAATTTGCTAGAAATTAAAATTAGAAATGGATTAAAATTTAAGATAATTATATAATTTGACTTTAGAATAAAATTGGATTAATGGGCCGTACTAATTTAATTTAGTTGGGCTTTAGTTTAATTGAATGATTTTGGTTAACCCAAGTTAATTAAATGGATTATTATATAGATACAAACGTAGATAATTTGTAAGCGAAAAACAAAAGACAAAACCCTAGAAACACTACAACAAATCTGGCCAATTATGACGGAAAACTTATGACGGAACCGTTGGGCGCGCCAAACTTATGACGGAATTACAAATCTGTCGTAAATGTGACCATTTACGACGAAAAACTTATGACGAAATTGTTGGGCGCGCCAAACTTATGACGGAATTACAAATCCATCGTTAATCTGACCATTTACGACGAAATATTTACGACGAAATTTTTGGCTGCGTCGAACTTATGACAGAATTACAAATGAAAAACATTTCTGTCGTAAGTTAATCTGGGCAATTATGACGGAAACACATTTTTGTCGTAAGTTAATCTAGGCAATAATATTTTTAAATAAATTTACGACGATTTTTCCGTCATAAAAGAGTTGTTGATGTGGTAAATTCAAAATTTTCCCAAAAAAAATTGGCGGTAAATTAAAAATTTTCCCAAAAAATAGGCGGGAAATTCAAAATTTTGGAGTCCAATAACTTATGACGGATTCCGTCGTAAGTTAGCACATGTGTTTTTTGTGTTTCAATTATTTTTTTTGAATTTTTTTGACGATTCAACTAATTCATATATTTGAGTGATATTTTTTTAATATCCAGGAGAAATTACCTTTATTCTGTTTAAGGTTATAACATTCAACTTGTGATTTGATTATTATTCTATCTAGTGTTTAGTCCAGGATTGAAGTTCCAATTTTTTGTATATATTTCTCGACAATCCAGTCGTATGGATGTCAAGATTTTTAACCGTATGGATATCAAGATTTATATTTTTTAGTGATATTCCAAAAATATTAGAAAAATAAATAAATTTATTTGGTTTGAAATTATAATAGTAACTAGTTATTTGACTAGTACTTCTTACTAGTGTTTAGTCCCATATTGGCATTTTGATTTTTTTTTAAAATATTTACTGACGATCCAACCGT
This sequence comes from Heracleum sosnowskyi, assembly GCA_030848705.1. NCBI lineage: Eukaryota > Viridiplantae > Streptophyta > Magnoliopsida > Apiales > Apiaceae > Heracleum > Heracleum sosnowskyi. The sequence goes on from CM061237.1 coordinate 67,973,686, forward strand.
ATGGATGTCAAGATTAATATATTTGAGTGATATTCCAAAAATATTAAAAAAAAAAATTATTTGTTTCGAGATTATAGTAGTCAACTAGTGATTTGACTATTACTTCTAACTAGTGTTTAGTCCCGGATTGCTGTTTTAATTTTTTTTTTGAAAACGTTTTTCAATGATTCAACCATATGGATGTCAAGTTCCCCGGTTTAATTAAAAAATGATTAAAAAATAATATTAAAAAGGTGGACCCCACAGAAAAAAGTGGGCCCCACTAATTTTTCTAATTTTTAACCCTAAACCCTAAACCCGAATAAATTTTTAATTGATTTATTCAACGATCCAACCGTACGGATGTTAATCGGTACTCATTTTAGTGTTGGGAAAAAATAATCAAAAAATAAAAAGGTCCGGTTGTGCCGCATCTTTTCAAAAACATTGTAAAATGTTTCCCCCTTAAATGAAAATTATTACGAGCACCCTTTGCCCCCTTAATTAATTTTTCTCTCGCATTCACTCTTCTATATTATATGACTACTTAAAAGTGAAAAACAACATTAACGATATGTTTGAGTACTATTCCAAAATTTTCAGAAAAACATAATGAAATTTGGTTTGAGATTATAGTAGTCAACTAGTGATTTGACTATTACTTCTAACTAATATTTAGTCTTGTATTGGTGTTTTGATTTTTTTAAAAATATTTCCCGACGATCTAACCGTCTGGATATCAAGATTTATATGTTTGAGTGATATTCCAAAAATATTAAAAAAAATTAATTTATTTGTTTCGAGATTATGGTAGTCAAATAGTGATTTGACTATTACTTCTAACTAGTGTTTAGTCTCGGATTGGTGTTTTGATTTTTTAAAAAATATTTCCCGAAGATCTAACCATGTGGATATCAAGATTTATATGTTTGAGCGATATTCCTAAAATATTAGGAAAAAAAATAAATTTATTTGGTTTGAGTTGATAATAGTCACTAGTTATTTGACTAGTACTTCTAATAAGTGTTTAGTCCCGTATTTGTATTTTGATTTTTTTTAAATTATTTACTGATGATCCAACCGTATAGATGTCAAGATTAATATATTTGAGTGATATTCCAAAAATATTATAAAAAAATAAATTTATTTGTTTCGAGATTATAATAGTCAACTAGTGATTTGACTATTACTTCTAACTAGTGTTTAGTCCCGGATTGGTGTTTGAATTTATTTATTTTTAAACATTTTTCAATGATTCAACCATATGGATGTCAAGATCCCCCGATTTAATTAAAAAAATAATTAAAAAATAATTTTAAAAAAGGTGGACCCCACAGAAAAAAGTTGGCCCCACTAATTTTTCTATTTTTTAACCCTAAACCCGAACCCTAAACCCGAATAAATTTTTAATTGATTTATTCGTCGATCCAACTGTACGGATTTTAATCGGTACTCATTCTAGCGTTGGGAAAAAATAATCAAAAAATAAAAAGGTCCGGTTGTGCCGCATCTTTTCAAAAACATTGTAAAATGTTTCCCCCTTCAACGAAAATTATTACGAGCACCCTTTGCCCCCTTAATTAATTTTTCTCTCGCATTCACTCTTCTATATTAATTTTCAATTAGGGTTTCGATTGGTTTGAGATTTCAGTTATTACAGTCAACTAGTGATTTGACTAGTAATTCTGACTAGTGTTTAATGGAGGATCGGTGTTCCAATTGTTTTTAAAAACATTCTCGACGATCCAACCGTATGGATGTCAAGATTTTTATGTTTGATTACTATTTCAAAAAATTTAGAAATAAATATTAGAATTTGGTTTGAGATTATAGCAGTAAACTAATGATTTGACTAGTACTACTAGTGTTTAGTCTAGGATTAGTTTTCCAATTTTTTTTAAAATATTTCTTGACGATCCATCCATATGGATGTTAAGATTTTTATGTTTGAGTCCTATTCCAAAACTTTCAAAAATAAATAAATAAATTTTGGTCCAAGATTATAGCAGTCAACTAGTGATCTAAATAGTTATTCTAACTAATGTTTAGTTCGAGATTGGTGTTCCAAATTTTTAAAAAATATTTCTCGACGATCCAGCCGTATGGATGTCAAGATTTTTATGTTTGAGTGATATTCCAAAATTTTCAAAAAAATAAAATAAAATTTGGTTTGAGATTATAACAGTCAACTAGTGATTTGACTAGTAATTCTAACTAGTGTTTAGTGGAGGATCGGTGTTCCAATTTTTTTAAAAACATTATCGACGATCTAACCGTATGGATGTCAAGCTTTTTATGTTTGATTACTATTCCAAAAATTTTAGAAATAAATAATAAAATTTGGTTTGAAATTATAGTAGTCAACTAATGATATGAAACAATTCAAAAATATAAAGGTTCAGTTGTGTCGCATCTTTCCAGAAATGTTGGAATAGTACTACTTCCGGGAACGAGATATGTGTTAGATTCACTGAATAATTTTTTTAAATGATTTAATTTTGTAAAATTATATTAATTTTGTAAAATTATATTACATATAAACATGTAAATGCACATGGTATTTATTTTATTTTAAGTTAACATAATAATTTTAAAAAATAAATTAAAATTTTAAGTTAATTTTTTTTTAATTAAAAGCAAAGGCGGCAGATTTCCCCATTTCCCTTTGGTAAAAATGTTTCCCCCTTAACGAAAATTATTATCAGCACCTTTTCCCCCTTTTACTCTCTCTACTCTCTCAGACACATTCTCTCTCTCTCTCAACTCGACTTATTGCTTATTTACAATCCCCAAATTGACCACTCTCTTCCTCTAATTTCGAAATTTTAACCCTAATTACAACTCCAAACACTGCTCTTCACTCACGAAAGATAGGTAATTGGGTTCTTATCTCTGCATCCTGTCAAGCCCTAATTGGATTTGTGTCGATTTGACCTTTTCGATTTTGAGTTGTTTCGATTATTAGTTTCACACTTGTCTTATACTTATGTTTAGTTTTATTCTATTCATTTGTATGTATGAATATATATGGGCACAGTGAATGCTTATTATTTCTGTAATGTGTATAGTTTGTTTATGAATGTGTATGTTTATTGATGATTGAGTTGAATATTGTAGTCATTTGTGTTTATATCCAAAGCAGATTTTGTTTATAGATAGCGTTAGGAAGGTCAAATGGAATGTCATTATTCATGTTTTGTATTGGTGTGTGTAGGAATTGTCGATGGATGAAGGTTCTGATGGTTGTTTGTTTGACTGATTCGGGATTGGAATAAAGTAATTTTACGGAAGATAAGGTACATTGTAAATCTCTTGTAAAATTGTTTGTTGGGTGGTATTATTGTAGGCAAATATGGTAAATAAGTAATTTGGTGTTGTAGTTCTTTTTTACTTCCAAAACTTTATTTTTATACCTTTCTACACAAGAACGAGGAGGCTATTACATGCTTAACGACATGTTCCGATATCTGGAGAAGGCGAATCAGACTTATGCAAACCTTATACAGAGGTTGAGGTTTCTGTCATTATCGAGCAAGGTGACCAGTGATATTAATGCTTTGAGTTTTACATTGTATATGATTTATGCTAGATATACAATATAAACTTTGTGCTGTTTATTAATTTACTTGTTTGTTTTTTTTCAGAAGGCACTCCTGTGCAGGAGGATCACGTTACTGAGCAAAGTGATGCATTGGTATTGGAAGGCACCGAGGAAGTAGTACACAATGTATCTGCCGATGATACAATGATACAAGATAATTCTAAGGCTCCTCACAATGATACAAGGTATAAACTTCGTTTTTTCTATGATCTGATTGTTTTTTATTATCGATTAAAGATGCATAAGATTCTAAATGTTAACTAGTATATGGTACTTATGATCTGAATGTAATTATAAGTTATGGTACTTTCCTTTCCACAACTAAGTGTGCGGTATAGACATTGTCAACTATTGTTAAACTACGAAAATTTCATACACAAGAAATCTAATGCGGAAACAGAATAACTTACTATGTGGTACTGGACACTTTCACAAACAAACCTTTCAAAAGAAATGATAACATTAAACTTGTACTTACAAACATGGATTAGAAATTCAAAAACTATACACGCCTAGAATTAGGGGGCTTACAGACATGGATTAGAAATTCAAAAAATATTACGCCTGGATTAGTTGACTGCCAGAGAATCATATCGATTGCTTGGCACTGGAAAATACACTGTGTGTGATTAAAGAAACAGCGTTCTATTGTTAGGCAGTTACGACGAAATGATCTCCTGATTTCGTAGGTCTGAATGCTAAACTTAAAAATTGGACTACCAGTCTAAAAATACCTACAACTCCAGATTTTAAACCATAACTTCATTAAAGTGTATGCTCTAGTTTATCTAGCAGCCTTTCATCGTCGACCTCTACTTGGTTTGACGTACCTTTCCAATTTTCAGCTGCAACATGATTAAACCAATTTGTGTTTAGAGTATATATGATATCACTTTATTAGTGGTGTATAGAATGGTGGGAAAATTAAGTAGATCTACTGGCGTTTATATAAGCAATATGGCAGCGCCATAACCTGCAACCGCCAACCTGAACCTGTACTATAAAAGATTATCTTCTGGCAATGATAATCGACGTATAGCTACCGTGTCTGTCTTTCTGATATCGATTTGAAATTATGTAGTATGCGTTGACGACTATATAAGATCATGTTGGTTACTTAACATGGTATTACAACTCAGTTTACCGGGTTTTGGATTCCCATTTATTTAATTTAAATATTGGCTTGTTTGGTATTTGTACTGGTATACGTGTTGAGCCTATTAGACAGCAGATTGGATGATGTATTTATCAATTTGTCCAGGAGTACATATATACATGCATCGCCTTGTGCACATGTTGGGTCTAAAATGTACAGTTCCGGTGTACACACAATCACACATAAATGGTGTGCATTTTATGGCCTCCAAATTAGATTTTGGAAAAAGACTTGCCAAGGACCAGGAAAATTGAACATAAATATAAATCTAATATATATACTAATAGGCTCCGATCTTATGATTTCCAGAAGTAAATATATGAGTTCGTATTATTTCGATTCATAAATGGAAACAAAAATAGTAGAAAAGAAATTCGTTAAAGTAAATCAATGATAAATGATTTTACAAGAACTAATTTAATTTTTTAACATAAAAAACATTGGTCAGAAAGATCACAAATTGAATTCAGATTTTGAAATGAACTACAATAAGGCCTACTGAATAACATAAAAAGGTTTATACGTGTAATTGCTGGGGGGTCCAAACTAAAGAAACCCAAATGGAGTTGTAGCCTGTAGATTTCTTGCATACTTGTGATACACGTGTGTAAACAATAGTTTCTGATTACTCATTTAGGCAATCCATTCAACGTCCAACTGAGATTTGACAAGTAGTTAAAGGTTGAGTCGTGAAACAATTTCAAGTACAACTTATAGAATGTCAGATTAGCTTGCTACTCTAAAAGAGCAGAATTTAGGTATTTTGGTATTTTGGTCCTATTGGAATTTTTTGAATAGAATGATCATTTAAACAAAGCAGTTAGCTTGCTACTCTAAAAGAGCAGAATTTAAACAGAGGCTAATATATTTAAAAGAATGGAATTTTTCAGTTAGCTTGCTACTCTAAAAGAGCAGAATTTAAACAGAGGCTAATAATGTTTTTTGTAAAATGACCTACCTGGCCACCAGTAAGGACAACAAGATCCTGGAGATTAAACGTTCTGTTTTCTCCAAACCCAGGAGCTTTGATTGCACAAACCTAAACAGAACCATGAAATGAAGATGAGTATATTGTTATTTTTCTATTTACCAAAAATATTATATGAAGAAAAAAGATTATTGCAGGTAACTAAAAGAAAACCTTTATTCCAGCACGCAGCTTATTTAAAATTAATGTAGCTAATGCTTCACTATCAACAGAGGCCTTTGTCTCTGGAAAATAATTACATTAGTGAACAAATATGAATAACAAAGAGAAGCATTGAGTCAACAACTAGTAGTCCAGACTCAACTAGTAGTCCAGACTCCAGAACAGTACTGTTTACTCAAAAATTACTCCATCTTCATTACGTGTCCTTCAAATTGATTGTGGAATCACATTAGACTCTGCAGCAATTTTCTATTACTTTAGAACATGTCAAAAAATACCACAGTTATGAAATAAAGACCTAGGAATCCTTAGGGGCTGTTCACTTGCAAAGTTTTCTTGAAAAGTTAGAAAAATCTTGAAAATTAAGATTTAGATAAAAATAACTCACACTATGCCATAATCAGGTCTCTTTATGTTTGAGATCCCCATCCTGCGATAGGATAACTAATAGAATGTCAGATGATTATTTAGGTATTTTGGTCATATTGGAATTTTTCGAATAGAATGATCATTTTACCACAGGTTAGACATCATATGCTATGATCATTTTAGTTGTCGGAGTCCAAGTCTTGTACTTTTGTACATAACTGATCAAGTATTAAGCACGTGTGAACTTTTTATTACAAATTGATTGTCTTTGTCATCCGTTTAATTGATTTAGTATGAATGTACGTGACATCCATTATTTGTTGTACATTGTAGGGGAAGGCCGTGATCGATGATGATGACGATTTCGACGTTGGCGACCCTAGTCTGAATCTGATGATGACCGTGATTTGAGTGCCATGCCTCACGTGTCTATGGTGGTCCTAGAATCACGGGTTGAGTATTCTGAATTTAATTTAGACTCTGAATGTTTGTAAGATAATCTAAGTTACTTTGTGAACTAAAGTTGGTTTGTAGAAGTTTGATGGTTTAAACTTTTGTGTGGTCGGATATGGATTTATGATAATATTTATGTAATTTTGGTACTTTTATATTTGGATTCGCTTAATTGTGTGGATGCTTTTTATAAACTTTCTTGCTTGATTGTGGTGTTGTATTGCATGTAGATTGTGTGGCGTTGGATTGTATGTAGATTGAGATTTAATTTGGAAGCCAAAAATGGCCGGAACCTAAAAAAGTAGCATAATGTTGCTTCTGATCAGTCCAATTTATGACGAATTTCCGGGTAACTTATGACGGATGTGTTGGTTCCGATCGCAAATACGCAGCGAAAACGAAAAATAAAATTGATCGAAACCAAGCCCTGGATCCATGTATAATGCTTGGATAATCATGGTAGTAAGAAAATTTACCTATCGAAGCTTTACGATTATGGACGTCAATTAGAGATCCTAGCTTTTCACGATCGTTGAGTGCTCCTCTTCGAAGCCTCCTCTACGGTATCCACACGAACACTCCAAGAACTTTTCTTGCCCGGAAGTGAGGTACTAGCCTCTAATGAAAAGATCAAGATTTTCTGCGTAGGTTATTGTCTAATATCCATTACCCGTCTTCTATCCTTTTTCAGATATATATACATCTTACATATCCGATTTAGAAGAAGAGTCCATATATGACAAGGCCTAGCCCGACTAGAAATAGAATCCAATTCTATTTCCTAGACGGATAATAATTAAGTCATACTTAATTATCTTAAAATATTTAAAGCAGCTGTAGAATCAAATTCTATTGCTTTAAATAAATAATAATAATAATTAAGTCACACTTAATTATTATAATCAGAAAATCATATCTCGTATATTTGAATTTAATTTAAATAATTAAGTCCCACTTAATTATCAATAAAATTCAACTGATCATTAATTAATTTAAATTCATAATTTAAATTAATTCTTCCTTAAAGCGTTCTATGTGTGTGACCCTGTAGGCTATCATTTAATTGGCAATAATTTTATTCTCTAATAAAATTATAAACAATGAGCGGCATCTAGTAATACATCATTGCTACCCAAATAAATAATATTTAAATCGTGATTCGATAAAACCTTTTGTGATTAATGTTCCCGTGTAATATAATCCCTTTAACCAAATATTATAGATTAAACTCGAGGCATGTTTACTGTCATCCTCTTCATAATTTAATCCGGGTTTACTTGATACATGAGTAGACTATTAAGACAAATCATTATTTGAGCACGGCCATGCATTTTATAGTCTCACTCAATCAAGAGGCCAATAATATCTCTCCTATCTGATAGGAGGGTTAAATCCTATATCTATCATTCATATTTCTCATACGATTCACAATATACCCGATGTCCACTTTTATCATCACCCGGTCAAAGGTAACTTTTAATGTAGTCAAAGTATATTATCCTCGTATAGAAATATAATGATCTCAAGTCGAAGGATCATTACACCATTATCACTGTGAGTCTTTCTTATGACATAATTAACATGAAGAATCTCACGGTGGGTCTGTCCAGTACCATGTACCCCTACATGTACCTATGTATTGACTTTAGTATCTCCATACTTATAACCAATGAGATGTGGTTATCAGTCAAAAAACATACTAGTCTATTTATGTATTATTATTGTCCTATATAATAATACTCGACTAGGGACCTTTAAGAATATGATATATTATATAATCTCAAATTCAAGTTATAAATACTTAAACTATATAATGTGTATCATTATTCTAAGGACATTTATTATGCTAATATATCGCAGTAATTAAAGTCATAATAAATACAATTAATAATCAAATGACATAAATGTTTATCAAGATAAACAGTGTATTGCCTCTAGGGCACCTACACTAACAATCTCCCACTTGCACTAGAGCCAATCACCCATGTATCCAATACATATGGAACTAGTGTGACCGTCGTGCTTCTGCTGCGACAGGCCTTTGGTCAGTGAGTCTGATATGTTATCATTTGTGTGTGCTTTACATATGTGTATATCACCCCTTTCATTCAACTCTTGAATGAGGTGAAATCTCCTGAGTATATGTTTGGATCGGGAGTGTGATCTAGGTTCTTTAACCTATGCAATGGCTCCATTATTATCGCAGTACTAGTTTATGGGATCTGCGATCGATGGAACCACTCCCCCATTCAGTAATGAATTTTCGAGTCCAAACATCTTCCTTTGCCGCTTCACAAGCTGCAATGTACTCAACCTCCATTGTAGAATAAATGACTGTTTCTTGCTATGAACTATTCTAGCTTACAGTAACTCCGTTTAGACAAAACAAAAACCAGACTATGATACATTATCATCCCTGTCTGTTTGGAAACTTGTATCAGTGTAACCTTTTACAACCAGTTTCTTTTCTCCTCCATACACCAAGAATATGCTCGTCATGCTCAAAGCATACGAGACATCAGGACGAGTACATACCATTGCACACATGATAGATCCAATTGCTGAGGCATATGGAACCTTCTTCATGTTGTCCTTATCATCCAATGATTTCGGACACTGGTCTTTAGAGATCGTTATCCCTTGAGACACGGGGACACATCCCCTTTTCGCATTTTGCATACCTAAACGATGCAAAACCTTATCAATGTATGTACTCTGACTTAGACCGATCATCCTTTCTAGATCTATCTCTATAGATCCTCATTCCTTGAATGTAGGACGCATCTCCTAAGTCTTTCATAGAGAAGTTGCTCCCTAACCAAGTGTCAACATCCTTTAGAGAAGATATGTCATTCTCCATTAGTAATATATCAACATATAATACTATAGAATGCCATATAGCTCCCACTAACCTTCTTGTAAACACAAGGTTCATCTTCGTTTTAATCAAAGCCATACTATATGACTATTTCATCAAAACGAATATTCCATCTCCTAGAGACTGGACCGTTCATAGCATCTTGGTATGTGAGAGGCTCATCTTCATCTATGAGCATCAAATCACCACATTGAGTCAAGAGAAATCCATATCTCTCTGGCTCATGCATGACGAATTCTACCAGATCTACGAACAACCTGTGTTTCTTGAGCATTATCCTGCTCTTGTTCCACTTCAGGTTCAATGCTATTTTGTGGTTCTCGATCCTCATCGAGATCTATAGTTCTCCCACTGTTTCTTTTGGAAACAAAATCTCTTTCCATAAAGACAACATCTCGAGCAGTAAACACTTTATGCTCAAAGGGAAAATAATACGCCTTTATTTCTTTAGGGTATTCCACAAAATTGCATTCTTCGGATTTAGGTCCAAGCTTGTCAGATACTCAAACGTTTCACAAACGCCTTGCATCCCCAAACTTTCATAAAGTTCATGCTTGACCGTTTCTACTCCCATATCTCATATGAAGTCTTTTGAACCTTCTTAGTAGGAACATGGTTAAGTGTGAAAGCCGCTGTTTCTAGAGCGTGACCCCAGAAACTAATTGGAAGATTTGCATGACTCATCATCGATCGCACCATGTCCAACAATGTACGATTTCTCCTCTCTGAAACTCCATTCCATTGAGGTGTTCCTGGCGGAGCGAGTTGTGATACAATATCACACTCTTTTAAATACTCTTTTAAAATCGGTGCTTAAGTATTCACCCCCACGATCGGATCGTAAGATCTTAATACTTGCACCTCCGCCAATTTGCTTCTCTACTTCATCCTTATATTCTTTGAACTTTTCAAAAGAATCGGATTTATTCTTCATAAGATATACATATCCGTATCTACTGATATCATCAGTAAATGTTATGAAGTAGTAGTAGCCTCCTCTAGCCATCACACGCATTGGGCCACATACATCACTATGTATTAGCTCCAAACGTTCAGTGGCCCTTTGACCCTTGCCAGTGAAAGGGGCTTTAGTCATCTTACCAAGCAAACAAGATTCGCATCCATAGTATGATTCAAAACCAAACTTATCCAAGTATCCATCCATATGTAATTTGGATATGCGTTTCTCATTTATATGGCCTAGACGACAATGCCAGAGGTATGTATGATTTGAGTCATTAATTTAAATCGTTTATTTACTATATTATAGACAGGATTATCTAATATCAAGAACCTATAAACCATTAAACAAACGTGCAATACCATAGGTCAAATCATTCAAAGCAAAAGAACAACTGTTGTTCCTTATTATAAATGAAAAACCCTTCTTGTCCAAACAAGAAACAGAAATCATATTTCTGCGAATAGCAGGTACGTAAAACCAGTTATAAAGTTCTAACACAAGCCCCGAGGGCAAAGATAGATAATAAGTGCCTACAGATAAAGCAGCAACTCTTGCTCCATTACCAACTAGTAGGTCCACTTCTCCCTTAGCCAATGTCCTACTTCTTTGCAGCTCCCCCACATTTCAACAAATGTGAGAAGCACATCCAGTATCCAATACCCAAGATGCAGAAGTAGACAAATTGACTTCTATAACATATATTCCTGAAGTAGAAGCTTGTTGAGCCTTCTTCTTCTTCAGATCCTCCTTCAATCTATCCTTCTCAAGGATTGATGGAACGGATAGAGAGTTTAAGTTGTTTGTCATTATTCAGTATCTACAATGTTAAAAGCACAAAATAAACATTAGATTGTCTGAGTTATTATTATTATGTTCAAATGATTATGATATATTCATAATATATCTCCCACTATTTTTATCAAATTAATAGCCCTTACTATCAATTCGGAAAGTATATCCCATAATTCTTTCTAGTGAGCCAAGATCCATATTTCGTCACATTCTAAGTCAACCACTGGAAGTCCTTAAAATTGATTATTTAGGTAGACAACATTTGTCAATTATATCATATATAATTCTTGGATAGCTTGGTGAACAACCATTGTTCTAATCTATCTAATAGATCTTAACCAAACTCCATGCTTCTAAGTTCATAATGGTCGAATATAACCGTTTATTTTCACCTTATTATGACGACTTAGTTAAGTTTGACCCAATGATCCAACGGCCGAATATAACCGTTTATATTCGTCGCATCTCACCACGATAGATAGGAGTCACCTGCCACTGACAGTCCTTCCCCTTTTCGATCTAGGATTCGATGAGTGTTCATTCATTGGAAAGCATCCGATTAAAACTTAATATTTTGTTTAAGGGATTTTTGAGAAATTTATAACGATCATGATCATATCATAAAGAGATCCTCAATTTCCTTTGAACCAAATATTTCATATTAACATCCTAAACTGTTCATTTCCCAGGTAGATGGAGGATACCAAAGGTCACTCTTAAAACCCATCAACCTTACGAATACGCATATCCGCTTTTGACAGAAAATCCCAATTTTAGATATCAATATCGATATTTAATTATGTGCTTTAAAATCCATATTTTATAAACACAAGAATCTCATGATCGTTTGTTAATTTTAAAATCTTGAATCGTTACAGATTTTATCTTGTTTAAGCAAGCATGGCATGGGTGTCGTATCTAATACATACATTCCATCCTACTTATCTATACATCACATGCATAAACATACATCATATGTAAAGCGCATCAGATAATTAAATATGCTATGGTTATGGCCCAATCCTATGCGATTTTTCCAAGCTAATGGAAAAATCATAGGTCAATCTATGGTGATAATTGTAATAACTAATTATTACAAAATCTCCTGCTTCGCTTCCAAAGCCGCCTCGATTGCCTCCAAGCTTCCTTTTGAAACAATTTACAAAAGAACTCGAGTTGCATTCGAGATAAAACAATTACAAGAGAAAAACGACATGCAAGTCGTATTTAAATATTACAAACCATAAATTTAAAATTTTAAAAATAAATTACAACTAGGTCATGGGGCCATAACCATGCATCATGCTCACATAGCAATTAAAGCATCACATGTTGTATAATCACATTATTATTCAACATAAATTAAATATGATCACATCATAAATAATTAATTAACACATTTAATTAAATATTAATATAGTAATCAAATTACTAATTAATAAAATTTACATGCTTTAATTAAATATTAATATAGCAATCAAAATTACTAATTAATAAAATTCCGCAATTTTTCAGGTTAATTTATATCGCATATACGTAACCTAGCACGCAAAAAGCAGAAAATTGTAAACTGTAAAACAAGCATGATACGCATCTTCTTGTCACGTATAATCAGAAAACTGAACAAACAAGGGAGATGCGCATCTACAGTATGCGTATCCCTTGAAATCATTTTAGTCCGTGCTGATACGCATCTACAGTATGCGCATCCGCTGATACGCATCTACAGTATGCGCATCAGCTGATACGCATTCTGTTCATGCGTATCACCTGGAAAAATTCTACCTGACTAACCCAGTTCGACTTCTGTTCTTAAACACAGCATTGTTTTCATTCCAAATCAATATAACAGACCTTATAATGGCAGTGTAGTCAAATACAATCACGTTTAGTATCTAAACATTCAAAATCATCAAACCCAGTTGATCTAACGAAGTTTACGACCAAAACATGTATGTATGTATATAGCATGAACTCTTCTTACTGCATATCCCGTATATTGCTTACGATATAGAATGGACTGCATATTGTTATTCATACTCACAGAAAAACAACAAACATACAGACACAACAGTATATCAGAAGAGGAAATCGTAGGTTGCATGTTAGCATGTATTGCAGCTTGTAGTTCATGTTAGCAGGTTACATGATCCATTATCTATATGACAGACATATGGACACATTCAAGCAGTACGAACAGATCACAGGATTAGCAGAAGAATATTAATCGTAGGTTAAAGCACCAGACGACCACACATATAAACACATGTTTGCAGGTAATTCACAGATTCATTGCAAATATACGCATGATAAACCGGACAAGCAGAAACGTGTATCTCATAATTGCAAAACACAATCTTGATCGTAAATAGGACTCGCATGGCAACTAACTGGTAAAACTCAGCAGTCCTGTACTTATCTAACACAGCAAGCAAGATGTACTAGATATACACACAGTTGGCATAAGAAAGAGACGCAGCCTTGTAGCAGAATAAAAAGACGCAGGTAGGGTTCATGTGTGTATGGCTCCAGGAAAAACAGATCACGTAAACATCTTAAAGCAGACTAGCATGTATCGCATACATCACATGTCCAGATTTCAGAACTTTTAGTTTACAATAATCCACAGCATGCCATGCAGTCAAGTAAATCGCCCATGCAGACAAGTAAATCGCAGGTTTCAGAACTTTTATACGGCGAACCCAGAAACCATATAAATTGAAAAACTGGTAAACTAATTAGACCAGGCTTGTGATTCTAATTATTACATCTAGATGTATCCCATACAAATAGCAAGTCTCGTATAGATTCACATAAGCACCAAGAAAAACGCAAGTCTTAGTTTATGCAGTAAGTCGCCAGAAGTTAAAAACTTAACTGTTAAAACGAATCTGGTGAACAAATCGCAGGTAAACATGTATCGTATACATCATATAAACCAGATTATCCCATTAAACACGTAGCTCTGATACCATTGTTGGTTCCGATCGCAAATACGCAGCGAAAACGAAAAATAAAATTGATCGAAACCAAGCCCTGGATCCATGTATAATGCTTGGATAATCATGGTAGTAAGAAAATTTACCTATCGAAGCTTTACGATTATGGACGTCAATTAGAGATCCTAGCTTTTCACGATCGTTGAGTGCTCCTCTTCGAAGCCTCCTCTACGGTATCCACACGAACACTCCAAGAACTTTTCTTGCCCGGAAGTGAGGTACTAGCCTCTAATGAAAAGATCAAGATTTTCTGCGTAGGTTATTGTCTAATATCCATTACCCGTCTTCTATCCTTTTTCAGATATATATACATCTTACATATCCGATTTAGAAGAAGAGTCCATATATGACAAGGCCTAGCCCGACTAGAAATAGAATCCAATTCTATTTCCTAGACGGATAATAATTAAGTCATACTTAATTATCTTAAAATATTTAAAGCAGCTGTAGAATCAAATTCTATTGCTTTAAATAAATAATAATAATAATTAAGTCACACTTAATTATTATAATCAGAAAATCATATCTCGTATATTTGAATTTAATTTAAATAATTAAGTCCCACTTAATTATCAATAAAATTCAACTGATCATTAATTAATTTAAATTCATAATTTAAATTAATTCTTCCTTAAAGCGTTCTATGTGTGTGACCCTGTAGGCTATCATTTAATTGGCAATAATTTTATTCTCTAATAAAATTATAAACAATGAGCGGCATCTAGTAATACATCATTGCTACCCAAATAAATAATATTTAAATCGTGATTCGATAAAACCTTTTGTGATTAATGTTCCCGTGTAATATAATCCCTTTAACCAAATATTATAGATTAAACTCGAGGCATGTTTACTGTCATCCTCTTCATAATTTAATCCGGGTTTACTTGATACATGAGTAGACTATTAAGACAAATCATTATTTGAGCACGGCCATGCATTTTATAGTCTCACTCAATCAAGAGGCCAATAATATCTCTCCTATCTGATAGGAGGGTTAAATCCTATATCTATCATTCATATTTCTCATACGATTCACAATATACCCGATGTCCACTTTTATCATCACCCGGTCAAAGGTAACTTTTAATGTAGTCAAAGTATATTATCCTCGTATAGAAATATAATGATCTCAAGTCGAAGGATCATTACACCATTATCACTGTGAGTCTTTCTTATGACATAATTAACATGAAGAATCTCACGGTGGGTCTGTCCAGTACCATGTACCCCTACATGTACCTATGTATTGACTTTAGTATCTCCATACTTATAACCAATGAGATGTGGTTATCAGTCAAAAAACATACTAGTCTATTTATGTATTATTATTGTCCTATATAATAATACTCGACTAGGGACCTTTAAGAATATGATATATTATATAATCTCAAATTCAAGTTATAAATACTTAAACTATATAATGTGTATCATTATTCTAAGGACATTTATTATGCTAATATATCGCAGTAATTAAAGTCATAATAAATACAATTAATAATCAAATGACATAAATGTTTATCAAGATAAACAGTGTATTGCCTCTAGGGCACCTACACTAACAGGATGTTCATCTTTTTTATATTAATTTTTATTTTTTCCACGAATAAAATATTGGTAGCAGGTGGACCCCATTCTTTAACTTCCAATAGATTTTTCGTCGTAAAATATAAATTTATGACAGTATATTTCGTCGTAAGTTCATTTATTAATTTATTGAAAAAGGTGTGTCCCACACTTGAACTTATGACGTAAAGGTATACTTGTGACGAAAACTATACTTATGACGAAAAATCTTCTTGTGATGAAACCAGTACTTATGACGAATTGCATACTTGTGACGAGAATGGTATTTGTGACGAAAATGCGAACTTAAGACTTGAGCAAAAATGACGAATTGTTTTCGTCGTAATTGGACCAATTGCGACGATTTCAGTGTAAAATTTCCGTCATAATTGCCCAGATTTGTTTATTGAGTTTTTATGCTAATTTAATGAGTAATATCAATATGGAAAGGTATTTTCGTGTTCTGTGTTTCTTGTTTACACTACACTCTGCTGCTATATTATGTGATTTGGATGTTGTAAATAGCATAACACTAAAGAAATCAGGGACTGATTCTATTCTACAGTCCACAAATGTCTATGCTCTGAGTTCTTTACTTGTCCGTTTTTAACAAGTCTTATCATTCTGGAAAGCTCTCGGAATCTTCTACATTTTTCGTGTTTTGTACTTTTTCAGATAAAATCATTTTCATAGAGTAAATTGTCAATTTTCAGAACTGGTCAAGATTGATTTTGTTAACAATAGTCTATTTTGCAAGATATTTTGATGTTTGATGTTTGGAATCTTCTTTGAGTAAATTATATGTAAACGCCGCATGAGTTCTATTGGGTTGTGTACTTGTTTGTTTTATTTGACTGTTAATAGATTATAAGTTAATATTAAGGATTTGCTGTGATTTTATTTTCAGGGTGCGACATCGGTATCGAGGTAAGTTACTTTTCGTTGCTCACTATTATTATCAAATCTGTTTTTATTCGGTTATTTTATTATATTCGAAATAATGATTTTTGAAAATTGTGATATCGAAAAGAGAATTTAGAAAATATTTTTATAGAATTCCCCAGTTTTAGTTGCGCATCGAATCATAGAATCCGATCACTGGATAGTGTGACATATAGAACTAGTTTACGCACGTTCCGGAATACATAGATACCTCGTTGATTTTGTCTTATCGAGGGACGTAAACTGGCCCCCATCGAATCATCGAACTATAGAAGTCGTGTCACTGGCATAGTGTGACCGTAATTTAGAACTGTGGGAACAAAATATGATTTTATCGTTTAGACTATTTTATCGATTTTAAAGTTCAGAAATTTTGTTTTAAATATTATTTTGAGTCGTTGGGCGATAGTTACTTGCTGGGCTTTGCAGCTCATTGTTTTAATATATTTCATGTTCGGACTTTTGGAAGCTAAGTAAGAATAAGGATGTGGAGTTATGAATTTCGTGCTATGTGATTTTGCATAAGACTATTCGAACAATTTGATTATCTGTTAGACATTGAATATTGTTGGATTTATGGAGCTGTGTCTCCGCTTTTATGTTTTGAATTATTGTTAAGTTTGACCGCTGCTTTGACTTTTGTGCAATTTCGTATTTATTGAATAAAGAAATAATTTTATTTACGTTTTGAATTTAGAATTAATAGTCCGAAAAATCGGGCTGTTACATTTGATCACTCAAGGTCGTCACTCTACGTAGATGGAAGTATTATTTTATAAATTCTTAATTGAAAGGTGTTGGTTCCAAACAAAAAAAGGACAATTCTTGACGCGGAATAACACCTGTACAGAAGTCTTTTTAAGTAGAACGCAAACCTCGTTGTACCGCCATAAGTTATATAAGCTATAACACAAGACACTAATCAAAGTAAACACAAAATACAAAGAATAAGGAATTTTGTTGGCCAAGTGAAAAAGTCTTTTTTCTTGTATATATTGATACGTTTGTTCTTGTATGTATATAATATCATAGTCATTAAAACCTAGCTAATTCACTACCGTTTACATATTAATCATGGGCCTTAGTTTTAGAATTAACACAAAAACACTCTTACGCCAAAAAATACTCGCTCCAAGTCGACTCACCACGGGGAGCTTAATCCTTACCGTGGTGCAACAATACCTGCTCGTACCTCATTACACAGACCTTCTGGACCTCTAAATCCGATCTCCACCATTCAGAATTTAGATATATGAGGAATTTTGATATTGAGCAAGTCCAAACAATGTTGGAACTTACTCCCTGCCACGACCTTATTTAACATGTCTGCCGGATTTTCATTTCCGTGCACCTTCAATAGAGAAACATCACCATCCTTTATGACATCTCACACAAAGTGATACTTGACATCTATATGTTTGGTACGCGCACGATAAACTTGATTCTTAGCCAAATGAAACGCACTTTGACTATTACACCACAAGTCAACATGATCTTGCTCAATCCCCAAATCACATAGAAAACCCCGTAACCACAATGCTTCCTTCACCCCCCTGCAATGGACATATACTCAGCCTCTATAGTATAAAGTGTCATTGTAGATTGTACCATCGATCGCAACTAACTGGAGCACTGTGAATACTAAACACATAACCAGTAGTAGATCGTCGTTGGTCAAGATCACCTGCATAATCCGAGTCCATAAATCCGTTAACCATACATGCATCACCACCAAAGCATGAACCTTTACCGTAGTGCCTTCAAATACCGTAGTATCCATTTCACTCTTTGCCAATGTGCTTTCCCAGGATTCGTCATGAATCTATTAACCACCTATGAAATATCCGGACATGTACAAACTATTGCATACATCAAACTACCAACTTCACTAGCATAACGAATACGCTCTATATTTTTCTTCTCTGTCGATGTACTAGGAGATTGTTTATTTGAGAGCCTAAAGTGTGGAGCTAATTGAGTCATCACTGGTTTAGCACTTTGCATCCCGAACCTCGCAATAACCCGTTCAATGTAGCCTTTCTTACTTGAGAACAATTTACGGTTCAATCTCTCTCTTCTAATCTCCATACCCAAAATTTTCTTAGCAGCACCCATCTTTCATCTCAAACTCTCCACTAAGTTGAGATTTAAGCATATCTATCTCGACCTTGCTTTTTGAAGTAATAAGCATGTCATCCATATACAATAATAGATAGATATATTCACCTACACAAAACTTTCAAATATAAACACAACATTCATACTTATTTCTGGAGTACCCATGCTTTCGCATGAAGGAGTCAAATCGCTTGTACCATTACCGAGGAGACTACTTCAGTCCATACAATGACTTCCTCATTAAATAGACCTTCTGGACCTCTAAATCTGATCTCCACCGTACAGAATTTAGATATATGAGTAGGACAAACGTTGTCCAAAATTCAGAGCGATCCGACCGTTGAAACTCCGCAAAATGCAAAAATCAAACTTCTAACTCAACCAGATATTTTTTACGAATTTTTTCACATTAGCACCAAAAACTAGCCCAATCTTTCAACCTCACAAAAAGATAATTGTAACTCTAACCCTGGCCTTTGATGATAAAAAAATATATGTGATCCAATGGTTCTACCCTCCTCATCTAGCAAATTGTAATTTAATTTTCCTCTTAATATGTTGCGAAAGTCATCCAACACACATGTTAGGCTGACTTATTCTTCAGGGTACCAAATTGAACAACTGATAAAACTTTTGATTGAACTTTCAGATCCCGCTTTCCAAAAGCTCCAAGTTCTTGATCAACATGTGTATAATCAAAGACTAAACATAACTCAAACTCCTAACAATTTAGACCAGCTCATCCGGCTTCGAAATATCTGTATCGGTAATGTTCTTTCCTGACGTCACCAATGATAAAAGTATAAATAGCTACAACGATCGACACAACATCAATTTTCAAAGTAGTAGCAACAATTGTACAAATTAAGAGCCCAAATGGCTCTCCTTTCGCTTCAGCACTTCCACAAGAATATAAACCTATTCGAATTTGAATCAAATTAACAATCGAAAGCGTAAGTAAAATAATCCCAGAAATACATTCACTTGTTGCTAAAATCATAAGAAAGTCTTACAAATCAAACCCTTCGTGAACAGACTTAAATCGTACACCATCCATGCATGCCTGGTATTAGCTTAAGTACTTTCGCAACAAGGCTTGATAAAAGAAAACAAGCAAATGCCATGACTTCGTAGAGGATGAACATTTTAGCCACTCCTGTACCATCTAGCATTACAGTTGTTACGATTCTCTATTCTCTAGGCTGCAAATGCAAGCCCTAGTTAGGCCGGCGAACACAGCTAAGGTGAATAGTGAATTCACATTAACAAGATCATCTAGTGTTTTGATATGGGCATCTTTCCTATCAAATTTGACTTCTTTCTTTTCATCATTCGGAAATAGATCTGAACAAAAAAAAAGATCAAAGTGAAATATAGAAAACAAAACTGAAACTTTTAACATTCTGTTTATTCGAACAATAAAAGATAAACTCACTTTCAGTTAGTTCTGTCTCAAATATCTACATACTTGCTTAGGCTAATTAACTCATATAGTAACGACAACAAAAAAAGGTGACGATTGAGTATTAATATTGTAGTTTTATGCACACTTGCGTTGCTGTTTTTTTGATTAAAATCACTTTAGAACAATGCATTAGTGATAATTTATTAACTTATGTACTAATTAAACTCCCATGAGACAGCTCTATAAGAAATAACTAAAGCCTGTATGTATTCATACTTATATATATATATATATATATATATATATATATATATATATATATATATATATATATCGATAAAAAAAATATACTACAAAAGTATTAAATAAATTCCTAATGGACAAATGATAATGAATAAAAGATCGCATGTAAGAAGTCAGAACATTATGAAACTGATCTTCATGGATAGTTTGGACAATTTTTAAAAAGACAATTTGCTAAGATGATTTATGTATAGAGCCATCGATCTCTACACTTTGAATCAGATTATGAGTACCAACCTTTTTCTTTAGGTTTTGGAATTTGTCAAAATAAAAGTAAAAATTAAATTAGATTTATGAAGTTACTAAGTCATATAGTAAATCCTCCCTTAGAATTCCTTTTTGACATTTATCGGGAATCAAGTTAAACTGGTCAAACCAAACCAAAATGTTTTCCGACATTAATTATTTGATATTGACTTGAGATAGAAATATCAAGCTAATAATGTTTCCAATACTAGGTTATTTTTGTCAAAGAAATATAGGCATTGACCAAAGGCACAAAAATCGAGATATTTTAAACATTGTTTTTACGAGTCAAAACTGTTCAATTTATTTAAAAGAGTGTTGTTCTTAAATGTTTCAGCCTCAAATATATTTTATATGTTTATTCAAACATTTATATCAATATGCCTTGCCAAAAAGCTATGTCAACTTGCCCAAAATAGATTTTATTCCAAAATACCCGTAAATCCTTATCTTTCCGGATAAAATCATTTTTAATTCAAACTTATTTATTCCTTGGACTTAATAGTCGTTATTCCTCATGAAATATTATGTTTGAATATGTATCAAGTCAAAACATTTGTCGAAGTTGTCGGTAAAGACAAATGAATTTTTCGTTCGCTCCGGAAGACTATTTTAACTTTCGAAAAATCCAAAATAATACTTCCACATATCTTTTTGGCTTGAAACTTGAGATTTATCATTATTAGATCTCTAATTATAATTGATATTAGTTTCATAAATTTTGGTAGACTTTGTTCCGCTACCCCTAAAATCGATACGTAATCGATTCAATGGTCGCTTCAAAGTCCTCGATGGGAATTGAATTTCTAGATGAAATTTTACACATCATTCTCTAGATACATTTCAATAGGTTTACCAAAATTTCATAATTTTTGAAACATTTTTCGATTTATTACAAAATTGCATTTATTGTTTTTCGGTAAGAGCGTTTTCGCGTTTTTATTTTTTGATACTTTATAAAAACGTGTGGGCACTCTTTTCCATTAAAATTTGAATTGATCCAGCTATTTTTGGATGTCTACAAGTACATTGTACCTTTCCCTTATCCTAAAGGATAATGTAGCTTTTAATTTACGTCAAAAATGCTTAATTTTTGGCTATAAAAAACCCCCTTACCCCGCACTTCATTTTAAGCCATTTTGAGCCAACAAAGTACTGAATAAATACACTTAGAAAGATTCTCTCTACTGCACCTAAATATCCAAAAACGTTTCTTTGTGTAAAGCCAACTTTACTTGTTTGATCTACTCCATTTTGGCTTGTTTTTCTTCACCTTTCTTTCTCCATAACACACACCTTTGGTCACCATTGCTTAGGCCACCCCAAGACCCTATTAGGAATCCTATCAAGTGACCTTAGGAGCCTAGGAAATTCAGATTTTAAAGCCCTTATTTCGGCCATTTTCTGACCACTTTCCGGCGACCATTTCGTGTGTGTTTTTAGGCTTCAACTAGCTCGTATCTCTTGTAGCATACTCTTTTTATTAAAGAGAAGCTTGAGCCTTTGTAAGGTCAAGAGTTATAAGCTAGTTTAGTAGTATTTTTTTTTGTGTTGGTTCAATTTTTTCTTTAATAGTGCTTGTATTGTTTAGATCTACACTTACACACACTTACTATACAACACACTTACGTTTTGCTCTTATATACACTTGTTCTTGAAGTTTATTCGTGTAGTGTATCTTCGGCATATTTTAAGGTGTTTAAAGAGGTTGAGTTGTGAATCTCCTCTTTCTTGACAAGTAAATCCAAAGTTGTGATTTTGGATTGAAAGCAAGTGGTTCTATCTTTTGAATTAAGTACAAAAAGTTTACATCTTGTTTTCACCTTAAGTGGTTTAATCTTGATATGAATAAATCAAAATTTTCCTTTTTAAATCTTGTTAAACTTAGCCTTAACTTATTTTGAATTTCAATTCATCAAAGTAAGGACTTTAAGTTCAAGATTTAAACGAACAAAGTAGTTTTATTCCGAGGCCATCCTTATATTCGACTGAATACTCTACTTGTAGAAGTGTTTCTTGATTCAAAGTTGGTCCTTACTTATCTTGGCTTTGATTATTAGATAAGGACTTAACAAATCAAGAATACTCGTGTTCATTTCACTAAGTTCAAACTATATTAGGCCATACTTGTTACATTCGGCCAAGTGTAGTACTTCGAACTATACATTCGGCCACACTAGTTATATTCGGCCAAGTATAGTTTTGTTACGTTACTTTGCACTTACTTGCTATTTAACGACTTATTCTTTTACAGTTTGCGCATTTAGTGCTTAGTATGTTTCCTTCGGAAACCCGTGACATAGCCTAGCTCATATATAATATATAGGCCTTAGTTGTTTATATACTTATATATTGTTGTTCGTGATTTAGTATCGTAACATACTAAGTCATATAATCTTTCATCTTATAAGGTTATTGTTTCGTAGTACTTGTATTCTAATCTTTGTAGTGACGTGAAATGAAGTGAGGTGATCCCACTACAAGAAAATTCGGCTAAATTCCATTGCATAAATTCGACTGGCTTAAATTCGACTGCCGCGGTCAAATTTAATAGCGGACGAATTTAACCAGTCGAATTTATACTTCCGATCGAATTTAATTGGTCGAAATTATTTTTCAGGAAAGGCGGGAAATTTCCCACCTGACAAAATTATTGGACTGCATTAAATTCGACCAGATCTAGTCGAATTTAAAGTCGGTGGAATTTATGTCTTGGTGAAAAAATTCCCGCCTCCAATTTTTAAAAAAATTTATATTTAAATTCGACTAGAACCGGACCCAGTCATATTAATTATAATAATTAATTTTCAAAAATTTAAAAAAATATTTGATTTACATATAAATTAATAAAAAAATTACCACAACATCGTGGTAAGATGAGTTACATATTGAAATTTAGTTTAGCCACTTACGATAATTATATTTTAACAGAAGTAAGAAATTGTTCATTTTGAATTTTGTTGAAGAAGTTGGAATTTTTTTTTAAAAATACTAACTAGGTTTAAAAAATTATGAATTTTTATGTAGTATCATTTTATAACATATCATAATCTAATAAAAATTATTAGAGATCGTAATAGCATGGGTGAAAAAAAAATCTTAGTAATACGATGCCTTTGTTAAATTGGATGATTGAAATATAGGGTTTAAGGTTTGTATTTAGGGGTTAGTGATTTAGTATCAAGGGTTAGTAATCTCGAGTTATTTGAATTAAAATTTGAACGATCCAACCGTACGGATTCTAAGTTTGTTATATTTTAAAAGTTTATGCAAAAAATCAATAAATAAAAAATATTACACATTAATTATTATAGCAAGTTTAAATTTTACTTGATGTATATATATGACTGTTGCCAATCAAATTTATAAATTCGACTGCTGGCTTTCAAATTTAATCATAATATTGTTAAATCCGATTAGGATCCTTGAGTTGAATTTGTAATAAAAGTATCTTTCAATGAATGTTATTATATTTGATATCAATTTATTGTTGTCTTTGAATTAGTTACTTAATATGAATTATGTTATATTTATGTTGATTAGTTCATTGCAATATATCAGCAATAACAACAAAATACATTCAGAATTCTGAAGTTGAGAGCATCAGAAAGATGCTGAATTTTCAAGATCTGGTACACTAAAATTGACTGGTTTCGATCGAATTTATAAATTCGACAACTTCTAGTCAAATTTATAAATTTGACTGGGCCTGGTCGAATTTAAGGTGCCTTAGGCGCCAAATTCAAAATTTTCAAATTTTCAAAATTTTCAAAATTGCGGTCGAATTTGACCAGGGTTTTTGCTAAATTCCACTCGTCTAAAATCGACGAGAATTTTGCAGTCGAATTTAGCTATGTTAGGCTCAAGACATGTCTGAATACCACTATTAACAAGCCTACACTATGTGACTATGTCACACTACATGACCTAGTGATTTCTATCACTGGGATAGAGTATAGGTCTCTAAATGTACTTGTCTTGTTTTCATGAACAATAGCTTTATCATGTATGCTCAGATTTATAATGAGCTTAGTAAAGTTTCTTGCATCTAGAATGTATATAGGCCATTGAATAATTATCCTGGTAGAAGTTCAGAAGTGTTCATGCAGCAGGATAGAGTTGAATAAGGCCATGAAGAAATAAGTTGCAGGAATTTGTCTAAGGCATTATATAGCAAAGTCAAAAGAAAGCTATGTCGTGAAGTCACCAATATCCATGTCGTGAAGTACTATATCGCATAGTCCATTTTGTACTATGTCGAGAAGTCCTCAAGACACATGTCGTGAAGTGTTGAAGTCAGCAAAGTCAAAGGAGCCTAGATCGTGAAGTCCTCAGAAGCCTTATGTCGCATAGTCATCAAATGACCTATGTCGCATAGTCATCAAATGACCTATGTCGCATAGTCGTCAAATGACCTATGTCGCAAAGTCTTCAAAGGCTATATCGCGTAGTCCTCACAAGGGAGATCGCGAAGTCAGTGATAAAGTGGAGTTCACGATATCAACACTTAGCCGTTTATAACAAGACAAATCAAGGTACAGAACCAAGAATCAAAGGAGACAAATACTGAAGCATTTGTTCTGGCAAGGTGGTCCAAAGAACAGATGGCAAATCTACAGCTAAACTTGGAGAGAAAGATAAGAGACAAGCAGCTACAGAAACGGGAAAGACTCCGAAAAGCAGGTGGTCCTTCCTGACACAGTGAACTTCTTATGGCAGGACAAGTTGGACTTTCAGAAGGGGTAGCTGTGTAATATTGTGTGTGCCTAGTTTGTATAGGGGAATATATATATCGTGCACACACAACTGTAAGCTGTAAGAGAGATACACATAGTCATTTGCTAAGCTCTTTTCTCTGTAAGCAAACAAGTTCAAACTGTTCTTGTTTAGAAGCCAGAAATTCGATTGTGAATTTCCTGGAAAGCTGTAGTATTTAATTTGCTTATACAAAGTAGATTAAAGTGATTGTGTGTGTTATTTACTTTCTGCATATTACATATCATAATCACATACAGTTGTTTACTTAGTTTTCAAGATCGAAAAATATATCAAACTATCCATTCACCCCCCCCCCCTCTGTCTAGTTTCTAGTGGTATTCATTTCTAACAAGTGGTATCAGAGCCTAGGCTGTTAACGTACAAACAGGAAAAGATCAAGGATGAGTTCACAGAAACTAAGCAGTATCAAGATTCCTCCCTTTAACAAGGAGCACTACAGTTTATGGAAGAAGAAGATGTTGCTTTTCATCAAAGCTTCTAACCCCATGTATTTAGATATTCTAAAGCATGGTCCCTTCATTCCAATGATTGAGATTGGTGAAACAACCATTGGCACTGAGATTGTACCAGCAAAACATGTGCCTAAAGATCCCTTAAAATACACTGATCCTGAAAAGGATAAAGTAGCATTGGATGGACATCTTCAACTTATCATTTGTGAATCTATGGACTTCAACATGTATGGCACTGTTGCTCATTGTACTAGTGCCAAGAAGATGTGGGATCTTATAGAAGTGCTCTGTGAAGGAACTACTGAAGTAAGAAAGAACAAGAAGCAGATTCTTGTTTCACAATATGAAGCCTTCATGGCTCAGCCAAAAGAGGGAATCACAGAAGTGTTTGAGAGATTCAACAAGCTGATAAACGAGCTCAAACTCTATGACAAACACTATAAAACAGAAGAGCTCAATATGAAGTTTCTACTAACTCTGCCAGATCACTTGGAACCAAGAATCTCTTCTCTTAAAGAAAGAGATCTGACAAAGATTGGTTTTGATGTGTTGTATGGTGTTTTAAAGACATATGAGTTAGAGCTGTTTCAAAAGAGATCTATTCAAGCAAAGCAAGGGTTAGTGGCTAATACCTCCTGTGCACTTATTGCTGACAACCTAAGTCAAAGAATGGACTCTCTTAAAATCAGTCAGGTCAAGATTGAGGAACTAGAAGTTGAAGACACTGGTGATGAAACTCAGGTTGTGTATGATTTACCTGAAGAGGATGAGTTCTACAGTATAGATGAGCTGGACAAAATGGAAAACAAATCTTTTGCTTATATGGCAAGGAGGTATCCTAACATAAGGTTTAAAAGAAAGCAGCCATTTAGGTCCAAGTTCAATAATGGAAACACTGGTGGATCTAGTGGCTCAAACACCTTCAATAAAGGAAAAGGGATTGCTGGTGCTGCTAAAGGTGGATACAAGACAGGAAGTGTGGATAGGACCAAGATAAGGTGCTATAACTGCAATGAACTTGGGCATTTTGCCACTGAGTGCAAAAAGCCTAAACAAGTCAAGAAGGACAAAGCATACTTAGAGCTTGAAGCTAAGTATGAGGCTCTACTCAAGAAACAACAGGGCAAAGCTTTTATTGCTGAGGGAAAATGCTGGGATGACTCTGATGAAGAAGAAGAACAAGAGTACTCAAACTATGCCTTGATGGCATTCTCTGATGAAGGTGATTCAAGTCAGGTACCTATTCTTACTTCTCTTGATATGACTCCCCTTCAATATAAGCAAACTGTTGAAGATATGAGCACTGAGATGTTTAATATTCATACTAGCATGTTAGTAGCTAATGAAGAAATTGACAGACTAACTGCTAAGAATGTTGAGCTTACAAAAAAGAATGAGCAACTTGAGTTAATGGTTGTGAACCTGGATGGTTTGAAAAAGGAGGTTGAGTATCTTAAAAACAAAGTGATTTGTGCTGAGCAGATAGAGAATGCTCTTAGAGAACAAATTGCTGAAACTGAACTGAAACTTAGAAGCTTCAAAAACTCCTCTGAACTTATTCAAACCTACCACAAGGAACACACTGCAGACTGCAAGGTTGGAGTTGGTTTTGACTATGATAATGACAAGGGAAGGAAGAAAGTCAAGGGCAAAGGAAAGGAAACTCTTACAAACAAAAATGCCCCAACCATACTGTCAAGTGTTGAACAGCCCATCTTCAAGAAGAGTGTTGTTGAGTTTGATGAGGAACTACTGATCATCAAGCAACAACTACTTGAAGAAGATGAGGCTGCTAAGAACACTTCTTCCTTTCCTGAACTTGTCAATCAGAAAGAGACCAAAGACAATCTTGTCAAGAGTTATAAAGCAAAGAAAGAAGTTGTTAAGAAAAGGAAACAAAACAGAAATGGTAAAGTTGGTGTTAACAAAGGAAACAACTATGCTTATGTGCCAAATGCTCCCAGGAAACAATGTCAAAAATGCCTATCTGTTAATCATTTGACTCATAAGTGTAGTAAGCCTGAAATTGTTGAAGTTGATAACCTAAGTAACCTTTCTGCTAGCATAAATTCTAGTCATGATTCTTTCTGTGGTAAGCCAAACTGCATGACATGCTATGTGACTGTGATTGCTAACTGTTTATCTCTTAAACATAAACTTGACTCTGCACAATCTGGTGAATCACACACACACATACATTCTCATAGGACAGGGTCCCCAATCAGGGTTGAGAGGGTGAAAACTTCATGTGAGCCTAAGAGTGTAAACTCCAAAGCCACAGAAAAAGTGAAGTCTCCTACTATGAGAAATGCAATTTATGACAGAAGAATTATTAATCAAAATGTTTCTAAATCATCTGGACCCTACCAAGTGTGGGTACCAAAAACAACTTAGTCACTTTGTGAATGCAGGGCAACAGGAATAAAAGAGTCATATGGATCTTGGACAGTGGATGCTCAAGTCACATGACTGGTGATATAGCCCTGCTATCACATTTTGAGGAAAAGGCTGGCCCATCAGTAACCTTTGGAAATGACAACATTGGTTATACAATGGGATATGGCAGTGTTGAATCTGGAAATGTCATTATTGAAGATGTAGCATTTGTTGAAGGACTGAAGCATAATCTCTTGAGTATTGGACAGTTTACCAACAGAGGCTTCAAAGTGGAATTTGATGAAGACCTTTGTTCAATCTCAAAAAGGGAAAGTGGTGAAGTTGTTCTAACTGGTGTGAAGAAAGGAAGCTTGTTTGTAGCTAATCTCAAGGCTGCAGATAAGGGAGAAATTTGTTGTTTCTACACAAAAGCCACAAATGAGGAATTCTGGCTGTGGCACAAGAAACTGTCTCACTTGAATGTTCAGGCAATGAACTCTCTAACCAAGAGAGAACTCATCAGGGATTTGCCTGCCTTGGAGTTTGTGCAAGATGGAGCATGTGAAGCTTGTCAGAAAGGGAAGATTAAAAGATCAAGTCACAAGAACAAGTTGCTCAATACAAACTCAAAACCTCTGCAACTAATTCACATGGACTTATTTGGCCCTGTGAATGTAATGTCCCTTTCCAAAAAGAAATATGCTCTAGTGATGGTTGATGACTATTCAAGATATACTTGGGTGGAATTCCTATTCTCCAAGGATGAAGCACCCCAAGTCATAATAGAGCATATCAAGAGAGTTGATAAAGAAGCACAAAGCACTGGTGCCTCTGTAGTTGCTTTGAGAAGTGATAATGGGACTGAGTTCAGAAATTCAACATTGTATGAGTTTTGCAAAGATAAAGGAATTTCTCAACAATTCTCAGCTCCTAGAACACCTCAACAAAATGGAGTAGTTGAGAGAAAGAATAGAACTCTCATTGAAGCTGCAAGGACAATGCTGCTGGATGCAAAGCTACCCACTAGCTTTTGGGCTGATGCTGTTAACACAGCATGCTATGTGCAAAATAGAACATTAATCAATAAGAAGTCTGGCAAAACTTCTTACTCATTAATGACTGGAAAAAGAGCATCCTTCAAGCACCTGCATGTGTTTGGAAGCAAGTGCTTTGTGATGAAAGATACCTCTGAGCATGTTGGAAAATTTGATGCTAAGGCATTTGAAGGTATCTTCATTGGATACTCTCTGGAAAGGACAGCATACAGAGTGTTTGTACCTGAGCAACACAAAGTCATGGAAAGCATGGATGTTACCTTTGATGACAAGAAAACTCCAGGACTAAAAACAAGTGATCAAGACAGTGTGCTATTGAGATTTGAGAATCAAGGTTATCTTGAGGATTCTGAAAGTGAAGATGAATCCCCTGTTCAAACTGTTCTAGAAAATGAAATTCTTGAAGTTGACAATCTTCTTCAAACACCTGTGCAAGGATTCACATACACAGGGGGAGAAGAAGAGAATGCAACTGTCAACCAAAATGAGATTGGAACAGATCAAGGAAATGAACAGGGGCACACAAGGAAATGGGACAGAGCCCACACTAGGGATCAAATCATTGGAGATCCTAGTGAGGGAGTTAGAACAAGAAGGGCAACATTAAATACTTGTCTGTATAGCTGCTTTCTGTCACAAGAGGAACCTAAATTAATTGAAGAAGCTTTGAAGAATTCTGATTGGATTGTTGCCATGCAAGAAGAGTTGAATCAATTTGAGAAAAACAAAGTATGGGAACTAGTGCCACCTCCAAAAGGAAAGAATGTTATTGACACCAAATGGGTGTTCAGAAACAAGATGGATGAAGAAGGAGTGGTAGTTAGAAACAAAGCAAGGCTGGTTGCCAAAGGATATAGTCAGCAAGAAGGCATTGACTATGATGAGACATTTGCACCTGTAGCTAGACTGGAAGCCATAAGAATCTTCCTGGCTTTTGCAGCTCACTCAGATTTTAAGGTGTATCAAATGGATGTGAAAAGTGCATTTCTCAATGGTGATCTTGCTGAAGAAGTCTATGTGTCTCAACCACCTGGCTTTGAAAGTGAAGACTTCCCAAACTTTGTGTATAGACTGCTCAAGGCACTCTATGGACTCAAACAGGCACCAAGAGCCTGGTATGAAACTCTATCTCAATTCCTTCTTGAGCATCAATTTATCAGGGGTACAATTGACAAAACCCTATTCTTCAAGAAGCATGGAAATGATATCATTCTTGTTCAAATCTATGTGGATGATATCATCTTTGGCTCTTCAAATGAAAAACTCTGTGAAAGATTCTCTAAGTTGATGCAAAGCAAATATGAGATGAGTATGATGGGAGAGTTAACCTACTTCCTAGGCCTGCAAGTACATCAAAGGGAGGATGGCATCTTTATAAACCAATCTAAGTATGTCAAGGATCTTTTAAAGAAATATGGTTTAGAAGAGTCATCCCCAGCTAAAACTCCTATGTCTACTGCAATAAAGCTGGATGAAGACAAGAAAGGCAAGAGAGTTGATATCAAGGTCTATAGAGGAATGGTTGGATCCCTGCTCTATCTCACAGCTAGCAGGCCAGACATCATGTTTGCCACATGCCTTTGTGCAAGGTTCCAGTCTGATCCCAAGGAATCTCACATGATGGCCATCAAAAGGATTTTCAAATATCTGAAGGGGACTCCTAATCTTGGGCTATGGTATCCAAAGGGCACTGGGTTCAACCTGGTTGGTTACACAGATTCTGATTATGCTGGATGCAGAATTGACAGGAAGAGCACCTCTGGAAGCTGTCAATTCCTAGGTCAAAGGTTAGTGTCCTGGTTTAGTAAGAAACAACAATCCACAGCAACATCCACAGCTGAGGCTGAATACATTGCTGCTGGAAGTTGCTGTGCTCAATTGCTTTGGATTAGAAATCAACTCATGGATTATGGACTAGTGTTAGAACACATTCCTCTGATGTGTGATAATACTAGTGCAATATCCATTGTTGCCAATCCTGTTAATCATTCTACTACAAAGCACATTGAGATCAGGTACCATTTCATTAGGGAACATGCTGCAAATGGTACCATAGAAGTCTCTTATGTTCCAACTGAGAAACAATTAGCTGACATATTTACTAAACCTCTGAATGAAGCAGTCTTCAACAGACTTGTGAGTGAAATTGGAATGCTCAATCCTTCATTTAGTTGTTCCAAGTAAGTATGCTAGGTAATTGTTGCAGCAGTAAATTTTCACTGTATTTAAATGATCTATTTGTTTGGAGTGAAAATTAGCTGAGATATGATTTATAAATATTTCAGTATTTTACTGCATATTTTTCAAAATCATATTTGTGAGTGGAGTTGTGAGCTTTTGAGACATCTCGATATAGATGATTTTCAGAGTTCACGACATAGTTCAAATGAAACAGACTTATATCGCAAACTGTTGAGATTGTGAGACTTCGCGACATAGTTCATTTCATGAGTTTGCGACATAGTTAATTCTACGACTTCGCGACTTAGTATAACTATATCGACAAGTCTCCATAGTTGACAGAATTTTGATTTAAATTAATTTTATTTCAAAATTTGATAAAAGTCTGACAAATTGCTTAAAATTCCTAAAAGAGAGCTTTAGACAGGGTATTTCTACTATATCGCAAAGTCTCCCCGATCCTTTCATTTTGAAGACTTTGCGACATAGTTCATTGTTGAGACTATGCGATATACTTTGCAAGACTTTGCGGTACAGGCCATTTTTGACTTCGCGACATACACATAGACTGTACACATTCATAACTCCATATCGCAGTGTCTCTATCATATAAATACCTTTTTCTAACCGTTTGCAACTTTTCATCTTGTCTATTGCTCTCAAACTTTCTAACCTAAGCACAACCTCTCTACTCTCTTTCTTACTCTCTCTCTTGAAATGGCACCCAAATCTCAAACAGTATCATCCTCTATTCCGTTAACCATTCCCAAAGAAACAAATCTTCTCACCATTCCCTCTGAGGCTGAGGCTAAACCCAGGTACAAGTGTTTTGTACGGTTCCTGAATGATTCCTACCTCAGCCAAGCCCTAACCTTGAACCCCACGTTGTATGTTGATGTATTGGAAGGATTTTGGCGAACGGCGTTGGTTTCTACAATGGCCAGGGAAGATGGAACTTCGTTCCAGGAGATAGCTTGTTCAATTGGAGGCAAACACTTCCAGTTTGGGGAGAAGGAGATAAATGAAGCTTTAGGGTTCAAGGTGGAGGGTCATGACCAAGAAGCTACAGATGCTCAAATTGTAGACTTCATGACCCTCATTCGGTATGCAGATGAGATTGATACTGGAAAGCTGAACAAGAAATTTGTAAGAAGAGAGTGGTCATTTCTATTTGATGCACTCCAGAAGGTGTTCCTTTGCAGAAAAACAGGATGGGACCATATCAGTCACATTGCTGTGAAGCTGGCCTATTCCCTAGCCTACAATCAGGAAATTAATGTTGGAGCAATAATCCTCAAGGAATTGACTCAAAGGCTAGGGAGGACAATCCGTGGAAGAGGTAATGACATCTTTTACCCTCGCTTTCTTCAAGTTATTTTAAATTATCTTGATGCTAATGTCCATGACTTGGAGGGTATTGATAAATCAAAGATGGCTTATTCCAAGTCCATGTCCAAGATTCTGTTTGGTTCATTGGACACAAGGAATCAGGTGGATGTGATCTTGAGTGTGACCAAGCATATGCAGGACACATTCGAGTCTTATCCACTTGATAAGCCCATATACCATGCTCTTTCCTGGACAGGGAAGGCTGAGACTGAAGGAGCTTCACAGTCTAACCCAAGCCTCCCTATCCCATCCAGCAACCCCACTGTAAACACCACTGTAGAGTCTAGTCAGCCAAGTGCATCAATCTCTCAAAAGGTTGATGTTCCTAAAAAGAAGAAGAAGAGAACCCTAGCTATTATCCATGAATCTGTAGAGCTAGCAAGTGAGATTCCTGAGTCACCTCTCACCAGACCAAAGAAGAAGTCAAAATCTAAAGCTACCACTGAATCCTCCCAACAGGATTCAGATGTGGAAAAAGGGGTACACCTGCTACTGTCTATGGCCTCTCAACAGGTCATGGGCATTGAAAAGAGCAGCCTCCCCACTGCAAGTTGTAATGAGTCTGCACAGGGTCAAGACCTCACTCTTGACCCTAGGAGTGATAAGGGTGATCAAACACTAAGTGGAGAGCACATCAATGTTGAAACTCCTCCTATTTCTCAGGGGGAGTTGCCAAAATCTAATCTGAACCCCACTTCTCTCTCAGATTCTTCCACTAAAATTTCTTCTGAACAAGAGAGTCATTCTCATGACAATCTTGCCCTTGATCAATCACAATCCAGCCCTGTGATTGAGCCAACTTCAAGTGACATGGTGCTTGACACTGTGCTCACCACTCAGGACCCACATTCAGTTGGTCAGGGAATGCATGCTGGGGCATATCCTAATGACACCAACACAAACATGGAGGATTCACCAGTTTTCACTGGAGACTCTGTGCCTAATTCTCCCATCCTTAGGGATGTGGAACTGTCTTCACAGACAAATAGGGCTGATGTTGTAACACATCCCATTTCAATGGAGACAACATCAGACCCTACAGCCATTCCAAGACTGGAGGAGACTCAAACTCACACATCTCATGAAGTGCTTAGCACTAGCTCTTACTTGGCTCAGGCCACAATGTCAGAATGGCTGAAGCCTGTGCACCATGACAGGCCTTCAGGATCATCATCTGTGCCTTCCAAAATGTCTGAAGAAGCCATACAAGATCTCCATGTGGCACAGATTGATGAGTTCTCAAAGATAGCTCAACATCTCCTCACCTCCAACCTTCCAAATGCTGATTATGAAGCTATCCTGCTATGCCATAAGGAGGATGTTGAAGCTCAACAGGAGAAGATTGTGGATACAGCTGAACCAGAGGGGAATGTGGATGCCTGGTTGGATGCTAAGAGGACTCTCAAGCTCAAGGATGCCCTGGCTTTTGTGAGAGAAGAATACCTCACCTCTCTGGGCTCAAATGCTAAAGATCTTTCTCCTGTTGCCATCTATGAAGCTGTGAATGATGTGTACAAGAACCAGTTGAAGGCTCTGCATTATCTTGGGAAAGGGCTTCAATCAGAGATTTCTTCAATTCAGGAGGAGACAGACAGATCCCTCACTAAGCTCAGAAACTCTTATCTCTCTGATTTTCCCAAGGTGGATGGTATCCTCAAAGAAGTCCAGAAAACCTCCACCAATGTGTCCATGATGGATGTGACTCTTGCCATGGTCACAGACAACATCAAGAAACTGGCTTCTACACTGGAAAATCAAGCAAAATCTACCATCACCACCAATGCTATGTTGAATGTCATGTGGGAAAACCAGTATGGTGATAAGCTGGTGGATGAAGTCCCTCTGTCAGACATCTCCAAATATGACTTTGCCAGGGTCAAAGATCAATCCCTCAACTCATTTAGGTCTCAACAATTATTCTCCAAGGTGGATGGCTTAGAAAGAGAAGTGGCCTCTCTCAAGGATGCAAACAGAATGCTATCTACATCTCTAAGCCAACTAAATGACAAACTAGATGATCAAGGCACCAACACAACAAACATTTTGCTGGAGCAGCAACAAATGATGACCTCAATGATGAGATCTATGAACCTGCCTATTCCTGGGGAAACTCAAGACATTTTGTCTGATCCCAAGCCTAAGGGGGAGAAAGGAAAGGAGGTCAATGTGAAAAAGACAGGGGGAGCACCTACCAAGCAGTCAAAACTTAAGGGCAAGCTCATTGAAGAGACAATAAAGCCAATCAATCTTCCCCCTGTAGAGGTCATCAATGCACAAGGTCAGAAAAGCACAGTCACCACAACATTCTATCCATCCACAATGCCTAAAGACATCTCAACCTCTCAACCTGCTATACCTACTCCAATTGCTAAACCTACCCAAGCTACACTTATCACTGAGGCCAAGCTACAGGAAGTGGCAAACTCTAACATCTATCATGATGAGGCATTCCTGGAGTTTCTGAAAGCCACCTACAAGAATGCTCAAGGAGATGCACAAGTGTACAGAAAGAAGCTCAGGGAAAGTATCAAGTACTTCACAGTTGCAGTAAAGAAAATCAGGGATGTTTATCTGAGAGAAATAATCATGGTGTGCAAGGACAACTGCTTGTGGCACTTAGTATTTCAAACTCTAGAGAAACTGAGGTTTACTGAAGTGTCAATAATTCTGGAGCTGATTGAAAGGAGTGGGGCTAACAATGAAAGTCTTTATAATGACTTGGAGTTGAACCAAAATCAAAGACTGCCTGAGGTCATACCCAAGCCAAGGACAGTAATTTTTCAAAGTCTATCCAAAGTCAGAAGTATTGACCAACTAGTCATTCCCAAAGATCTGCAAATGAAGAATAACTCAAAGATCAATCAAGTGCTGCAAATGCTGAGAGCAAAGAAAGGAGTCAAGACAGCAGAGGAATTAGAGATGATTAACATTCTACAATCTTTTCTGATTCATGGTGTTTTGCCTGAATCTATCAAAGAAAAGAACATGAAGAAGGATGGGGAGGATGATGATGAGGAGAAAACCTACAGGAGGAGATCTCATTCAAGGAGTAATAAGGATGGACCAAGTGACAGCAGCAGGAGCAAATCTTCCAAGAAATCTAAAGATGCTGGTGATGACACAAAGGGGGCAAAGGAGACTGTGAAGAGAACTAGGAGTGGAATTCAGCAAGTCAAGGACATTGCTAGTAGTACTTTAACCACAACACAAGACTCTAAGTCTAGGGTGGGTACTGTTAGCAATGATCCTCCAAAATCATTATCCATGACTTCTGAACCTGAATTTCCACAGATGAAAGATGAAGCCACTAAAATAATCTCAAGAAAACACTTCCACAAAGTCACAGCTAGTGGAGTGTTACAGTGGATGAAGGGGAAAGGAATGAAGCTACTTCCAAGTGATGTGGCACTGAAGACTAATTCTCCTTGTTCAAGAAAGGTATCTCTTGTGAAGCATTTGAAGATCAAGAGTGTACCCAAAAGGATAAGGATAACAAAGAAGACTGGAAAACTCACAAATGTTATTGGCATCAATGTGCTTCCACTAGATGAGGACTATGATGAAGATGCCCTAGTATTTTTGAGGGCTCAAAGGATCTTTGAAGTCAAAGTGAAGTTGGATCATCTAGATATCAAGTACACTGATGGAAGAGAAAGGAAAATGAAGCAAGGAAGCTGGCAATAT
The DNA here is from genome assembly GCA_030848705.1 of Heracleum sosnowskyi. NCBI lineage: Eukaryota > Viridiplantae > Streptophyta > Magnoliopsida > Apiales > Apiaceae > Heracleum > Heracleum sosnowskyi. Next base: position 68,010,523 of record CM061237.1, read on the forward strand.
TTCTATAAGTATGAGCTTGAAAGGATAAATGCCTTACTGAATTTTGAAGAAAAATATGAAAGGACATGGAAGATAGATATTGCCAGGTACTTGAAGTTGCATGCTGATTATGAAGAAAACATGAGGAAAGAGAATGAAAAGAAAAACATACAGAAAGAGAAAGAAATGGCTGAGATGGAGGAGAGGGCTAAGGAGCTAAGGCAGAAAGGGATGTGCAGGGTCAAACAAAATCCTTACATTGTGGAGTACAAAAACTCACATGGAGGTCAAAGCAAAATAAGGATGGAGTTTCTGGACTCATATGTAGAAAGTGCACTCAAGGCTGCAATTGATGACTTGGAAGGCTCACCTCTCATTGAAGAACTGATTGCAAGAGAAGAACTTCAAGAAGCCATCATAGACATGAAGAGAAAAGAAGAAATAAGGAAAAAGAAGATATATGATGATTTGCTAGAGAAGCAATTGGAAGCTGAAGCTGCTGAGCAACAAAAGTAATCTGTAAGCTTTCAATTTTTCTATGTAATCAAATTTCTGATCTCAAGGTTCATGAATTGTTCTTTCTGTTACTAAAATTTCCTTTTATGTAAGTTAGGCTTGTTATCAGACATGAAATTGTGCCTAAGGATCTTACTCACAATTTGGGGGAGATTGTTAGGCTCAAGACATGTCTGAATACCACTATTAACAAGCCTACACTATGTGACTATGTCACACTACATGACCTAGTGATTTCTATCACTGGGATAGAGTATAGGTCTCTAAATGTACTTGTCTTGTTTTCATGAACAATAGCTTTATCATGTATGCTCAGATTTATAATGAGCTTAGTAAAGTTTCTTGCATCTAGAATGTATATAGGCCATTGAATAATTATCCTGGTAGAAGTTCAGAAGTGTTCATGCAGCAGGATAGAGTTGAATAAGGCCATGAAGAAATAAGTTGCAGGAATTTGTCTAAGGCATTATATAGCAAAGTCAAAAGAAAGCTATGTCGTGAAGTCACCAATATCCATGTCGTGAATTACTATATCGCATAGTCCATTTTGTACTATGTCGAGAAGTCCTCAAGACACATGTCGTGAAGTGTTGAAGTCAGCAAAGTCAAAGGAGCCTAGATCGTGAAGTCCTCAGAAGCCTTATGTCGCATAGTCATCAAATGACCTATGTCGCATAGTCATCAAATGACCTATGTCGCATAGTCGTCAAATGACCTATGTCGCAAAGTCTTCAAAGGCTATATCGCGTAGTCCTCACAAGGGAGATCGCGAAGTCAGTGATAAAGTGGAGTTCACGATATCAACACTTAGCCGTTTATAACAAGACAAATCAAGGTACAGAACCAAGAATCAAAGGAGACAAATACTGAAGCATTTGTTCTGGCAAGGTGGTCCAAAGAACAGATGGCAAATCTACAGCTAAACTTGGAGAGAAAGATAAGAGACAAGCAGCTACAGAAACGGGAAAGACTCCGAAAAGCAGGTGGTCCTTCCTGACACAGTGAACTTCTTATGGCAGGACAAGTTGGACTTTCAGAAGGGGTAGCTGTGTAATATTGTGTGTGCCTAGTTTGTATAGGGGAATATATATATCGTGCACACACAACTGTAAGCTGTAAGAGAGATACACATAGTCATTTGCTAAGCTCTTTTCTCTGTAAGCAAACAAGTTCAAACTGTTCTTGTTTAGAAGCCAGAAATTCGATTATGAATTTCCTGGAAAGCTGTAGTATTTAATTTGCTTATACAAAGTAGATTAAAGTGATTGTGTGTGTTATTTACTTTCTGCATATTACATATCATAATCACATACAGTTGTTTACTTAGTTTTCAAGATCGAAAAATATATCAAACTATCCATTCACCCCCCCCCCCCCCCCTCTGTCTAGTTTCTAGTGGTATTCATTTCTAACAAGCTAAATTCGACTAGTTCCGGTCAAATTTAGCTAAATTCGACCGCAAACTTTCAGTGGAATTTAGCCGTTTTTCTTATAGTGTCCTTGTTCTAAGACCCAAGTCTTAGGCGTACTAATGGGGAGTTAGTAGCTTTTGCACAGTGAAGAAAATGAAAGATCCAAGACCTAAGATCTAAGATCCAAGATCGGCAAAGTTGTAGAAGTACATAGTCTACAAAGGTATTTGCAAGTCTTTGAGGAGGTAACTAGGTGTTACGCTCTAAGAGAAGTCTTGTGTTTTTAATTTGCTATTCTATTTTGAGGAGGTTACGGTTATGTTTCGCTCCAAGATAAATAGACAGTGATTAGTTTGTAAAGGCTTCTCCGCCTACTATAAAGGAGTTTCTTTATAGTGGTAAAAATCTCTAGTCCGGGGAGGAGCTCGGGGACTGGAGTAGGGGATAATGAATCCATTAGAGGTTGCGTCATCGCGAACCAGGATAAAAATTGATCGTGTCACTCTCTCTTTTCTTTCTCTCTCTTTATTTTCCGCACTGGTTTTACTTGTTGACAAGTAACGAAGTTTAAAAGGAGAAAAAGATTTTTCAAAATGCCAAGATCTAATTTTTTTTTAAAAAAGGTGATAAGCTATTCAACCCCCTTCTAGCTTATCTTAAACCCTTACGGGACCTATCACAAATAAAGAGTTACTACCTAATCATACGCTCATCTATAGTTGACCAACATATTTAAATCTACACCGATAAAATTTTATTATATTCGAAGGAATTTTGAACATACATATATGTGAAATATAGAAATAGAAACACAAAAATGAGTGAGAATATTTGAGGGTTCCAGCTACTGTTTTGATCAAGCAAAAATGATGCTTATTTCATTGGATTGAACCACTATGTATGGGCTAAACAAATACACCATCCACTCATCAAATTGTAACTGCCCAAACATTCAATATAATTATATCATTAATATAATAAATATGTAATTTACAAATAAATATTTGTAACTTTCAAACACATAAATTATGTATTTTATTTTTTTATTAAATTTGATAAATAAAAGTCAAATACAAAAATATTATATTATATTTTATAAGTAAAGATCATTATTAAATTCTTATGTTCAGTATTTTTCAAGTTATATAAAAAATAAATACATATTTTTTAAGAAGACCAACTTTAACTAACACAAAAAATATAATAACACAAAATAATAAAATAAATTAAAGATACAATAATAAAATAAGTAAAACAAATAAAACAAATAAAAAATAAAAATAGAATAATATATAGAACAAGTAACACTAGGTCACGTGATCATTAGACAAACCAAGCAAAACAAGTAATACTAGGTCACGTGATCATTAGACAAACCAAGCAATAACACTAGGTCACAATAAGCTAACATCACTTGCCACACAATTTGGTATACGACACGAATACGACACGAATAATTATTGTTTGGGTGCAAAAATTTGGTATACGAATATGAAAGTACATGAACACGAAAAAATACGGATATAATTAGTGTCCGTTTGGGTTTTCAAAATAAGTACACGACACGGAACAAAAGTACACGAATTAATTAAATAAATAAATAATTTAAATATATATATATATATATATATATATATAATTTATAATATTGTATATTTAGAAAATATATAAGTAATTACATATGAATACTAAAATAGAAGTTTAATGACTCATTTGTAGTAAGTTATACATTTAGATATAAAAAGTATACATTTATATATATATATATATATATATATATATATATATATATATAAGTTATACATATTTACAAATTTTTGTAGAATTGTATGTAAATATACATATTTAATACACATTTCAGAAAAATTTAAATAATAAAAATAATTCTATATTCAAATTAACTCCTTATCAATACTATTATATAATAGACGAAACATTAAAAGTTTGGTTGGTCGGTATGGTACGTTGTGATTTTATTTAATTGCCCTTAATTGTATTTCGTGTTTTTACTTAATTAACCTTACTTATTTATAGAAATATATTATTAAATAATAATATTACCTATTTATAACCAATTACCTTTTTTCCGTAAAATACATTATTTTTTCTAACAAATTACCCTACTTTTTCAAACATGCCAATTACCTTTTTTAACTAAAACATGTTAGTTTTTCTATTTTTCCTTACTAAAACTCCTCATTTTCTAAAAAAATCACGGACAAACCTTTAGTTATTTATTTTTAAACCTATAATATTATAATTATTTTTTAAAATTTTACCTATTTTAACATGTCTACTTATTTTTCTTAACAAATGCAATCACTAAGAATATTAAAATATAAATAATCAAATACCTATTTATAACCAATTATTCTAAAACACATTATAGATTTTTTCTAACAAAGTTCCTTCTTTTCTAAATATATCACGGGAAATTGTCTTTCTCAATTTGCTTTTTCTATTTTTCTCATTTTCCAAAAATATCATAGGAAACCCTTTACTTATTTATTTTAAAACGAATTTAAATACTTTTAATTATTAAATTTTAAAACCTCATTTTCCAAAAATATCACGGGCATTTACCTTTTTAAACTAAATATATGTTACATTATTTTATTTTTTCTTACAAAACCCCCTCATTTTTCAAAAATATAACGGGCAAACTGTTACTTATTTATTTTAAAATCTGTTTTAATATTTTTAATTAATTAAAAGTATTTAGCTATTTTAACATGCATACTTATTTTTTTTAACATTACAATTAATAAAATATTAAAAATATAATAATAAAATAACAATTAACAATAAAACTATAAATATTCAAATTGATGAGGACCGTCAGATATAATATTAAAAATTGTATTTGATTAATAATAGGATAGTATTTAAATACTAAAAGGTGTATTTTGATAATTTAAACCTATTATAAATGGGTTTCTATATTGAATAGAAATCTTTATGTAAAAATTCATAATTATCTTCTCTTTATTTTATGGATAGTTCCAGTTAGATAATAATTATTAAACCATCATTAAATTAAAGATAATTTTGTAAGCTTCGCGTGGGCTGTAAAATCGTTAAAATTTGTCTAAAACTCAAGATAGAGCCCAAGAGCCCAAACAGTAAAGTTATTATCTAAATTTTAATAAATATTTTTTTATTATTGTAGCACCAATTTAATTTTTTTCCTAATTCTTTTAAATTTATAAATTCTTTGTTTATTTCAATAAAATATTAAAATCAATTTAAGAAAAAATTAAAATCGATCTGGTCCGTGTACGATCAGTATACGACCAAATTAATTATTACAGTTAGATCTTAAATAGATCGATGAGAATTGTTAGATCTAATATTAAAAAGTGTATCTGATTAATAATATAATTATATTTAAATACTAAAAAGTGTATTTTGATAATTTAAAATTTTTCTATGTAAAAATTCTTAAATATCTTTTCTCTTGAATTTATGTATAGTTCCAGTTAGATAAAAATTGTTAAACCAAATATCAAGATAACAATTCATATCGATTACAATGATACCCTACGTTCTAAGAGACTTAGGAGAACTCCTGTACATGAATAAATTTAAACACTTTTTTTTCTGAAGGAACATAACAATTCGATTAATCCAAATTATAATTATATTATTTTACATATAACAAACATAAAAGGATAATATCAAAATATTATTAAAATGTTGAGGGTTTCATATTCATAAACGATAATTTTGAATATAATACTTATATTAAAAGGTGTATTTGATTAAATGTAGGATTATATTTAAATACTAAGAAGTGTGCTTTGATAATTTAAACCAATTATAAATTGGTTTTCTATATTGAATTGAATTCTTTGTGTAAAACTTCTTAACCATCTTTTCTTTTCAGTTTATTTTATGGGTAGGTCAACTGGTCAAGTTAGATAATAATTATTAAACCATCATTAAATTAAAGATAATTTCGTTAGTTTCGCATGAGTTGTAAAATCGTCAAAATTCAATTTCTAAAACTCAGGATAGAACCCAAATATTAAAGCGAGTATCTAAATTTTAATAAATATTTTTTTTATTGTAGCACCAATTTATTTATTTTTTCACTAATTCTTTTAAATATAGAAATTTTATGTTTCTTTTGATAAAGTATCAAAATTAATTAAGAACAAATTCAAATTGATAAAGAATATAATAATATGAGAATAAAATGTTTTATAATCATAACATAATTTTTATTCTATTTAATAATTTTTAAGTAATAATGTATTTTAAAATTTTATTTACACAGTAAATAAAACCGAAACATTAAAAATAAAAGCAGTTAGTAAGATACTTATATCAGTATATACTTGATATCCTTATTATATTAAATCCTTATATATAATAATCATAATAGGGATCTTATCCCAAATTTTGGTCGTAGACAACCAAATTAATAAGGACCATTAGATCTTAACTAGATAAATGAAAATCGTTAGATCAAATATTAAAAAAGTTTATTTTATTAATAATAGGATTATATTTAAATTCTAAAAGGTGTATTTTGATAATTTAAACCAAATATACCAAATATAAATAAGTTTTCTATATTGAATAGAATTCTTGATGTAAAAAATTCGTGACTTTCTTTTCTCTTCCATGGACAATTCCACCTAGATAAAAATTGTTAAACCATCTTTTAATTAAAGATAATTTAGTTATCTTCATCTGGGATGTAAAATCGTCAAAACCTCATTTTTAAAACACAAGATAAAGCCCAAATTAATAAAGTGAATATTTAAATTCTAATAATAATTATTATGTCATCATTATTTTAACACCAATTTAATTATTTTTTTCTAACTATTTTAAATTTAGAAATCTATGTTCAAAAATTAAAATCAATCTAAGAAAAATTCAAATCAACAAAGAATATAATAATACGAGGATAAAATTTTATAAAATTGTGCATATTTTTAATCCTATTTTATTCAGTTTTATATCATAACTAATCAAATATTATTTATTATTAAATAATAAATTATACGTATATGATGATTTTGTTTTATAAGAACTCATAGAGACCTAATTTCATTGTTAGCAGAACTATATTCATATTAAAAAAAACCTTATTTTGAAATTTTAGACTCAGCTACAGAAGATGCCAAACTTTTTAAATCTATATACATTGTAAATTATTAAATTCGAAACTTTAAAAGTTTGCTAATCAATTAGTATATTACTTTTCTGAAAAATCGTACTTTACAAAAAATATTATCAAATAACATATGTCTGCAAGAAAAAATGAAAAAATTCATATTTTTCAAAAAAACCTATAAATTTTAATATGTTGTTGGTAAATTCAAACCTTAGATCATTCTACATGATAATTTTACTTTATATCTAATGTTTTTCAACAATTTAATTTGAAAGATTCAGCGATTATGGATTGAGTGATCAAACAAAGCGACCAAACTTAACTTATAAGGAAGCTTTCATTATTTAGTCTTTAATATAATAAGATAGATATTTATCGGATATACTATAAAAAATGAAATTTATACAGAATTTTGATCACGGTGTACTACTTTAAAAGAAGAACCATTACAAAAAAATTATATTTTAATTGATAATTTATTTTCTCAAAAGTTCAAAGTTCCCGCATCTTTAACATATTACAAAAAAAGAGTATATTATATTTTAGCAATAAATATTTAAAACAATTATAAATTAAAAAAATTATAAATATTAAGAAAAATTAATGATGTTATCATGGTAGTTTGGTCCTAAATACCGCCAAAACATTCTCAACTGTTAGATCCAATACTTTTAAAAATACATGATCAAGATTATATCATATAAAAAGAAGTTATTATCTAAAAATGATATAAGTTAAAAGATATTATATTATGATTGGATTTTCTAAAAAGTCAAAACATAAAAATAGTTGTAATTAAATAAGGAAACTCATTTAATACCAAAATAATAAAAATCGTTTAATGTTAAATAGATAGGTGAAAACCGTTAGATTTAACGTTAAAAACTGTATTTGGTTAATAAAGGGTATTCTAATAATCTAAACTACATATAAGTAGATTTCCTAAATCGAATAAAATTCTCAACATTAAATTTCGTCACTTTATTCTCTTTTTAGTTTTAGAATAGTTGTTAATTGAAAAAGAACTATTAAACCACAACTAAATTAAAGATTATTTTGTGAATTTTATGTGGACTATAAAATTGGCAAAATCTAATTTTTATAACTCAATGTAAACAAATATTAAATTGAGCGTGTAAAATATAATAAATATCAAATTTTTAACTATAATGTTTTTGGCTAAATCTTTTTTAACAATAATTTAATCATGTAAACTAATAACTTTTAAATATTAAAATATTCATAAATAAATATTAAAAAAACAATCGTGTGTTACATGGGTAATAAAAATATAATTATAAACAAAATAATTATAAATAAAATTTAAGTAACCGTGCATCGGACGGCTATAAGCTAGTACATGAAAACACACGGTACATTGCCAGGTCTATTTGCGGCCCAAGTACCATCATTATAAGTTACAAGGTAGTAACGATCGATGGCCGATTGGTATAGGCCGTCATCATTATGTGATGTCAGTGACACCTCATCTGGGCCACACATCGTGTCTTTCATGTGGAATGAGACACGTTAGCTGGACCCTTCCACTTTGCATTGACACGTTGACTATGTTTTTCGTCGGTCAACATTAATAGCAACCAGAAAAAGTGAACAGCGATCAGGTTTAATATGAGTGATCGTCTTCAGAACTCATGTTTAACTCTCTGTGCTTATTCATTGTTGGTTCTGGTTGTTGCTGCAGTTAAAAGGTCGAATCATGGAAGTTACGTGGAATTGGAAAAAATAATTCATGTTTTATGATTGAGCTGTGCAGTGTGTGCGGATAAAAAAATCACTTGAAGGCTATCCATAGATTATACTACTTTCCCTTGTTTTCGACATGCAGTAAAAACATAAAATTGTAGTCAATGTTCAGTTTTAGATTCTATATCAAACATAAATTTATTTTTGCGTCAAATAAAAATTATGATAGCCTGAAGAACATAAAGACTAGATTTCCAAACACTCGTGTAAGCAAAACAAATTTGGCAGGGCAGAGAATTAAACAGCTGATTGAACATTGATCAGACTAGCTCATCCCCTGTATTGGCAATCTTCTCTTCTGATGGATCACCAGTAATAGAAGCATAAATAGCTACAATCATGGACGCAACATAAATTATCAAAGCAATGGCAACTATTGTACAAAGAGCCCAAATAGCTCTCCTTGCTTCCGCACTTCCACAAGAATACAAACCTATTCGAATTTGAACTAAATTCACCACCGAAAGAGTAAGCAAAACAATCCCAGCAACAGATGCACTTGCTGTTAAGATCACAAGAAAGTCCTTCAAATCGAATCCTTCACGAACAATCTTGAAACGTAGACCATCCATGCTCAGAATTAGCTTAAGTACTTTCGCGACAAGGCTTGATAAAAGAAAACAAGCAAAGGCCACGACTTCATACAGGATCAGCATTTTAGCTGCTCCAGGTCCAGCATTACAGTCATCACGACCCTCTAGGCTGCGAAAGCCTGGTGAAGTCTGAGTTAGGCCAACGAACACAGCTAAGGTGAATAGCGAATTCACAGTAACAAGATCATCTAGTGTTTTGATGTGAGCATCTTTCCTATCAAACTTCTCTTCCTTCTTTTGCTCCTTCTGAGTTTTTGTTGCTTGATCCACTACGGGTTTTTCCGGGATATCCCTTTCAGACATCTGGAAAACAAAAACAAAGCTAGATTGAACTGGATTACGAACAACTGAAACTTATTATGCTTAACTAATTAACTCTTCATATATGATTGACCCCATATATATAGGGAGGGAACCACAAACTAATGTGTCGATTGAGCATCTAATTTTCTAGTCCTGTACTTTTCTATCTTGTTGTTTTCTGGCTACTTGTATTTCTACTTTGCATGTAAACGTAATTAACCAGCAGCCTTCATTGAATTGTTCAGACTTCAGACCACTATACTAGTCAAACTTAATTAAATAGCTAAATTTTATTGTCTTCATAGAAATAAAATGCCAATTAAAATTTAAGAATATTTTTTTTTACTAATTGAACACACACACCTTATCAAGGGAGGGAGGGAATACCGCTATACCAAGAGATGTTGGGTAATTTCAGAAATATTGATTAAATTCATGATAGGAAAAAAAGTCAGAAAATTGTGAAAGAGACCTCCACGAAGTTGTTATGGTTCTTATACAATTTGTAGGAAGAAAATAATTTGTTTATTTACTTAAATTGAATAAATAGTTGTTAGCTAATCATAATATATAGTTGACCAACTAATTAATAATAAAGTGATGCCAATGTTTGTTAGATCTTTTTTTATAAAAGAATAACACTCACTCTCAACAAAAGAAGATATGGCAAACAATTCTATTTTTCATATCTTCTAAAAATATATATTCATTTTAAAAAGAATGTGCATGTGTTTAGAGCTCTTGTTAGTTGTTAGAGATCATGCTTAATGATGTTTATGGTTGTTGGACAATAAAGGGTCAAATCAGGAAAGGTGCATTGTCAAGTGCGGATAAAACAATTTGCCTGAAGGCTGTTGAATATTATCAACTTCAAGTTAGTTAGCTGTGAGGGTAGTTTAGTCTTTTCAGTAAAACTTCAAGTTAGTTAGATTTGAGGGTAGTTTAGTCTTTTCAATTAACAAGTTAGTTACAAGTTTGTTGGGATAGGATAAATAGACTTGAAGTTTGAACATTTTCTAGTTAGTTAAAAATGTCTTCTTTTCCAGAAAATGTAAACAATATATTGCTCTAGTTATCAAGTTTTGATGTATTGATTGAAGATGGATTTACATTTCTAACATGGTATCAGAGCTCCGAGTAACGATTCTGTGTATTTGCTTTGCTTTCTGCGGGCGATTCTGCAAGTTTTCTGTGTTTTGATTCTGCGATTCATCTTCAAAAGTTTCGATTCTGCGATTCATCTTCAAAGTTTCGATTCTGCGATTCATCTTCAAAGTTTCGATTCATCTTCAGAATATTGGTATTATTTCTTATCTTGATGTTGTGATTCGATTGATGTTCTTGTGATTCTATTGACTTCTTTCTGAGATTTTCTTGGTTCGATTATGCGATTGGTTTAATCTGTTACAAATAGCTGCAATTTGGATTGATTTTCTTTGATTCTTGATTTCTTGATATCATCTTTGTGATTTAGATCATGTGTTGAGTAAAGTTTGTTAAGATCTTGAAGTTTGTTTGTAAGAATAGTTGAATTGTGAAATCAAGAACTGTTAAGAATGTCTGCATCAATGTCACGATCAATTGATCCTTCGCAAGATCCGTCTTCACACTATTATTTGCATCCATCTGATAACCCTGGAATGAAGCTTATTTCGATACAGTTTAATGGAACTGGATATAATGACCGGAAGATGTCATTTTTGATTAGTCTATCTGCTAAGAATAAGTGTGGTTTTGTTGATGGCACAATTGTTAAGCCAAATGTTATAGATGATTGTTATAGAGCTTGGGAACGTTGCAATAGTATGATGATATCTTGGATATTAGGTGTTTTGGATCAAAATCTTGCTAGGAGTGTTTTATACTTTAAGTCGGCTAGAGAGATTTGGGTAAATTTGGAGGAACGTTATGGTCAAGCTTCTGGAACTTTATTGTTTGGTTTACAACAATATTTGTATGAGATTAGACAGGGACAAGATACAATTTCTGTTTACTACACTAAGATGAAGATGCTATGGGATCAGCTTGATGCAGTAGATCCACTTCAAAGTTGTGTTTGCACTAACTGTACATGTGAATTGAGTCAAAAGTTGTTGAAATCACAAGAAGATAGAAGATTAATTGAGTTTTTGATGAAACTGAATGACAGTTTTGAGATGATAAGAGGAAATATACTGGTAATGAGTCTTTTGCCATCCATTTCACATGCTTACAGGATGTTAATGCAAGAGGAGAATCACAAGAAAGTTAATCAGTCATCATTGTCATCAATCGAAGATGGTATGGCTTGTCTATCTAATAGGAGAGGTTTTAATGACAGATTTAAAACACAAGGATATGATAGCAGGAGTAATGGATCATTTGAGAACAAGAACAGAAATACATTTTTCTGTGATCACTGTAAGATGACAGGGCATACTATTCAAAGATGTTATAAACTTCGTGGTTATCCTTCTAATTTCAAGAATGACAGAGATAAGAAGGCAGCATCAGCAACTTTAACACAATCACAGGATGAGGATCAATCAGGAACAGAGTCTGTGACTTTCACAGCATCTCAATACCAGAAGTTACTTCAACTCATTGCTAAGGATAATTCTGGTGAAAAATTATCAAATCAGGATGACAATACTAAAGCTGCATATGTTGCAGGTAAATACTGCTTCACTTCCTCAACTGGATTAAACTGGATTGTAGACAGTGGTGCCACAGACCATATATATTGTGATATGTCCTTATTTCACAGTCATGTTGATATTCCAGAGGCAAATAATTACATTACTATACCAAATGGAAATAAAGTTCTTGTTCAACATATTGGAGTTGTTCATTTAAGTAATGATCTTATTTTGAAGGATGTGTTTTGTGTTCCTGACTTTAAATTCAACTTGATTTCTATACCTAAGATTTGCAAGGACTTAAATTGTCCAGTTACCTTTACTGATGAAAAATGCTTCATTCAGGGCCTTTCAATGAGGCCAATTCTTCTTGGTAATTTTAAACATGGGTTGTATTACTTAGAAGAGGACTCATTTGTACTTCATCAACCAGTCTCTTCAGTAAATGCAGCTTCAACAGAGATAAATAAAAAAGATGCTGATAAGGTCAAATTGTGGCATTTGAGAATGGGTCACTTGCCTACAGCAATGTTCCATCATATGAAAGGTGTTTTTGACAAGCCATGCTCCTTAGACAGTATTTGTCAAATTTGTCCATCTGCTAAGCAAGTAAGACAGTCTTTTCCTACTAGTAGTATAAAGAGCACAAAAAGATTTCAGTTGTTGCATCTAGATACATGGGGACCATTTCGAGAACCAACTTACAATGACAACAGGTTCTTCTTCACTATCATTGATGATTTTTCTAGAATGGCATGGGTTTTTTTAATGAAAAATAAGTCTGATGTCAGCACCATTGTTCCTACTTTCTTTGCACATATAACAACTCAATTTCAAGCTGAAGTTCAGACTATGAGAACTGACAATGCTCAGGAATTATGTCATGGAACTTTATCAGTTTTATTCCAGCAGAAAGGAATTGTGCATAAAAAAAGTTGCATTTATACTCCACAACAAAATGGTGTTGTGGAGAGAAAACATAGACATTTGCTAACAACAGCAAGGTCACTATTTTTTCAATCAAAGTTTCCAATTCAATTATGGGGTGAGTGTCTTATGAATGCTGTTCATTTGATCAATAGAATGCCTTTATCTGTCTTACAAAACATCAGTCCTTATGAAATCTTTTACAATTTACCTCCTCCAATTGATCATCTTAGGGCTTTTGGTTGTCTATGCTTTGTTTCTACACTAAGTAGTAACAGAGACAAATTTCAACCAAGAGCTAGTTCACATGCCTTTATTGGATATCCTAGTGGTACAAAAACTTATAAAGTCTTAAATTTAGAAACTCTGGATATTCATATTTCAAGAGATGTTGTTTTTCATGAACAACATTTTCCTTTTCATGTTAATTCCAATTCTCCATCTGTTTTTAAATTTTTTTTACCTCAGTCTACAAATATTTCTTATATTTATGAAGAGAGTGTACCACATGTTTTTCAAGATTTATGTCTTTTTCATAGTTCACCTTCTTCATAAACAAATACAACACCTACTACCCATTCTTCACATTCTCCAGTCTCAAATATCACACCTACTTCTCAACTCCCCTCTTCTGATGATCCTTCAAGTTCTGATCATACACTCAGAAGAAGTACTAGAAATGTCATTCCACATGTATATTTGACAGATTATGTCTGCAACTCCAGTCAATCTATTCCCAATCAACATTAGTGTAATCTGGTGTCTTTTTCTGCCTTACCAGTCTACCACAAATCTCTTATTGCCACTTCTGAAACTTTGATTGAACCTGCTACTTATAAAGAGGCTATACATAATCCAATATGGATTGAGGCAATGAATAAGGAAATCCAAGCTTTAGAGGCTAAAAACACCTGGATTCTGGTTGACCTCCCACCTGGAAAGAAGCCTATTGGCTGTAAATGGGTTTTTAAGATCAAACTTAAATCTAAAGGAGAGGTGGAAAGATACAAAGCTAGACTTGTGGCCAAAGGGTTCAATCAAAAATGGGGAATAGATTATCTAGAGACTTTCTCTCCAGTGGTAAAGATGACCACAATCAGATGCTTACTTGCTATTGCTGTAACGCCCCCAGATCCGGGGTCTGGGATCCAGGTCGTCACCTCACCATCCAATCATATAATACCTGTATTAACTCAATGATCCAATCAAAACAACATCATAGACCCCAATCTCTTACTCACACAAGTTATAGCCTTAGAAACGATATACAGTAACATTAGTTATTACAAACCAAATGTACTATCCAGGATCTCACACTACTAACTACAACCTCTACATGGAATTATTACAACCCATTTTGTAAAGTTACTTAATAAGGATAGCTGAACCTATCCAACTTACTCATACAGTAACCTTTTTGAACTGCATTATCTCAAGGGAGTATTTTCCACATTCCTTTCCTCGCAATACGGGACGACCAACTATGGTCTCACTGAAAATATATTTTTTAACAAAGCAAGAATGAGCGAAAGAATGCTCAGCAAGTTAACTAGTTACTAATATAAAGTTCTTCTAACAATATAAATTAAGTAGTACATAGTTTTCCCATTAAAGTATTAATACTTAATATGAAGTTTAGAATACTACCGTATGAACGAGTTTAGTTCGTAATTTAGAAATACACTATCAGTGACTTTGCACGATTTGTAGAAATCAACAAGTACGCAGTTCTATATACTGCGAGATGAACAACACTAGTTCACAAGTTTTGAAATACCGTTTGTCTTTCATCAATAATTAAACAGAATCATTTGTAAAAGAACAATCTTTAGTTCTTATCAACACTATCGGTAACTCAGCACCTTGGCTTTCGTTATAGTGTTAATATCAATTTCCAAATTGGAAGGATGGGACTTATATAAAAATAAAACATGACATGGATTGACGATGATCAGTCGCCACATCCAAATCAACCGCGGGTCTTTTCTACTAGTAGAAGGGCAAAACCTCCATCCGTAATTACCCTGGACGAAAACTCCATCTGTAATCGTCCTGGATGAGAACTCCATTCATAATCATCCTGGCGCATTCGGCCAATAGTTGATGGACCGCCTGGCTAACGGCCTCTTACACTAAACTCGGGATCGCCCGTCGACGATCTTGCCACCGCCAGAGTCCCCTTGTTTTACTTTCTTCCAAGAATCATTTGGAAATAGAAAATTGAGTAGTTAAGGTCCGACCTCGGTCAACCCATACTTACTTGAAAACAACGCTACTTGAGCAAAACATGACCGGGGGTTTTCACAAAAAGACTTCGAGTGAGAGGGTATACGTGTTTAAACCTTTCGAAGCATCTTGGATAACTTTTTAAATAATATTTGAAGTATTTTTGGAAACGTTTAATATATTTAACAATAGATTTTATCCAAGATAAATGTTTTTGGAATATTTAATAAATGAAGTTCATTAAATAATCGTAAGTGCATATACTATCTCCCGAAGAACCTTTCGGGTTTACATAGTTATAATACGTCAAAACAAAATACCGCTCCCCGGTCAACTCTACTTTTTGGACCAACGCGCTCTATTCCTAGAGCCGTCGTCCGAATATTAAATATAACGTACCATGATCAACGAAGTATGCTTTATCAAAACTTTAACATATAAAGTTCATAACATCATTTCAGGAAAATATACTTGATATCAAAGCTGTAACACAACAGGATATAGCATAGGTATAGGTGTTTGAGAAACGGAAACTTGCGTAAACATGCTCCATATATATTTTCATAAGTAAAACATAGGATTAGAAATATTGTCACAATACTCTGATCAAAAGAGTGCATATATATTTGAATAAACAAGTATTAAGCATTTGAAAATATACCTACTCTGAACAATAGAGTAAGAGTTAGTTAAACTTGCCTGATGTCCAAGCTCTAACTGGATGTCATTTCTTCTAGTCCTGGAACCTCTACCAAGACAATTTATAACCTCAATTAGTCCTTCGATTAAATCCGCTTATTCTAAGTAAATTACACTTTACCCGATTTTCACACTCTGGGGTTCGCTTAACTTACTATATTTTATACCTCTTGCTAACCATTTCTAATCTCGTTATTCACACCAATACGTTATCTTAATAATCCTTAACAAGTTTCGTGTTTTAGTCGACTCCAAATCACTCTTTTAAATTAGCCAAAACGGATGGTCAAAGTAGTACCTCTATAGTTGACTTTCCATAAAATCACTATTCCGCAACTCACACTCTAACACTTTTAGTAAATCAGAAAATTAATAATAAATTACGAAACCACCTCAAGGAGCTTCTTGAGTATTTTTAATATTTATCAAAAATATCTTGATTTGAAAACATGAGTCGAAATAGGTGAAATGCATTTTAAAAGTCGAGTCAACTACGGAGTTTTACTATTCGCGCTCGTTTCACGAAAACGCTCATAACTCATTAACCGTTAACGCTATCAACACACCGTTTTCGCGTGTACGATCTACACAATGTCTAGAATATAATCCATCAAAAGTTTAGTTCTGGACAGAGGACGCATTTTCCCGAATGTGCACAACAAGTCAGTAGCCTTGCAGGGTATAGCGTCATCGCGCAACTTTGGTTCCAACATTTGTATAAAATCGAAAACTTATTGTTTTAACACGAAACCTTTTTGGGAATCTTTAAAAACCCTTCCTTAATCCGCAGAAAAATTTTCAAATTAAATTACAGAGTTTAACTAGGTGAAATTCGTCTCCAAAGTTGGAAACCCGAGAGGTCCGGGTGTCATGCGCATGTCTCACTAAAACCTCGATATCTCCTAGCTCGTTAATCGTAATGACACGATTCTTTCGCCAAAACAAACTAGAAACTGACATCTACGTAACCATAGGCAGTGTTCATTTTTAACAGCGAGGGATTCTCTCCAATTCTTGGCTCAAAACAGGGCTAAATACAAACGGGCATTACGACGGCTATAAACTAGCGATTACCATTTTAAACTTATGTCAAAATCATAACTAATCCAACCAATCCATCAATACAACCTTCTTAACATCTCCACCAAGTCATCTTATTCACAAACAAGGTCAAATCCAACATCTACTCATACAATCCACCAAAACATAACCATTTACATAACTACATCACATAAACATCACTAAACTTAAACTTTCTTCAAGATCAACATATAACTATTATAACAAACATATAACAAATGGGGGAGAGGTTGTTTATACCTTCCTTGAGCTTTAAACACACTAAAAATAGCTTATAATCCTTAGTAGATCCTTGGTCTATCCTGTTAGAAATGAATACTACTAGAAACTAGACAGAGGGGGGGTGAATGGATAGTTTGATATATTTTTCGATTCTTGAAACCTAAGTAAACAACTGTATGTGATTATGATATGTAATATGCAGAAAGTAAATAACACACACAATCACTTTAATCTACTTTGTATAAGCAAATTAAATACTACAGCTTTCCAGAAAATTCACAATCGAATTTCTGGCTTCTAAACAAGAACAGTTTGAACTTGCTTGCTTACAGAGAAAAGAGCTTCGCAAATAACTATGTGTATCTCTCTTACAGCTTACAGTTGTGTGTGCACGATATATATATTCACCTATACAAACTAGGCACACACAATATTACACAGCTACCCCTTCTGAAAGTCCAACTTGTCCTGCCATAAGAAGTTCACTGTGTCAGGAAGGACCACCTGCTTTTCGGAGTCTTTCCCGTTTCTGTAGCTGCTTGTCTCTTATCTTTCTCTCCAAGTTTAGCTGTAGATTTGCCATCTGTTCTTTGGACCACCTTGCCAGAACAAATGCTTCAGTATTTGTCTCCTTTGATTCTTGGTTCTGTACCTTGATTTGTCTTGTTATAAACGGCTAAGTGTTGATATCGTGAACTCTACTTTATCACTGACTTCGCGATCTCCCTTGTGAGGACTACGCGATATAGCCTTTGAAGACTTTGCGACATAGGTCATTTGACGACTATGCGACATAGGTCATTTGATGACTATGCGACATAGGTCTTTTGATGACTATGCGACATAGGTCTTTTGAGGACTTCACGATCTAGGCTCTTTTGACTTTGCTGACTTCAACACTTCACGACATGTGTCTTGAAGACTTCTCGACATAGTACAAAATGGACTATGCGATATAGCACTTCACGACATGGATATTGGTGACTTCACGACATAGCTTTCTTTTGACTTTGCTATATAATGCCTTAGACAAATTCCTGCAACTTATTTCTTCATAGCCTTATTCAACTCTATCCTGCTGCATGAACACTTCTGAACTTCTACCAGGATAATTATTCAATGGCCTATATATACAATCTAGATGCAAGAAACTTTACTAAGCTCATTATAAATCTGAGCATACATGATAAAGCTATTGTTCATGAGAACAAGACAAGTACATTTAGAGACCTATACTCTATCCCAGTGATAGAAATCACTAGGTCATGTAGTGTGACATAGTCACATAGTGTAGGCTTGTTAATAGTGGTATTCAGACATGTCTTGAGCCTAACAATCTCCCCCAAATTGTGAGTAAGATCCTTAGGCACAATTTCATGTCTGATAACAAGCCTAACTTACATAAAAGGAAATTTAGTAACAGATAGGACAATTCATGAACCTTGAGATCAGAAATTTGATTACATAGAAAAATTGAAAGCTTACAGATTACTTTTGTTGCTCAGCAGCTTCAGCTTCCAATTGCTTCTCTAGCAAATCATCATATATCTTCTTTTTCCTTATCTCTTCTTTTCTCTTCATGTCTATGATGGCTTCTTGAAGTTCTTCTCTTGCAATCAGTTCTTCAATGAGAGGTGAGCCTTCCAAGTCATCAATTGCAGCCTTGAGTGCACTTTCTACATAGGAATCAAGAAACTCCATCCTTATTTTGCTTTGACCTCCATGTGAGTTTTTGTACTCCACAATGTAAGGATTTTGCTTGACCCTGCACAACCCTTTCTGCCTTAGCTCTTTAGCCCTCTCCTCCATCTCAGCCATTTCTTTCTCTCTCTGTATGTTTTTCCCTTCATTCTCTTTCCTCATGTCTTCTTCATAATCAGCATGCAGTTTCAAGAACCTGGCAATATCTATCTTCCATGTCCTTTCTTCTTTTTCTTCAAAATTTAGTAAAGCATTTATCCTTTCAAGCTCATACTTATAGAAGTATTGCCAGCCTCCTTGCTTCATTATCCTTTCTCTTCCATCAGTGTACTTGATCTCTAGATGATCTAGCTTCACCTTTACTTCAAAGATTCTTTGAGCTCTCAAAAATGCTAGGGCATCTTCATCATAGTCTTCATCAAGTGGAAGCACATGGATGCCAACAACATTTGTGAGTTTTCCAGTTTTCTTTGTTATCCTTATTCTTTTGGGTACACTCTTGATCTTCATATGCCTCACAAGAGGTACCTTTCTGGAACAAGGTGACTTTATTTTCACTTCCACATCATTTGGAAGTAGCTTCATTCCTCTGCCCTTGCTCCATTGTAACACTCCACTAGCTGTGACTTTGTGGAGGTGTTTTCTTGATATTTCTTTTGTGGCTTCACCCTTCTTCTGTGGCAACTCAGGTTCAGAAGTCTTAGATACTGATTTTGGAGGATCATTGCTAACAGTACCCACCCTAGACTTAGAGTCTTGTGTTGTGGTTAAAGTACTACTAGCAATGTCCTTGACTTGCTGAATTCCACTCCTAGTTCTCTTCACTGTCTCCTTTGCCCCCTTTGTGTCATCACCAGCATCTTTAGATTTCTTGGAAGATTTGCTCCTGCTGCTGTCACTTGGTCCATCCTTATCACTCCTTGAATGAGATCTCCTCCTGTAGGTTTTCTCCTCATCATCATCCTCCCCATCCTTCTTCATGTTCTTTTCTTTGACAGATTCAGGCAAAACACCATGAATCAGAAAAGATTGTAGAATGTGAATCATCTCTAATTCCTCTGCTGTCTTGACTCCCCTCTTGGCTCTTAGCATTTGCAGCACCTGGTTGATCTTTGCATTATTCTTTCTTGTCAAATCTGAAGGGATCACCAACTGGTCAATGCTGCTGTCTTGAGATAGACTTTGGAAGATTATTGTCTTTGGCTTTGAGATAACCTCAGGCAGTCTTTGATCTTGATCCATCTTCAAGTCATCAAACAGTCTCTTGTTGTTAGCCCCACCTTTTTCTATTAAGTCCATTATTGTTGACAGCTCAGTGAATCTCAGTTTCTCTAGAGTTTGAAAAGCTAGGTGCCACAAGCAGTTGTCCTTGCACACCATGACTATCTCTCTTAGATGGACATCCTTGATTTTCCTTACTGCAACTGTGAAGTACTTAATGTTTTCCTTGAGCTTCATCCTGTAAGTCCTTGCATCTTCTTGTGCATCTCTGTAGGTGGCTTTCAGAAACTCCAGGAAGGCCTCATCATGATAGATGTGAGAATTGGCAACTTCCTGTAGCTTGGCCTCTGTGATTGTTGTTGCTTTGGAAGGTTGAGCATTGGAAGTATGTTGAGCAGGTTGAGAAGTGGAGATACCTTTTGGCATTGTGGAGGGATAGTAGGTAGTTGTGACTGTGCTTTTCTGGCCTTGTGCATTGATGACCTCTACAGGGGGAAGATTGATTGGCTTTATTGTCTCTTCAATGAGCTTGCCCTTAAGTTTTGACTGCTTGGCAGGTACCCCCCCTTTCTTATTCACAATGACCTCCTTTCCTTTCTCCCCCTTAGGCTTGGGATCAGACAAAATGTCTTGAGCTTCCCCAGGAATAGGCAGGTTCATGGATCTCATCATTGAAGTCATCATTTGTTGCTGCACCAGCAAAATGTTGGTTGTGTTGGTGCCTTGATCATCTAGTTTGTCATTGAGTTGGCTTAGAGATGTAGATAGCATTCTGTTTTCATCCTTGAGAGAGGCCACGTCTCTTTCTAAGCCATCCACCTTGGTGAATAATTGTTGAGACTTGAAGGAGTTTAGAGATTGATCTTTGACCCTGGCAAAGTCATATTTGGAGATGTCTGACAGAGGGACTTCATCCACCAACTTGTCACCATACTGATTTTTCCACATGACATTCAACATAGCATTGGTGGTGATGGTAGTTTTTGCTTGATTTTCCAGTGTAGAAGCCAGTTTCTTGATGTTGTCTGTGACCATGGCAAGAGTCACATCCATCATGGACACATTTGTGGAAGTTTTCTGGACTTCTTTGAGGATACCATCCACCTTGGGAAAATCAGAGAGATAAGAGTTTCTGAGCTTAGTGAGGGATCTGTCTGTCTCCTCCTGAATTGAAGAAATCTCTGATTGAAGCCCTTTCCCAAGATAATGCAGAGCCTTCAACTGGTTCTTGTACACATCATTTACAGCCTCATAGATGGCAACAGGAGAAAGATCCTTAGCATTGGAGCCCAGAGAGGTGAGGTATTCTTCTCTCACAAAAGCCAGGGCATCCTTGAGCTTGAGAGTCCTCTTAGCATCCAACCAGGCATCCACATTCCCCTCTGGTTCAGCTGTATCCACAATCTTCTCCTGTTGAGCTTCAACATCCTCCTTATGGCATAGCAGGATAGCTTCATAATCAGCATTTGGAAGGTTGGAGGTTAGGAGATGTTGAGCTATCTTTGAGAACTCATCAATCTGTGCCACATGGAGATCTTGAATAGCTTCTTCTGTCATTTGGGAAGGCACAGATGATGATCCTGAAGGCCTGTCATGGTGCATAGGCTTCAGCCATTCTGACATTGTGGCCTGAGCCAAGTGAGAGCTAGTGCTAGGCACTTCATGAGATGTGTGAGTTTGAGTCTACTCCAGCCTTGGAATGGCTGTAGGGTCTGATGTTGTCTCCATTGAAATGGGATGTGTTACAACATCAGCCTTATTTGTCTGTGAAGACATTTCCACATCCCTAAGGATGGGAGAATTTGGCACAGAGTCTCCAGTGAAAACTGGTGAATCCTCCATGTTTGTGTTGGTGTCATTAGGATATGCCCCAGCATGCATTCCCTGACCAACTAGATGTGGTTCCTGGGTGGTGAGCACAGTGTCATGCACCATGTCACTTGAAATTGGCTCAATCACAGGAGAGAATTGTGATTGATCAAAGGCAAGATTGTCATTGGAATGACTCTCTTGTTCAGAAGAAATTTTGATGGAAGAATCTGAGAGAGAAGTGGGGTTTAGATCAGATTTTGGCAACTCCCCCTGAGAAAGAGGAGGAGTTTCAACAGTGATGTGCTCTCCACTCTGTGTATGATCAGCCTTATCACTCCTAGGATCAAGAGTGAGTTCTTGATCCTGTGCAGACTCAATACAAGTTGTAGTGGGGAGACTACTCTTTTCAATACCAATAACCTGTTGGGAGGCCATTGACAGTAGTAGGTGTACCCCTTTTTCCACATCTGAATCCTGTTGGGAGGATTCAGTGGTAGCTTTAGATTTTGATTTCTTCTTTGGTCTGGTGAGAGGTGACTCAGGAATCTCACTTGCTAGCTCTACAGATTCATGGATAATAGCTAGGGTTCTCTTCTTCTTCTTTTTAGTAACATCAACCTGTTGAGAGATTGATGCACTTGGCTGACTAGCCTCTAAGGTGGTGTTTACAGTGGGGTTGCTGGATGGGATAGGGAGGCTTGGGTTAGACTGTGATGCTCCTTCAGTCTCAGCCTCCCCTGTCCAGGAAAGAGCATGGTATATGGGCTTATCAAGTGGATAAGACTCGAATGTGTCCTGCATATGCGTGGTCACACTCAAGATCACATCCACTTGATTCCTTGTGTCCAATGAACCAAACAGAATCTTGGACATGGACTTGGAATAAGCCATCTTTGATTTATCAATACCCTCCAAGTCATGGACATTAGCATCAAGATAATTTAAAATAACTTGAAGAAAGCGAGGGTAAAAGATGTCATTACCTCTTCCACGGACTGTCCTCCCTAGCCTTTGAGCCAATTCCTTGAGGATTATTGCTCCAACATTGATTTCCTGATTGTAGGCTAGGGAATAGGCCAGCTTCACAGCAATGTGACTGATATGGTCCCATCCTGTCTTTCTGCAAAGGAACACCTTCTGGAGTGCATCAAATAGAAATGACCACTCCCTTCTTACAAACTTCTTATTCAGCTTTCCAGTATCTATCTCATCAGCATACTGAATGAAGGTCATGAAGTCTACTATTTGAGCATCAGTAGCTTCTTGGTCATGACCCTCCACCTTGAACCCTAATGCTTCATTTATCTCCTTCTCCCCAAACTGGAAGTGTTTGCCTCCAATTGAACAAGCTATCTCCTGGAACGAAGTTCCATCTTCCCTGGCCATTGTAGAAACCAACGCCGTTCGCCAAAATCCTTCCAATACATCAACATACAACGTGGGGTTCAAGGTTAGGGCTTGGCTGAGGTAGGAATCGTTCAGGAACCGTACAAAACACTTGTACCTGGGTTTAGCCTCAGCCTCAGAGGGAATGGTGAGAAGATTTGTTTCTTTGGGGATGGTTAAAGGAATAGAGGATGATACTGTTTGAGATTTGGGTGCCATTTCAAGAGAGAGAGAGTAAGAAAGAGAGTAGAGAATTTGTGCTTAGGTTAGAAAGTTTGAGAGCAATAGACAAGATGAAAAGTTGCAAACGGTTAGAAAAAGGTATTTATATGATAGAGACACTGCGATATGGAGTTATGAATGTGTACAGTCTATCTGTATGTCGCGAAGTCAAAAGTGGCATGTATCGCAAAGTCTTGCAAAGTATATCGCATAGTCTCAACAATGAACTATGTCTCAAAGTCTTCAAAATGAAAGGATCGGGGAGACTTTGCGATATAGTAGAAATACCCTGTCTAAAGCTCTCTTTTAGGAATTTTAAGCAATTTGTCAGACTTTTATCAAATTTTGAAATAAAATTAATTTAAATCAAAATTCTGTCAACTATGGAGACTTGTCGATATAGTTATTCTAAGTCGCAAAGTCATAAAATTAACTATGTCGCAAACTCATGAAATGAACTATGTCGCGAAGTCTCTCAATCTCAACAGTTTGCGATATAAGTCTGTTTAATTTGAACTATGTCGTGAACTCTGAAAATCATCTATATCGAGATGTCTCAAAAGCTCACAACTCCACTAACAAATATGATTTTGAAAAATATGCAGTAAAATACTGAAATATTTATAAATCATATCTCAGCTAATTTTCACTCCAAACAAATAGATCATTTAAATACAGTGAAAATTTACTGCTGCAACTATTAACCAGCATATTTACTTAGAACAACTGAATGAAGGATTGAGCATTCCAATTTCACTCACAAGTCTGTTGAAGACTGCTTCATTCAGAGGTTTAGTAAATATGTCAGCTAATTGTTTCTCTGTTGGAACATAAGAGACTTCTATGGTACCATTTGCAGCATGTTCCCTAATGAAATGGTACCTGATCTCAATGTGCTTTGTAGTAGAATGATTAACAGGATTAGCTACAATGGATATTGCACTAGTATTATCACACATCAGAGGAATGTGTTCTAACACTAGTCCATAATCCATGAGTTGATTTCTAATCCAAAGCAATTGAGCACAGCAACTTCCAGCAGCAATATATTCAGCCTCAGCTGTGGATGTTGTTGTGGACTGTTGTTTCTTACTAAACCAGGACACTAACCTTTGACCTAGGAATTGACAGCTTCCAGAGGTGCTCTTCCTGTCAATCCTGCATCCAGCATAATCAGAATCTGTGTAACCAACCAGGTTGAACCCAGTGCCCTTTGGATACCATAGCCCAAGATTAGGAGTCCCCTTCAGATATTTGAAAATTCTTTTGATGGCCATCATGTGAGATTCCTTGGGATCAGACTGGAACCTTGCACAAAGGCATGTGGCAAACATGATGTCTGGCCTGCTAGCTGTGAGATAGAGTAGGGATCCAACCATTCCTCTATAGACCTTGATATCAACTCTCTTGCCTTTCTTGTCTTCATCCAGCTTGATTGCAGTAGACATAGGAGTTTTAGCTGGGGATGACTCTTCTAAACCATATTTCTTTAAAAGATCCTTGACATACTTGGATTGGTTTATAAAGATGCCATCCTCCCTTTGATGTACTTGCAGGCCTAGGAAGTAGGTTAACTCTCCCATCATACTCATCTCATATTTACTTTGCATCAACTTAGAGAACCTTTCACAGAGTTTTTCATTTGAAGAGCCAAAGATGATATCATCCACATAGATTTGAACAAGAATGATATCATTTCCATGCTTCTTGAAGAATAGGGTTTTGTCAATTGTACCCCTGGTAAATTGATGCTCAAGAAGAAATTGAGATAGAGTTTCATACCAGGCTCTTGGTGCCTGTTTGAGTCCATAGAGCGCCTTGAGCAGTCTATACACAAAGTTTGGGAAGTCTTCACTTTCAAAGCCAGGTGGTTGAGACACATAGACTTCTTCAGCAAGATCACCATTGAGAAATGCACTTTTCACATCCATTTGATACACCTTAAAATCTGAGTGAGCTGCAAAAGCCAGGAAGATTCTTATGGCTTCCAGTCTAGCTACAGGTGCAAATGTCTCATCATAGTCAATGCCTTCTTGCTGACAATATCCTTTGGCAACCAGCCTTGCTTTGTTTCTTACTACCACTCCTTCTTCATCCATCTTGTTTCTGAACACCCATTTGGTGTCAATAACATTCTTTCCTTTTGGAGGTGGCACTAGTTCCCATACTTTGTTTTTCTCAAATTGATTCAACTCTTCTTGCATGGCAACAATCCAATCAGAATTCTTCAAAGCTTCTTCAATTAATTTAGGTTCCTCTTGTGACAGAAAGCAGCTATACAGACATGTATTTAATGTTGCCCTTCTTGTTCTAACTCCCTCACTAGGATCTCCAATGATTTGATCCCTAGTGTGGGCTATGTCCCATTTCCTTGTGTGCCCCTGTTCATTTCCTTGATCTGTTCCAATCTCATTTTGGTTGACAGTTGCATTCTCTTCTTCTCCCCCTGTGTTTGTGAATCCTTGCACAGGTGTTTGAAGAAGATTGTCAACTTCAAGAAATTCATTTTCTAGAACAGTTTGAACAGGGGGTTCATCTTCACTTTCAGAATCCTCAAGATAACCTTGATTCTCAAATCTCAATAGCACACTGTCTTGATCACTTGTTTTCAGTCCTGGAGTTTTCTTGTCATCAAAGGTAACATCCATGCTTTCCATGACTTTGTGTTGCTCAGGTACAAACACTCTGTATGCTGTCCTTTCCAGAGAGTATCCAATGAAGATACCTTCAAATGCCTTAGCATCAAATTTTCCAACATGCTCAGAGGTATCTTTCATCACAAAGCACTTGCTTCCAAACACATGCAGGTGCTTGAAGGATGCTCTTTTTCCAGTCATTAATGAGTAAGGAGTTTTGCCAGACTTCTTATTGATTAATGTTCTATTTTGCACATAGCATGCTGTGTTAACAGCATCAGCCCAAAAGCTAGTGGGTAGCTTTGCATCCAGCAGCATTGTCCTTGTAGCTTCAATGAGAGTTCTATTCTTTCTCTCAACTACTCCATTTTGTTGAGGTGTTCTAGGAGCTGAGAATTGTTGTGAAATTCCTTTATCTTTGCAAAACTCATACAATGTTGAATTTCTGAACTCAGTCCCATTATCACTTCTCAAAGCAACTACAGAGGAACCAGTGCTTTGTGCTTCTTTATCAACTCTCTTGATATGCTCTATTATGACTTGGGGTGCTTCATCCTTGGAGAATAGGAATTCCACCCAAGTATATCTTGAATAGTCATCTACCATCACTAGAGCATATTTCTTTTTGGAGAGGGACATTACATTCACAGGGCCAAATAAGTCCATGTGAATTAGTTGCAGAGGTTTTGAGTTTGTATTGAGCAACTTGTTCTTGTGACTTGATCTTTTAATCTTCCCTTTCTGACAAGCTTCACATGCTCCATCTTGCACAAACTCCAAGGCAGGCAAATCCCTGATGAGTTCTCTCTTGGTTAGAGAGTTCATTGCCTGTACATTCAAGTGAGACAGTTTCTTGTGCCACAACCAGAATTCCTCATTTGTGGCTTTTGTGTAGAAACAACAAATTTCTCCCTTATCTGCAGCCTTGAGATTAGCTACAAACAAGCTTCCTTTCTTCACACCAGTTAGAACAACTTCACCACTTTCCCTTTTTGAGATTGAACAAAGGTCTTCATCAAATTCCACTTTGAAGCCTCTGTTGGTAAACTGTCCAATACTCAAGAGATTATGCTTCAGTCCTTCAACAAATGCTACATCTTCAATAATGACATTTCCAGATTTAACACTGCCATATCCCATTGTATAACCAATGTTGTCATTTCCAAAGGTTACTGATGGGCCAGCCTTTTCCTCAAAATGTGATAGCAGGGCCATATCACCAGTCATGTGACTTGAGCATCCACTGTCCAAGATCCATATGACTCTTTTATTCCTGTTGCCCTGCATTCACAAAGTGACTAAGTTGTTTTTGGTACCCACACTTGGTAGGGTCCAGATGATTTAGAAACATTTTGATTAATAATTCTTCTGTTATAAATTGCATTTCTCATAGTAGGAGACTTCACTTTTTCTGTGGCTTTGGAGTTTACACTCTTAGGCTCACATGAAGTTTTCACCCTCTCAACCCTGATTGGGGACCTTGTCCTATGAGAATGTATGTGTGTGTGTGATTCACCAGATTGTGCAGAGTCAAGTTTATGTTTAAGAGATAAACAGTTAGCAATCACAGTCACATAGCATGTCATGCAGTTTGGCTTACCACAGAAAGAATCATGACTAGAATTTATGCTTGCAGAAAGGTTACTTAGGTTGTCAACTTCAACAATTTCAGGCTTACTACACTTATGAGTCAAATGATTAACAGATAGGCATTTTTGACATTGTTTCCTGGGAGCATTTGGCACATAAGCATAGTTGTTTCCTTTGTTAACACCAACTTTACCATTTCTGTTTTGTTTCCTTTTCTTAACAACTTCTTTCTTTGCTTTAGGACTCTTGACAAGATTGTTTTTGGTCTCTTTCTGATTGACAAGTTCAGGAAAGGAAGAAGTGTTCTTAGCAGCCTCATCTTCTTCAAGTAGTTGTTGCTTGATGATCAGTAGTTCCTCATCAAACTCAACAACACTCTTTCTGAAGATGGGCTGTTCAACACTTGACAGTATGGTTGGGGCATTTTTGTTTGTAAAAGTTTCCTTTCCTTTGCCCTTGACTTTCTTCCTTCCCTTGTCATTATCATAGTCAAAACCAACTCCAACCTTGCAGTCTTCAGTGTGTTCCTTGTGGTAGGTTTGAATAAGTTCAGAGGAGTTTTTGAAGCTTCTTAGTTTCAGTTCAGTTTCAGCAATTTGTTCTCTAAGGGCATTCTCTATCTGCTCAGCACAAATCACTTTGTTTTTAAGATACTCAACCTCCTTTTTCAAACCATCCAGGTTCACAACCATTAACTCAAGTTGCTCATTCTTTTCTGTAAGCTCAACATTCTTAGCAGTTAGTCTGTCAATTTCTTCATTAGCTACTAACATGCTAGTATGAATATTAAACATCTCAGTGCTCATATCTTCAACAGTTTGCTTATATTGAAGGGGAGTCATATCAAGAGAAGTAAGAATAGGTACCTGACTTGAATCACCTTCATCAGAAAATGCCATCAAGGCATAGTTTGAGTACTCTTGTTCTTCTTCTTCATCAGAGTCATCCCAGCATTTTCCCTCAGCAATAAAAGCTTTGCCCTGTTGTTTCTTGAGTAGAGCCTCATACTTAGCTTCAAGCTCTAAGTATGCTTTGTCCTTCTTGACTTGTTTAGGCTTTTTGCACTCAGTGGCAAAATGCCCAAGTTCATTGCAGTTATAGCACCTTATTTTGGTCCTATCCACACTTCCTGTCTTGTATCCACCTTTAGCAGCACCAGCAATCCCTTTTCCTTTATTGAAGGTGTTTGAGCCACTAGATCCACCAGTGTTTCCATTATTGAACTTGGACCTAAATGGCTGCTTTCTTTTAAACCTTATGTTAGGATACCTCCTAGCCATATAAGCAAAAGATTTGTTTTCCATTTTGTCCAGCTCATCTATACTGTAGAACTCATCCTCTTCAGGTAAATCATACACAACCTGAGTTTCATCACCAGTGTCTTCAACTTCCAGTTCCTCAATCTTGACCTGACTGATTTTAAGAGAGTCCATTCTTTGACTTAGGTTGTCAGCAATAAGTGCACAGGAGGTATTAGCCACTAATCCTTGCTTTGCTTGAATAGATCTCTTTTGAAACAGCTCTAACTCATATGTCTTTAAAACACCATACAACACATCAAAACCAATCTTTGTCAGATCTCTTTCTTTAAGGGAAGAGATTCTTGGTTCCAAGTGATCTGG
The DNA here is from genome assembly GCA_030848705.1 of Heracleum sosnowskyi. Taxonomy (NCBI): domain Eukaryota; kingdom Viridiplantae; phylum Streptophyta; class Magnoliopsida; order Apiales; family Apiaceae; genus Heracleum; species Heracleum sosnowskyi. The sequence continues at coordinate 68,040,180 of CM061237.1, forward strand.
CAGAGTTAGTAGAAACTTCATATTGAGCTCTTCTGTTTCATAGTGTTTGTCATAGAGTTTGAGCTCGTTTATCAGCTTGTTGAATCTCTCAAACACTTCTGTGATTCCCTCTTTTGGCTGAGCCATGAAGGCTTCATATTGTGAAACAAGAATCTGCTTCTTGTTCTTTCTTACTTCAGTAGTTCCTTCACAGAGCACTTCTATAAGATCCCACATCTTCTTGGCACTAGTACAATGAGCAACAGTGCCATACATGTTGAAGTCCATAGATTCACAAATGATAAGTTGAAGATGTCCATCCAATGCTACTTTTTCCTTTTCAGGATCAGTGTATTTTAAGGGATCTTTGGGCACATGTTTTGCTGGAACAATCTCAGTGCCAATGGTTGTTTCACCAATCTCGATCATTGGAACGAAGGGACCATGCTTTAGAATATCTAAATACATGGGGTTAGAAGCTTTGATGAAAAGCAACATCTTCTTCTTCCATAAACTGTAGTGCTCCTTGTTAAAGGGAGGAATCTTGATACTGCTTAGTTTCTGTGAACTCATTCTTGATCTTTTCCTGTTTGTACGTTAACAGCCTACGCTCTGATACCACTTGTTAGAAATGAATACTACTAGAAACTAGACAGAGGGGGGGTGAATGGATAGTTTGATATATTTTTCGATTCTTGAAACCTAAGTAAACAACTGTATGTGATTATGATATGTAATATGCAGAAAGTAAATAACACACACAATCACTTTAATCTACTTTGTATAAGCAAATTAAATACTACAGCTTTCCAGAAAATTCACAATCGAATTTCTGGCTTCTAAACAAGAACAGTTTGAACTTGCTTGCTTACAGAGAAAAGAGCTTCGCAAATAACTATGTGTATCTCTCTTACAGCTTACAGTTGTGTGTGCACGATATATATATTCACCTATACAAACTAGGCACACACAATATTACACAGCTACCCCTTCTGAAAGTCCAACTTGTCCTGCCATAAGAAGTTCACTGTGTCAGGAAGGACCACCTGCTTTTCGGAGTCTTTCCCGTTTCTGTAGCTGCTTGTCTCTTATCTTTCTCTCCAAGTTTAGCTGTAGATTTGCCATCTGTTCTTTGGACCACCTTGCCAGAACAAATGCTTCAGTATTTGTCTCCTTTGATTCTTGGTTCTGTACCTTGATTTGTCTTGTTATAAACGGCTAAGTGTTGATATCGTGAACTCTACTTTATCACTGACTTCGCGATCTCCCTTGTGAGGACTACGCGATATAGCCTTTGAAGACTTTGCGACATAGGTCATTTGACGACTATGCGACATAGGTCATTTGATGACTATGCGACATAGGTCTTTTGATGACTATGTGACATAGGTCTTTTGAGGACTTCACGATCTAGGCTCTTTTGACTTTGCTGACTTCAACACTTCACGACATGTGTCTTGAAGACTTCTCGACATAGTACAAAATGGACTATGCGATATAGCACTTCACGACATGGATATTGGTGACTTCACGACATAGCTTTCTTTTGACTTTGCTATATAATGCCTTAGACAAATTCCTGCAACTTATTTCTTCATAGCCTTATTCAACTCTATCCTGCTGCATGAACACTTCTGAACTTCTACCAGGATAATTATTCAATGGCCTATATATACAATCTAGATGCAAGAAACTTTACTAAGCTCATTATAAATCTGAGCATACATGATAAAGCTATTGTTCATGAGAACAAGACAAGTACATTTAGAGACCTATACTCTATCCCAGTGATAAAAATCACTAGGTCATGTAGTGTGACATAGTCACATAGTGTAGGCTTGTTAATAGTGGTATTCAGACATGTCTTGAGCCTAACATATCCTTAGTATCCGTAATCTTTAAGAAGAAAACCAAGAACACAAGTTAGTACTATTTACACCTAAACTTTGAGCAAGGATTTGAACATGAAATACTTGTTGGATGATGATGAAACTTTTAGAATACCTTAATCTAGTTAATAGGAAGCTTTTGAGTCTATGCTTGCAATTTTTGAAGCCTTGGTGAAGGAGATATGAAAATTAATCATTCTCCCCTTTATAAAAATCGAATGGAGGTGTTCTTGAGGGGGAGAGAGATATTTTTGTGTTGGTTGATTTCTTGGTTGTGATAATTGTGGAATTATGTGGTTAAAATGGAAGTATTGGCTACTTGGTCGATACATATAATTACATGTATCAAGCTTGGACATGTGTCATGTAATGGCATGGTTTAAAAGACATAAAGTAGCTTTACTTGTTTGGTTTCCTTTCACATGGAAGCTTCCTCCTTGTACCCTTAGTCACCAAACTTGTCCAACACCTTTTCTTTCCCGTTTAATCATAATTCATTACATATTCGCTTTATCGCTTAATCTCACTATAATGTCTGAACGGTTTCTAAATCGTTTTGTTACAAAATGTTCAAGGTGAATGTCTTAGTATGTTAGTACCTTGGGGAAATGTATATCCGTGAAATTCCTAACTTCAATAAATCTTTGAGTCTTGATATAATCAACATATTCTAAAATATTTCGAATATTACGGATTAATAGTAAAAACGAAAATCTTCGAATTCTGACAAGTTTTGCATTCTTTTATTTGCATAGTACAACGACAATACAATCTCGAAACTTCGGTTCTCCAACACGTATATAGAGTGGTCTGAAAAGTTTTTATCAAACGACAAAATTACTATTCATCAAAGGTTTTAATAAGTACAAAAATTGGGGTTATTACAGTCTCCCCTCCTTAAAAGGATTCCGTCCCGAAATCTGTAGAAAAGAGCTGAGGTATCATTCCGAGATCAAAATCTCCAATTCCCAGGTTGACCATCCACCCTCTAGTTCTCTCACAGCACTCTTACTATTGCTACCTTATGTTTTTTTTTTCAACGCCTTCTCTTTCTGGTCTATAGTTTCTACCGGTTGTTCTATGTAAGACAATTACGGTCGTACTACTATACGTTCATATTCTATCGCATTCCCAACATCCGTGTTAAATCTTCGTATCATAGACACGTGAAATACATTATAGACACGTTCGAATTCGGAAGTAACATCGTCGTCTTCTTTGTTCGTTGAACTCGCATAGTTCTCGATATCCTTCTCTTCGTGATAGCTCCATGGGACGACATCCCTATGTTCCCACGATAACTACCTTTATACGAAAATCCTATCAGCGACAAGTGATCACTCCCCGCTGCTCCGAGAAATTTGACGCACAGATGCATAACATAAATTTAATTGTCTAGGCATTCGCTTGCTCGATTCGCTGGTCTGCGGGCCGTAAGTAGTGCTCGCGCTTGATCTCGTCGTCAACATTGTTGAAAACTCTTCCAGTATCTGGGATTAAATCTTGGATCTTTACATGTCATAATCATTACGGGGACTCCACGCGCATCCATATATCATTCGTATACGCATTAATAATCTACCTGATTGGAGATCTCTCGTTGATAAGGCGACTTGGTTAGTCCATCAATTATAACCCAACTAATCGTTATTGCTTGAATTGTTCCTTGGTAATCCTACCATGAATTTTATTCCCATAACTCATACTTCCATCTAGGAATCTCTACAGGCTATATTAGCCTACTAGGTTTATGCTGTTTTACTTCCATTTTCTGTGTTCCAGGTATTTAATTAATAACTGCCAGTATCACTTCTCAAATTCGGCCACCAATAATATTTCCATAAATGTCTAAGCATCGTTGTACCCTCGGTGAATATGATGTCTACAACTATAGGCTCCTTGCGAGATCTCATATTTTAATTCTTGAATATTGGTTATCCGCACTCTGTGAACATATTCTTGCATTCCTTTCTCATCTCTCATACTCTTTTACTCTTTCTTGTCCTTAAACCATTTTCCCTTCCTAATATTCTTTCCTTAATGTAATTTTATCTTTTCAGTCAATTCTGACTGAATCCTAATTCCAATTAATTTCTCTCGTTCTTTTTCTAAAATAATCACTTGAAGCTCCTTCTTTCCCAATCCTTATATCATTTGTTCACAACAAATATTTAATCTCTCTTTACTACTTATAGTATCGGCCACCATATTGGCCTTTCCTGGTGATAATGGATTCCACAATCATGATTCTAGACCAGTTCTAACCATGTTCTATGCCTCATATTTAGCTTCCTCCGTTTGAGGATATACCTAAGGTTCTCGCGGTCTGAAAAAAATTTCACACTTTTCTTCGTAATTAAAGTCTCCAAATTCTCTGTGCGAACATAATCGCAGCTAACTCCAAGTCAGGTGTAGGATATCTTATCTCATACTTCTTAAGTTGCTTAGACGCATAACTATAATTGAATAAGTCCCCTCTATCATCAGGCATTTCTAACAACCGGGTCGTTACTAACTTCTACTTCAATCCTTTAAATTTTATTCATTAAGTCCATGAGTATATCGGAATATCGTTTATGAATACAATAATCAATTTGTCCAGAAATATCCTCTAAATCAATAAAGGCTGTTGGCGCATGCCAACCCAAACTACATCTCTAAAAACTCATAACGTACATAGGTGCAAAATGCCATTTTTGGCTCATCATCAGGGTTATTCTTAAGTTGGTGAGACTATATCCTCAAATCTATCTTAAAAAAAGAAATAAATTACATCCTTTAATTGAGTAGCTAATTCTTTCATCTCAATAGTGGCAATGGATATGGGTCTTGAATACTGACACAAACCCTGACAATAAATCAACGGTAAGTTCCATACCTCAACCAGGTGGTAGTTCCTGGAGATCGTAAAAATACGTCAATGAATTCAGTTAATACTGGGGTGTCCTTTATATTTGGTATCTCCCTATTTGTATCGATTCAGATGTGCTAAATAAGTTTCATATTTTTGCCGCAACAATCTCTTTGTTTGTACTGACATAATAAACTTCGTAGTCACTTCCATCCTTAAAAGACAACTCTCCCTTACTGGGCAATCCACATTTTACCTTCTTATCACTTCAATCAATCTGCGCATCGTATTTGATCAATTAGTTTATTTCTAAATTTCATCGGATCCTCCCTTTTTGAAGGAAAAATAAATCAACGTATACCGCGGCCTTAAAACGTCACTTTTACATTGCGGGCAAACAAGGTTCACCAAGATAATTTCATAGTTTGCTAATTCTATTTCTATCTCTAGGGTTCCATAGGATTTCCACATATGTGGCTCCCTCAATAGTCCTCAAACTCATGTTCCTCTATAGTTCTTTCTTTCTCATTCATTAAGCTTCTATCATAGTCATTTCTTAATCAACGTATCGCCATCAATCATTTCGAATACTCCGTCATTCTGAATTTCCAACATACGGAACAACCTTGAAAATTTTCGCAAACATCGACTCATAATTTGTCGCACTCATCTACTTTTATTTTAGTTCTAAAACTTCAACATACTTATCTTTCCAAATACTTAGGAAAATACTTGCATGGTACAAGGAATATTTTAAGCAACAGAAAGTTCATAGAAAGAACTTTGTAAGAAATCTCGTTGAGTGGGCAACCTTGTTAGGTCTTAATCAAGTTATCCTTTGGAAATTTCATCATGATACTTCACTGCAAATAAAATGCGTTGTAAATTCACTGAATAAATTAAGTTGGGATTCGGACTACTGAAGCAATAACTAGTCCATTTAAAGAAATATTAGCAACTAGCTAAACAAAATTAGCTAGCTTAATTTGTTTAGGACATAATATCTAGCTAGGACGATTAGCTAGATTTTCATCATAACGTTAAAATTTCAACTAGTTAGAACAATTAACTAGTCGTTCATAATGACATGTACAACTAGTCAGTTTCAACCTGCTAGTGTAAAATCTCAACATTGTAGCCACTTAAAGAAAACAATTTGGGCTAAACATATAACGAGTTTGAAAGAAACAGTAAATAAGTTTGGGTTGAACAAGATAAGTATAAACTTTGAATAAAATGTTCTTGGTATCGGAACAATCGATAGCCTCTCATCAAATATTCACATCAGTTAAACGGTGCACCCAAAGGGGTCTCCGTACATATACTTTATCAAATTTATCAATAGAATTGAATTCAGAATACCAATATTAAACGGATACCCTTTTGATGATTTGAACGTCTGATGTACAAATCTCATCTTATAATAGGAAGAAAAGAATTCACGAGGAATCTCTGAATAATAGATCATCCATGTTTTAACAAATAGTTGAATATTTATGAACTCAACTGAGGAGTCCAAATATGAAAGAAAGAATCGAATATCAATAATCATTAAAGAATATTCGTCAAATAGTTAAGGAAAGATTAATTGAATATTCCTTGAATGAACATGATAGTTAGAGAAAATTATATAAATATTCTAGGAAATTTAAAGAATGTTAATGACCATTCCTTGAATAAAAGTTGTGTAAGAGCTGAAGGAGGTTAACATCAACTACCTGTCGGTCGCCTCTCGAGTACGAAGGATGTACCTCAAGACATGAATAAAAGACGTGTTTTCTAACCCTTGAGTCAACACAAGGGTTGATAATGAATAAAAGTGAAAGAACACATAGCAATACGAGTATCAAGTTTATCTCCAAAATATGACACAACGAACCCTTTATGAATCAAAAGTAGAAGCACAGTCAAAAGGTCCAGAGATTGCATTCATATGAATTAAAATATAGATTCGGAAGGCTAGACAATTAATGATTTCCTCTTCTGGTCATCCTGGAGCACAAACAAGGCACTCCGATAAGTAATGATAACTTAAATACGCATATTCCACCTTAAGGTAATAAGAGGAGAAGAGGAAATGAAATGAAATAACCATATCGGTTGTTGGTTACACTCCAAGTTTAAAGTAGGAAATAAATAGGGTTACGTGACATAGCTATTCAAGGTAACACAGGATATGAAAAATTTTAGATTGAGTAATGCACCAGCAAGTAAATACCAAGGCAGGTCAATGATCATCCATAAGTTCTAACATAATCGGTACGAGGATGCTCCCATATATTCACCTTCATAACATAGGATACTAACTAAATAGTTCCTCAAAATCATACCAAACTCACTTAATAAATTGGGGGTTAGTAAACATATCTGTCATTCCCCTATAGTTATCCAAAATTTGTGCCTCACATGGTCGAGTCCATATGTCCACACAAGATGGAAGTCTACTAGTTACTATATACGTAGTCTCAAACAAGAGTTGTATCAAAGGAATCCAACTCCAATCACACTGACCTCCTTTCCGATAGGTTCTGAGATCGTCGTATCACTCGTTGCAGCCATACGCAACTTCATTATAGTCATGCCATCAATTCCCAATGTTCTTGATTTCTGAGTTGAACCATCGTGGCCTAACATACGAAGCATACTCATGATGTCGTCTAGTGTGCTCGTCTTACGATAACGTTCTTGTAATACACACATGCAAAATCTTCCTCGAGGGAAACGAAATCCCCAATGGTGTAGTAGACACTATCTCTAATGGAATCATTGTTCGCGGGGTATTGAAACCTCATAGACAAAACAATGCCTTTAACTAGTCCAGGTATCCAAGTAACCTTAATCGCGTAAGCAAGTTGAAATTCCTTTGTCCTCACACTTGATGCTCCCTTATGGGAAACTTATGAAGGGCTACGAGTAACAACATTCGCACCAGTCAAATCAATCTATGGTATTGGAAATCCCGCCTCTACCTCAACTACTCTTGAGACTCTGCTCCACTAATATCTTACTCAATGGTACTACGTCTGGTAGTCCAATAACGAACTCTATATGAGCTCTTACGTTATTCTCTTACTTGGACATAACTCTTAACACTCTCGTCTCTGAGTACTATAACTTATTCTCTGATACCATTTCTGTAACGCCCCCAGATCCGGGTTCTGGGATCCAGGTCGTCACCTCACCATCCAATCATATAATACCTGTATTAACTCAATGATCCAATCAAAACAACATCATAGACCCCAATCTCTTACTCACACAAGTTATAGCCTTAGAAACGATATACAGTAACATTAGTTATTACAAACCAAATGTACTATCCAGGATCTCACACTACTAACTACAACCTCTACATGGAATTATTACAACCCATTTTGTAAAGACACTTAATAAGGATAGCTGAACCTATCCAACTTACTCGTACAGTATCCTTCTTGAACTGCATTATCTCAAGGGAGTATTTTCCATATTCCTTTCCTCGCAATACGGGACGACCGACTATGGTCTCATTGAAAATATATATTTTTAACAAAGCAAGAATGAGCGAAAGAATGCTCAGCAAGTTAACTAGTTACTAATATAAAGTTCTTCTAACAATATAAATTAAGTAGTACATAGTTTTCCCATTAAAGTATTCATACTTAATATGAAGTTTAGAATACTACCGTATGAACGAGTTTAGTTCGTAATTTAGAAATACACTATTAGTGACTTTGCACGATTTGTAGAAATCAACAAGTACGCAGTTCTATATACTGCGAGATGAACAACACTAGTTCACAAGTTTTGAAATACCGTTTGTCTTTCATCAATAATTAAACAGAATCATTTGTAAAAGAACAATCTTTAGTTCTTATCAACACTATCGGTAACTCAGCACCTAGTATTTCATTACAGTGTCAATATCAATTTCCAAATTGGAAGGATGGGACTTATATAAAAATAAAACATGACATGGATTGACGATGATCAGTCGCCACATCCATATCAACCGCGGGTCTTTTCTACTAGTAGAAGGGCAAAAACTCCATCCGTAATTACCCTGGACGAAAACTCCATCTGTAATCGTCCTGGATGAGAACTCCATCTGTAATCATCCTGGCGCATTCGGCCAATAGTTGATGGACCGCCTGGCTAACGGCCTCTTACACTAAACTCGGGATCGCCCGTCGACGATCTTCCCACCGCAAGAGTCCCATTGTTTTACTTTCTTTCAAGAATCATTTGGAAATAGAAAATCGAGTAGTTGAGGTCCGACCTCGGTCAACCCATACATACTTGAAAACAACGCTACTTGAGCAAAACATGACCGGGGGTTTTCACAAAAAGACTTCGAGTGAGAGGGTATACGTGTTTAAACCTTTCGAAGCATCTTGGATAACTTTTTAAATAATATTTGAAGTATTTTTGGAAACGTTTAATATATTTAACAAATATTTAACAATAGATTTTATCCAAGATAAATGTTTTTGGAATATTTAATAAATGAAGTTCATTAAATAATCGTAAGTGCATATAGTATCTCCCGAAGAACCTTTCGGGTTTACATAGTTATAATACGTCAAAACAAAATACCGCTCCCCGGTCAACTCTACTTTTTGGACCAACGCGCTCTATTCCTAGAGCCGTCGTCCGAATATTAAATATAACGTACCATTATCAACGAAGTATGCTTTATCAAAACTTTAACATATAAAGTTCATAACATCATATTTGAGCAAAATATACTTGATATCAAAGCTATAACACAACAGGATATAGCATAGGTATAGGTGTTTGAGAAACGGAAACTTGCGTAAACATGCTCCATATATATTTTCATAAGTAAAACATAGGATTAGAAATCTTGTCACAATACTCTGATCAAAAGAGTGTATATATATTTGAATAAACAAGTATTAAGCATTTGAAAATATACCTACTCTGAACAATAGAGTAAGAGTTAGTTAAACTTGTCTGATGTCCAAGCTCTAACTGGATGTCATCTCTTCTAGTCCTGGAACCTCTACCAAGACAATTTATAACCTCAATTAGTCCTTCGATTAAATCCGCTTATTCTAAGTAAACTACACTTTACCCGATTTCCACACTCTCGGGTTCGCTTAAGTTACTATATTTTATACCTCTTGCTAACCATTTCTAATCTCGTTATTCACACCAATACTTTATCTTAATAATCCTTAACAAGTTTCGTGTTTTAGTCGACTCCAAATCACTCTTTTAAATTAGCCAAAACAGATGGTCAAAGTAGTACATCTAGAGTTGACTTTCCATAAAATCACTATTCCGCAACTCACACTCTAACACTTTTAGTAAATCAGAAAATTAATAATAAATTACGAAACCACCTCAAGGAGCTTCTTGAGTATTTTTAATATTTATCAAAAATATCTTGATTTGAAAACATGAGTCGAAATAGGTGAAATGCATTTTAAAAGTCGAGTCAACTACGGAGTTTTACTATTCGCGCTCGTTTCACGAAAACGCTCATAACTCATTAACCGTTAACGCTATCGACACACCGTTTTCGCGTGCACGATCTACACAATGTCTAGAATATAATCCATCAAAAGTTTAGTTCTGGACAGAGGACGCATTTTCCCGAATGTGCACAACAAGTCAGTAGCCTTGCAGGGTATAGCGTCATCGCGCAACTTTGGTTCCAACATTTTTATAAAATCGAAAACTTATTGTTTTAACACGAAACATTTTTGGTAATCTTTAAAAACTCTTCCTTAATCCTCAGCAAAAGTGTCAAATTAAATTACAGAGTTTAACTAGGTGAAATTCGTCTCCAAAGTTGGAAACCCGAGAGGTCCAGGTGTCATGCGCATGTCTCACTAAAACCTCGATATCTCCTAGCTCGTTAATCGTAATGACACGATTCTTTCGCCAAAACAAACTAGAAACTGACGTCTACGTAACCATAGTCAGTTTTCATTTTTAACAGCGGGGGATACTCTCCAATTCTTGGCTCAAAACAGGGCTAAATACAAACGGGCATTACGACGGCTATAAACTAGCGATTACCGTTTTAAACTTATGTCAAAATCATAACCAATCCAACCAATCCATCAATACAACCTTCTTAACATCTCCACCAAGTCATCTTATTCACAAACAAGGTCAAATCCAACATCTACTCATACAATCCACCAAAACATAACCATTTACATAACTACATCACATAAACATCACTAAACTTAAACTTTCTTCAAGATCAACATATAACTATTATAACAAACATATAACAAAAGGGGGAGAGGTTGTTTATACCTTCCTTGTGCTTTAAACACACTAAAAATAGCTTATAATCCTTAGTAGATCCTTGGTCTATCCTTAGTATCCTTAATCTTTAAGAAGAAAACCAAGAACACAAGTTAGTACTATTTACACCTAAACTTTGAGCAAGGATTTGAACATGAAATACTTGTTGGATGATGATGAAACTTTGAGAATACCTTAATCTAGTTAATAGGAAGCTTTTGAGTCTATGCTTGCAATTTTTGAAGCCTTGGTGAAGTAGATATGAAAATTAATCATTCTCCCCTTTATAAAAATCGAATGGAGGTGTTCTTGAGGGGCAGAGAGATATTTTTGTGTTGGTTGATTTCTTGGTTGTGATAATTGTGGAATTATGTGGTTAAAATGGAAGTATTGGCTACTTGGTCAATACATATAATTACATGTATCAAGCTTGGACATGTGTCATGTAATGGCATGGTTTAAAAGACATAAAGTAGCTTTACTTGTTTGGTTTCCTTTCACATGGAAGCTTCCTCCTTGTACCCTTAGTCACCAAACTTGTCCAACACCTTTTCTTTCCCGTTTAATCATAATTCATTACATATTCGCTTTATCGCTTAATCTCACTATAATGTCTGAACGGTTTCTAAATCGTTTTGTTACAAAATGTTCAAGGTGAATGTCTTAGTATGTTAGTACCTTGGGGAAATGTATATCCGTGAAATTCCTAACTTCAATAAATCTTTGAGTCTTGATATAATCAACATATTCTAAAATATTTCGAATATTACGGATTAATAGTAAAAACGAAAATCTTCGAATTCTGACAAGTTTTGCATTCTTTTATTTGCATAGTACAACGACAATACAATCTCGAAACTTCGGTTCTCCAACACGTATATAGAGTGGTCTGCAAAGTTTTTATCAAACGACAAAATTACTATTCATCAAAGGTTTTAATAAGTACAAAAATTGGGGTTATTACAATTGTTGCTCATCATGACTGACCATTATTTCAGCTGGATGTTAACAATGCTTTTTTGCATGGAGATTTGTATGAGGAAGTATACATGAATGTGCCAGAAGGGTATTTTAATCCTCACAATAAAGTCTGCAAACTCATTAAGTCACTTTATGGTTTGAAGCAGGCTTCTAGACAATGGTTTGCTAAATTGTTAGCAGAATTGCTTCACAAAGGATTTCACCAGTCTAAGAATGATTATTCTTTGTTCATCAGAAAGGATGGGTCTCAGTGTGCAATTGTTGCTGTATATGTAGATGATATTATCCTTACTGGTGACAACTTGCAGGTTATTCACAATCTTAAACATCATCTTGATGTCACTTTTAGTATTAAAGATCTGGGTAAATTGAGTTTCTTCTTGGGGATTGAAGTAGGCCATACAACCGCTGGTATTACACTTACACAAAAAAAATTCATTAAGGAGCTTCTAGCTGATGCAGGATTGGATAGTTTCAAGCATGTAGTTACTCCATTGCCTCTCAATCTTAAACTTACTACATCTGAGGGAGATCTTTATTCTGATCCTACATTCTATAGATGTATGGTTGGCAAGTTGAACTTCTTAACACATACAAGACCCGACTTACCTTATTCTGTACAGTGTCTTAGTCAGTTTCTTCAATCTCCCAGAGTTCCTCATTTTCAGGCTTTATTGCATACTTTAAAGTATGTTGGATCCACTGCTGGCCAGGGTATTCTTCTCAAAGCTTCTGATCATTTATCTATCAAAGCCTATTCAGATTCTGATCGGGGGGATTGTCCTGATTCAAGGCGGTCGATCACTGGATATGTCATGTTACTTGGTAATTCTCCTGTCAGTTGGAAATCTAAAAAACAAGGAACTGTTTCCAGGAGTTCTTCTGAAGCTGAATATAGGGTAATGTCCACTGCTGCTTCTGAGATTACATGGTTAGTACGCCTACTTGAAGAATTGGGTGTTCCTTGTCTGCAACCAATCTCCTTACACTGCGACAACCAGAGTTCTATCCACATTGCCAAAAATCCTGTACACCATGAACGCACTAAACACATTGAAATTGACATTCACTTTACCAGAGACAAGGTTCTTGAGGGGCTTTTAGAGTTGGTTTATGTTCCTACCACACTTCAGTTAGCTGATGTCTTCACGAAAGTCCTCCCATCTGCTCAGTTCAATTCTCTTCTTGGCAAACTTGGCATGACTTAGCTTGCCATGTTTGAGGGGGGATGTTGAATATTATCAACTTCAAGTTAGTTAGTTGTGAGGGTAGTTTAGTCTTTTCAATAAAACTTCAAGTTAGTTAGATGTGAGGGTAGTTTAGTCTTTTCAGTTAACAAGTTAGTTACAAGTTTGTTGGGATAGGATAAATAGACTTGAAGCTTGAACATTTTCTAGTTAGTTAAAAATGTCTTCTTTTCCAGAAAATGTAAACAATACATTGCTCCAGTTATCAAGTTTTGATGTATTGATTGAAGATGGATTTACATTTCTAACAAAGGCTATCATATACACTAATTAAATTGACCGATTCTCCAAGTTCGATTCAAACAAATTATAGCTTTTTTAACAGAAAAAACAGCAGAGGAATAATCGCAAAGATAAAAAATTTCTCCAATATCCAAGAAATTTTTTACATATTAGAGATTACATCAAGCGGAAAATATTCTTGTAAAAACTCTATAATTGTAAACTCCGTGAAACATTCAACTATCCATCAACCATTCCAGATACACCATATATTTTATAATTTAAGATTCTTTTGTAAAATGCAGTTAGATGAAAAGTTAAAATGAAATTAAATTTGTAATTCATTTTAATCTATTTTACACAAATTATATCTAATAACTTTTCATATCTATTTAATCAAAATTTATAACTAAAAATAAAATAAATATTCCTTATGATAAATTTCATTTTATTGGGACTATTATCTTTCCTCAAACACATATTATAATTATCGGATGATAACTTGTGTGAAGCACGGGCCTGGTACTAAGATTATAATAAAAGAATTAGAATTACATGATTCGAGAATTCGTGTGTTTTTTGAAGATGAACAGGAAAGTCTCTGGAGGAGGGAATTTTCAGATTTCAAACAAGTATAATGGAGGAGTTTTAGCCATATCTACAAGTAGTCCATGAGTTGAATGGGAAAGGTAAGGCTGAGGAAGAGTGGAAGATGGTGGTTCCAAAGAAGAGAAGAACTGTAAAGGTTAACAGTTTCACATATTATCTAAATAAGGAAGACCATGGGGTATGGCAAGAGGATGACTATCAGGTTCTAAGGAAGCTTTTTATGAAAGTTAGGAAATTATATGAGGTCTGGTTTAAAGAAGTAAAAGATGGTTCAAATACTAGTAAAAGAATGCATGAAACAGACATTCATTAGTTGTAGCACTTCTAGTTCTTACACTAGCTTCTGGATCTCCAATTATCAAGTCAGGTGTATGGGCTTGTGTCCACCTTCTTGCTGTAGGTAATTGGCTTCTATTATTATTAGATCCTCCTCCTTGATCCATGCTTTCCTGATCTTCTTCTTGACCATTTACATTCTCTGAGGCTCCCCCTGAATTTGACTGTTCAGTATTTGAACTTTCAGAGTTTAATCCAGAGTTTCAATTTGATTCTTCAGCTAACTCACTTTCAGAATTTGAGTCATCATTTTGAGATGTTGCTGAAGTATCTTCACGCTCCCCCTCAACTGGTTCTCTATTTTGTTCTGTCAGAGAAACTTCCTCAGTGTTTACTAGTAGAGGTTCAGAGTATGCTTCATCAGAGTTTGTTGGATTTGCTTCATCAGAGTTTACGTCATCAGAGTTTAGATCTTCATTTTCAAAGTGAAGTTGATCATGATATTCTTCATCTTCTATTCCAGTTATTCTCTTGTCATCAAATGACACATGTATAGATTCCATGATCACTTTAGTTCTCAGATTGTAGACTCTGAATGCTTTAGTTGACAGTGGGTATCCAACAAAAATTCCTTCATCAGCTTTTAAGTCAAACTTGGTCAATTGTTCAGGATGATTTTTCAACACAAAACACTTGCATCCAAAAATATGAAAATATTTCAAATTTGGCTTCTTATTCTTCACCATCTCATATGGTGTTTTCCCATGCTTGTTGATCAGTGTAGCATTTTGAGTAAAATAAGCTGTTTGAACAGCTTCTGCCCAGAAATAAGTTGGCAATTTTGCTTCAGCAAGCATTGTTCTGGCAGCTTCGATTAAGGTCCTGTTCTTTCTTTCAACTACACCATTTTGATGTGGAGTACCAGGTGCAGAAAATTCTTGCTTCACTCCTCTTTCCTTGCAAAATTCTTCCATTATTGCATTTCTGAATTCAGTACCATTATCACTCCTTATGATTTTCACTTTGAACTGTGATCCTTTGTCTAGTAACTTCACATGATCCATTAGAATTAAGGCAGTTTCATCCTTCTTTGCAAAAAAATACACCCAGGTGTATCTAGTGTACTCATCAACAATAACTAGAGCATACTTCTTTCTTCCAAGAGACATTATATTGACTGGACCAAAAAGATCAACATGAAGAAGATGATACGGTTCCACAACTGAAGATTCAGACTTACTCTTGAAGGATGACTTCCTTTGCTTGGCCTTTTGACAAGAATCACACAGACCTTCTAAGCTGAGTATTGACTTTGGAAGTCCCCTTACAAGATATTTTCTTATCAGCTCATTGATGTTGTTCAAGTTTAGGTGAGAGAGCTTCTTATGCCATTTCCAACTCTCTTCATTTGACATTTTTGCAGACAGACACATAGCTTTTCCTTCAGAGTTTGTTACCAAACTTGCTTCATAAATGTTGTTACGTCTGTGTCCAACTAGAACAACTTTCCCTGTAGATTTGCTGATAACCTCACAGTAATCAGATTGAAAATCTACATGATATCCTCTGTCACAGATTTGACTCACAGATAGCAGATCATGCTTGAGTCCTGGGACAAGAGCTACATTTGTGATGATGACACTTCCAAGATTGATATTGCCATATCCCATAGTACGTCCTATGTTGCCATCTCCATAGGAAACTTTTGGGCCAGCCTTCTCCTCATAATCTGATAGCAGGGCTTTATTACCAGTCATGTGTCCTGAACATCCACTGTCCAAGACTAGGGTGCTTTCCCTTATGCCCTGCAATCACAAACAATTACAAAGAGTTAGATTTAAGGATCCAGACTTGCTTGGATCCTTTGGCTTTCTTAACATTGTTAGCTTTTGCAGCGGAATTACTATCAACAGAGTTTAAGCTAACAGTATCAGACTTTACACTTTCAGAGTTTGCTCTAACCCATTTCAGGTTGGGTCTTAGCTCATAATAGTTGTGATAAATAGCATGATAACTCTTGCACGTATAAATGGAATGCCAAGTGCTCCCACAGTGTGTGCATAAAGTCTGTGGTCTAACCCTAACATAATCATTCTTTACTCCACACTTGGAGGGTAAAGAATTAATATTTTTGTTCTTCTTTCAAAACCTGGCAAGATGGTTAGTACTACCACAACTATGACATGTTTTTCTAGGAGCATCAGAATTAGGCAGATTATCATTTCTTTTATTAATGCCTACTTTTCCATTCCTATTCTTCCTGGACACTTTCTGTTTTTCAACAGACTTTACCTCTTTGATCTTATACTTGAATTGTTTCTCTGTCATTAAACCAACATTCACCTGTTTATCACAAGTTTTTACTGATTCTTTAACAGCTTCTGTCACAATCTGATTTTCTGTTCTTGAACCAACATTAACCTGTTTTTCACAAGTTTCAACTGGTTCCATAACAGATTCTTTCACAGCTACAGATTTTAGCTTACTGGATTCAGAAACAAATTTCACAGGTTTAAGTTGTGGTTTGACTTTAACTTTATCTTTAAACCTAAGTTCATCTTCCTCACAGTAACCTAAACCTACAGTATCTGTCTGAAAAACCTGATGTGTGTCTTTTCCAGAATTAGTCCAGGTTTTAATCACTTTCCTCTCTTTTTCTAAATCAGATTCTATTTGCTTATATCTTTTAAGCAATTCCTGTTCAATATAAACAGCATCATCTCTTTCCTTTTGAACTTGTTGCATATTAACAAGTCTTTCTTCAAGAAATTTATTCCTCTCTTTAAGACTTAGATTCTCAGATTTGATTCTTTCATTCTCTAAAGTCTGATCTCTATAGCTAACATGTATGCTTTTAAGATAAATTCTCAATTCAGATATATTATCAGTATCATAAGCATAAGTTGTTAGGGGTACCTTGTTTTCAGATGATTCAGATTCATCTTTGACAGTTACCATGAGAGCATAGTTTACATCCTCATTTGAATCTGAAGTGTCTGCCCAGTCTCTTCCTTTAGTGATGAGTGCTTTTTCCGATTTTCCTTTCTTGCACTCTAGAGCATAGTGACCCATCTCTTTACACTTGTAGCACTGGATTTCAGACTTGTCTTTCTTCCCAGACTTGGTATCCCTTCCTTCAGACTTTCTGAAATTCTTTCTCTCAGAGTTTGAGTCTCTCCTAGAGAATCTCTTTCCTTTCTTGAAGTTCTTGAAACCCATCTTTTTGAAGGTCTTCACCATCAAAGCAGCCATCTGTTTCATTTGTTCTTCATCATCATCAGATTCAGAAGAAGCATCAGTGTTTGAATCATCATCAGAGTTTGATGACTCACTATCAGATTTTATGACCAAAGCCTTTCCTTTTGCTTTCTTCTTTGATATTTCTTTCTTCATGAGTTTTTCTTCAACTTTGAGAGCAACAGATTTTGTCTTCTTTCCAGATCTTTTGTTTCTTTGTTCTATCTCAAGTTCATGAGTTTTAAGCAATCCATAGATTTCATCAAGATCTGTTTCTGCAAGATCATAATTGTCTCGAATTGTTGTCGCCTTTAAATCCCATCTTTCAGGTAGGGATAAAAGAAACTTGAGATTTGACTCTTCAAGTTCATATTCTTTATCAACCAGAGACAAATCATTCAACAGTTTACAAAATATGTCATAAGTATCTGTCAAAGTTTCATCAGATCTAGAGTCAAAGTGTTCATACTCCTGTGTTAGAATAGTCTTCCTGTTCTTCTTTATAGCAGTAGTTCCTTGACACCTGACTTCTAAAGCATCCCAAATTTCTTTGGCAGTTTTGCAGCCAATAACTCTGTTAGACATAACATTATCTAAGGCACTGTGTAGAAGATGTCTAACCTTTGCATCCTTTGCAATTGATGAGATGTCTTCAGGAGTCATATCTTTCTTTTCCTTCGGAACAGTCTTTTGTTCTTGACCAGCAACTACAGGAGTCAGTTTAGTTGGCATATGAGGACCATCATAGATTCTATCAAGGTATTCTGGATCTGTGGCTTCTAGAAACATGGTCATCTTAACCTTCCATATTGGATATTCCACTGGTTTGAGTATTGGAACCCTGATTGATTCATATCGACTTATAGAAGCAGATTGACCCTTTTGAGCAATAGAACCTTCCTGAGAGTTTTCAGTCATGATTATACTTGTGTTTTAGATCAGTAAACGGTATATATTAAACAGCCTTGGCTCTGATACCAATTGTTAGGCTAAATACACAATATATAATCAATATATGTATGAGAGTAACACTCAAGAACACTGTTTATGAACAATAAACTGAATTATATTAAATAACTCTTCTCTCAGTGATGTAAAATATCACAGAGAGCTGCTAGGTTACAAGAATAATGTATTCAGTATTCGCATCCCTTTTAGGGTTAACCTATATGTGTTTATATAGTACACAGCTACATAGAATCAATCTCTAATTGATATTCCTACAAATTAGCTATACAATTTATATCAAATTAGGATTGCTTCTGTCTTCTGTTCCATTTTCTTATCTGTCTCAATATATCTTGCTTCTTTCCATCTTCAAGATATATTGCTTCTAGAATCTTCATATTAGCACCAACAGCTTCAGTAAACTTTCACCTCGTCAGACTTTAACAAACTCTGACTGGCTTCTAGTAAACTCTGATGAGTACCTATTGCTTAAACACTGATAAACAATCATCAGCAATTATATCTAACAATATTAATTACGAAATTAATATTTAATTAGAGTTTTGGGTCTTATTAATGGGCCTTATTTATGGACCATCTAGGTTTAATTAATGCAATATTAATTATGTCTTTAGGGTTATTTTTAACCCATATCATATGGGTTTGTCCGTTATATTTTTGGAAAATGAGGGGTTTTAGTAAGAAAAAATAAAAATGTAACATATATTTAGTTTAATAATTAAAAGTATTTAAATACGTTTTAAAATAAATAAGTAAAGGGTTTCCTGTGATATTTTTGGAAAAAGAATGAATTTTAGTGAGAAAATAGAAAAAGTAAATTGTAAAAGGCAATTTCCCGTGATATATTTAGAAAATGATGGAATTTGTTAGAAAAAATATATAATGTGTTTTAGCTGAAAAGATAATTGGTTATAAATAGGTATTTGATTATTTATATTTTAATATTTTTAGTAATTGCATTTGTTAAGAAAAATAAGTAGACATGTTAAAATAGGTAAACTTTTAAAAAAATATTTATAATATTAAAATAGGTTTTAAAATAAATAACTAAAGGGTTGTCCGTGATATTTTTGGAAAATGAGGGGTTTTAGTAAAGAAAAATAGAAAAACAAACATGTTTTAGTTAAAAAAGGTAATTGTCCGTGATATATTTGAAAAAGTAGGGGAATTTGTTAGAAAAAATAATGTATTTTAGGTGAAAAAGCTTAGTTATAAATAGGTAATATTATTATTTAATAATAGTTTTTTTATAATAAGTAAGGTTAATTAAGTAAAAACACGAAATATAGTTAATTAAGGGCAATTAAGTAAAATCACAACGTACCATACCGACCAACCAAACTTTTAATGTTTCGTCTATTATATTATATTATAGTATTGATTAACAATTATTTAGTTTGCTTAAACTAATATAATACTATTTACCCACTTTTAATCATGTAAATTCTGCGTGTATTGATGAGAAGTTAAATATGAACTAGCATGATAGCCCGTGCAAAGCACGTGCACCATTTAAATTCATAAAATATTGTTATTTTGATTTTATTATATAGATGATTTATAATTTTTGAAATACTATACGTGGTTAATGTGGTATTTTTTATGGACATTGACAATAACTCAAATTTCTTACTTGAATTTCATATATGATCGTAACAAATCACATCTAGTCATTTAAAAAAATAACTTGGAATGATTAAAAAATATGTAATTTAAAAGTCTAATCATGAGTCAGTAGACTCACGTGTTCATATATAAAGAAGTGTTAAATAAGATAATTTACATAAATAAGAAGCGAAAACTAATTATGGTCACACATTCAAATCTAATTTACATCTCAACCATCACTAATATTCACTCTTATGCCCCTTCTATTATCGGCGACCTTACACACCATCACTTACTTTACACCGTTGTTATCACCATCTCATTCCATTTGTCATCATCATTCATGATACACACACACACACACACACAGATATATATATATATATATATATATATATATATATAATGTGTGTGAGTGGGCGAGAGAGAGAAATTGTGTGTATAATAAACCATAATCACTCTACAATCTTTTGTTGTCACCAAATCGACCACCACTCCGAAAGTAACTTATGAACATGTTTGTCGCAAATTCCAGTCTCATTCCTGACCACACCTCCAGTAATTCATTCATCCTTCTCTCAACATATCTAAGTTTACCGATCGATGTCATTTTCACTCACTCTACTATTACCAACAACTTCGAATATTTACACAATTCAAAATTTGGAATATTCTTGTTATTTGCGTTCAAATTTTTTAGTGATTTACGTTTAAATTTTGATAATTTTAGTTGAATTTCTAGTGACTTGCTTTGATGATGGTAATTTTGGTTGTGTAAGTGGTGGTGTTCACGTGGTTAGTGATGGTGGCGTGGTAGTGGTCATGTGACAGTGATTTAATATTCTTCTAGTTCATATTAAAATTAGCTAAAATTTTGGTTTGTATTCATGTTCATTGTGATATATCATCTACTAAGTAGCATACTTGAATAATACAGTGAGACGTTTTAAATTATTTTCAATATAGTATCCATATTCTATTTTTTAATAAATATTTTTGAACTAACTATGTGTTTTATCTAAATATTCATCTAATAACAAATATGAATTCCAAATCTCATCTACAATAAAAAATTTCCCCTTAAATTATCTTTTTATAGACTATAAAAATATTTTTCCTAATAGCAGTGAGAGTGGGGGTGTAATCGAGTCGAACACTGCCGGACTCGAGTTCAAACTCGATAAAAAAATTATGTCAAGCTTGAACTCGATCTCAAGTTTAATTGGTCCTCCAATTTTTACATTGAATATAATTCATTTTTTTAATATTAATATGATGGAAGTGTGAATTAGTAAATTACTAAATAGTCTGGAAAGGACTTGTTGGCCTATAATATATATGAAAATAAAAATGTAAAACATTATAACAATGAGTTATTGGTGTATGTAGTTAAGAGCATCTCCAACCTTACTTAACCCTTAGGTTAAAAGTACAACTGCCAACTAAACACTGTGATTTATAGCCAACCTCTTTGAATATGGTCACTCCAACCACTGACTGTTGTTGTTCAAAATTATAGCCATCAAGATATGGTTGGCCATATTTGGCCAAGTCCTACAGATATGTACAGACTTTCTCTACCTACTTTTTCTCTCCCTTGCTTTTTCTTTTCAGCTGCAGCTTTGATTTGCACCGACCGAAATTTTCAATATCCTTTTTAATATTTTTTTTTGTGAAATTAAAAATTATGGAGGCAACAAAAAAATTAGCTAGTGTTAGTATTAAAAATAATGCTAGAGATATTAAATTAGATATAAAAATAGATATAAAATGACATGTTTCATTATTTGATTATTTATAAATAAATGTATAATGCCATTTACATCATTTTCACAAATTAAAATATTTCAAATTGACATATTAGCAACTCCACATTATCTTGTACCCAATTTCGGCACCTCTAGCATTGATATTAATATATATAAATTATTTTTCAATGAAAAAGTATTGTTTAAAATTATAAATATACTATTTTCAAAATATATCCAACTATTATAATCAACCCATTGGAGTACAATGCCTTACAGATTCAGTAAATTTTACCCAAATATTACTTTATATTATTTTAGCCAACCAT
This sequence comes from Heracleum sosnowskyi, assembly GCA_030848705.1. NCBI lineage: Eukaryota > Viridiplantae > Streptophyta > Magnoliopsida > Apiales > Apiaceae > Heracleum > Heracleum sosnowskyi. The sequence continues at coordinate 68,062,392 of CM061237.1, forward strand.
TTTAGCTAACTCTATTGGAGATGCTCCAACGATTCATAAAATGGTTCTCAAAATTTCTTTGGTGTAGAAGATGTGAATATAATTCATTTTTTAATATTAATATGATGAAAGAGCGAATTAGTAAATTACTAAATAGTCTTAAAAGGGCTTGTTGGCCTTTAATATATGTAATATAATATAATATATACCGGATGGATGAATGAGTTTTAAAATAAAGTTTAAATAACATACACATATTAAGAGTTATTTAAGTATGGGGTAAATGAGCTTCAAAATTTTATCAAAATGGGCTATAAATTATTTTTCAATGAAAAAGTATTGTTTAAAATTATAAATATACTATTTTCAAAATATATCCAACCATTATAATCAACCCATTGGAGTACAACGGCTTACAGATTCAGTAAATTTTACCCAAATATTACTTTATATTATTGTTGATACAAGAAATATATCTTGTATCCGATGGATATTTTGTATCCAATGGATGGGCTTGCATATTCGCGTCCGATGGTTATCTTTATATTTGCTTATATGGACCAAATAATGTCTCTATGGCCGAAGACTACATCAACATCGTACCCGAATGGTTTATCAACGACCCAGAAATATATTGAGCCCGATCCAATTAATAGCCAATGAAACCGAGTCCTATACTTAAGGCGGTGGAAAGATATTATAGCATCGGAAACCTAATACTAGAAGGATCCAGATACTCAAAATATTCTGTACATGGATATTACTTGTCGCCAAAGCAAAAATATGGGTCGGACCTAAAATTACCAGAAATACAATCTTATCTTGAATAGAACTACGTGGACTTGATCCCTATAAATAAGGGTACGTAGGCACCTTGAGAGGGATCCGAAAATCACAACCGATTACAAACTCTCAAGAGCAGTCCCAAATATCTCAAAAACCCTAATTGTATTCTTATATTTATATCTTTATTCTTATTATCTCTATCCGAATACCCAAATATAAATTTAATCTTGAAGCTTTGTCCTTGACGAAAATTGGCTTCAACATTTATTTTAGCCAACCATTTTAGCTAACTCCATTAAAGATGCTCCAATGATTCATAAAATGGTTTTCAAAATTTCTTTGGTGTAGGAGATGTGAATATAATTCATTTGTTTAATATTAATATGATGAAAGAGCGAATTAGTAAATTACTAAATAGTCTTAAAAGGGCTTGTTGGCCTTTAATATATGTAATATAATATAATATATACCGGATGGATGGATGAGTTTTAAAATAAAGTTTAAATAACATACACATATTAAGAGTTATTTAAGTATGGGGTAAATGAGCTTCAAAATTTTATCAAATGGGCTCCTAGCATGATGGTTGAGGTGGTAACATAAAATACCTTTGCATCCAAAGGTCATGGGTTCGATTCTTGATAGTAACAATATTTTTAATATATTTATACATTATAGGGGTATATAAGTAATTTACTAAATGGCATAGAAAGCCATGTTGGCCCATATGGTTGAGGTGGTAACATAAAATACCTTTGCATCCAAAGGTCATGGGTTCAATTCTTGATAGTAACAATATTTTTAATATATTTATACATTATAGGTGTTATGGAATAAAAACCGAGCTTGCGAAATTAATGCTAGGGTTGGAGAGCTTCGAGCTTTAATGGCTGCACTTGTGTTTCGAGACTAAATCGGTCCTCACAAGATGCCTACGTATCTCAATTCGTAATTGAGAATCAAGCCAAAGACGTAGTTCTGATTGTAGGATCAGGGACCTTATATAGGCGTTTGGAGCCTAGTATTTATGGTATGTTTAGGAGTCTTAGCGAATAAGTCTCCTTTTTGATATTGGATAAACATCGTATTTCTTGCTGAATAAGTCTTTTCCTTGTTGATAAAGGCTATGACTCATTAATTGGGATTCTGGATCCTTCTTTGACAAATTTACCATATTTTGGACTCTTTTCATGAGCTGTATATTTTCCTTATTCATTAATTACGAAATTAATGAATAATCAGGGTTTCGGGCCTTGAATATTGGGTCGTGTTCTTGGACCAATTCGGGTCTAATTAATACATCATTAATTATATTTCCAGGGTTATTTTTAGCCCATATCATTTGCCCCCCAATTTCTAGGAAAACTTTTCAAGTTTTCGTAGAAATTATATTGACCTTTTTCGAGATTCGGGGTCTTTTTATCCTTTACCTAGGACTTTATTTACACTAGTGTTTCACAAGTATCGCCTTATTGCAAAGTGTGGAGCGACCTACACATTTATGACGATTGTTGCCTTATTCGAGGCTAATTTGACATTTATATGAAATACTCCTAATATTTAAGGAATTTCCATGTACCCACGGGTATTTTTAATAAATATTCCTAATATTTTAGGAATTTTCATGTACCCACAGGTATTTTTAATAATTATTCCTAATATTTTAGGAATTTTTCATGTACCCACAGGTATTTTTAATAATTATTCCTAATATTTTAGGAATTTTCATGTACCCACAGGTATTTTAATAATTATTCCTAATATTTTAGGAATTTTCATGTACCCACAGGTATTTTTCGAAATATTTTTTGAAATATTTCAAAAGCGTAAAATATTTTCCCAAAATTAAGAAAATAATTTTAAAAATTATTTTCTATTTTTTCAGGTATTTTCTGAATTTTTAGAAATTTTCTAAAAATTTTAAATAGCTTTTGGCTATTTATTTGCAATTTCTGAATTTTTCTTAAAAATTTCTGAATTTTTAATAATTTTAAAAATTCCTTGTCTCCTTTCTTGCATAGCAACAGTCAGAATTGTTCCCCGTGTGACACTTGTCATACGTCAGCTTTTGTCTGCTTAAATTGTGTGGAGCAGCAGGTGTTGGGGTGGCGGGGATAACCCCCGCGTACAAGGCAAACAACTGAAACACGCGTCCCAGGCTGCTTCCTGGGCGCGGTTCGAGAATTAATTAAATTTTTTTTTTTTTTTTTTTTTTTTTTTTTTTTTGAAAAATTGTTGGCCAATTCTTGATGTCTTCTGGGCGGGGATCAGTGCCGCGTACAAGACAGTTTTCTGAGCCACGCGTCCCAGGCTGCTTCCTGGGCGCTGTTCGAGAAATAATTATTTTTTTTTTTTTTTTTTTTTTTTTTGAAAAATTGTTGGCCAATTCTTGATGTCTTCTGGGCGTGGGTGACACCCGCCTACAAGGCAGTGTTTTCAGCCCCGCCTACAAGACAGCTTCCCGGACGTTTTTCGAATAAATTTTTTTTTTGTTCGCTTCGTTTTTGTCTCCTAGGCGACGTTCACCCCCGCGTACAAGGCGAGGTCGTGAACCACGCTTTCAAGGATGCTTCCTAGGCGTTCTTTTCGCTTCCCTTTTAGCTGGACTTTCTTTGTCTCCTGGGCGGTGTTCACCCCCGCGTACAAGACGGAGTTGTGAACCACGCGTTCAAGGAGGTCTCCTGGGCGTCTTTGCCTCCTAGTCGTTTTTCAATCCTTAATTTTTCAAATGTCTTTTGGACGTTGGTCACCCCCGTGTACAAGACGGGGTTGTGAACCATGCCTCCCAGACGGTCTTCTAGGCGTTTTTTGAGGTGTTTTCGACCTCAATTTTCGACCTCGATTTGGTCCTAGGTTGAACAAAACGATCTCAACTTTTTATGTATTTGAGAGGTCATTACCCTTCAACCTTGTTTAAGGTTTCGACAACGCCAAACGTGGCTTACAGATACAAGAACTAACTTGAGTTCTAACACCTTAAGTTTCACATCGAGAGGTCTTCGTGAACGAAGACAGACACAACGTTTCACTCGCTTCTTTAATTTGAGCTTGCGGTATATCGAATCGAAGCTCGTTCTGAGCTCTACTTCCTCAATTTTCAGGGGTGTTCAATCCATATATTAACATTCTTCCGATAGGCCTCTTTAGGATTTTAGTTTGAGCTTGAGGTCTTTAGGACTACAATTGATCTTCCGACTTTAAGAATCGTGGTCTTCATGACTTTTTAATCTAAATTGGGGATCCATTTTGAGGCAGCTTGCCTTTTTGGCATCCTTCTGATACTTCTTATTGCCAATGGAGGAGTTCGAGCCTACTGACGACTTCATAGAGGACTTAGATGTCCCTGTCTTTGACAATTATTCGTTTGATGACTTAGATCAGATTTTATTGGCCATGCGTGGCTCTATATCTTGCTTTTATTCAGGGTCCTTTCATGGACTTTTTTATTTGATGCTTGTAACATAACTCTTTGATCCTTCGAGATCTTCCATTCATGCATGCTATTTTTTCGATACTTCTTCTTCGGGGTTTATGCAACTTTATTTTTGCATATTCTGTTTTGTCATTCTTACTCACTTATATTTATTTAACTTATCTTTTGTAAGGCAATTCCTAGTACTTGGCCTCTTGAATGGGCTGGCACTTTGATCAAGTGCTATTGGTACAACTTGCTCTTTAGTAAAACAATAAGGAAATGCCCAAACAAAGATAAGTAATAAAATAGTGAAAAAGAACTTGAAGTATTTTTTTTTGAAAAGAGGGTTCGACCCTTACATAGTACTTTACTTCCTACTAAGAGCTTAAGAGCTCAGAATGGTTTCGTCGACCTTATTGCTACTTGTCCTATTTGTGGATCCTTTTAGGAAACAACTAAACATAATAAACTTTTTAATCTTGAGGCATGCCAAGTTTTTGGCACCTCAGTCCCTTCAAGGGTTCAGGCAGCAATGCTCCAATGTGAGTGACTTTGTCTAGTTCTCCATCGTTTCTCGAATCCATAACCTTGATTGGGAGAACCTGCCCCCCAACTCCATCAGGCCTTAACGCGGCTATATAGCAACTCCTAGCCATCTTTTGATCTCCTTGTTCTTCACCAACCCCATTCCTTGTTGGGAACTTGATTTTCAAATGGTAAGTTGAGGCAACAGCCTTGAATGCATGAAGGCCTGTCCTCCCAAGGATTGCATTATAAGTCGAGGTTGCCTTTATCACCACGAAGTTCAGCATTTGAGTTGTTGTTTGTGAACCTTGCCCTATTGTCATAGGGAGCTGAATAGTTCCCTCTACTTTAGATTCAACCCCATTGAACCCGTATATGGGCATGTTTGAAGGAGTCAGTTGCGAATCGGTATATCCCATCTTGATGAAGGCATCATGGAACAAGATGTCCACGGAAGCTCCGTTATCAACCAGAACCCTCTTGGTTTTAGAGTTACCTATTACAGGTATAATGACCAACGGGTCGTCATGGGGGAACTTCACCCCTTCAAGATCAGAATCATCAAAGGTAATAGCAACTTCTGTCTTGGCACGTTTCGGTGCTTCTCCTACAACAGTCATTACCTCTCGGGCATAAGCTTTCCTTGAGTTTCGGGATGACCCAGCAGCAGTCGGTCCTCCAAATATCATGTTGATGACAGGCCCTCGGGGCTTAGGAGTACGATCTTGGTCGTTGTCCCTCCTATCATAGTCTTTCCTTTCATAGTTTCCTTGTTGATTTCCTCGATTCCCATCCTTAGTGAACTTATCGAGTTTTCCTCTTCGGATTAAGAACTCGATCTCATCTTTCAGTTGTCTACAATCGTCGGTATCATGACCAACTTCTTTATGGAAACGACAGAATTGATTCTTGTTCCGTTTCTCCAAGTCGGATCTTAGCGGCTTTGGCCATCGAAGATCTTCTTCCTTCTCAATTTCCATCAGAATTTGACTTCTTGAGGTGTTCAACCTTGCATATTCATCGAACCTGGGTCCGAAGTTGTTCCTTTTAGGTGGAGAGTCGGAATCTTTCGCTGTCCTGGGATATTTGTCCCTAGCGTCATACTCTTCAGTCTCCTTTCTCTTTTTTCCGTTTTCACTTGCTTCCATAGTGGGTTCATATTTTCTCATGCTCTCCTCAGCCTTGATGTATTTTCCAGCTCTATCTTGTAGTGACAACATGTTTTCGGGGGGATGCTTAGCCAAAGACCTCCTGAAGTGGTCATCGGTAGTTCCTTGCTGTAGGGCTATCATAGACACTTTATCTTCCAAATCTGGGACTTTTATAGCCTCCTTAGTGAATCTACTCAAGTATTCCCTCAATGTTTCATTCTTGCCTTGTCGAATCCCCATAAGAGAGGCGGAACTTTTCTCATGTATCTTCCCACTAACAAATTGATTGATGAACGCCTTACTCAACTCTTTGAAGGATCCAATAGAATTGGGCGGAAGGCGACTATACCAACGTTGAGCCATGCCCGCCAGGGTTTGTGGAAACGCCCTACACTTTACAGCGTCATTGGCAGGCTGCAACAGTAGTGCATTTGAGAAGGTTCTTACATGATTTGCGGGATCTCCCGTTCCATCATAAGCTTTGATGGTTGGCATTTTAAACTTTCTGGATATAGTGGCCTTCATTATCTCTTGAGTGAAGGGTGGTGTAGGATCATCAGGATCTCCTAGGGGCAACAAAACAGTAGGATCACCCCTTGGGGCTTCAGCCCTCTTGGTTCTCCTTGACGGTGGATCCAAATTGATTATCGGGACTCCTCCCGTTCCTTGGTTTTGTGTCCTTGCGGCTTCTTCTTCAGCCAGTAGCTTCTTGAGCCTTGCAGTCTCGGCTTCATGGGCCGCTAGTTTCTCCCTTGTAGTTTGGGGTCGTTCTCTATTGGTTTGAGAAGAACGTCTCCTTCTTGGGGCAACATCCTCCCCAGTTGTATAACCCTCGTCCTCGGTATAGGGACCTGAGTAATCTTGAACGAAAGGGGTCTGTCGAGTTTGTTGATTTTGGGGTCCCAGACCTTGAACGTAAGGGGGCACATATGCCTCATGGTAGATTGGATTAGTTCCACTACCGCCCGCCGTGGATCGAGGGGGCATACCATAGCTTGGCATCCCCAAAGTCTGAGTCGCGTATTGAGGAAGGTCAGTAGTATGGAGTTGAAGGCTTCTCGGTGCATTCATGATGAGTGGAGAAGTCGAGATTGGTTGCTGGTGAACGGTCTCTTGTGGATTAGATCCATGAATAACCATCTGCAGGGGATTCGTCCCTTCAACCGAAATCGGGATTTCCGGTCCTCGAGTATTGGTGGGGATATTCGCCCCTTGAGTGCCAGTAGTCGGCGGTGGTTGATTTCCGTGAGTATCAGCCTCAGAGGTGATAGGGCGATCCTCAGGAGTTTGAGTATCCCGAGCTGTTCTTCGTGTGTTTGCCATGGTTGATGTTGTTTTCCCACAGACGGCGCCAAATGTTATGGAATAAAAACCGAGCTTGCGAAATTAATGCTAGGGTTGGAGAGCTTCGAGCTTTAATGGCTGCACTTGTGTTTCGAGACTAAATCGGTCCTCACAAGATGCCTACGTATCTCAATTCGTAATTGAGAATCAAGCCAAAGACGTAGTTCTGATTGTAGGATCAGGGACCTTATATAGGCGTTTGGAGCCTAGTATTTATGGTATGTTTAGGAGTCTTAGCGAATAAGTCTCCTTTTTGATATTGGATAAACATCGTATTTCTTGCTGAATAAGTCTTTTCCTTGTTGATAAAGGCTATGACTCATTAATTGGGATTCTGGATCCTTCTTTGACAAATTTACCATATTTTGGACTCTTTTCATGAGCTGTATATTTTCCTTATTCATTAATTACGAAATTAATGAATAATCAGGGTTTCGGGCCTTGAATATTGGGCCGTGTTCTTGGACCAATTCGGGTCTAATTAATACATCATTAATTATATTTCCAGGGTTATTTTTAGCCCATATCAATAGGGGTATATAAGTAATTTACTAAATGGCATAGAAAGCCATGTTGGCCCATAATTTATATAATAGATTACCGCATTGAAGCTCCATTAAAATATATAGTAAAATTTCAGTATGATAGATTAATATTATTGCTAAATTCATAACATAATAAACTTTGTAAAAGTACCCACTAAAAATATAAAGTAATGATTCATTAAATATAATGATTTTTTATACATTCCACATAATTTTTGGATATTCTTTAGTTAACTTCGCTAAATTATATCTTTTCATAAAAATAAAATATAGTTTCATCTTTAATTTTATCAAGGGCATAAAGCATATATCGTGTATATGTGTTGAAATTTACAAACATTAATATTGGTTTTGCTACATGAACCAATTAATTTTAATTAAGAGAGGTGTAGTTACTTTATGTTCACATCCTTTGGTGGAGTTGAGACTAAACTACCCATTTCAAATGTAAAAATAGTTCTTTCAAATAAAATTCTAAAAATAATTTATTTTTTGAGTTGAAGATGTGCATGAGAATGATCTAAATCTTAACCAAGGGCGTGCAGTTGATTGGGTGTGCATATACCCGCTCCCTTAATTATCTATTTTTTGGTACATGAATCTATTAATTTTGATACATGTATGAATACATATTTGAATTATTTTGAATGCTTGTACAATATATTGAATAATAAAATTATTTGATATAAAATATTATATAAATTAATAGATACTAATTTATCGATTAAATATTCAATTATCAATAAATTAATAACCTCGCTAGGACCAAGGTTATTAATTTATAGAGTTTTTTTTTTTGAAGAAAAATGGAGTCAATTCAATAATAAAAAGCCATACGGCATCTACAAAAATGATCGAGTCGAACAAACATAAAATAGATCAAATCGCCTATTTTCAAGGAAAGACAATTAATGTTGTGGGAACAGATTATTGTGGGAGTAAAATGAATTTTAAAAAAAAATTGCACATATTTTCAACTTGATCAAATATAAAATTAAGAATTTTAATCAAAATTTACTCCATAGAGTTAGGAGGAGAATGATACGTATAGTTTTGAGTGGTAGAGCTGGTAGCTTAGAGAACGAATTGAGGGGTATAAAATAACAATATAATATATTTGTTCAATAATTATACTATAATATATTTTAGATTTATATTATTATGTGGTATAAAGTAGATTGAGATTAGTATTTTGATTCAACAACTTAGTGATTATAATTCGGTCTAGTGCATGATCTGTGACACTGATGGGTATTAGTAATATAATATATTTTAGTACAATAATAATATTATAATATATTTTAGATTAATATTGTTTTTAATAACAACATAGAATTCTATGTGAGATTTGATTTTTACGTGAGATGGGATTTTATTTTATTTTAAAAAAAACAAAAAACGAACATAGAATTCTATGTGATATAAGATTTCTATGTGAAATAGAATTTTAGAGGTGAAACCAAAAAAAAAGTGTGAACCAAATTTGGTACAAAGGGTACCATTAAAGAGGGGTTTCGCTTAGATTAATATTTTTTTAAACAACATAGAATTTTATGTGAGATTAGATTGAAATTTTACGTAAGATTTGATTTTATATTTTTAAAAACACAAAAAATAAACAACATAGAATTTTATGTGAGATGGTATTTTTACGTGAGATAGGATTCTAGGCACAGATAATATTGACACATGTATATGAGACAAAGAAGAGTTATAACAAAGAAAAAAAAGTAACCTTTCATTATGCAGATTTGTGAATATTAATGATTAAATTGCTTGTATCTGCAAAGACGAAAAAAGTCAAAAAAATAATAAAATTGGTTGCATAAGATAAAAAAGTCAAAAATAATAATAGAATTGTTAAAAGATCCATAAAAGCATAACATTGAACAAAATAAAAATAATTTAAAAACAACATGAAATATGAAATGGGAGTTTATGGTATAATAATTCTACTACATGAAATATGAGTTTATAGTATAAGATAATCTATTTTAAATTAGATAATTATAGTTTTTGAAAAATAAATTAAAAAAGGGTGAAACCAAAAAAAGGTGCAAACCAAAATAAGTGCAAATCAAATTTGGTATAATGTTAAAAAGAGGTTTCACGTTTGAATAAAGTTTATAGATTTTCACTTATTTGGTACAATGGTAAAATAAGTGTGAACCAAATTTGATGTAATACAGGAAATTGCAGTAATTATTATTGTTAGCGTAATATGGATAGTTTTCTTATTATATTTATTACTTATACTAGCTGGTAACATGTGCCAAGCATGAGCCGATAAATTATTAATAAGTATTATTAAGATATGTGTATGTAAAACAATGATTAAAAATATATAATAAATAAACACTATTTAATTATGTAGTCATGGGTAATCAAACTCTCGATAAAGTTAAATAAATTAAAGTAAATAAATAAATATGTATGAATTACGTAGTTGCAACGAATCAAACCTGGGATGAAATTTAAAGTAATTAAACAATTTAAAGTAATTAAACAAATTTTGTATAATTACGTAGTTGCAAGAAATCGAACCCCGGGTTTCATGATAACCAAATTTGGTATTTTGTACTTCGATACTATGCACCATTTTCACGTTGTTTTGCTTATTAATAAAGAGTATAAATTATTGATTACTACCGACTATATAAATGGTCATTATATTGTAAGCAAATCAAGGTTTTTGCATTTAAGGACTGAATAAATTATATAACCAATACCTAATCAATAATAATAATATAGTTAATAGATATAAAAAAGAAAGTATCCCTGTAACAATAATACTTATGATAATTTTTCGTATTAAGTCAATAATAACATGTTAACCTAAACAGTGCTTGGTTGAGAAAAAAATTACTCGAATATAATCTAACAAATACAATATCAGATTCATTTTATCGATATAGGTATACTTGTGCTTACGATAATTAAGTTTTCATAAAATTATTTGATTCCATCACTACATTATATGTACAAAACCAAACAAGCAGATATAATTGAATGTGTATATTTTAAAATGTCATTCACATGCATCATACATCTTACAAACAAATTGACAACATTAAATTCATAATTCAAAGCAAATTTAAAATATTACAAGCCTTTAACAACATTATACAAGCCTTCTTCACTAGAGCTGGTCAGTCGTGCGGTCCGTGCGTGTCGGGCCGGGCTTGGCACGGGTTGAGCTCGGCTCCGGCGAGCATGGAACCGACACTAAATATGTACGAGCCGAATACGGGCCGGGCTCGAATCGGAAAAGTAAACACTGAACGAGCACGGTGAGTTTACCGAATAAGAGGGTTGGGCGGTTTTTGCGGGTTGGGCGAATAACGGGCGAATAATTCGCGAATAACGGGCGAATAATTAGTGCTTTGTTTGCACCGTCCACTCCAGTCTCCCGTCTCCGGCAACAGGCGTCCACTTGTTAGTGTCAACACTCCACACGGCCACACGTGGCTAGACAAATAATTTACATTTATGCAAGTATTACATATTATTTTTAATCTTATAATTTACTTATTAAATTTTAATTTGTTAATTTGTGATAAAAGAGGACGGTACCTCATATAAATTTTATTAATTTCAAAAATATTTTACAAATTATTTGAGAGGACTTCTCTCTAAAAAAACGGAACAAACCGCATAAACATATATATAAAAATACAATACAAATTTGGTATTTTGGTACTTTGGTATTTTAGTACCGCGCGCCATTTTCAAATTGTTTTGCTTATTAATAAAGAGTATAAATTAAATTAGTTTTTATCTCGTAATTTACATCCTTTTCGGTGGATTTAATTTATGATATATAATCAAAGTTAAACATGACATTTGGTTACCTCCCAAAAGAAAAAAAGAACACGCGCGTACCATGCAAGTCTTCTTATACATATAGAGCTGACAATTTGATACACGACACGTGAACACGGTACGAACACGACACGGATAATTAGTGTTTGGGTGCAAAAATTTGGTACACGAACACGAAAGTACACGAACACGAAAAAACACGAATATAATTAGTGTCGGGTTTGGGTTTTCACAATAGGTACACGACACGAAACGAAAGTACACGAATTAATGAAGTAAATAAATAATTTTAAAAAATATATATTATTTATAGTATTGCATATTTAGAAAATATATAAGGAATTACATATGAACAATAAATAAAAGTTTCGTGACTAATTAGCAGTTAGTTATACAGTACATTTATATATAAGAAGTATACATTTTTATATATAAGTTATATTTACAAATTTTTGTAAAATTGTATGTATTACATATTTAATACACATTTCATAAAAATTTACATAATTAAAATATTTTTATAATATATAAATTTTAATTTAATTTAATTTATATTTTTATTTAATGTACACGAATACGACACGTAAAGTACACGACACGTTTTGAATTGGATATGTGTTTCAAATTTAGTACACGAATTCAAAATGGGTCGGATATGGGTTTTACATTAAGTACACGACACGAAAGTACACGACACGGTCCAATTGCCAGGTCTATATACATAGCTGCGGAAAAGGAGGCTAACTCACGCTAGAGCTCCCGCTAAGCAAAAAATATAGCAATTTTTAATTAAAAATTAGAAGAAATTTCACTTTGAGCCCCAACTATCCCGAAAAAATTAGCGATAATTTATTTAATTTATTTCATCCCGGCTGTGTAGATCGTGGTTCTGCCTGTGCTTATACAAGTGTAATTGAAATTATCATATTTCTATTGCACCAAACAAATTACATCTTTCTATATATAATACGCCAACAAGGAGAAAATATTCTGAGATTTTTTAATACCGTGAAAAGACAAGTTTGCCCCTTTACAAATTTATTTGTTGTGCGGGTGACTACGTATTGTGCTTTCGTGTCCGGCATGAAAAGGGCTAGGGTTGTGGTTCCTCATTAACAACAAATAGTTCTTCAGTTTCCGTCGTCGTGAGACATTTTAATTAGTTAATTGGGTGATCAAAAGTGTGGTTGGATTAATTTTCCGAGCATAACCTGATTAATTTTCTGGAGTTTGGAGGATTGAAAATTGAGAATCGAGAGTTGTAGGTGGTGCCAAGCTGTTGGATTAGTGTGGATGAACGTATGCCCAGGTAATTACTTGATCTATTCACGTGCTTTCTCTTTTTTCCTGTGTGGTTCATTTTCCCTTATGAATTGGTATTTGTGGATTGCACAATTTGTGGCATTTGAGATTTGATTCATTTACTTAAATTGGTGAACAATGGGAATCTATACGCTGGTAGTAGTGCTCTATCTAATTATATATTTTTGTTTTTGGAATTCTGAATTTTGTGGTTGAATAGATTGTTTTGGTCCTTTTTTATTATGAGGTTTCTGATTACTTACATCAAAAGTAAATAGTTCAGGTTCATAATCGTGAGATTTTTTAATGCTGTGAAAAGACAATTTACCTCTTTATAAAGTATTTGCTGGACCCGTGTTATGTTTTCATGTTTTTCTTGGGAAGGGGGTAGGGTTGCTGAGATAGGAGTTTTGTGAGAGGTTGCCTTCTGGTGTGTGTATGGCTGATCAACTCAATCCTCCGCATGTTCCCGGTAATTGCGTCATCTAGGAGAATGACTAGATATTGAAAAAGCATCGGCCTACGAATTTATTGTCTCTTGGTTTGTCTTAGTATGATTGCTTCGTGATAGAGGGATTGCTAAGGATTGTGAATGTATATTCAATTATATCCCAGTTAATTATTGTAAAAACTTGTGTGGTGTGGCCCTGTAAGTTATGTACGCTTTTGTTAAATTTATCTTCTAAATTACTTGAGCTATGTGTTGTCTCATAAATATGTGTTGGCGCTAGGCTCATTCTAGGTAATAGGTGCCTAATTTTGTGGCTAACCCTTGGGATTGAAACAACTAATGGTGTAGAGGAAATATGTCATGGCTAGAATATCTATCAAATATTTTAGCAAATGAAGCTTCGTTCGGTTAACTATGTCGATAAATTACCAAGTATTTTAGTTCTGTGGCTATTATTTTATAGGGGTTTTGTTGTGTATTTTTTGAATAGTAATTGGAGTCTAGGTTGGTTTTAAATTAACGGGAAATGATTGATGAACTCTAGGTTTTACAATTTAGGCTCAACGTAATGCAGTAGGTGTGTTGCACATTAAAGTTTAAATAGTATAAAGTGAAGTTTGTTTATCGATTTGCTACATGAATTTCAGAATAAGTTTATTTAGCAACCTGGCTTAATATGGTATACATTAACTCCTGAAATTTGATATAAATACTGGGTTTCTTCAATTTTGTAATATTTGAAGGATCTCGGCAAGATATAAATGTTAATAAATAATGATTAATCTCAAAAGAGGTGTGTGCCATGATTTTTAATTATAGAAGATCGAGTTAATAACTAATGTTGGATTTGCCTACTTGAGATCGAGTATCGTACTTTTTGTTCGTCAGTGATTAAATGTTATCTTTACATTTTTTTCCATTTTACATTGAAATTGAGCAATTTCTGGAAATCTGTAGCTTCTGGTGAGGATATGTTTTCATCTTTTTACATCTTTCTTTCCCCTCCATACATAAGTTGAATGTTCCATATTATCCAGAATTTTCCTCCTGCTTTACCACAATATTGCTGCAGTTTTTAAAGGCTAAAATAACATCTTTGTAATTTTGTGTGCTTCATGTTTTTTCATCTGATTTCTGCAGCAAATTTCAGCATACCAAGTGGCATTTTTCGGCAGAATCCTGGGCAGATTTTCATGAGTTTCTCATCAATTCCAGATCTCCGTTCTATAGAATTCTCATCCTGTTTTTACAACAGCTTTACAAGGTACACTTTGAGCTCATCTTCTGCTCTTTGTAACACATTTATATCGCATTTTGAATGCCTAGAAGTCAGAAGACTCTGTGCTAATTTTTTTTGACCGCTTGGCATTCTTTATATTCTTAATGCCATAACTTTCTGTAAAAGATTTTGTTTGCCGAACCGTTTTTTGCATAAGATTCTAGAGCTCAAAATCTTTCCAGTGGTATAAGATTTAATACCCAGAAATATCTCCATGAAACCAGTTTATTTCTTCAAACCAGGCCTTCCATTTGCTTTCTTTACCAGAAATTATTGTGGAACAACACCAGTTTTGGCTTATTCTTGTAGAAGAGGTGGTGCGTTCATTTTCCATCTGTCGCTGTTTTGTCAGCAAATCTATAGTAAAATGAGTCTGCTTGTAGTTGTACTTGATCAAATGGATTTTATATAATTAACCAATTAATAAGGCAGACCTGTTGTTGGACAAAATAATTGACGAGTATTTCTTAATTAACTGTTCTCAAGCAAAATTTAATTTCAGGTTATAAGGAAAAAGAATAACAAGGTTGGATTGAAATTCCTATTTGTTTCAACATAGACAAAAAAAACCTGGAAATTGCAGAGACAACCTCACATAGAGCTCAACCCATAGATTGTTGTATGTATAAAATACACATTGCTAGGTACCAATTCTTTTAACGCATATGTTTTTTAGTTTAAGTTTTACTGCATTAAAATATAGTAGTGTAATATTAGTAGGTAAACTGATCATTCGATTTGCTTGATCATTCAATTTGTTTGAATTAATATGTGAGAAAGAGTAGAATATCCATACTTTTTCTTTAAGCAAGAATAAGAGTTAAACATACAATAAAAAGGACCTATGGTTGCACTCAATAAATTAATTTTGTGATCTGATTATTAATATATAGTCTCCTAAACAATAAGTTGTGATTGTTTGAATTATATTGTGATTCTTTGAGTTATTTATGCAATACTGATTTTTCTATTTAAGCAGGGGATGTACCTCATGATGACTGCTGTGACATTGCCCCCAAGCGCAAATGATGCTCGGGCTTTTGATGTTGTAGATAGTGGAGCAGGTAGAGGAAGTATTGATATTTGTACACATTCTCTCGTATGTGATAAGCTTTGAGACTAGCATTTGCACTAGAACTGTTGCTTCTTTTGCAAGACATATTTACTTTTCCTTTGTGTTTTTTGGTGTAAACAGAGGATGTCCCCAACCATAGGCCGACCAACTTAACCCCGGTTGAGAAAGAAGTTCACCAAGTTGTTAATGCAGGCGCGCACAGGAGGGAGCACTAGAGGTAATTTTTTGGCTTATGAATGTGCTTGCTAATCACTTCAGTTATGGTACATGCTTGATTTATAGTTCATGCATCCCTTGGCTTTATGTGTGTTTGCTTAAATAGGCTTCCATGAATTCTGTGCAAACAACTCATTTTTCTCCACTTATTTAATATTTGTGTTAAAAAATTGGTGTTGAATAGAGTCTCAGTGAATGCGCAAAGCCATTGATCAACGAAAGAATTTTTTTTGTTAGTCGCTACTTTTGACAGCTTTTTTAGTTTAGCTACTTTTTAGGCAGCTTTGTAATTCCGAGCTTCTTCAAGGTGGACACATGATTGAATAAAATATTTACAATGCACGCATTATTTGATGTTTTCCCTTTTTCGACCCCCTTTGTAGGGAGAGCAATACAGACCTGGATGATGGGATGCAGGAAGAAACATGTGGTTTCTTGCAGCACAAGTATGGGATGCAGATTTATATATATAAGTTTATGAACAATTTAATGCAGGAACCTCTTATTATGGTTGTTTTAAAAGTCAAACTCAGCCTCTCAAGATGGTGAGTATTGAGTACACTACTGGAGAAGTTTATAATTGGTCACAAGTCAACATAAGATGTTTTTTTATTTCGTAATACCATTATTAGTTGATGTTAAATACTTCAAGTGGAAATACCTTTAATATAGGATCTTTGCAGGCAAGTCGGAGGCCAATATATGACCAAGAGAAATACAATCGCTGACCAGGTTCGTTAAGTTTTATATTGGTATTGGTTATGACAACATCTATCAGGCATCAGGAACTGAAGATATTTTTTGTTTTTAGACAAATAATGCATATATACTTCTCGAACTTGGGTTGCTCATGTCTAGTGTGATAGGCATGGACGAAATGCTTCTTGCAGGTCATAGGTACACAATATCGTCCAAAGATATTGTTTTGTGGTTTGTATCCCATCTCTCTCTCTCTCTCTTTTCTTAACTTAGTGTTTTTTGGTTTGTATCCCATCTTTTTCTTTTCGTAACTTAGAACAGAAATTGGTACACACCATTTGTAAAAAAAGAGAAATACATGATATGTATATATATATATATATATATATATATAATTTTTGTAGTTCTTCCCATTAATAGCCACATAACACTGAACTATAATTGATATTTATCCATTACATATCTCTCTCAAAACTATATCAACTTATGTGACATTAAAGCTTATTATTTGTATTTTTATTACAAACAATTGTAGCTTTGGTTTATAAACTAATATAGAACCATTATTATAAGGGAATGACATTCTGCCATTATACAAACTTTTAGAGATTTAGAATGGCTACTGAGGTCTTGGAACACTTGGTTCGAAATATTGTTTGTGTATAGTTGGTTTTAAAGGATTGTCATATTCTAGCTTATTATATCATCTTTTAGTTAGTTAAAGTGACACTTATCTTTTGTTTTCCCTATAAACATGAGATGCATTTTATTTCCCTTAAATTTATTTTGATTGTTGAATTTGTTGGGACTTAGGGTCATGTTGTTACAGTTGTTGATTCTTCGGACTTCTTAGAGGTGATCGGTTGACACTGTTTTATTAAATTTTTTAATGTTCTATTATGCAGGATATAGATACTATCAGTCAACTTGAGTACAGAAGAGAATGTTGCATCAGCAATTAAAAGCCAACACCCTTTTCGCAAGATAACTCCTCAACCTGCACTTCTATGACTCCTTAACATGGTAAGTCACTGTATAAAGTTGAAACCTACACGATGGAGTCACTCAAGTAAAAACATTATAACGATCTATATACTTTATAATTTTCTTTAGTCCATTTACGAGATTGATATGTGTAACATACAGGCTTGTTTTTTTTTTCACCGAAATAAAATAGTTCACGATATTGATAGACATACCCCGATAGAGAATTTTTAAATGTGTTTAATTAGAAGGTACTAATGGAAATGAAAAGTTATAGGATCACTACTAATGTAATTGTATATACCATATTATCAAATGTCCTAACTAAAATGTGCATTTTTAAGAGAGTCGGCCTCTTTTTTGGAGGAGTATATAAATTTGCTGCATGGGTATTACCCAATCCATCAATTATGTAATTGATTAGAAGTAGTGATTTTAATAATATAATCAACTTTGAAATATGTATAGGTTACCATGCAATTTTATATCTACAATACTTCTATTGCAAAATTCGGCAGAGATTTATTAATGACTATGACATTATTAACTTTTTTGGAGCTATAGTACTTGGCATGATTCAGTGGAGATATGGATTATCAAATATTTTGCATTTTCCCAGTGTTATCGCGCATACCTTGAGGTTCTTAAATGGTCTTACTTTACATTAAGCATAACACTAATATAATACTATGTAGAGTTGTAAACACATTTTTTTTTATCAAGATGACAAATGCCTATAATATACTTATACTTGGAGATTAATGCAAATAATGCAAATTGAACGATTTTCAGGTGTCTTACATTTTACAGGAAGATGTTCACATGTGGAGTTAAAACGTTTATTGCCACTTAATCCACATTAAGTGATTGTTCTTACAACTGGTTCCCCAACATGGTTGCAGATAATACCCCACTACATGGGTATTTTAGATATGATTACACCTGCTGACAGATCTCGTGATATGTGTCATGTAATGCTATGACAAAATCTATCCAGCAATCTCCTTATATATGTGTCATTATAACGCATAATTCACGGTCTTATAACCAAGTATGCCGTGGAAGGTCGCCTTTTTTTTGAAGGATATGTAAATCAAATCAAGCAAGAGATATACATACTGGACGAGCTCAAAAGAGGAGGTTTTTCTTTGGTGTTGTAACATACATTAACCTTAGCTCCTGATATTTGAGCAAATGAAATTTTAAAAGACTATTAGAATGTGAGGTTTTTATGAGAATGATAATAGTACCATACTCTATTATCTCGTAAGTTCCTTGATGAAGTTGCTATTGCATTTTACTGTGGTGCTACACTTAAATTCCTTAAATAGTGGCTCATCAAATTCAATCTGTAAAAAAGTATGTATGAGCTTGACTTTAAAATTCTTAACTCGCATTCTTGTATAAGGCTAGAAAATGACCCGTGCCTCGCACGGGTTATTATGCTAGTTTTCTTATAGCACTCAACAACACCATACAATCCTTCTTCACATACAAGTGCAGCACCTGCAAAACCAGCTTCTATTGCCAGCTTTTCAAATTCTTTGGCAGACCTCTCTTTCCCTCCTTGAAATTGAAGCAAACATGCCTACATCCATCTGAAATGTGTTCTTTGCGATGACGCCATCATTTCCCGTCAGTTCTGCAAGTATCATCTCTATTATCACCACCTTTCCTGAATATGGTAAAGCTTCGTGACATTTAATTTCTTCAAAATCTTTACACTGTCTTCATTATTCCAGTCATGAAGTATCCTCTGTTTAATTTAAATTCAGTCACTTATCTACTTATATATATTAAAGGCAGTCTAGAGAGGCAATTTGAGCCAATAAAATGGCTGTGAAATGACAATGTTGCCCTTATTTATTGAAAAATTACAAACTTGTCATTCCTCTATCATTTCTGTAAAAATTAAAGATTTTTGTTGTTCTTAGAAATCGAACCTCTAACCTCCTCTTAGAAAACTCATGTTATAATCATTGTGCTACATTGATACATCACCTCTTTTTGTCCTTTTTTTTGTTTAAGTAAAATGTTGGGTTATATTATTTATATATAACTTGATTTTTTTAGTTTCAAAATCTTAATGTATAATTATATTATATCTACTTTGTATATATTAAAAGCCAACCAAGGACAAAAAAAGTAAGAAAATGACTATAAATTTATTATTTTACTCTTATATTTTTAAAAATTACAGAAATGCCAACCATTTATTATTCAAGCTAAAGTAGATTAGATTTGTGTGAACATTGATAATCATATTCCAAACCTTCTCATATAATTTCATCTAATGCCCAAGTGCGTAACATTGAGTTTGAGTTTATTATTAAAATATTATTAGATAAACTACACTCTCATCATTTTTTTTTATTTTAACTTTTGAGCAAATAACATGTTGTTTTATATTATTTATAAAAACATGTTTATTCAATTTTTTTAATTTTACATTTTCAGTAAGTTAAATGTTAGTTCATATTATTTATATAGCTCCATTTTTCAAATTTTCGTTATTATACATATAATTATGTATTCAGTTATATTTATAAATTCTTATTTCACTTGTATTTTTGAAATATATATTATTTATACTGTAAATTTTTGTATGATTTATACTTTATATAGGTTATTTAGGTATTGATACACAAATATAATATAATTTAGAATATATTAAAAATTAGTATCGTAAAAAGTGTGAATCAGAGTTAGGGGTGTTTATGTGTTGTATTTGCCGAGTTGAAAGCATTTTTGCAATCCGACCCAATTAAATCGGTTTGAAAAAATTTCATTCCACTACACAAAATATTAATTCGTGACCCAACTCTTAATCGTACATAGATTTGGGTCAGGTTGGGTCGGTTTAATTGGCTTAAATTATATATATATGTGCGCGTGTGTGTATAAATATTATTGAACAAAATTTGTAACTTGTAACTTAAATCGGGTTGGGTAGAGTCGGCCGAAAAATATAAAACTCGTACCAACCTATACTCATACCCAACCTATTTAAATTGGTTGGGTAGGCTTGGCTTGGTCGGCCGAAAAGAGAGCGAAGGTTGGTTGAGTTTGATCAGGTTGGTAAATCATGAACACTCATAATTGGAGTAATCCGTGGATGTATTACTTATGGATTAAATCGAATAATTAGAGATTATTAGAATGAATAGTAGGGATCAATTTAATATTATATATATATATATATATATATATATATATATATTGTGTAATAATTTTAATTAGATGTATATTATCACATAATTTAAATTTATTTAAAAACATATTATGCTTGAAATAAATAAAATTTATAGATTTAAATTTTGGATTAGTGATCAAGTTGTGAGATAAAATTAAGAGAATTCGTGATTTTGACCGTCTAAAATAAGAACTACGTATACAAAAAATGTTGTTATTATTTTTTATTCAAATTTCAACCTTTTAATTTTGGAACTTTTACCTATAAGTTTTCTAAAATTTACAAATCAGACCAATATTGAAAGGATTATACTGAATTTTATGACCTCTTCACCAGCTTTTATCAAAACCGGTTTTAACATAATCAAAGCGATTAGTTAGTATCTAACGATTATCGGGATTATTAAACACCAACTTTTAGAACATAGATTATACATAAAAATATAATTGAGTATGGATTAAAAAAATTGTTTAATTATTTTTATTATATTCAATTGTTGAATTTGATAAAATTCATTTTACATCATTTAAAACTAAATATATATATTTTGGTAATTAAAAATAATCATTTGATCTTTATCTTATAGAAATTAATCCAAAATTTATGAAATTAGAAAATATTTAAAAAATATTAAACAAATCTAAGGTAAATTCGAAATATTATCTATTAGCACATTTCTAATTAAAAAAATTATTTCAATATACATGTTCGTGTGATAAATTATTCGAGTGCATCGCACTGATTTTACGCTAGTTAATTACTATTTGAAAATATTTCTTAGATCAAAAAAGCCCAAGCTAACATTGCACATACCTGCAGTAATATGGCTTCTCCGCCTGGAACAGATTTAAATATGTCTCCTCCGATTTGAGTCACACCTCATATATATTTCGATAAATTAATTAATATTTTTAGTAAGTTGGAAACTTCATCTTAGATGAGCTAACTTAATTAATCATATTTTAGGTACCTGGCAGTGCAGGTGCATTTTGAACTACATGAGGTAGATCGAAGTTGATTCCTTTGAGGTGTGGATACATAGAATACAGTTTAAAGTTGCACCATGTCCACCACCTACATCCACCACCTCTTTCATTCCCTGAAATCCATGGTACTTCTCAAGAAGAGCTGTCATGGACGGAGCAATAGACTTGGCCATTGAATCGCTGAAAAGTTCACCCAGACCTTTATTCTTTTCTAAATACTCGAAAATATTCAAACCCTCATGGGCTTTATTGAATGGAATCCCTCCCTCCAGAATTGTATCTTTTAAGCTATGCCTGCAAATTAAGTTGGTGCACACATAATGGAAATGGCAAGTCTAAAAATATATTTAAATACATACATCATACATGGGTTATAATTATGTACAGAGATAAGAGATGAGGAGAAACAAACCAACTAATTTGAATTTGTTTGTGATAACTAAAGAGGTGAAAGGGAGCAACAAAATGTCCACTTTGATCTTGGCCATAATATTTAGAGATCTGTGTTAAGCCATATGTTCTAGTAAGAAGATCATTACTCGTAGTACTTTTCTCAAGCTTCCATTTGACTATAGAATGGCTCGCAAGGAGGCAAAGCATACGGTCAAGCATGCTAGATGCATTTGAGGCAATTTCATCAAGACTCAGATAGCCATGAAGGCCAACTTTTTGCATGATAATGTCGAAAACCTTAAGCTCACATAGAGTTGTTAGCACCCTCTGTACAGTTCCAGCAGATATTATGGCCATAGCCTTTAAAAACGCTTCTTCATTTTGTGATGCCATGGTTTGATTCCGGTCCAAACAATTGCAATAAGAATCATATACTTATAGACCAATTGATTAGTGTTGCATTGTGACTTGAACTATTTTTTTATGCAAATTGTAGTCATGTGATGAAGTTCAAACAAAATCTGTGCATAGTTTTTTATTGTTACAACGTCAGTGTAAACAAAAAAATTGAATAGTAAACGAAGAACAGCGAACTTGACACTCATAATATTATAAAAACTATGTATTAAAATATACGAAAGTTTATTGTTATTTACTTGACAACGGTAAAACGTGAAATGCATGCCACACATACCCGGAATTATGTCCGGAATTATGTGGAGGGGCGGTACCAAATTGGGCTAACCTAAGCTTAAACACGAGATAAAATGAAAATTTTAGTAAGAAATATTATATAAAATCAATAATTTTAAATAAATATTAGTAAAAATTTTACTTTTAGTCTCAGCAGTTTTGTGGTCTTCATTCGGTCTCTGCGTGGCGTATGTGCATATTTTAGGCTTGCTTATGCCATTTTTCTCAGAAGATGGTTATATATCCTTGTAATCGACAGTTAATTCACTTCATCACGAAAAAGTCTAGTACAAATACCATGTAATCCACCCATGACCAGCTTTCCCAAGAAGGGTCCCTTGCAGGCCTTTTGAAAATGAGCCTTCGGCATTCCTGAAGGGCTCGGCCTCCTCTGGAATAGATTCCTCGTAGATCTAGATGGGCTTCCAAGTTTCCTCCCTGTAAATGTTAGAAAATTCAATATCGGAGTTGGTTTGACACTATACCCAACACTATTATAGTGTTTTAGTGTCCGGTTGGAGTTGCTCTGACCCATAACTCCAACATAAAAAACTGTTTTACAACACTGAGAGGTGACCTCCCCTTCATTGATCCAACGAACTTATTTCTACTTGTATATATCTACATCTAACAATATATATCTCCTTGTATAAAGAACTACACTAATCTTATAACACTTAAGCTACTTAGGCACCTCGCGGAAACAATATTACACTATTAAGAAACACTAACTCTGCCACTCAATTCATGATCTGAAAACATCCTTGTTGGTGATATTCCTCTCGAGATGGTTCCTCCTCCGACGACCTACAAAGATGTTTATCTCGGAATGGATTGGAACTCAATTTGCGCTAAATGAAGAAGGATCTTTTACTGTAATCTGGTACCTTGTTCAAGTGATATAAATCCTACTATTTTTATCGTTTACACTTTAATACTACCTCTGTACCACTCATTTTTATACAGTTTTTTCTAACTGTTTGGCACATATTTTAAGGTTTATATAAAATATAGTTCTATAACTAATTTTTACATTATTTTTTCTTTGAATAAAAATTTATACGTTAAATTTTAATTCAAAAGAAAAAAAATTAAAAAATAATTTATGGAATTATACTTTATAGGAGTTTTAAAATATGTGTCGAACTACCGTCTCCCAATATATACAATTCAGTGGGACGGAGCGAGTAACATTTACCAGCTTACAACCAACAAATATAACTAATGTATAAAATAAAATTAGTAAGGCAGAGCATCTTAGAAGTTTTTCTTAAAGAAAATAACGTAGGGCTGTAAATGAACAGAGTCGAGCCGAGTTTTGTCTGAATCGAGCCGAGCTTTATTTTTTTTTTTAAACGAACCGAGTCGAGCTTTCTAATCAAACGAAAAGTGATGTTCAAGATCGGCTCGTTAATAAACGAGCCGAACACGAGTTTGTTCACGAACATTTCGAGTCGAGCCGAACACAAACCGAACTCGAGTCGAGTCGAGTTGTTCACTTATAGTTCGTACTTTTATACTCCACCAAATCCAATTTTTAAAATTACTTACTCGATTTACAGTCTCACGCCTAAAATTACATCTTAAGAATACATGATTATGTTTGAATTTGAAAACTAAAAGTTAATTTATTTTCTTCTAATAATCATATTATGTTAATATTTGTATTTTTGAGTAATCAAACCTTACTCACTTCACCTAATAACAATAGTTAAAATAAAACAATTTTATCACTAACTTAGAGCCTCTCTAAGAGCCTCTTTATCTTGGCTCTTAACTTGAAATTTGAGGAGGTTTACAATTTTTTTTTCTCCAAGATACTCTTATTAACCTTAAATTTACTAAAAGTCTCGTCTTTCTCCTCAATTTTAAGAGGTACGAGCCACTTTTAAATAATATTATATAATAAATTAATAAGACACACTCTCTTTCTCTATTCACTTTCTTTTGTAATTTTATGAATGCAACTTATAAATTTTAATAATGAAAAACTAATTTGGATTAGATATAAAGAGTTTAACTTTTGGTATTACGTTGATGTTATACCTTTTAGATATAACAAATACAATTCCCTATTCAACCACAAAATAACTAAAATAGATCGTAATTAAGTTTTATTTAACATATTCAAATTGTTAAGCATATTATGAAATTCATAAATTTATAATTAGTTAAACGAATCGAGCCGAGTTTAACGAGTTCGAGCCGAGCTCGAGCCGATCCCGAGCAAAACGAGCCGAGTTCGAGTCGAACAGGTGTAAAGCTCGGCTCGAGCTCATTTACTAACCGATCACATTTTCATGTTCAAGCTCGTGTTCATTTAGTAAACGAACCGAGCCGAGTCCATCTAAAACGAGTCGAGCTCGAGTTTTGTTCACGAACGGCTCTGTTCGCTTACAGCCCTAAAATAACGGTTTCTTACATTTGTATCAAAAAGTATAAAAAGGAGAGAAGCAGTACCATGGAGCCAAGAATCAGGGTCTGCTTGAAATCAAGTTGGCGGTTCCGTTCATAAACTTAGAGAAAACAATTGCTGCTGGTTTATATACTCTTATATTGTGTTTGGTTGCGGAGAATGGAATTGAGTGGAATGAATAAAATTAATAAAAATATATGGAATTTGGAGAAAATTTTGAAGAAAAAAATGAGAGAGTGCAAATTTTTTATGATAAGATGCGTAAAGAAAATGAACATGAGAATGAATGGAGCATTTCTTCGCAAAGTTGAGTGTTTGAGTTTTGGTTTATTAGTTGATTGTGAATAATGCTTGAAGGCATGAAAAATATGAACAAACACACATATTATAGTTCAAATTTTATTATTCTAAATCAATAAATATCATTAAAATTTAACATTAATACAGTTGCTAAAACTATTCTAAGCTCGATTATTAACAACTGCAATAATAATATCGAATATTTAACATATACAATAAATATACACATGTATGTTGGTGTATATTCGTGTTTGTGTTTGCTTCTAGGTAGATTCAGAAATTTTTATTCTATTTCTTCAATATTGTATTTAGTACAACTCAATGGCAGATCTTGTGGAAGCATTTCTCCAAAGATAAGTATGCGCCAAGGCTATCCTCGATAACTGATGCGCCAAAATGGACAACTCCTCAAATCGGATGGCTTGAGGGTAACGTAGATGTTGCGTTGGATGAATCAAAGGTGGGTTTTGGCTTGATCATGAGAGTAATGTTTCCTTAGTTCATAAACAAAAACTTGTATTGATATTTATTAGGGTTTTTTTCAAAAGTATCCAAGTTGCAGAAATTATTTACAAAAATACGCTATTTTGCAACCCTTGCAATCTCGTTTGCAACTAGACCTGGCAATTCGTTCGTGTCGTGTACTTTCGTGTTTCGTGTATCTAAATGCTAAACCCAAAACCACCCATTTAGGGTTCGTGTAATTTCGTGTTTGTGTACTTTCGTTTCGTGTACTTTTTGTGTCGTGTTTTCGTGTAATTCTAATTAACAATAAAAATAAATAAGTAAATGTATTAAAATATTAAAATTTTCAGTAATATTTTTACAAATATGTATTAAAAATATATATTTACATAATATTTACAAATAATATTATAAATATATGTATAATCACATAAATAAATGTTAAGCATCTAATAAAAATATAAAAATATCTAATATAAATATTTATTTATTTATTTCGTGTATTTCGTGTCCTGTCGTGTACTTGAAGGGTGAACACAAACCCGACACTAAATCTCGATCGTGTACTTTCGTGTTCGTGTACTTTCGTTTCGTGTACTAAAAATGCAAACCCAAACACTAAATTTTCGTGTCGTGTCGTGTTTTCGTGTCTGTGTCGAAAATTGCCAGGTCTATTTGCAACCCTTGTAACCTAGTTTGCAATAATTTCAACCTCACTTGCAACTAAAGCGTATTTTTGTAAATAATTTCAAAAAATTAGGCATTTGGTTTGCAATCCTTGCAACCTCGTTTGCAACAATTTCAACCTCACTTGCAACTAAAACTAGAACGTACTTTTGTAAATAATTTCAAAAATTTAGGTAATTTTGTAGATTTTCCTGCTTATTATATGTGCGAGATAGCTCAAGCTCCAATAATCTTCCATGATTTTGTAAACGCCCTAAGGTCACTGAACCAAAGTAGAATCTGATTGTCACAGCATCATCATCAACTTTCGACTCTGAAGTTGAACTTGTTTTTATTAACATTCTTTTGTGTGAATAGAATTCATAACAATCAAGTTTGTTAGCTCCCTGGTTTTAAACAGAGCTGCTAACATTCTTGCTAAACTAGGTCTCTATAAAATGTGTCCGGCACCTCTTCAGGACCGAAGTCATGCATCAAAGATATATTTAAAACCCTTACTCCGGAAAAAACCATTTCAATAGTGTATTTCAAACCTGGAAACCGTAACCAAACCAGAATAAATGACCAACTTTTCCGTTACTAGTTTCGATTTTTCTTTACCGTAGTGAAATATGATCAAAGGCAAACGTACTGAGATGAATGGAACAAGCATACTGAGATTAACAAACAAAGTCCACTTGATTAACAAGAAAAAAATAGAAAATCATCCTCAACAAGACAATAACATAATCAAAACCCCACCATCAACTAAACACTACAAATGATGAAGAACTAAAAGAAAAAGAAGACAGATCTTAGAGAATCCCATACCAAGAAACACAATCAACTAATATAGAAATACATGGAGCCCTTGACAACAACACAAAAATATAAACATCAAATTCATATATCCACCATTTTCCATTTAGCTGGCAAAAGGATAAAAGATTTGTTAAGCCTTCGCATCATTTAAGCCATGCCTGTCAAAATGCCAATGCAAAATCCATTAGAATAGGATTTTAAACTAAGGAACCCTCTTTTTCCTCTTGTTTTTCAAAGTGTGATGTCAACTTTTTGTTTCAATGTCAACATATTTGTAGGGATGGCAGAAAAAACCGATCCGATGGATATCCGATCCATTCCGACCCGAATGGATCTTACCGAACCCGATTTTTTGGATTTGGATTTGGATTTGGATTTAATTTTCAAACCCGATTCAATTTGGATTTGGATTTGGATTTTAGGCTTTCCGATCCGAAACCCGACCCGAAACCCGAAACCCGATCCAAACCCGAAACCCGAAAAATACCCGATAATATATATATATATATATATATATATATATATATATATATATATATATATAATATACATTATATATGCATAATGTATTTTTAATTTTGATTTTACCAAAATACCTATTACCCACTATCAATAATTCAATACCCATTAGTCATTACTTACCAGTTACCATTATTAGATTTTTATTATTTGCATATTAAATTCTTCACAACATTTTAACTTGTATAATAAGAGTTTAAATTTAAATTGTCTTGAAATTTAGGCTAAAAAATTCGGGTTTCGGTAAACCCGAATCCAACCCGAAACCCGATGGATCGGATTTGGATTTTGAATTTTGAAATCCATTTGGATTTGGATCGGGTTTGGATTTGGATATGAATTTCGGGTTTGGATTTGGATATCACAGAAATCCAACCCGATCCAACCCGTTGCCATCCCTACATATTTGTTTCAAGGAATATTTTTTTTAAAAAAAAATTCAAAATACAACATAATACTCTCTCATCCCGCCCATTTGTTTACATTTGGGTTGGGCAGAGAGGTTAACAAAAAGTAATAAAATAGTGGAAAAAGTGAAAAACGTGGGTTAAGTGCTGAGACCAATTAATATTTAATGTATAAAGTGATGATGGTGGAGGAAAGTAGTGGTAAATAGTTAATTTTTATATTATA
The DNA here is from genome assembly GCA_030848705.1 of Heracleum sosnowskyi. NCBI lineage: Eukaryota > Viridiplantae > Streptophyta > Magnoliopsida > Apiales > Apiaceae > Heracleum > Heracleum sosnowskyi. The sequence continues at coordinate 68,091,051 of CM061237.1, forward strand.
AAAATTTACTAATTTTAAAAAGTTTAGAAATGTAAAGAATTGGGAGTGACATCCAAAAAGAAAAGTGGAAAGAAATGGTTGGTACATGAAGTATGCGTTTATGTGAACTTTCAACCAAAGCTAATGAAAATGAAAGATTAAAACATGATAGTTATCCTTTGTTTTACGGATGTAATATGTATCCTTTCAATTTCCCTAAACACATCCTCTCTTTTTTATTTTATTTTTCCTAAGAGAAAGGTTCTAGTATCGACCCTTTTCAGTTAGAACATGACATTTTGTTTTTCCATTTCATGAACAAACTTGGTCTGGAAACTAAAATTTGAGAATTTTTGAGGTAATTCTGTTGAATTTAGAGACCTCGATAAATATTATGGTACTAACTCCTTAATAACACCTTCTGTAACGATACTATGTTAAATTACCAGATAACTCTCTTGAATTAACAATTTTTCGATGAAAAATCGGGTTCAATGTAAAAATTAAAACAGAGATCGATAAAGTGATAGGAGAACAAGTTACCAAATACGAAGAAGAGTGGATGAACACAGATGGATCAATTTTACTTGGTGATGACATATATAGCATAAATAATCCCTGGGATGTACCCCAAGAAAGTCAGCAACAAACAGATCCAGAACTCCACCTGCACAAAACATCAACATTTCAATTACAATTTACATATACTATAATCAAGCATATTTCTAGGAAATTAAATTAAATTTTAACTTCTTGCAAAGAATTTAATCCGGAATCCTCATCTCAAACACCATTAGGTTTTGATTAACACTGTTTGATTCATTTTTGCACCAGTAATCGTACAATATAATACTCTTTTGCCTGTCCTGATGCAAAATTAATATTCTTCGCATCCAGTCATTAGTGAAAATTCAAAAATGTTGTAAAAAATGTCCTTAAATTCAACATCTTCCTTAAAAGAAACATCAAACACTATCTCTACCCTTGAAAACATTTTTTAAAAAAATGTCTGCCTCTAAATATCCATAATTACTGACATCTTCAGAAGAAATATCAGTTCTGTCTAGGGTCTACATCTACGTATCACCTTACACTTAAAACTTCCGAACAGAGACGGATATAGTAAGGGACACGGGGAACACACGTCCCCTCTAAACGAGTTGCACATATGATGCACATATAATCATACCCCCTACAAGCCCACCAACTTAGAAAATTTGTATCAAAAAATAGAAGAACACAAGATCAAAAGGAAATACATACATGGCAGCCAAATCTGAGGAAAACACCAAGTGGAGGGAGGATGATAGCCAAGATTATATCGATAAACGTAGCTGTTCCTTGCCTCATCTTTTAGTATTTAAGGATTAAGCCTCCAATCGAAAGAGTGTGTATGTATCTTTCACAAAAACACAATAAAGAAACAGAGCAGAGTTGCAGCTAGAAAATTATTGTGTGTAGTGTGTGTACTCTGTAGGTAGTTGTAGGAATTTATAAGCAACTTGAACACGGCTGGGGAGATGATCAGACAATACACGTGGCATGTGTTCCTTAGGTTACCTGCTTATATACTGTTCACCGACATATTGAAGATTACTTGACCGACCAAAATAACAAGCCAAGTGACATACATACCCCCTGCAAAATCGGTTTATTTTTACTAAAACTAAAATCTGACTTCGGAGCAACTCCGCCCAACTCTTTTAACTTTTTCAATCATCAAAGTAAATCTGAAATATATATTTTAAAGTAAATTGAATATACTTTTAAATGATATATATGTTGATATTTTTCAATTATATAATATATGTAATTTTTAGTCAAATTTTAAAAAAATTGATCACTAAAAAATCAAATTAACCAACAAAAGTTACATTACTGTTAACATTACTGTTAACAATTCCCATTACTAAAGTTATATATTCGGTCCCATTACTGTTGGGCCTCCAACACTATGGATATACAAAAGTGATATATGTAATAAAATATTGTTAACAATTCCCGTTATAGTTGTTTCAGCCGAACTGAGTTTTTCAAAATTGAAATTGATTAGGGCTATTTGATAATACTTAATGGCCTCTTATTGAGTAAAAATCTGGGTTAAATGGCATTTAGGTCACTAAACTGACTAGTAACTTTCAATTGGGTCATCGAACTGAAAAAGCTTTCAATCAGGTCACTAAACACAGGAATGTTTTCATTGTAATCACTAAACACATAAAAAATTTCACGAGCGTTAAGTCTCGTTGACTTTTTCCGGTGGACATTCTCCGTGTTCTTCATGAGTGTATGTGGGATGAGTGTACGTGGGAATTTTCTATAAAACCTAAGTGAGATATTTTATAAAGAAGTAAAACCTAATTGAAAGAGTGTATAAAGAGGGGAAATGAGTAATAGAATTGGGGAATTTAGGTAACAATCATGTCGGATCCTTGCCACTTTGGACAAAGATTAGCTTTGTCAGCTTGATTACTCATCTTTCCGTCCGTTTTTTAACGTTTGTTACGGATAGTGACCTGATTGAAAATTTTAAATTGACTTATGACCTGATTGAAAGCTTTTTCAGTTCGATGACCCAATTGAAAATTACTAGTCAGTTTGGTGACCTAAATGCCATTTAACCCGTAAAAATCTTGATCGGTCAGAGATTTTAAATTTTTATTTCATTATCAAACACACTTAATCGAAGCAAAACAAATTTTTTAAATAAGCGCAGAGACCCTCACTTATTCGGTAAGTGAGACTCTGAATGAAGTTTTTATAATACTATCAACTACTCTCATACTCTGTGTGTGTTGTTTTGTGCGGCTGCTATGAAACTGACATCCAGGTGCATTTATCCTTGATTAATAAGAATGATCATTTTTTCGATTCTTTATTTGTACACCAGGATTTTTAGCTATTAGCACTATTATTGTATGTGTTATAAAAAATTTTATGGTAGAACTTCGATAAATAAATATACTTAAAATTATAAAATATATTCATTTATTAAAATTATTTATTTATCAATAAATATATATTTTATTTAATTATCGATTAATGAATATTAATTCATTTAAAAATAATTTTATTTTGATTTTATATGATAATGGTGTTTTTAAAATTTAATATTTGAATATATCTAAATAATATTATTTTTTTTAATTTATTCATTAATGAATTTGACGAGATAATTCGATTACCTTATTATTCCAAATTGGAACTGAAAAAATTTATTCATTTAACTAGATTATTTATTTATTGAGGTTTTTGAAGTGGTCCATAATAAAAATATTATCACTCAGATTTTTTTTTTTAAGTGATTGTTATCAAACAAATTTTCATTCATTAAATTTTTCATTCATATGACACTTTCATTCAGTATATTCAGATAATTTAATAATTTAATGACTCAGTGTTTTTTATTCAGATTTATGAAAGAGCCCCTAAGTCGTATCACGGTTCTAATATGTCACAAGAAAGGCCGAATGAGTTGACTATGTTATCAATCGAGAAAAAATGTTAGCAAATTCTAATTTTGAAGGCTTGATTAATAATTTTGCTAGTAAAAATGTGAGAAGATTAATTTTTAAGCCGTGAGTTATCATTTTATTAGGCACTCCAATCAGCTCTTTGGTTTCTAATTTTGTTATACTCTTAATATCCTATATTAAGATTTTAGTATCATTTTCATACATTTTTACTAATTTTGATCATATTACAGTAGAACCCGATAAATGAATATTCGGTAAACGAATAAATTCGTCAAATAAATAAAAAATTTCGGTCCCGACATAATATAGACAGTGCATTTTTAATCTCGATAAATGAATAATCTTGATAAATGAATAAAATACTCCGGTTCCAAGGATATTCATTTATCGAGGTTTAACTGTACTTTGTTTCTTTTCATATTTACGACAAAGAAAAAGTTTTTGGGCAAATATTTTTGAGAATGCTTAGAGCATTTCAAAACTCAGGACCGAATTGCAAATTCTTTTTCATATGCTAATGTATTATAAATGAAATTATTAAGTTTTTTAATAATAAAATATATGGAACTCGCATATATGCATATATGTGCCCAAATAAAATTTGTCATTTGTTAAGTCAATTATCGTATCACATTATTTAAAAAGTATTTTAGAGAAATATTTGGAACCACTAACACTCTATGTTTATATATTTTATTCATTTTAACTTAAATCAGAATTGATATTATGATCATATTTAGATCCCATTCGATTATATTTTAGATCAAAAAATAATTTCATAAACCAAAATTAGAATTTTCAATTTTCATAAGAACACGAATTGTGATCTCGAATTTCATAATAATTTTCCCAGCTATCTGTGTGCTGGAATCTAAGGGCTGTAAAGGTACCACGTTAAGCTTGATCCAAAGGATCAGATTCTTCTATTTCTCTGACGGTAGTTCACGTTTCCACAGCATGTGACGTGACCTTTTCGTATTCGTATTTTAATCGATGTATGTTCTAGATTGAAAAAATTTAACCACGCGGGAACAATATCAGAGTGTCCATATATTACTCATGCCAGACACGTGAACCTAATTTACGTGTTGAAAGTGTTTTATTAAAAATATCATCGGATAGGTTTGAAGAAAAATATATCAGCGGATTTGGTAGATTAAGCTAGATCATATAAAATTTTCAATTAATCACGAATAAAAGAAATAGGTTTTTATATATAAAGTATTGTACTATCAAATTTTAATTTCGAGATGTATGAAAATTGAATTCAGAGTTTAGGACAAAAAAACCCTTAACCATTTGAGTAACTGTTCCTCATTATTATTATAATAATAAATTTGAAATAAAAGAGAGGAAAAATGAACAAAATAAAGAGAAAAAAAGTAGAAAAAAAAGAGGAAGAATATGATTTTTTTATTCCTAAGAGCAAGTCCAACAATATCCTAGTTGGTTACTTATAAATATTATATAATAATGTGTCCTATTGATTTAGGGACTTGATTTCTTGTATGAACTCAAATAACATTACTTATATCCGTTCCCTATTATTATTATAATAATATATTTGAAAAGAGAGAGAAAAAGAGTGGAAGAAAGAGAGAGAAAAGAAATGTAGAAAAAAAAGAAAGTGAATTTTTTATTCATGGAAATTAAATAGGTAATGGCTAGTGGTTACTTATTAATAGGTAATGAGATGGATGCCGTAGTGATTTAGGTAATCACTGGGACATTGTTGGAGCACCATTTTTTGCTAGATTACTTATATTTGAGCTCAGGACATGATATAAGTAAGCTGTTGGACTTGCTCTAACAATGAAATAAGTTAGTGGTTACTTATAAATAGGTAATATCATGATTGTCATGTCCTAATATGTTACTTATAAATATTATATAATAATGAGTTCTAGTGATTTAGGGACTTAATTTTACATATTAACTCCAACTCCAACAACATTCCTTGCATATCCTTATTATTATCCTAATGATAAATTTGAAAGCAGAGAGAAAATAAGTGGACAAAAGAGAGAGAAAACAAGTTGAAAAAAATGAGGAAAATGATTTTTTTATTCATAACAATGAAATAGGTAATGCGATGATTGTCCAAGTGATTTAAATAACCACTAAGAGCAAGTTCAACAATGTCCTAGCATGTTACTTATAAATATTATATAATAATGAGTTCTAGTGATTTAGGGACATGATTTTGTATATCATTCCTTATTATTATAATAATAAAAAATTTGGAAGGAGATAGAAAAAAAGTGGATAAAAAAGAGATAAAAGAAGTGGGGAAAAGGAGGGAAATTATTTTTTTATTCATGAAAATGAAACAGGTAATGACTAGTGGTTACCTATATATAGGTAATGAGATGAATGTCCCAGTGATTTAGGGAACAATGAAACAGGTAATGACTAGTGGTTACCTATATATAGGTAATGAGATGAATGTCCCAGTGATTCAGGGAACCACTATCACATTGTTGGAGCACTATTTTTTTGCTTCATTACTTATATTTACACTTAGGACACCATATAATTAAGCTGTTGGACTTGCTCTAAGACATTGTTGGAGTGTCAGTTTTTGCTATTATATTTATATTTGGATTTAGGACATCATATAAGTAAACTCTTGGAGTTAATCTAAGTAACCACTGAGACATTGTTAAAGTGCCATTTTGTGCAAGATTACTTATATTTGGACTTAGGACATCATATAAGTAAGCTCTTAAACTTGCTCTTATACATTCCAGCTAATTTAAGATAGAAAGTGCAAGTAATTAACTTTATTGGGGGAAACTAATTACACACCCCTGCCTAAACTAGAAGAAGGTTTGGCTCTAGCAAATTTTCTTCCAAAAGTACAGTTAATATAAATAAAGAAAGCTGAGACGTTTATACAAAGCTCTCTTCTGAAAAGTTACATACCATTATACAACTTTATCTAGAAAAGGTTAGAAAATGGCAGCATCCATGTATCCAGATTCAAGAGAAGATCCAGTAATTTTAGTGCTTCAATTGATACTTTAATTTCAGCTTCTATTATCGGAACTGCAAAAGGAAAGACATTGACAAATTTAGAAAACAAACAAAATTGTTCATGTGCCATCAATAAATTACAACAACAACAAGCTGGAGAAGGGAATGATCAACAAAATTGCCATTGAATATGCAGTCAGCAAAATAACAATTTCCAACATATGGCAAGTGGTTCTACAATCAATAAAAAAAGGTGAACTTCCTAATATGCATAGAAAATATAAAGGCAGCTATCAAGGATATGTTTTGGATTTAGCAAAGGTAAAATAAATTCCTCTACACTTAAGAACAAATATTGGAACACTTATTTTGTCAACTTGGTGCTTGCTAAATCCACTATTCACAGGCTCATTCAGAAAGGAAAAATCAAATCTTATTCAAATGTCTTAAAACCTTATCTGACACTTATGAAGGCAAGGGTGAAGTTTGTCTTAAACCATATTGAAACATCAACACTTCTTGCAAACCCAACCTATGTAGGCATGTTTTCTATTATTGACATAGACGAGAAGTGGTTCTTTCTATTCAGTTCTGCAAGGACCCTCTTGTCTTGAACCCAACAATTCATCTTGGTTCCTCTCAAGTACCTTAGTACTCGAATGATCGCTTTCCGGTGATCAGTGTTAGGTTTAGGGGCTACACACCAATACGAGATTCAAACAAACAAACAAAGCAAAGCACACAAACAATATATATGACGCGGAAACAACCACGTCCCAACTTGTATTATTAATCAAAACAGTTATCAATAATACAATCAATCTCACCAACGGTGTATCACTCACACGATACTCAAGCCAAACAATGCTCAAGTATACATCAAACATAATATGACTATGTTTATATAGCCATCCAAAACTTAGTCACCAAGACTTGTCATACTTGTTTTACAAGACTTACCATACTTGTTATACAAGACTTTTTATTCTTGGTACCTAATTCCCTAATTTAATGACTAAGACATACAATATATAATAATTGTCTATCAATACAATTATTACCATATATAATAATTGTCTACCCATACAATTATTACCAAAACAGTCTTAATCACCCAAATTCATATTACCATATTGGGTTGAACCGGTCAAACCCAACAATCCTCCCCTTCAACCCAATACCCATATCAGGTTGAACGGTAACCATCAGAGACATCAACGTCCGTCCGCCATGCCTCCCCACGAACAAGAACCTCTCCTTCTAGCACGAAAAGATTTCTCTTGTCCTTCCAACCTTTGAGTATCTCTAAATCCATTTTAGTGACCTCCAACATTCCGTTTTTCATCATAACAGTATATCCCAAATCAACTAATTTACCCAATGAAATTAGATTTCGATTAAACTCCGGCACGTACCTTACTTGAGTTAACTTCCGAACATGACCATTGTGAAGTTTCATCATTACCTCACCAATTCCAGCAACCTTTACCCTTTTACCGTTTGGTAAAACTACCATCTTTCCCTCACACTTCTTGTAGGACGAGAACCACTCCCTCCTAGCACATATGTGATGAGAACATCCCGAGTCAAGCACCCATTCTTCTTTCGATCCCTTATCTTCTTGAACCAAAAGCGCATCATCATCAGTTGCCACGAGCGAAACATTACCCCCTCCTCAAGTTTTCTTCAACTCCTTCAAGTCTTCTTTTGCCTTTGGACACATAGATTGTATATGCCCCAATTCTTCACAATAAAAACACTTGATATTTGGGTTATGTTTCTTACCATACTTCTTTTTCTTGTCACGCGCATCCACCACGAGTGCACTTCCATTCGATGCGTCACTCGATCCTTGCTTCATCAATCTTTCGGCCTCTAGAAGAACGACAATGGTCTCATCCAAAGCTAACTTCGTTTTCCCAACCAACAGAGAAGTAATCACAATACTATACTTCTTTGGTAGAGACACAAGTAGAAGAACAGCTTTGTCCTCATCCTTCAATTTTTCATCCAAATTATTCAGCTGGTTGATCAGGCCATTAAAACGATTCAGATGATCTCTTAGATCTCCCTCTTCTTCCATCTTGAGCCCGAACAAATCTTTCTTAAGGAACAACTTATTTGCTAACGACTTTGAGTGATATGTCTTCGTCAACTTCTCCCATAAATTTTTAGGGTTATTCTCCTCAAGAACATCATACTTGATTTCCGGTGCAAGGGCCAACCGGATCGTCGATGCCGCACGTAACTTCATGTCTTCCCACTTTGTGGCCTCAATATCAGTAGGCTTTTTCTCTTCGAGAGTTGCATATAACCCTCGCTGAATTAACAGATCTTTCACCGTGCTCTGCCATAAGGCAAAATTGTTTCTTCCATCAAACAATTCAATCTCGAGCTTTCCCCCAAACTTATCCATCTCGAATCACGAACCTTGGCTCTTGATACCACTTGTTAGGTTTAGGGGCTACACACCAATACGAGATTCAAACAAACAAACAAAGCAAAACACACAAACAATATATATGACGCGGAAACAACCATGTCCCAACTTGTATTATTAATCAAAACAGTTATAAATAATACAATCAATCTCACCAACGGTGTATCACTCACACGATACTCAAGCCAAACAATGCTCAAGTATACATCAAACATAATATGACTATGTTTATATAGCCATCCAAAACTTAGCCACCAAGACTTGTCATACTTGTTTTACAAGACTTACCATACTTGTTATACAAGACTTTTTATTCTTGGTACCTAATTCCCTAATTTAATGACTAAGACATACAATATATAATAATTGTCTATCAATACAATTATTACCATATATAATAATTGTCTACCCATACAATTATTACCAAAACAGTCTTAATCACCCAAATTCATATTACCATATTGGGTTGAACCGGTCAAACCCAACAATCAGCTCCCGGATTACTCATAAATCTACTCAATTTGCTAATTGAGTATGCAATGTCTGGTCTTGTACAACTCATTAAGTACATCAGACTTCCAATTATCCTTGAGTATTCTAATTGGGAGACTGCTACACCTTTATTCTTGGATAGATGCAAAATCAGATCCACATGTGTTCTAGCTTTCTCAAAATCATCCTTGAGAAACTTATCAAGAATCTTGTCAACATAATGCGGTTGACTTAGTGCGAGACCCTCATATGTTCTAGAAATTTGGATCCCTAGAATCACATTTTCCAGTCCCATGTATTTCATGTCAAATCTTGCTTTTAACATGTTCTTGGTAGATTTGATCACTTTATCATTGTTTCCAACAATAAGTAGATCATCTACATACAATGTCATCATGACATATCCATTTTCGTTATCCTTATAATAGGCACAATTATCGCATTCATTGATCTTGAAGCCATTAGCCAACACGACTTCATCAAACTTTTCATGCCATTTCATTGGCGCTTGCTTCAAGCCATATAAAGATTTCACCAATCTATAGACTTTTCTTTCTTGTCCAGCGACCACAAACCCTTCAGGTTGTTCCATATAGATTTCCTCGTCTATATCTCCATTTATAAAAGCTGTTTTCACATCCATTTGATGTATTGTTAGATTTCGTATAGCAGCGATAACAAACATCATCCTTATGGATGTTATTCTCGACACCGGAGAATATGTATCAAAGTAATCAAGGCCATACTGTTGTTTGTATCCTTTGATTACAAGTCTAGCCTTGTACTTGTCAATCGTTCCGTCAGTTTTCAACTTCTTCTTGAAAACCCACTTGCTACCTAATGGTTTACTACCATTTGGCAAGTCCACTAATTCCCAAGTATGATTCTGTAAAATAGAATCAACTTCACTTTTGATGGCCTCTTTCCACATAGGTCCATCAGGTGATGTTACTGCTTCCTTATAGGTTTTTGGATAACCTTCTTCAAGCAAATATGTCAGAAATTCTAACCCATAGGATTTTTCCTTTCTTTGACTTTTGCTCCTTCTCACTACCCCCACATCTTCGTCTTCACTTTCATCATTCTCATTATCGTCTTCTATAGACTCATGAGTACGTTTAGACATTGTAGGGCGTTCAGGATTACAAGGAAATACATTCTCAAAGAATGAGGCATTCCTTGACTCTATGATCGTATTCTTTTGAATATCGGGAATCTTAGATTCATACACAAGAAACCGATATGCAGTACTATGTGGTGGATATCCGATGAAGATACAATCCACAATCTTTGGACCAATCTTCACCTTCTTGGGTGCAGGGATTAGTACCTTCGCAAGGCACCCCCACACTTTCAGAGTTTGGTAACTTGGTTTCTTTTTCTTAAACATCTCATAAGGACTCATATCCTTATTCTTACGAATCATCATATTTAAAAGATGGTTCACACTTAAGATGGCTTCCCCCCACATTGACTGCGGAAGACCAGAGCTTAACAGCATCGCATTCATCATCTCTTTGAGAGTGCGATTCTTCCTCTCAGCCACTCCATTTGACTGAGGGGAGTATGGTGCAGTGACCTCATGGATTATACCATGTTATGTACAGAATTCCCCAAAGGGTTCAACATATTCACCTCCACGATCACTTCATATCGTTTTGATTTTCTCTGTTTGTTGTGTCTCAACTTCTTCCTTATAGATTTTAAATTTATCTATAGCTCCGTCTTTGCTTTTAAGCAAATATACATAGCAGTATTTCGTACAATCATCCACGAATGTAATAAAATACTTATTGCCTCCTCTAGTCGGAGCAAATTTTAATTTCGGTATGTATTCTTTTACACTTAACCTTCGTAAAGTACCATAATTTATCGGTTACATAGCCCTTGCCTACAAACATACCATTATTAGACAAAAGAACTTTATCTGACTCTATTACAATGCGAAAGCCATTCTTATTCAACTAGGAACCAGACACAAGGTTCTTGCGAATATCAGGCACATAAAGTACATTCTTCAAAGTCAGATCCTTCCCAGAGGTCATCTTCAGAATCACCGTGCTTTCCCCTTCAATGGTAGAAGTCGCTGAATTCCCCATGTAGAGCTTCTCACCACCATTGGAAGCTATGAGGCTAGATCTTGGAAGCTTCAAGTTTCAAGGGAGAGCTTCTCACCGTGCTACAGCTTTTCAATCACAGCAGCAATCAGGTAACTCAAAATCAAATTCGAATTAACTAAGTCATATTTTTTAAGCTCAAGCCCAGTGGAAATAATATTTTATCAAAACTGGTCCGTTTTTACTCGGGCCCAATTTCTGCTCCATTCGTGTCCGCGGATCGCACACGCGGAAAGCCTGAAGGCTTGTGAAGCCACAAAGAATTTCCCCTCGAAATCCCATGATTTGCACCCTGTGCGCGCACGTAGGTGATGGAGCAACACATTACTAACACACTTGAACACTACACAAGTATATTGCTATATAAAGCAATGGAAACACCTTTTCCATTTCAATGTGGGATATAAGGTTACAACTTTCAATTTCCACTTCCAAGGGATCAACTTTGGATAATCATAACTCATCCATCCCTTAGTCGTTTTGAGTGTTTAAATATGCATTGGAAAGCTCTCGCGGAGGAGAGCAAAATCCAAGCATAACTTGTTGCGAACACGCATACAAGACTTACTCAAATCGGAGCTCAAAATGACTCGACAATGTAGGGCTAAAACCCACATTTTCCAACAATACGATCGTGCTGAATCTCCCTGCTTACATCTTAAGGTTTTGAGAGAACGGGTATCTTAGAACCAGTGGATGCAGCAGGTCAGAAGTTGTTATCTGTAGTAACAAAGGTACATGATGATTACCCCACTCATTATGTAGAAAAGCACTTAGTGTGTAACTTTTTAACTCGATGAATTTTAGGTACGTCTTCGTGCTGTCACAGACACTAAAAGGGGTTGTTTCATTAGATAATGCTTGTCTTCTAGCATATGAACTGGTAGGGTATTTTATGATGAGGTTGAAGAATTTTATTTTTATATCAATCTTTTCCTCCCGCCAAATGTACCAATGTTATTAAATTTACAAGAATAACCATTGAACCAAAATATCATTTTTACTTAAATCAAACTTTGAAGTGACACTGCTGTTTTATAAATTCAAATAAGCCAAACCTACCGGGTATGACTACTCGGAAGTAGCGCATGGGGAAGGTGAGGGGAGATTTACGCAGAAATTTCATGGAGTAAGGTGGATGTTTCTGTATAGAGATATTTAAAAGGCACCCAAAATTTAAAATAAAGAACATCTTAACTTTGGCTGGACAATTCAATTGCAATTAATTTGAATTATAAGAAGTGTTTGTTTTTTTTTATTATTTTGTCTAATCACAATGCTCCCTTCCTCGTACAGTTTCCTTCTTCTTTTCTTGATCCAACTTTCGATTATTACCCGTTGTAGGTGTTGAAGCCAATTTTCGTCACGGACTAAGCTTCAATATTAGATTTATAATCGGGTATTCGTATAGAGCTCTAAAATTAGGGATTTGATATCCATGATAATTTTGGGGGAGAATTAGGGTTTATGTGATTTGGGGATGAGCTTGAGAGGATTAATTCATAAAGATAATAGAATTTCGGGGGTCCCTTCTTAAGGTGCCTACGTATCCTTTTATAAGGAATCAAGCCCACGTAGTTCTTGGTATCAGATCTTATTTAGGCCCATACTCCTATTCTTTAGGAGCAAGTCACCTACATATGTTAAGTTTCCTCGTTTATTATGTTCCCAATTATATTGGGTTTCTTGCGAGGTAGGATTAATGACCCGTTGAGCCTCTTTTATCCTTTATGTATATCCTAGTCATATTATGTATCAACAGTAGGTATCAGTCGAATATGGTTTGTGTGAGATGTTAAACACTACAGCCATTAGGCCTGCAATGGCTCCTGAAGATGGTAACTTTACCTTTAACATCTCAGAGTGTGAAGCTACATTACCTGGTGGGATAGTTGATTATACAGTGGATCCCGTGTATCAAAAGGTAACCATAGTGAGAATAATTTGTTTCTATGACAAATTAAAATCAAAACCTCTGCTGTATGAGATGACAATCACTGATTCTAAATGTGTTAATTATTTGTTATATTAAATTTTGGGGTTTTTCCTTTTCACAAATTCTAGTTGCCAAGATGGGAAGAAACAGTGGCAGCTGCTAGAGAAAGATATGTGGATGTTATTAAGGCTCTTGCTGATAAATACCCTTCAGAAAACTTGTTGCTTGTGACACATGGTAGCCTCTTTGTTTTTTTATTAAGCTGTTTTTTTTTCTTATTTACTATTTTATGTGTCGTGAGGTTACATGTAGTTGGTGGCGGAACCTGGATCCAAGACCAGTTGGGCACAATCTAAACATAGAAAACAAGAAAATCACCTAGTAAAATCACTACGCCATAAGTGCTCATATGCAATGCTTTTTGTGAGGGTTGCAAGCAAAGCGTTGCAAAAGCCATACATACTTTTGGTCTTTTGCAACACTACTAAAAAAGTATTGCATTTGATGTGAACGTACCGTTGCAGAGTGAATGCTAGTGTTGTGACGTGCAACACCATTAAAAAGCGTTGCATTATAATACAATATTTTCAGAACTATGAAAAATATACATATTATCAAATTATATAATATGTAATACAAATTTCAAATATTGATATATAATAAATATAGGAAAAAGTGTATCTAAAGGTTACTCTAGAAATGGTTTTTACTAATACACCTCAAATTCACAAAATTTTGACATTTAATTAAAAATCTAACTTCACAGATGTAAGTATCTAATAAAAATAAATAGATTTGTAAATTTTCAAATGATTTATTAATTTAGAACAATCATTTTTAACAAATAATAGTCGATCAATCTATACCTTAACATATTAAAAAAAAATCGATCAATCTCCAAACCTATCTAATATATTATAAATTGTAACTATTTTCAAAAAATAATATATAATATTTTATAAGTACCTAATTTTTTTATTTTTCTATAAATATTTTAAGTCAAACTTAGGAAATTAAAATTGCACTTAAAAAAATAGTAAGAGCACCAGCACACAGCTTGCCAAGCGGGAGTTGAAAATTTTGGGCGGCTTATTTCCCCCTCCACTAAAATTCACGCACAACTTCTTCTCCCAAAAAAACAAATACTCCTCTCTCTCAACTCATTTTCTTTCCTCTTCTCTCTGGATTCTACTCCTCACAAAATTAATCCAAATACTCTCGACCGGAGTTGCAAGCTCTGATTGGTACTTAACTACTCTCATTTTCTTGCGTTAGTTTGTCTACCTTAGACTAATTGTTTTTGGGTTTGCAGATGATTAATTTTGGGTCTTTCACTCTAGGGCTTTCAGTTAGGTATTTAATCTCTAATTCATTTAGATTTCCGTTTAGGGCTCTCAATTTTAGTCTTTGTATTTGACTGATTAAGGAGTCAAATTAGGGTTTTGTATGTAAATGTTTGTCTTTTGTATTCAAATTAAGATTCATATTGGTTTTGTATTTGATTTTGGTTGCATTTTTTTTGGTTTTTGGTTTTGTATTTGATTTTGGTTGTATTTGTTTTGGGTTTTGGTTTTGTATTGATTGTATTGACTTGAAAGCTTGTTTCTGTAATTTGTAAATTGGTTATGTCTCATTTCTTGAGATTGGGTGTAGTTTTAGTTCAGAGTTTTCTTTAATATATAGTGTTTTTTAGCTAGAGATTGTGTCTAATTTAAATTTAGATTTTTTTTATATGTATTGTTTTTATCTGGATTTCAAGTATGCTTATGTTGATATTGGTTATTCATGTGTTTGTGAAAGATAACAAACTGAGGGCTTACTTTAACAGGTTTCAGGTTAAGTTGAAGAGGAACGTTGCAACATTTGCTGCTGGATTTAGAGCAAACTCAAAAGAGTTGCAGACTCAAGCAAATGGTGATGGTAAGCCAGCTACTGGAGCCAAAACTACTGGCACTGAAGTTCAGAATGAGTTGGTTGAAAACAAAAGCCAAAACAAGATAGAAAATGTGGACTGGGAGGATGTTTTTCTTCTCTCAGATGATGCTATCGAGTTGGAATGGCCATTAGAAACACCAGAATTCAGGTAAATATCAAACTATCACTCATAAATACTCTTTGTACCATGTATATATATTAATATCTGTTGTTAAAGCCCTACTGACAACGATGGTAGTAACCGAATGAGTTCACAGGAAAGAAAGTGTGCAACAAGGTGGAGAATGTATTTTGAATGGTTCTTACAACCTAATTTACCTCAAAATAGATGCAAAATTTAAGTTGCTGAAATTCAAAGATCTGCACTTTCTTAAACTCTGTTTGGCTATGACAAGAAGAATTTAATCAATGTACGCAATTAGAGAAGCTAAAATTTAGAAGCCACTGCATTTGTGTTTAAATATATTCATTTGTGTGAACGGTTATGATACCTCAGCGAGGACCATTATATTTATATGACGCTGCATTTGTGTTTAAATATATTCATTTGTGTGGTTTAAACAAGCTGGAAGGCACAGACGGGAGGAAGTCTCAGGTGTTAGAGAAAGAACCCCTTATCCACATTTAACTCCTATATACTGTAACCCCTTGTACATTTTTAAAGAATGAATTGTTGACCTCCACTTACTGATTTAGTATATATGATTTCCATATATTAGGAAAACATTAATTTATGTACCCCCAATAAAATTGTAACATGTATCCACTTGCTATAGGCATATAGGACATTTTGAACTCTTTGACGAACTCCATGGCCCCTGGTGCTAGAGAAACAAAAGTGATAATTGTGAACAGTATAATGAAATGTGAGAATGGAGATACCTGAAAATTCCAATCATAAAATATATGTCGTATTTTAAGTGAATATGTTAGATGATTAGTGTTTGTTTGTTTTTACTTTCCTCTACCTTAAAAACTGGCATGATTGGTTACAAATGTTTTCTTGAATTTTGGAAAAATAAATTACAATATCTTTTGCAGGTTGTTTCCTTTGATCTTGAAATTGAAGCAAATTTGGCATCCGAGTTTCCTAGTTTTCTGAAGAATATGCTCTGGTCACATGTTGCTGGTGGATTTTGGCTGGTAAACAATTGGTTACCTAAGTAGTGTTTCCGAAGAATAGCCAAAATCATGTTTTTTCATTAAATAATTTGGGTAGTAATTTCTGAATTCTTCCTCCAATGACAGGGTCTTCCAAAGAAATTTACTAGCTGCATTTGCCAAAGCAAGATGAAACTGTTATTCTGGTGGACGAAAATGAGATTGAACATGAGACTAAGTATCTTGCTGAAAAGAATGGACTAAATGCTGGATGGAGAGGGTTCTTTATTGCTCATAAACTGCAAGAGAAAGATGTTTTAGTTTTTCATCTGATCCAACAATGCAAATTCAAGGTAATGCTTAAATGATTATTTCATCAGTCAACTTTCTCTCTTACACAATTCCTTAATTCCAAATGGTATGCCTTGTGCATCCCTAATGTTATAACTTACAAGTTACATCCCTGGCAGAAGAACATATGTGACTGATCACAGATTGATAACTTAGATCTTTATGTGTTACTTCAAGTTAATTATTTCTATTCCCTCTGCATTAAGAGGCAACTAATAAAGTGTATTTAGTGTGTGTGGGATTAATTTGCAGTTTAATAAATAAAAACAGTGGCAGGCAGCTGTATATATTTTCCACAAGCACGCGGTTAGCTTGTGTCTTACATATTGTGTGTTTTTCAGTGTGTGTAAACTAGATTTTTCACAGTAGTCCCCTTAATTAAAAGAATCAGAGAATGTCAGGGCCTGGACAGTTGCAACAACCTGCTGCAGTTAACATGGACCTCATTTGTACTTGGCTTTTCCACTTGTTGGTAAGTGTTTTTTTGAATTAGGACTCAAGGCAGCACCTGCACTTGCTGTAACTGGCATACTGGTAATTTTTAAGCATCGATCTAATTAATTTTCATTGACAAATTGAATTGTCAGAATATCTTTTAACCTTAACCTTAACCTTTGTACTTCGATGGTCCCAGGTTTACATAGGATCTTTCTCTATAGGAATGGGATCTGTTCCATGGGTTGTGATGTCTGAAGTAATTATTTTAAGTAACTGCAATAGTTAGCATAACTTTTTTTGACAAGTTTAATAGAAATAAGCTCTCTACTTACTGGAGTAGGAGTAGGGTCTGCTACCATTTATCTTCGTCATTCCCTACTTCTAGTGAAATATAATGTGTATGTTTCGTTTGGTTGACAAGTACGTCGGAAAATATATAAACAAGCACATGATACTATTAATCCAAAGTCGTCTGAAGTTATCTGTTCCACTAATTACAATTAACATTCTCTTGTAGATATTTGATATTAATATTAAAGGAGCTGGTGGAAGCCTAGAAACACTGGTTAACTGGTTTGGTGCATGAGCATCTTAGTAGCTCCTGCCAAAGAAGGATGAAGAAATAAAACAAGCCTCACATTCATCAAGCATGGCTATTTCCTGTGCTACTACATCAGCAAGTTCAGAAACCATAGAATTCATCCCTTCAACCTGTTGAGATTATTTGTTATATTTAAATTTTGTTGTGATTAAGTTAGGTATTTAGTATGTTGTTAGATGCCTTGGTTGTTTTGGATTTGTTTTAGGAAGTTTTGGATGGAATGCTGAATGTTTTGAATGGTATTTATGTATGTACAAAACTAATATTGCAAATTTTTTTATTAAAGTGTTGCATTTCCTTATTTAATGTTGCATTTTAAGAAAATGGTATTGAATTATAGAATCTAATGGTGTTGCATTAGTAAATATACTGTTGCATTAAAAAAATTACTGTTTCAGAAGACAATGAAAAGCGTTGCATTATGGCATGTGGGCCCCACTACTGACCTGGCACGCATGCCCCACGACTGACGTGGCATTTTAGTGGGCCCCACTGTTGACGTGGCATGATAATGGGCCTTGTGTTTAAGGCAACACTCATTGGTGTTGCATTTCCTTGATTTTGGTGTTGCATTATATTTATAATGCAATACTTTCTCTCCGTTGCAGTAGATGACCAAAAGTGTTGCATTACATATCAAAGGCCACGCCCGCGGATGCAACGCCCATTTCGTGTTGCATTTTTGAAAAAGAAGCTGAATGCAACGCTTTTTTGGTCTACAGCCACATTAAAAAAGCATTGCATATGAGCACTTATGGCGTAGTGAATCCTTTATAATTTTCTGTAAGGCATAATACTGGTTATAAAACCCGGAGGGGGGATGATTTTTTAGCCACTATATGTAGTGATTGGAGTATCGAGTTTCCATGATCCCTGTATTCCATGTACCAACTTTTAAAAATATTTTACAATGGCACAAAGGAATTGTAAAAATTGAAGTTTCAATGATCCGACTTGTTCCAATAATCTCTATATGGATACTAAATTTGTATCTCCTTTCGTATATATGCAGCTGAAGGAGTTAGAATATCAATTTTAGCGTTTGCTAAATAAGAGTTAACTGTATACGAAGTTGAGTATTGTGCATATTCAGAGTTATTAACTATCTCTTTCGCCAAAGACAATACATACACTGTAGGAACTATAGAGGTGCTTCATGATAAAGTAGTTGAAACCGGTACCAGCCTTTACCCAGTTAGCTCCATGAATGAGAATGTTCCAAGTGAATCTTAAACGCAATCGACTAATACTGAAAATACTGTTAAATTGGTGGGGCATGTAGATCATACGTCGAAAGTTTATGAATTTATACACAACCATTTTAAGCTGAGCCAATACTGACTAACTATTTGTTGGTTGAAGATTTAGTTTGATTTCCAGGAAAGCATTTCCTTTGAACTTTGATTCAATCAGTACATAAAATGTTTTGACAAATAATATTTTGATTATTAGGTCAATAAATGGCTATTAAAAAAAGACATTACACTATATGAAGTCGAGATTTTTAAAGGTATAAAAAAGTGAAATTTTGATAAATCGGGGATTTATTGGAATGATAAATTGAAACAAAAATCATATATTTTAATATTTTAATAATATTAGTTTTATTTATAATAGAATATTTCATTCAAGAATAATCATAGAACTAAATTCCTGCTAGTGAAGCATTCCAAGGAATTTACTACTTTGTCCATAATTCAAGGGTATCTTGGTAATTTCCCTACGAAAACGGGCTAATCCGATCCAACTCCCTTTCTATTTATGCACGACCCCGATCCAAGATCCTACCCGTACCCGATCCAAGTTCTACCCGAATTTCAACCACGATTCTTCGATCCACAATTTCAGCCAAAATTCCAATATTTGAATTAGGGTATACAAATTCCTATAACTGATACATATTTGAATTAGAGTATACTTATGTATTAATCTAAAGGCTTATGCTTACATATCTCTCATACTTTTGTGTTTTTTCAGCTTCATACTTTTGATTTCAGGATTTTGAACTCACTACACACAACGAAAGAGGAATTGGAAATATTAGCACAAAAAAACAGGTTTGTAGATTAATATCTTTTACATTTGGGAGGTTAAATGATTTTCATTTATTTATCGTTTTAGTGGTTGCTTTGATTCTTACATTTGGATTTTCATGTTTTGTTATACAACAAGAGATATATTTTACAATATAGAGTTGTACTATATTTGTCTAATTTGTGTTATGTAGACCATATGTTTGATGCAAATCTTATAAGGAAATGTTGTAACTCTTCCTGCCAATGTATAGAAAATATGTTTGATGTGCATTATACTCTCATGCATGGTTGAAAAATATGTATGCCACTGTATGTATAATTTTATTAATTTGCAACCGACACATTATTCTTTTTCAGGTATTGATGTTAACGTATTCGCAACAATTGGACCAGTGCAAACGGCTTCACAAGTGGTATTCTCTTTCTATAATATCTAATCATTGTTTTGTATAATTCTTATATATCATGATAAGCCCAATTAGAAATTATAATGGTCATGTACTAACCAGGAAAATTAGATTGATTACGACTTTCATGTTTATCATATTGATTTTATGTGGTCGTACTTATGATGACCATCGTACTTATGCTTACGGAGAGTAATTGAGAATTTAATTGAGCATCCGCTAAAGTAGCCTAGGCCAGGTACCATGTATAATTTAATGTGTGTCTATTGGCATTGTAAGAATGATGCTCCTAAATGCTTCTTCTAATAGCAGCTTTGGTGATGCGGTTGGAATTCAACAATGAAGAATATTTCTTCCTATCACGATAAACCTTAAATTAACGAAGGAGACGAAGTCCACTTCTCAAAAACGGAAGTATCCCTATTCAGATAGATGGCACATTGCAGCATTTTTTGCTTTGGCATTCCGGACAAAGAAGCATCTTCATTTACTTCATGACAAAAGGTTTGTTGATCTAGACATACATAGACATCAATCTTATACTATTTTAATATCAATAATTTCAATGACAATAAGCTTTTAGTTGCTCTTTTCTTGGTCATACTACTCCAATAACCAAGTGTTTAGACAGGTTGGTAATCCAAATTTTTAGGTCATATTATTAAAATGCAAAGTTAGCAAAATGTTAATCTCAGTAGTCTCAGGTTCTGATTTTGGATTGTTTGTAGATACAAATTGTATTGGAATGGTAAGAATGATGCTCTCAAGTGCAATTTTTTTTATAGCAGTTGTCTTGAACGTGATGGTGATGAAATTGAAGAAGTTCTGACAAATGTTTTTTCAAATTATATGTATTGCGGTGAACCTTATATCAACTGGTGACAGAGTCTATTTCTTGAAAATGAAAGTATCCCTATTCGGATGGCATCTATAAAAGCACCAGGTACTTGGCTATTTTGGACAAAGAGCCATCTTCGGTTGCCTCATCCTGCATCCTAAAAGATTACAAAATTCGATCCAAAAGGTCGATGAGAGTTATGAATAAACATCGATCTATACCACATATTTTATATTAATGTTGCCCAGTAAATAACAATTGTAGAAGGGGGTTGAATACAATTGTATAAGATTCTCGACTTTATATAACACAAATATGAAAGATCAATAACAATAACAATAACAGCTTTATTAACTTTGATATAAAACTGTTACAAACTCTCTTAAGAAATTCTGATGTTCTTAAGAGCTGCTAGCTTACAAAAACTCTCTCAAGAAATTCTGTTCTTAAGAGCTTCTCTCCGATTATGTTCTCTCTCTCTGATCAGTACATAAATCGAAACCAAAACTGTGTTTATATAGTGCACACAGCTTCTCTATCAATAACAAGATAAGTCCTAATCATAACAAAGATAGAAACATATCTTTAATCGATAGCTGCATTCTACAAACCAGGAACAAATAGAATAAACTTCCATGTTTATCTAGACTCCAAATATAACTCGAAGTAGGAATCCTGATCAGCTTCAAGTCCTGATGATCAAACCTGATCATAGTCTGAGTAGGAATCCTGATGATCAATAAGATACTGACGCTTGATCAAATACTGATGACCATGCAATACTGATGACGTCAGTAATCCTGATCAGTTGAGTCTAGCTTCTGACGATCATTGAATTCTGATCTAACAATCTCCCCCAATCTCATACTTTGTAAAATAAAGTATAGATTCCAAAATTTCAATGATGTCAAAAACATGTATCAAAATGTACAAGTATCTTCAGAAACAACTTATCTGTTTAAGCTTTGTGATAGAACAGATTCATCTTCAAGAAGTTGGATAATAAACTTTCTTCTTTTTCTTCAAGAATTTGAATCAGTCTTTCCTTAAGATTTCTGAGTTCTTCATCTTCCTCATTAATCTGGTAGATAGCTGCTCTGAGATTCTGTATGGAGTTTCTCTGTAGACTGTGCTCTTCAAGCAAAAGATAAGCAATTTCCTTCCCATCAGGATTGAGTGAAAGATGAGTCATGCCAAAATTTACTTCTTTAACAGCAGTACCCCTTTGCATTTCCACATCCTGACCTCTTTGATTTAAGTACATGGGAGTATAATTACCATTGAAATTACTGTTTCCATCCAGTCTTCTTCTTATAGTTGACAAAATCATGTCACTCCATTCTTTGTACACTTGGTTCTTCCATCTTAACAGATAGTGAACATATTTCAGTTCCTGTGTAGTTTTCATCAGCAGATCTTGAACAGATAGAATCTTCACACTACCATCTTTCATGAAGTACAGAAGCTTTTCTTTCTTTTCAAAACCATCATGACAATCTATAACTATATCAACAGCTAATAAATTGTTCAGGTTTTCAGAAGTTAAAGTACCTCCAAT
Organism: Heracleum sosnowskyi; assembly: GCA_030848705.1. Classification (NCBI taxonomy): domain Eukaryota; kingdom Viridiplantae; phylum Streptophyta; class Magnoliopsida; order Apiales; family Apiaceae; genus Heracleum; species Heracleum sosnowskyi. The sequence continues at coordinate 68,113,732 of CM061237.1, forward strand.
TTCTGTCAAAGAGTAAGGATCAACATATGACATATTCAGATATTCACCATCTCTGTGTCCAATACCTCCTCTTGAATTACTTGACAATTGCTTCAGATTCGAAAACATCTTTAACCAGAGTGCTTTTGATCTAGCCATATCAGACAAATCAACAACACTTGAAGCGCTTGTAATAATTCCACCAGACTGAAAATTGATAGGTGTATCACAACTTAATGTGCTAATATGTTTCCACTTCTTGTCTTTTTCCTTTTCAAAAGCATAGCTTCTTTCCAGTGAAAATTCTTGTCTGCTTGAGTTTCTCCATTTTCTTTCATTTGAAACTTTAAGCCTTTGTAGATAGAGATTGAAATCTTCATATGTTCTTTTTGTAATATCTCTTCTTCTGGCTTCTTCTTCTTCATCTACTTCTTTGTTGTGACAATCAACAACAGTAGATAAGATTATCAAATCAACCTCTTGCAGAATTTCAGATTCGTCAGGATCTTGAATATTGTCAGGATTAGAATCTTCAATTTGATTTGTATTGCTGAGAGTTGATTTACTTGATTTTCTTCTCAATTCAGGTTCTTCTTCAACAATTCCATCATCACCAAAAGTAGATCTGTTAGGAACTACTAGAGTTTGAATAGGTTCAGGAATTTCTTCAATTCTTAACCTTCTAGACCTTGTCTGTCTAGGTATTGTTTGAGTTGAAGAACCTCTTTTACTTCTTCTAGCACCTCTCCTACCTCTGCTTCCTCTACCTCTAGTAGGAGCAGTATAGCTTTCCATTATCTCTCTTTGTAGTCTCAAGAATTCTTCATGTGAGAGATCTGGATATTCTTCACTTGCTGTAGAGAGTGCTTTTCTTGCATATAATTGTTGAACTCTTTTATCAGTGTGATAAAGAGTAACAATTCTGCCGTCTTTTGTAGAAAACTTCTGGAATAAATTTGATGCATCTTCAGGATTATCAATAATCACATCTTCATCACCTTCAGGAATTGTAGCAAGAATGTGTCCATGACCAGGTGTCAGGATTTGATCTTCCGTCAGGATCTGAGATTGCACCAATGTTCTTACTGTCTTAACTCCAGAATCAGAAACATGAGTTGACTGCGTTGTTTGACTTTGAGAAGTTTGAATTGTAGACTTCATAACAACAACATCAGAGGTTTCTCCTTGTATCACTTTGTCACCACCATCATCTCCAGTATCATCATCATTATTCCTTAATACTAGATCAGGTGTACATTTTGACTGAATAACCTTCTCCCCCTTTTTGACATCAGGATTTGACAATAATTGCAAAATTAAGGAAAGAGAGGCTTGAATTTCAGTTACCTTAGTATCCAGAGAATCAATTCTTTGATTGATTGAGGTTTGTTCTGAAACAACAGATTTCACTTGGGATTCCACTACCCTCAGTTGGAAAGTAGTAGGCACCTTTGTAAAATTATTAAAGATATCAGTCCTCACTTTTTCAGTTGAACCCTTGATAGAATCAATCTCACTTTTCAGGCTTTTGGATAACAGAGTAGTAGCCTTCAGATGATTCTTCAAGTCTTGATTCTCTATAGACTTCACTGCATTATAGGCATGTTCAATAGCAGAAGAAAAACTGATAGATTCATCAGAATTGTGCCATGAATTGTTCCATTCATTCTGTCTAAATGCCTCTGCAGGATCAAAGGAAGGAAAAGAAAAATCTTGTCTCTGATCTTTCCCAGTGGAAGCTTTGCCAGCCATATATGTACTTGATGAACCAAAATTAGTTCCAAGACTAATCTTGAGTGCTGTAGCAAGCTGTTCCTTCTCGTTTCTATTCTCATTATCATCATCACTATCATCATCAGAATTATCATCATCAGAACCATGAGATATGTCAGGATCAGGAATTGCAATACCTTTCAGTTTATCCTGTGGTTCTGAGATAGGATGATCTATTGGTCTTGAACGAAGTGGCTGAATCAAAATAGGTTCATTATCAGGAGCACCACTAGCGTCAGGATGAACATCGTCAGGATTTGATATGCTTGCATCAGTATTTGCTACCAATGGTTCTTGTGGAGCTTGAGGTTCAGAAGCTGCTTCAACACTTTGAGCTAAAGGTTCTTGTGTGCTTCCCTCATTGACAATGTTCTCGACCAATCTTTCAACAGAAGCTGTAGCTTTGCCTGCATCTTCACTTTGAGAAGATGGTTCTTGTGTAGCTGGAATGTTGATGTCTTCATTCTCCCTTTGAGAAAATGGTTCTTGTGTGACCATTCCACTAGCTAAGCCTTCACCCAAACTTTGATTGAGTGGTTCTTGTGTGGCAGGATCAATAGTAGCTGCTGAATTACTCTGAAATTCAGGTTCTTGTGGGCTTGATCCTTTCAGCTTCTTCTGTCTCTGATAGACTAACTCTTCTGCATTCCTCTTTTTCTTTGATGTAGGTGTAAGACCAACCAAGGAAGCAGTTGTAGATACCTTCTCCCAAGAATGTCCTCGAATCTGAGATGGAGAGGCTGGAGAGTCTGATATAGAGACAACTTTTGTTGTTGCATCAGGAATACTAACATCAGGATTTGATGTCTGAATATCAGTATCCTTCATTTGCACTGTCAAAGGAATATGATACCTGCTCTTTGATAATTTCCTTGTCTTTTGTGGTTTTGATGAAGGTACCACAGCTTTAGTAGCAGTATCAGCAACTTCCTTGTTCACATTCATCACAGAGGATATAGGTAAGTCATCCTCTGAATCACTTTCATCAATCAACCTTAACTTCCTTTTCACAGGAACATTCTTAACAACCTCATCAGCTTTCTTGACCAGGACCCCTTGTACACCCCCTTGTATCTTCTTTTGAGTGAGTGGTGTAGAGGAAAAATCCTTTGAACCTGATTGCCTTCCAGACACATCAGTTCTAGCTAATTTCTTTGATTTTACAACTAAAGTCTTTTGAGAGACAGTAGAGGTGGTTGTTAACTGTTTAGACTGTTTAGGTTGCATGCTTGTGTCAGGAACAAGGTGGTTTGGACCTTGCCCCATAGCATTAGAAAGTAGTCCATAACAAGTAGGCATTTTCTGATGTAAGAAAAACCTATTGTTTGCTTCCTGTACTTGCCTGCAAAATTTGTTAGTAACACTCATAGTGATATAGAGATGATAAATAATAAACTCTGATAATAATGAAATTGAGATTGATAATTAAGACTGAAAACTTAATCAAAGACTAAGTAATAATCTAATTGTCCAGAGTTTACCAGGAGTGTTGATGACAAATTAGTATAGAACCTCTGGTTTTCATACCATCTTCAAACATCTGAGCATCAGGATTTGACCAGTGGACTTCCTGTCAGGATTCCATCCTATCAGGATTTGATCAAAGAAAACATACCTTTCTGAATAACCATCAGGATTTGACAGTTATTAGGATTTCCTCTCTGTAGCTTTCCCTCAGAAATTCTCAAAATTCATCATTCCAAGTTCATTCACCAACTTATTGAAAGTAGCTTCAGGTAGTGGCTTGGTGAATATATCAGCTAGTTGTTGATCAGTAGGAACAAAGTGAAGTTCAATTGTTCCTTCCAGAACCTGTTCTCTTATAAAGTGATATCTGATACTTATGTGTTTAGTAAGAGAATGCTGAACTGGATTTCCTGTCATTGCAATAGCACTTTGGTTATCACAATAAATAGGGATTTTTGAGTATGACAGGCCATAATCTAACAACTGATTTCTCATCCACATTATCTGAGCACAACAACTTCCTGCAGCAATGTACTCAGCTTCTGCAGTTGAAGTGGAAATAGATTTCTGCTTTTTACTGAACCATGAAACTAGTCTTCCACCCAAAAACTGACAACTTCCTGAAGTACTTTTCCTGTCTATTTTGCATCCTGCAAAATCAGCATCTGAATAACCACACAACCCAAAATCTGATTCCCTTGCATACCAAAGGCCAAGTGAAGGAGTGCCTTTGAGATATCTGAAAATTCTTTTGACTGCAATCAGATGTGGTTCTCTAGGTTTTGCTTGAAATCTTGCACATAGACAGGTTGCAAACATGATATCTGGTCTACTGGCAGTGAGATACAATAAAGAGCCAATCATTCCTCTGTAGTGAGTTACATCTACCTCTTCACCTTGATCAGGATCAAGTTTGGTAGCTGTAGCTATGGGAGTTGAAGCAGGAGTACTGTCTTGCATGTTAAACCTTGTCAGTAAGTTCCTTGTGTATTTAGACTGATTAATAAAAATCCCTTCATCAGTCTGTTTAACTTGAAGACCCAGAAAGTAACTCATTTCTCCCATCATGCTCATTTGATATCTTGACTGCATAAGCTTGGAAAACTTTTCACACAGCTTATTGTTTGTTGACCCAAAAATGATATCATCAACATAAATCTGAACTAACAGCAACTCCTTACCATGATTCAAATAAAATAGAGTTTTATCAATTGCACCTCTTTTGAATCCACTTTCCAGTAAGAATTGAGCTAAGGTTTCATACCATGCTCTTGGAGCTTGCTTTAGTCCATAAAGTGCCTTATCCAGTCTGTAGACATAATCTGGATATTTAGGATCAATGAAACCAGGAGGTTGTTCAACATAAACTTCTTCCTCCAGTTCACCATTTAAGAAAGCACTTTTAACATCCATCTGGAAAACCTTGAATTTCTTATGTGCTGCATAAGCAAGAAATATCCTGATGGCTTCTAGTCTTGCAACAGGAGCAAAAGTTTCATCATAGTCAATTCCCTCTTGTTGGGAATACCCCTTTGCAACTAGCCTTGCTTTATTTCTGATAATGACTCCATCAGAATCAGTCTTGTTCTTGAAAATCCACTTTGTACCAATAATTGATCTATTCTTTGGTCTTGGTACCAGTTTCCAGACTTCATTCCTTTCAAATTCATTCAGTTCTTCTTGCATTGCAGTAACCCAATCAGCATCTTTAAGTGCATCTTCAACTTTCTTAGGCTCCTCCTTGGATAGAAAGTTATTATATAAACATTCATTCTGAGTTGCACTTCTTGTTTGAACACCTGCATCAGGATCTCCAATTATCAAATCAGGAGTATGATCTTTTGTCCATTTCCTTGCTGGTGTCAAATTGTTTCTTGAAATAGATGCTCCCCCTGGATTGGTGTTATCTAGATTGAAAGAATTTGATTGATTTGAAGCTCTCCCTGAATTATTGCTATGCCCTCCTGATGTGTTATCAGGATCTTCACTTGAATCAGTATCTGAAGAATTCTGTCCTGATGATTGAGTTGACTCTGAACTTGTAGTAGAATGCCGTTGCTCCCCCTCAACATTAGCACTACTAGTTGTATCACTATTGTTTGTATCATCAGTATTAGCACCATCTGGTGTGTCATCAGGATTTGGTGACCCATCAGTATCTGATGAATTGACAGGATCTGATTCAATTTCTTCAGGTTCCTTGGAAGCTTCATTTTCAAATAACAATCTATCATGCGAGTCTTCAATGATTCCAGTTATCTTCTTGTCATCAAAAGATACATGTATTGACTCCATGACAGTTCTTGTTCTCAAATTAAAAACTCTGAAGGCTCTGGATGTAGGATAACCTATGAATATTCCTTCATCAGCCTTTGTTTCAAATTTCCCTAGCTGTTCAGGATGAGTTCTGAGAACAAAACATTTACAGCCAAACACATGCAAATGCTTCAGACTTGGTTTCTTCTCTTTGAGAGACTGATAAGGAGTAACACCATGCCTGTTTATCAATGTGAGATTTTGTGTATAGCATGCTGTGTTGACTGCTTCTGCCCAGAAATATGTAGGTAATTTAGCTTCTTCCAACATAGTTCTGCCAGCTTCAATAAGAGTTCTATTCTTCCTTTCTACTACTCCATTTTGCTGAGGTGTGCCAGGAGCAGAGAATTGTTGAATGATTCCTTTGTATTTGCAGAACTCTTCCATCTTTGAATTCTTAAATTCAGTACCATTATCACTTCTCAGAATCTTGACTTTGTACTTTGTGGTTGTCTCAATCATCCTCACATGATCCAACAGAACTTCAGGAGTTTCATCTTTTCTATGCAGAAAATACACCCAGGTGAATCTAGAATATTCATCAACAATTACAAGAGTGTACCTTTTCTTACTGATGGACATGATGTTGACTGGACCAAACAGATCAAGATGTAGCATGTGATATGGTTCTTCAATAGAGGATTCTGATTTACTCTGGAATGATGTCCTTCTTTGTTTTGCTTTTTGGCATGCATCACAGAGTCCATCAGGTGTATATAAGACATTAGGTAATCCTCTTACTAACTATTTCTTAACCAACTCATTGATGTTGCTGAAGTTGAGATGAGAAAGCTTCTTGTGCCAATTCCAACTTTCATCTACTGAAGCTTTACTGATGAAACATGTAGGGGAGCCATCAGTATATGAGAGAATGTTGGCTTCATATATGTTACCATGCCTGTAGCCAGTTAGTGCTATCTTCCCTGTTGCTTTACTGACTACTTCACAATGTGTGGAATAGAAATTGACATGATAACCTCTGTCAGTGATTTGACTAATACTCAACAAGTTGTGTTTTAGTCCCTTCACTAGAGCTACTTTTTCAATGATGACATTTCCAATGATTATATTGCCATATCCCAAGGTTTGTCCAATGTTGCCATCTCCATAAGACACAGTTGGGCCAGCTTTTTCCTCATATTCTGATAACAGGGCTTTGTTTCCAGTCATGTGCACAGAACATCCACTATCCATGACTAACACATTTTTCTTTTTACCCTGCATCAGAATAGAAACACACTAGTTAGAACACTTAGGAACCCATACATGTTGGGTTCCTTTCTCATGCAATTTATTAATTTTAACAGCAGAAGACTTTTTGACTTTAGCAGTCCTGACAGGATTTACTCCATCAGGATTTGCTTTGTCAGTATCAGTATTAACAAAAGCATGCTTCATTATGACATTTTCAGTTCTATCAGACTTTGTACTACTTTCAAACTTAGGCAATGGATCATAAAAGTTATAGTACAAATCATGATACTCTTTACATGTATAAATAGAATGCCATAGACTACCACAATGAAAACAGGACTTCTGCGGTTTATAGAGTACTGATCTATTCCTAACATCAGACTTAGGAATATCAGTAATCTTCTTCTTACTCTTCTTACAATCAATAGCAAGATGATTAGAGTTACCACAGTTAAAACAACACTTTCTAGGTGCATTTGGGATATACTTATAACCATTCTCTTTATTGATCCCAATTTTACCATTCCTGTTTCTCTTAACAGTAGCTTCCTTTTTCTTATCTGTAACCTTACAGATTTTATCTTTAAGCTGTTTCTGAGACAATAGACCTACATTCTTAGTGACTTTGTTCATGACAGGTTTAGACTTTATAACATTAATTCCTTGAGTAGAAGAAGATCCCTTTTCAAAAGTAGAATTGGAATCCTTACCAAAAACAAAATTAACAGGAGTAATCTTAGATTTGGTTGAGTCTATAACATGTCTATAGGTCTTTGGACTGACTGTCTCATCAATGACAATTTTCTCTTTCAATTTCTTATCCTCATCTGACTTATATCCTAGACACTCTTTCCAATTCTTAGAGGTATTAATCTCATGAAATTTCCTACCAGAGTCTGTCCAGGTTCTGATTTTCTCATTAGCAAATTCAAGTTCTTTTTCAAGGGAAGTACATTTAGATGTCATCTCTAAGTGCATGTGCTTAACATTATCACATTCTTTTTGTACTTCTTGCATACGAGAAAATTCAGCTTCTAATATCTCATTCCTTTTTCTAAGGTCAGACATCTCAGATAAGATTCTAGTATTCTCAGCAGTTTGACTTCTAAAGCTAATATGTAATGACTTTAGAAAACGTCTTAACTCAGAAGCATTATCAGTATCAAAATCAAAGATAGTATTTAGTACCTTATCATCAGGAGCAGCAGTTACATCAGCATTGGCCATTAACGCATAGTTGACTACCTCAGTATCAGATTCTGAGGAAGAGTCCATCCAACCCTTGCTTGATGTGATGAGTGCCTTTGTCTTGTTGCATTCAGAAGCAAAGTGACCCATACCATTACACTTGTAGCATCTAACCTTTGACTTGTCAAATTTGCTACCCGTGCTGTCCTTTTTGATATACTTGTCTTTGTCTGCTTTGAAGGTCTTTTTCTGAAAGTTGCCTTGTCTTCTATTCTTCCTGAACTTCATCCTTCTGAAGTTTCTGACAATCATAGCAACCATCTCTTCCATGTCTGAGTCAGAAGATTCATCACCAGTATTGGCATCAGGATTGCCATCAGTATCTGATGAAGAGTCATCAGGATCTGATTCAGCTACTCTTGCTTTCCTTCTAGAGACCTCCATAGCTTTCCCTTTTGATTTTGCTTCTACATTCAAAGCAATTGACTTTGCCTTGCTGCTTTTCTTGTTCTTCCTCTGTTGAACTTCAAGATCATGAGTTCTTAGCATCCCATAGATCTCATCAAGAGACACAATGTTTAGATCATATTGGTGTCTAATGATTGAGGTCTGAGTATCCCATTCTTCAGGTAAAGCTCTAAGAAATTTGGTGTTTGAATCTTCAGTTTCATATACTTTGTCAACTAAGGATAAGCTGTTCAATAGTGTCAGGAATCTGTCATATAGATCAGTCAGGCTCTCTTCAGGTCTTGCATCGAATTGTTCATATTCTTGAATCAAAAGAGCCCTTCTGTTTTTCTTAACAGATGCAGATCCCTGGCACTGAGTTTCCAAAGTATCCCAGATTTCTTTTGAAGACTTGCATGCAATCACTCTGTTTGACATGACAGCATCAAGGCTATTATGCAAGATATTCTTTATCTTTGGTTCTCTGAGTACATGAGCTTTTTCTTCTGGAGTCCATTCAGCTTTAGCTTTGACCACATAATGTTCTGGTACTGTATCTGTTCGTTCTACGAACTTTGTTGGTATATATGGTCCATCACGAATCCTGTCCAAGTAGTCAGGATCCATAGCCTCCAGGTACATCAGCATCTTTACCCTCCATGTGGGATATTCTGATATCTTTAAGATGGGAATCTTCATGCTTTCATACTTGGTTGTCGACATCTTTAGATCGTATCTGATTCAGAATTAAATCAGTTTGCTCTGATACCAATTGTTGCCCAGTAAATAACAATTGTAGAAGGGGGTTGAATACAATTGTATAAGATTCTCGACTTTATATAACACAAATATGAAAGATCAATAACAATAACAATAACAGCTTTATTAACTTTGATATAAAACTGTTACAAACTCTCTTAAGAAATTCTGATGTTCTTAAGAGCTGCTAGCTTACAAAAACTCTCTCAAGAAATTCTGTTCTTAAGAGCTTCTCTCCGATTATGTTCTCTCTCTCTGATCAGTACATAAATCGAAACCAAAACTGTGTTTATATAGTGCACACAGCTTCTCTATCAATAACAAGATAAGTCCTAATCATAACAAAGATAGAAACATATCTTTAATCGATAGCTGCATTCTACAAACCAGGAACAAATAGAATAAACTTCCATGTTTATCTAGACTCCAAATATAACTCGAAGTAGGAATCCTGATCAGCTTCAAGTCCTGATGATCAAACCTGATCATAGTCTGAGTAGGAATCCTGATGATCAATAAGATACTGACGCTTGATCAAATACTGATGACCATGCAATACTGATGACGTCAGTAATCCTGATCAGTTGAGTCTAGCTTCTGACGATCATTGAATTCTGATCTAACAATTAATATTTTCTGGAAAATAGGCTCCTAAAAATAGTTGGTAATATATCTAAATTATTCTATAATCATTTTGTTCTAGATTATTCAAAGCTAATACCAAGTGTTAGGACATACCGGTAGTTCGTGTTTTTAGGTCATTTTATATCTTTACAAAATTTAGCAATGTATAGTTTTATTGGTATACTGGAATGTATAGTTTTGTAGGAGGAATCCTCTGCCTAATGAAAATAGCAATGGTGATTCGAGATGTGGTTGATCGTTTGCTGAGAATTAGAATTTTGTTAAGCGTGTATCCTAACCAGAACACAATAATAAATAATTTGTAGGCTATTTTCATTTTTTAAACAGTGCCTTCTAGGATGAAGACCGAAATGTCATCCTTCAAACAAGCAACCTACATGATATACCGTACATCATCCAATAAGATATAATGGTTCATAGTACAGGTATTGACCATATATTTTAATCTAGATCTACATAAAAATGATTTTCATTGAGATATTTGTTAGTGGTATTCATATATTTTTTCAGAACTACCTGGGGAGTTTAAAATTTATGTTAATGATTTTCACGGAACTCTGTTTTGTTTTTAGTTTTAGTAGGCGCTTAATTTTTCATTAATTCTTTGATCTATTTTTATAGGAATTCAAAATATTTCTTTTAAAATTGAAGCATACCATCATACTTATAATACTGATTCTGATTTTGTTATTCTTGATGGAAAATACCGCAGGTTACTTAAAACTTCTATTATAATATATGCAGTTATTCAATATGGTTCTATAGAAATCTTCTCTTTTGGTCATATTTAATTCTTTTTGTTAGGTTTTTAACCCATATATTTATGTTAAAAAAATAATAAAGATCGTATCATCAAAAGTTCTTCATAATGATTTTAAATATATTGATGAAAATTTGATGATAAAAGTACCATCTAAAGCTACATTTGGTTCAAGTTTTGTTGGAATTTTGATGATCTATAATTAAAATTTCAATTTCTATCTGCTTTGCCTATACAACAGGCAAAATTTGATATCTAAAGTACTTATGTCAGCTAGTTTATATATATATATATATATATATATATATGATTTTAAGTTTGGTCTTCTTTTTTATACCAGCCGTCTTTTCTTCCGTCAGGACTTCCTTCTCCTCTATTGATGAGTACTGTATCTTAACACACCACCCAATGAGGATAATACAAGGTTCGACAAATTATTTTAGCAGCTACTTTTTTTTTAAATTAACATTTATTATATATACATTTGGGTATCTATTGAAGTTTAACTATGTCTAAATTATATAAGTAGAATCTCCCATTGTCATAAACTGATTGTATTTTATATGCCACTGTTCATCATGTTTCAAATTAGTGTACACTTGAGGAGTCATCGAAAATCATTCTGCTCGGCAACTCCCGTGGTCACTTCTTGGAAACAACATAACTGGTTAGGTTCGTGATAATATCATTTTTTTGAGACACTTGGCCCGTAAATAATATTATTTATAGATTTGTTTAGCTCAATATGTATTTTGCTCCAAACAATATATATTGTGTTTGTCTATTTGCCTAGATTATATTAATATCTAAAATGCAGCAATATGGTTCTAAGAAATTCTAGGCTATAAATTCATAAACTGAACTGTAGAATTTAACAATACAAAATTATATGTTTTTGCAGACTCTTCCTGCATAAATCAGCTTTTCTGTTTGTCACCGAGGTTTATAATATATTACGTATCTGTGTCTTACAATCTATATCTTGAGTGCAGCAATATGTGTAGGAAATAAGTAGCAAAAAATAAAAAATAAATTTCTAAAAAAGTTATTTTTCACAAAAACTATTTTACGATTATTAAAATCTGTAAATAGAACGACTTTACCGGATTTTTCTGGGATGAGTCACGGATCACGCTCTCTTTAAGACGTTTCGCGGCTATATCCAAAATAGTGCAAGATATTCACGTTTGCCTCGCCGTCCCCAGGGTAAAACAACCCAAGAAAAATTCCTTACGAAAATTATATGCACCAAAAATTATCGTTCGAAATACACTTTTAATATACTGCTCGGATAACACGAATGAATAAGACAAATATAAACAGAAGGTGGTGATTTTGCTGGGTGTAAAAGCCTCGAACTCCGTACCAGGTTTATAACAAAAACAATTGGTATGGTAGCTAAATCAAATGTGTGTATATATTACTATATCTACAGGCTTATAAATTGTAGGCCGAAAAACAGAACAAAGGTAGTGGACATAACAATATAAAGAAATTATTCTTCCTAAGTGTAAAGATGAATGGTATGTTCTACTGCAAGAACATAGACTCTATTTATAGGGAGAAGAGGAGCGTATAAATTAATAACAAAGCTGAAGACATGCATTCCTCCATGCTTTCTAAGAATTTATTTTACCGTTATACAAAGAATTTGAACAAGAAAATCAAGTCAAAGTAAAGACCTCTTTTATTGCATCAGTTTTTATTTGCAAAAAAAAAAAGATACAATAAATCAAAATATTTTATTTTGAAAATATCCACATTAAATCTCAACAATCCCCCACTTGAATATTTTATAAATAATAGAAGTGTACTTAGAGCAGTATTCTAAAAATAAAGTTGCACATAAATAAAGGTGTCTCCAGACTTGAACCTTTACATAGTGAGTAAAATTCTGGGTTAAGCAAGAGTGACTCGTAGTCTTGAACTCTATCCTAGACATCAAACCACGCACAACCTTTCAAGGTGTAGTCAATTAGCCCGTGCATTATAGGCCATACACGTCTATCCCAGTATGTGAACGCTCTAGAAATTTATGCCCATAAGAAGCGACCTCCACTTCTACATCCACATCGGTGAGTCTATCAAAAGTACTCCTGAAGTTAGGTACTCCCTCCAAATAGAGTATAGAGCTCATTAAGAGTACTAAATAACTCAACCTCTTATCATTTCAGGAAACATGCCTTAATCATATAAAATTGCATGTTCTTCGTATATCACTTCATGACTTGTTATTACCACATTGAACCTGTTTCTTGGGATCTCCAGTCCATTAGGTTGGGTTCCCATCATAAGCGACTACTCTCTACGGGCAATAGTCCCATATTAACCGAAGTTTTATGGACTTTCTCTCTGGCTAACCCTTTCGTCAAAGGATCTGCCAAATTATCATTTGATCTTATGTGATCAACTCTAACAGCTCCTTTAGAGAGATACTCTCTAACAGTGCTGTGCTTACGACATATGTGTCGTTTCTTACCTTTAAAATAAAGATTCTGAACCTTATCGATAGCCACGGTACTATCGCAATGGATCAATACAGAAGGAACTGGTCTTTCCCATAAAGGGATCTCTGCTAGCAAGTTTCTTAACCACCTTGCCTCTTCACTAGCTATGGCTAGTGCAATCAATTCTGCTTCCATAGCGGACTCAGCTAAGATAGTCTGTTTCTTTGATTTCCAAGAAACAACACCACCGACTATATTGAAAATATAGCTACTTGTTGCCTTAGAGTCTTATAACAGGGTATTCCAGTCAACATCACTGTATCCTTTAAGGACAACAGGAAACTTTCCATAATGTAATCCAAAGTTCATAGTTTTCTTGAGGTATCTCATGACCCTCTCAATAGCATGCCAATGCTCCATACTAGGTCTATTGGTAAACCTGCCCAACAATCCCACGACATAGGCTATGTCGGGTCTAATGCCATCAACGGCATATCTAAGGCTGCCAATGATACTTTCATATTCTTGTTGTCTTACACCATGACCTTCATTTTTAAACAGTTTAACACCAGGGCCATATGGTGTACTAGCAGGATTACAGTCAAAGTAATTGTATTTCTTAAAGATCTTTTCGATGTATCGAGATTGATCCAAAGAAAGTCCCTTTTCTGACCTAGTAATCTTGATACCAAGGATTACACTTGCTTCTCCAAGATCTTTCATATCAAAGTTGGCATTCAACAATGATTTCACTTTATTTACTGCATGAATATTTGAACCAAATATCAGCAAGTCATCTACATATACGCAGATAATAGTGCAAATGTCATTTTCAAATTTGTAGTAAATGCATTTGTCACTTTCGTTGACTCTATAGTCATCCGACATGATAAGTTTGTCAAAATTTTCATGCCACAAAGTAGGTGATTGCTTAAGTCCATATATGGTCTTATCTAGCTTGCACACCTTCTTTTCCTGCCCATGGATCACGAAACCCTCGGGTTGTTCCATCTAAATTTCCTCCTCTAGTTCACCATTTAAGAAGGCAGTCTTCACATCCATTTGGTGAATCACTAGATTATGGATGACAGTTATAGAAATTAAAACTCTGATGGACGTCATCCTGGAGACTGGTGAAAATGTGTCAAAAAAATCAACATTTTCCCTCTGTTTAAAGCCTTTGGCTACTAATCGAGCTTTATACCTTTCAACAGTACCATCAAGTCTTAACTTCTTCTTAAAGATCTATTTACATCCTATTGACTTACAGCCAGGAGGTAAATCAACCAAATGCCATGTTTTATTGGATTCCAAAGAATTCATCTCATCACCAATGGCTTCTGGCCAAAGATCGGCATCTAAAGAAGACATGGCTTCTTTAAAACTGGTAGGAACTTCCTCAAGATTCTAAGCATAGAAGTCAGGGCCAAAATCTTTGGTGACTCTAGCTATCTTGCTTCTCCTCGGTTCGATTTCTAAATCCTCGGTGTGTTCTTTCTCCTTTAAGCGAGGAGTAATACTCGTTGACGCACCCCCACTATTCCTCTATTTAAATGGAAACTTGTCTTCATAGAAAACAGCATCGACTGATTCTACTATAACTCGTGCATTTAAATCAAAGAATCTCTAGGTTATGCTATCAAAGCCATATCCAACAAATACACACTCATAGGCTCTACTTGCAAGTTTAATCCTTTTAGGATCAGGAATCTGAACATAAGCTAGGCAACCCCAAGTCCTAAAGTAGGAAGTATCAGGTGTTTAAGCGTCTCATAAGGAGTTATCATACTTCTAGATTTTGGTACTCTATTGAGTACATGACAGACCGTCAATATGATCTCTCCCCACCAGTGAGATGCAGCGCCAGAACCAAGCATAATGGAAACTACTAGCTCCGTCAGAGTTCTATTTTTTCTTTCAGCTTTTCCATTCATTTCTGGTGAATAAGGAGCAATTCTCTCATGTATTATCCCATGAGAGTCATAATATTTGGTAAATAGGTTTGATTCGTACTCTGCTCCTCTATCACTATGAAGTCTCTTGAGTTCTTCTTGTACTGATTTTCAACTCTATTCGCAAATAACTTAAACATTTCAAATGCGTCACTTTTGTTTTTCATAAGATAAAAAAAAGTATAATCAGAACAATCATCGATAAATGTGATAAAGTATCTCTCACCATTTTGAGTTAAAACTCCATCTAATTCACAAATATCAGAATGAATTAGATCTAATGGTTCTGTTTCTTTAATCACTACTGACTTGTGGGGAGTCTTAGTGATTTTTGCTTGACAATATTCACATTTATCTAAATCAGAGAGGGACAACTTAGGAATTAATCCTAAGTTGCTCATATTTATAATGCTTCGTTTATTAATGTGACAAAGTCTAGTATGCCAAGTATTGAAATGAGTCAACATGTAAGAGGAAATAGAAATTTTATTAACTTCAACATTCAACTTAAACATTCCATCTATGTCATATCCTTTTCCCACAAAAGTACCATTCTTAGTGATGGTGTATAAATCAGAACCTATTGTCTGGGTAAACCCTCCCTTATTAAGTAAAAACCCAGAAACCAAATTCTTTCGCATCTCTGGAGTGTGCAAGACGTCCTTCAGCAGTAGGGTCTTTCCAGAGGTAAACTTGAGCTCCACATTTCCAATTCCAGCAACATTGGTGGTGTGGGAGTCTCCTAGCAGCACCTTCTTGTCTTCAGCATCCGCATATGTTTTGAACATTGTGCGGTCATAGCAGACATGGGGGGAGGCACCAGTGTCTACCCACCACCCATCAGCTCCACCAACAAGGTTAACCTCCGTGATCATAGCTACGGAGGTTTCTTCAGTGTTGTTAACTTGCGGGTGAGCTTGGCGCTTGAGTCTGCACTTCTTCGCCATATGTCCTGGCTTTCCACAATTGAAGCAGTGGAATGTTCTAGCGGCATTCTTGGGTGGTTGTTGCACTGTCTAAGTCTTCGTAGGATGAGTGTTTCCTTTCGGGTTGCGGTTCGCCTTCTTGAAATTATTTCCCTTAGGCTTCAGACCCGCACTAAAGTTCTTCCTTTGCTTGTTGTTGGAGACAACCAACACTTCTTCCTTCCGATCTTTCTTCCTTGCTTCCTCTTCAATCCTGAGGCGAGTGATAAGACTCTCTAAGGAGAACTCCTTAGTCTTATGCCTTAGGATATTCTTGAAATCCTTCCAGCTTGTCGGCAACTTGTCTATTATCACAGCTACTTGGAATTGCTCATCTAGAGGCATCCCCTTGGTGATGATCTCGTGCGCAATTTTTTGCAGCTCGTGTGACTGTTCCTCCACAGACTTGTCATCGGCCATTTGGAACTTGAGATAACGGCTTACCGTATACTTCTTGGCACCGGCCTCCTCTGTATCATATTTCTTTTGTAGTGCTTCCCAAATTTCTTTGGCCGACTTATCAGAATTATAGTAGTCATACAGATTATCGGATAAGCCATTCAAAATAAAATTCTTATAAAGAAAGTCATTTTCAACCCATAAATCTATCTCATTAGCAAGTTCTGGATTAACGGGTGCTACAGTTTCAGAGGATTCGGTACTAGAGGGGGGAGCAGGCATAACAAGTTTTGGGGTCGACAAAACATAAGCTACTTTACGTATGGTAAGAAAGAATAACATTTTTTGTTTCCAACGCTTAAAGTGCACACCCTCAAAACGGAAAGGCTTATTAATATCAAAAGCTATATTACTAGAAAAATCAACGGTAGACATGACAAGCAGATATATAATAATCGTAAAATTCTGAAACGTCTCAAAATTGTAGGAAATAAGTAGCGAAAAATAAAAAAACAAATTTCTAAAAAAGGTATTTTTCACAAAAACTATTTTACGATTACTAAAATCTGTAAATAGAACGAGTGTACCGGATTTTTCTGGGATGAGTCACGGATCACACTCTCTTTAAGACGTTTCGCGGCTATATCCAAAATAGTGCAAGATATTCACGTTTGCCTCACCGTCCCCAGGATAAAACAGCCCAAGAAAAATTCCTTACGATAATTATATGCACCGAAAATTATCGTTCAAAATACACCTTTAATATACTGCTCGAATAACACGAATGAATAAGCCAAATATAAACAGAAGGTGGTGATTTTGCTAGGTGTAAAAGCCTCAAACTTCGTACCAGGTTTATAACAAAAACAATTAGTATGGTAGATACATCAAATGTGTGTATATATTACTATATCTACAGGCTTAAAAATTGTAGGCTGAAAAACAGAAGAAAGGTAGTGGACATAACAATATAAAGAAATGATTCTTCCTAAGTGTAAAGATGAATTGTATGTTCTACTGCAAGAACATAGACTCTATTTATAGGGAGAAGATGAGCGTATAAATTAATAACAAAGCTGAAGACATGCATTCATCCATGCTTGCTAAGAATTTATTCTACCGTTATACAAAGAATTTGGACAAGAAAATCAAGTCAAAGTAAAGACCTCTTTTATTGTATCAGTTTTTATTTGCAAAAAAAAAAAAGATACAATAAATCAAAATATTTTATTTTGAAAATATTCACATAAAATCTCAACAATATGATTGTATGAATTTGAGGCTATAAATATAATTGTACCATATAATTGAGCAATATTAGATTGTATGTTTTTGCTGACTCTCCGTGCAGATATCAGCTTATTGTTTATCATTAAGGCATTAAGGCAGATGGGTGAATTTTGGTAGTAATAGATGCTTTGCTCCTTTGTCCACCTATGCCCAGAGGTTTCCTTTTCTGTAAATAAAATTATCACAATATACTATAATTATATTGGTAGTAACTTTCAAGAAAATAGTTAACAATTATAGTATATTGTGATAATCAAAAAATAGACAAACATTGATAGGACATATTGCTTCACCCTTTCAGATTCCTAGGAAGAGAGACGGGGGTTGGACCAGAATCAGCAGACGAATAGGATGCAATAAGAGTTGGGTTAAGAGCCTGTTTAATGATATCATGCAAGCATCAGACAGATTAATTGAAGAAGAAGTGTCTCAAAGATGACATATGCATTGTAAAAGGTATGTAAGTGATCCATATTTATTATCTCTAATATTTTTATTATCTCTAATATTTGTGACGATTATTTTATGTTGTAAAAAACTTCCCAAATATTTTAGAGAAGGATTGTGCAGATATTCCCATTACAAGTATGTTGGTGAAAAGTAAGACAAGATATTCGATTTTGTTATTTGTTTTATGACTTAGGAAAAAGAATTGCATTTCTTTCATCAGGTGTTAAGTTCCAATAATAGAAAAATAGCTTTTTTGTGTTGCTTTCTTTAATAGTAACTCATTAACTGAAAATAGAAATGAGCATACAAGTAAGCATTTGTATATATAAGTGTTGAAGAACTTCAGAGCTTGATCTGTGGTTCACCTTTATCCAATGGCACTATAGATATGGATGAATTTACGGTGGAGATGATGTAAAAGATGCTTGCCTTGGGTGAGGGTATGGAAATTTTGTCTATATAAATGGAAGTTCAATCATAAAAACAGATGAAAATTGAGAATGCACTTTCCTAAACAAATGATTCTAAAAACTTATAAAAGTGTTCACAGATCACATTAAAATTTGAGCTTTTTTCATAAATACCCACCCCTAAAATCTTTTTTTTCAAAAATACTATGTTTTTTTGAACTTTTTGCAAAAGTACCAACTTTTTGAAAATATTTTCAAAAATACGGTCTGCAACTAGATGCAACCAGCTGCAACCTAAAAGCATTTGCAAAAAATCAGAAGCAACCAAGAGCAACCACAATCAACTTCGCAGAAGCAACCAAGAGCAACCACAATCAACTTCGAAGCAACCCATAGCAACTTACAGAAACTTTGAAAATTCAACTTTAAAAGTTTCACAATTCATTAAACTGCCCTGCGGGGCCAATTTACTAAAAGCAATTAGAAGCAACTGTTGCAAACAAGGTTAATTTCCGACGAGGATCTAAACTCCGGCCATTGACATGCAAGTCCAGAATGTTCAACAATCGAATTCATAACCATTTCACAACTCCCAAACGACCAAAAATACTACAGTTTGCGTCAAATCATCCACAATCGAACTACCACAAAGATTTCAGGCGAGTTGACATAAATCCGACGACTAAAAATTTTATTCAGAAAAATCCATAACAAATATATATTATTTCTTACTCAACGATTTAAACAACTATGTTATCAAAATTAACAATCAATAGCAAGTAATTTGATTGTTTGAGTGAGAGAGCTTGATTGATTAAGAACATATAAAAAGAGGCGAGAAGAAGAGCGAAAAAGAAGAGAGAAGATGCTAGAAAGAGGAAGAAGAAGAGAGAAGATGCTAGAAAAAGGAAAAGGAAAAAGAACAAAGATAAAAAGAAGAAGAGGAGAATATATATATATATATATATATATATATATATATATATATATATATATATATAAGAAAATGGAGGTGAGGAAGAGAGAAGAACAGGACAGAGAAAGAATAGAGGAAGACATGAACGTAGTTTTGAAAAGACAAATAAGAAGTCCGTATTTTTGTAATTAAAATCAAGAGATCGTATAATTGAAAAAAAAAGTGGAAAACCCCGTATATGGGGTAAATACCCTTAAAATTTTAGCCTGCCACTTTGTTGCACCTTCACCACTGCCTTGCTCGCTCAAGTGAGGCCTATAATGCAGAAAGGTACCAAGATATTATGTAGAATTACATCAGAACACAAAAACATTGTCTACATTATGCTGCTTTCAAGAAATTAGAAATGGAATGGTTAAGAAACATTTGGTATTATAAGTTTCCGGGGAGGATAGTACTTCGCTGAAGAGGTTTTCTTTCTATCCAAAGTTTGAAATAGTGTATAATTTGCAACGAATCCAGAATTGTTCCTCTATATAAAACAATTTGTGATACATCTAAGGCCAACATATTATTCATGAGCACTTGAGGATGATACTGAAAGAAAAATATGCGATTTTTTTCCTAAAATCCACGCTACTGCTAGCCGATATCTACAATATCCGGATAAATACTAATTTTCAAATCAGCAGGGAGGTGAGCTTTTCTACTGGAAGCTTTCTCCTGGAAGTAACATGCTGACATATTTGGACTTCTCTAATTGAACAAAAGTTATGCCAGATCTTGATGTGTATCGGAATCTCCATTAAACTTACGTACAGTTATAGACTACTACATTTGACTTGGTTGTTTTTATGTTAAATGTGTCAGTACCCTACTTAGATGATAGCCTACTAGATTTTGTTGGTGTTGATGTTGTTGGAGAAGATGTTCCGTGGATTAATAATAATAGCTCCTTTAAGTATAAAGTATAAGAAGACCAGCTACAAATCCAACTGGAGAAAGAAGATTAAAATATTTAATTTTCGAAAGTGTGGAAGTTCAGTCAGTGTACCGCGTATGTATGGGAAGACAGGGATATAGTAGTGGTTAATAGTTCCATTTTGAGGATGTTTGTAATTTATGCATAATAATATGGTAATGTTATTTGTTTATTAATGCAACACAAGTGATTTTTAATTTGAGCTCTATGTCTACTATTTGAAACTTTTTAATTGTATACAGTATAAATTATGGTCCATTTATTAAGCAAGGAAAGTGTATTGTTATGTGTGTCATGTGTTTTTAATAATTTTTTATTAGGTTATTTGGTTGCATTTGGTTATTATTTTTTCAAATTTTTTTCTTGATAAATTAGATTGATTTAATCTCCTTAAAAATTTATACACATGTAAAAGATCTAATATTTAAAATGAATATAGCATAGTAAAGTAGTGGATATAATTAATTTTTATATTATAAAATTTTACTATTTTCAGAATATAAAGAATTCAGAGAAACGTCCAATAAAATGTTGGCATAATGAACTAATTATTTATTAAAATTATTTATAATATAAATTACTTAGATTTACTATAAATTAAATTTAATAAGAAAATTTAGTAAAATTAATGAAATACAAAATCATAGAGTGCGAATTCGAAGCACGGCATATTACATATTATATTGTTATCATGCTATTATTATAAGTTTATCAGAATTTGGAGCTGAATTTTGAATAGTTTTTAAAAAAAAAACATTGATCGTGTCCTTCCAAAATGCGAGTCATCACCGAGAAATATTTAAACTAAACTTTATATATTACATATATTCATATTATATGTTGAATCTTGAATTATTTATGTGTGTCATGTGTCTTTAATAATTTTCTATTAGGTTATTTGGTTGCATTTGGTCATTACTTTTTCGAATTTTTTTCTTGGTAAATTAGATTTATTTAATCTCCTTAAACATTTATACATATGTAAGAGATCTAATGTTTAAAATGAATATAAGAGAGTAAAATAGTGGATATAATAAATTTTTATATTATAAAATTTTACTATTTTCGGAATATAAAAAATTTAGAGAAAGATCCAAATAAATGTTGATATAATAAACTAAATTTTTATTAAAATTATTTATAATATAAATTACTTAGATTTAAAATAAAATAAATTTAATAAGAAAAATTAGTAAAATTTAGAAAATACAAAATTACCCGGTGCGAATGCAAATCACGGACATATTGCTTTTTATATTATATTGTAATAATGTTATTATTATAAATTTATCCAAATTTGGAGCTGAATTTTGAATAGTTTTTCATATTTTTTTTGGTCTGGTCCTTCCAAGTCATCGCCGACAAGCGATGACGAGAAATATATACTAGCTTAAAACCCGTGCGATGCACGGATTGTTACTTGTTATTTTATTATTATTTTTTTAATTGTATTTGTTAAAAAAATAAGTATGCATGTTAAAATAGCTAAACACTTTTAATTAATTAAAAATATGAAAATCGATTTTGAAATAAATAAGTAAAGGTTTGTCCGTTATATTTTTGGAAAATGAGAGGTTTTAGTAAGAAAAAATAAAAAAATGTAACATATATTTAGTTTAGAAAGGTAAATGTCCGTGATATTTTTGGAAAATGAGGTTTTAAAATTTAATAATTAAAATATTTAAATACGTTTTAAAATAAATAAGTAAAGAGTTTCTTGTGATATTTTTAGAAAAGGAATGGATTTTAGTGAGAAAAATAAAAAAAGTAAATTGAAAAAGGCAATTTCCCGTAATATATTTAAAAAAAGAGAGATTTTATTAGAAAAAATCTATAATGTGTTTTAGCTGAAAAGATAATTTGTTATAAATAGGTATTTGATTATTTATATTTTAATATTTTTAGTAATTGCATTTGTTAAAAAAATTAAGTAGGCATGTTAAAATAGGTAAACTTTTAAAAAATAATTATAATATTAAAATAGGTTTAAAAATAAATAATTAAAGGTTTGTCCGTGATATTTTTGGAAAAGGAGAGGCTTTAATAAGGAAAAATAGAAAAACTAACATGTTTTAGTTAGAAAAGGTAATTGCCCATGATATATTTCAAAAAGTAGGGGATTTGGTTAGAAAAAATAGAAAAAATAATGTATTTTAGGTGAAAAAAGTAATTGGTTATAAATAGGTAATATTATTATTTAATAATATATTTCTATAAATAAGTAAGGTTAATTAACTAAAAACACGAAGTACAATTAAGTAAGGGCAATTAAGTAAAATAACAACGTACCATACCGACCAACCAAACTTTTAATGTTTCGTATATTATATAATAGTATTGATTATGTTTATGTTATAGTTATAATTTTATTAAAATTTGAAGTTGAATCTTGAATTATTTTCGATTATTTATGTGTATCATGTGTTTTTAATTATTTTCTATTAGGTTATTTGTTGCATTTGGTCATTACTTTTTCGAATTTTTTTCTTGGTAATTAGATTGATTTAATATCCTTAAAAATTTATATACCTGAAGAGATCTAATATTTAAAATGAATATAAGAGAGTTAAGTAGTGGATATAATTAATTTTTATATTATAAAACTTTACTATTTTCGGAATGTAAAAAATTGAGAGAAACATCCAATAAAATGTTGATATAATCAACTAATTGTTTTATTAAAATTATTTATAATGTAAATTACTTAGATTTACTATAAATTAAATTTAATAAGAAAATTTAGAAAATAAAAAATCAGTGGGTGTGAATGCGAAGCACATGCATATTACTTTCATATTATATTGTAATTATGCTATTATTATAAATTTATTAGAATTTGGAGATGAATTTTGAATAGTTTTTCATTTTTTTGGTCAGGTCCTTTCAAAATGCGAGTCATCGTCGGCAGGATTTAAACTAAAGTTTAATGTTATATATATTCATATTATATTATATTTATGTTATACTTATAAGTTTATTAAAATTTGAAGTTGAATCTTGAATTAGTTTCTATTATATTTTGGTCAGGTCATTTTCAGACTCGACGAACCTTTGAATTGAACTTTATATTTGTTGTGCCCAAAATCTCACATGGGCTCAATTTAAGGTCCATATCTGTTATAAGTCCAGTAGCAGGGTATTGGGCTAGGATGGTGAGCACCAAGGAACAAGTCCATGATGCTGTGGTATAGGTTCAAGGTATCCTGATAGGTTCGAAGTGCCACAACAGGTACTCTGGAGCAAGTTCGAGGTACTGAGACAGGTCTGAGGCATCAAGGCAGACTCAAGGTATTAAGGTGCAGGGAAGGTACTGAGGTGCAGGAGAAAGGTGTTGAGGTTCAGGTGGTCTAAACCTCGAGACTGTTACCAGCTGACGAGTGACCAGGACCTCAGGAAGGCAGAATACTAGTAGGACAAGGACTCAGCTACCTATACTTTAGGAGCACGGAATTACTCTTGGAAAAGGACTCCTAAATTCGGTTGAACATGATGGATGAGATAAAATATAATCAGTATGGGACTCATATTGATTATTCGGATAAACATTAGATGTAAAGAGGTTTAATAGGACTTAGAGTTGGACATGTACTAGGACACTGGAAAGCTCAGCTACAGGTGCATAATTCGACTAAAACTCTAAGATGGATTATCTTAAAGTGGTTGAATTCGCAAGGATTGAGAAGTACAAACTTAATAGAACTACATGGGGCTTGATTCCTATAAATAGGATATGTAGGCACTTGACTAAAGGATTCGGATTTTCACTCTCTACACGCATAAGGCTCGTGTACCCTCAGTGATACATTTTCCGGTGAATTGGTTGGCCGAGTAGGATTTACTCCGCCCTTTTCATCCGGTGGTTTTGTCAACTCAGCCCCCAAAAACACCACATATCACCATCTGCTCCGGCAGTGGAAACTTGAAGCTCTAGCAGAGCTGTGGACGTGTGAAGCTGCTGCTATGTCCGATAATCAAGGGCAAAACATGATTATTCCAGCGATATTCTCTCTCGGTGTTGTTACCAAATTTCCCTCACAACATTTTGGCGCTAGAAGGAGGGGCTTTTATTGATCTTTTGAGGGAAAAGATGACGAAAAGCTCCGGTGATGATCGTACAACGAAGAACAATGGAGGTTTTCTGAAAAAAAAAAGATATAAAAGATGATGAAATGAAGGAGAAATCGTGGCTCACCAGGAGGTGCGAACAAGAGAGCTTCAGATTCAGAAAACCGCCAAAGGAGGTTCCCCAACCACCTTTATTCTAGTTATTTGGTGGTAAAAGGCATAAAACAAGGAGATGCGACTCCAAGATGCCTGAAATATGATTTTGACGGAAGGAGCCAGGAAAAGAATGGCCAAAGATGGATTTCTAATAGAGATTATGGTCTGGAATAGCTGGAAAGTAGGTACGCATGAGCTTCAGTTTTATACCTATGAATCAGGTGCGGGTTCAGGTGTGAACAACTTCGAATGACCCCAGAGCTTCTCGCATCAGGAGCACTGATATGATTGGTAGGGCATGTGAAGCTTAACGTCCAACTATCAATGAAGGTACGGGCCAGCCAGCGAGGCTCAGTTGAGAGGTTCAAGCAGCAAAGGCAAGGGAAACCTCTTAACTGAGGAGGTACAGATAGAACCGGATGCGAACCTCCTGATTAAGGAGGTACATGTGGAGTTAGATAAAACCTCTTTAACGAGGAGGTATGATCAAACTTAGAAAAACATGAGGATGCGGATATCTAGTGTGATGAAGAGGAACTGGAATAAAAGTTCAGGTGTATACTACTCAGAAGCTCAGTCGGGGTGTAGATAGGTGAGAAGTTGAACCTCGACCTGCTAATGGAGATAAATGCCATCTGGAGAGATTCAACCAGTTGGAGGTAAGGCTTAAGAGGCTTGTAGCTGAAGCTAAGCCGAGAGGTCTGTGGCTGAAGTTGAACTATGAGGTTTGTAGCTGAAGCTGTTTATTCTTTCTACTGGAAATGGAAGGTTGGCTGAACGTAGTAGTGGATTATATAAGGTTCCTATTGTATTTTATACTGCAAGGAACCGGGGGGTAGTGGATGACATGCTGTCCAAGATGGTATCTTGAAAGTGGTAAATTTTCAAGCAAATGGAGTTTACAATCAATAAGTGGTTCAGGTTCGTGAGCTTTCTGAGGTTCAGATGTGTGAACCTCTAATAGGATTTGATTCTGGAGGTGCTAATGGATATGGATGTGAAGCTATGGCATAGGTTAATTAGAATTCAGCAGGTTAAAGTTTCATTGGTATTCACCAGCTGGGTGCAGGTTGATTGGCATTCAGCTGCTGGTTGCAGGTTGATTCATTGGTTTTCACCTGCTGGTTGCAGATTGATAGGAATTCAGCTGCAGGTTGCAGCTTCATTGGTCTTCACCTGCTGGTTGCAGGTTGATTAATTGGTTTTCACCTGCTGGTGCAGGTTGATTGGTATTCAGCTGCGGGTTGCAGCTTCATTGGGCTTCACCTGCTGGTTGCAGGTTGATAGGAATTCAGCTGCGGGTTGCAGCTTCATTAATCTTCACCTACTGGTTGCAGGTTGACTAGTATTCAGCTGCGGTTTGCAGCTTAATTGGTATTCACCTGCTGGTGCAGGTTGATTGGCATTCAGCTGCTGGTTGCAGGTTGATTCATTGGTTTTCACCTGCTGGTTGCAGATTGATAGGAATTCAGCTGCAGGTTACAGCTTCATTGGTCTTCACCTGCTGGTTGCAGGTTGATTAATTGGTTTTCACCTGCTGGTGCAGGTTGATTGATATTCAGCTGCGGGTTGCAGCTTCATTGGGCTTCACCTGCTGGTTGCAGGTTGATAGGAATTCAGCTGCGGGTTGCAGCTTCATTAATCTTCACCTGCTGGTTGCAGGTTGACTAGTATTCAGCTGCGGGTTGCAGCTTAATTGGTATTCACTTGATGGTGCAGGTTAATTGGAATTCAGCTGCTGGTTGCAGGTTGATTCATTGGTTTTCACCTGCTGGTTGCAGATTGATAGGAATTCAGCTGCAGGTTGCAACTTCATTGGTCTTCACCTGCTGGTTGCAGGTTGATTAATTGGTTTTCACCTACTGGTGTAGGTTGACTGGTATTCAGATGCGGGTTGCAGCTCCATTGGTTTTCACCTACTGGTGTAGGTTGACTGGTATTCAGCTGCGGGTTGCAGCTTCATTGGTATTCACCTGCTGGTTGCAGGTTGATTGGAATTCAGCTGCGGATTGCAGCTTCATTGGTTTTCACCTACTGGTGTAGGTTGACTGTTATTCAGCTGCGGGTTGCAGTTTAACTAGTATTCACCTGCGGGTGCAGGTTGATTGTCATTCAGCTGCGGGTTGCAGCTTCATTGGTCTTCACCTGCTGGTTGCTGCAGGATGATAAGGATTCAGCTACAGGTTGCAGCTTCATTGGTCTTCACCTGTTGGTTGCAGGTTGATTCATTGGTATTCACCTGCTGGTTGCAGGTTGATAGGTGCCTGCTGGTGCAGGTTGACTGGTATTCAGCTGCGGATTGCAGTTTCATTGGTATTCACCTACTGGTATAGGTTGACAGGTATTCAGCTGCGGGTTGCAGCTTCATTGGTCTTCACCTGCTGGTTGCAGGTTGATTCAAAGGTATTCACCTGCTGTGCAGGTTGACTAGTATTCAGCTGCGGGTTGCAGCTTAATTGGTATTCACCTGCTGGTGCGGGTTGATTGGTATTCAGCTGCGGGTTGCAGCTTCATTGGGCTTCACCTGCTGGTTTCAGGTTGATTGGAATTCAGCTGCGGGTTGCAGCTTCATTGGTTTTCACCTACTGGTGTAGGTTGACTGTTATTCAGTTGCGGGTTGCAGCTTCAATTGTATTCACCTGCTGGTTGCAGGTTGATTGGTATTCACCTGCTGGTTGCAGGTTGATTTGAATTCAGCTGCGGGTTGCAGCTTCATTGGTTTTCACCTACTGGTGTAGGTTGACTGTTATTCAGTTGCGGGTTGCAGCTTCATTGGTATTCACCTGCTGGTTGCAGGTTGATTGGTATTCACCTCCTGGTTGCAGGTTGATTTGAATTCAGCTGCGGGTTGCAGCTTCATTGGTTTTCACCTACTGGTGTAGGTTGACTGGTATTCGGCTGCGGGTTGCAGCTTCATTGGTTTTCACCTACTGGTGTAGGTTGACTGGTATTCAGCTGCGGGTTGCAGCTTTATTGGTATTCACCTGCTGGTTGCAGGTTGATTGGTATTTAGATGCAGGTTGCAGCTTTATTGGTATTCACCTGCTGGTTGCAGGTTGATTGGTATTTAGATGCAGGTTGCAGCTTCATTGGTCTTCACCTGCTGGTTGTAGGTTGATAGGAATTCAGCTGCGAGTTGCAGCTTCATTGGTATTCACCTGCTGGTTGCAGGTTGATTGGTATTTAGCTGCAGGTTGCAGCTTCATTGGTATTCACCTGCTGGTTGCAGGTTTATTGGAATTTAGCTGCAGGTTGCACCTTCATTGGTTTTCACCTGCTGGTTCCAGGTTGACTGGTATTCAGCTGTGGGTTGCAGCTTCATTGGTATTCACCTGCTGGTGCAGGTTGACTGGAATTCAGCTGAGGGTTGCAGCTTCATTGGCGTTCACCTGCTGGTTGCAGGTTCCTAAGGAAGCAGGTTCCGAGCTGTGTGAAGGGTTCAAGAAAAGAAGCCCATCTACTATATCTAAGGTACCAAAAGGGTGAGGTGCGAGGTACGTTTTACGAACTTGATATTCATTCATCATCTCTCAATTATATGGCTATATGAGAATCTAAACTGCTTTATGCATGAGATTGCGTTTAAATGACAAGTATGTGGGATGCTATATCTTTAGATTTAAGATTATTATTTGTTGGTATGTTCAATTGAATGAAATACATGCATGAATGGAGAGGTTATACATGCAACCAATATGAATTATTCTACACTTGGTTCACCCCCACATGATTATACATGGTTACATGCCTTGATGATTACATGATTTATTTATGCTTTCCATGGATATGTTTGAATCTTAATGCATGGGTACTTGGTTTTAGTTCTTCACTATATTTGATTATGTGTTAAAGAACTAGGGGTAATAGATGATATGCACCTCATGATGATATTTCAAAAATTCTGGATTTTCTAACAAGTGATTCAGGTTCGAGAGATTTGTGAGGTTCAGCTATGAACCTCCGAATGAGGTTCAGGTTCGAACCTCCAGTACTGCACTTATGAAATTTGATTAACTTTGATTGGATTTGATTGGATTGATTTGGATTAGATTGGATTGGATTGATTTGGATTAGATTGGATTTGATTGAATTGATTTAGATTTGATTGGATTGATTTGGATTGGATTGGAGATTCACACTCATGGATTATGAGGTGAAGGTTAAGACTTATGGATTATAAGTCACAGGCTCATGCTTCCATCAGAGGACTAGTTTAATGAAGCCCCTGTTTGATGTTGTTGTACAACAAATAAAGCTTATTACAACTCATATAAGCCCTAGGGACACTAGGCATAAATATTATGGTAAAGTGTGGGAGCCAAACACAGGCCACACTCTGGATTAAACTCCTAGCACGATTGCAAGCTGGAACACTAAATAGGTCAAAACTACACTAGGGAGGTTCAAGGTTGGCGAACCCCTGAAGCTGTAGCACGGATTAAGCTTCATACGGATTTATGAAGTACATGGAATTTAGTAGCGCATTACCCTAGGCAGGGATATGCATGGATAATTGGTTTTTTCTAAGGCATTGGATAAAATGGCTTATGGATATTTTAATATATGGAATATTGATTATGTACCTAAGGATATTAGGTGTAAGGATGGTTTACTTACACATTATATTATTGGAATAATCATGTTGTGAATAAATTTTATCATATATGGTTTGTATCTCCGATTAAAAGGTAGATAACAGCTTAGGTGAGCCTTAGGTTTGTGGCTACAATAACGCAAATACGCGTATTGATCAAACTTAGGTAAAAAGTGATCTCATGATTTAGATCCTATTGACTACCTACATGGTACATAACAGGGATATTTTTGGATTGGCACATATCTATTTACTGGTACAGGAATATTGGTTATCTAAACAGGTTTAGCTTACGCGTTCAGGTTCGCATGAACTGCGAATAAACCCTGTACATCTCTTTAGGACTTTGCCAAATCCACAAAGTTGGATGCATGTAAGCTCCTCCATATATATGCACCTAGGTTCCTAGGCATGTGTAGCTCTCATATGAGTAAATATCGGGTAACCATCTTAGTTGAGATGTGCAAGTGCGCCCGGAGTTTTGTAGCCCTTTACATGGCTGACTATGAACCTTTTTAATGCCCTCTTGGATGAGATGCAGATGGATAAAACACCTCTTGGAAGAGGTGTAGATGGATAAAACACCTCTTGGAAGAGGTGTAGGTGGTTAAAGCACACTCTTGGAAGAGGTGTAGATGAAATGTGTGCGCACTTGGAGAAGGTCCATGACCGATTTTTGATTCACGCAACCAGGCGATGGATTGCATGAATGGGTAGTTGGGTAGATTTAGGTGCATGGCAATTTGCATATCTAAACGCGCATGTTCAGGTTCATAGGTATGGCCCTAGTATAAAGCTATATGTACGCGCATATGTTTCTAACATGACGGCGACAACTACATGCATTTGATCCAAGCACAATAGGGTCAGATGAAAAGAGGAATCGAGGAGTAGAGGTCTGGGAAACAACCTACATGTCCTTTGATTCGTGACCATTCACTTTAAGTAAACAACTTCTAGGTTCGCGTGGAGCTCGCCTATGCTTAACAGGTTCACTTTGGAGCTCACATGTTCTTAACAGGTTCTTTGTCAGTTATTTGTTGCAAATAGCTTCCAGCTATCAGATTCCAACTTAGAGGTTCCTCAATATTTACTTGTAACTCGTAGCTAACATCTAACAGCTTCAAGTGTGTAGCTTCTAGCTTGCAGGTTCATTGATGCTCAGGTACTGCTACAGACTTCAGCCAGTGGGTGCTGAGCTTCTCAACATGATAGGATTCAAGCTGGAAGAGGTTCACATGTCAAATGGAAAGGAAACCTGATGGCTTAGGGGGTAAATCAGTTTCCCATGGAAAAGCTTGCATAAGGGAAATGAGTTTCTCAGCATCAGCTCACTCAGGAGAGAACTTCCACGTGATAGGTTCAATGGTCGAACCTGAACCTAAAGTGGAATCATAAGGACAAAGATAAGTTTTACTCACATGATTTACATATTCATAATCATCTATGTGTTATGTGCATACAAGAACTTATTCAAAGCATTTAGCTGAAAAGCTTCATTGTGAACCTCATGTTTGCAAACAGTTCATTATTTTTAGCCATACATGAACTCGTATTTATCTAAATGTGCATATCACATGATTTCAAGGAAGGTGTCTTGCATGGATTTATAAACAAAAGGTCATCATCATGCATGGTTTACAAAACTATTTTTCAAACTTGCTAGCTAAAGCTATTGAGTAGGTACCTAGGCATGCCATATGCCCCATTATGTAACCACTCGAAAAGACATGGCAGCGATTGAGGATATCTTCACAACCTTCCATTGGTTCCTCTTACGACATTTTTATATGGTTATTCAAGGTTATTCATGGTATTCCATGGTATATGGTTATTCAAGGTTATTCATGGTATTTCACGGTATATGGTTATTTTGGTTAAACTCAATGGTTTATGTTTTCCACGGTATTGGAAAACAACGAGGTCCAATGTGTCGGGATAATGGAAATTTCTGAAAATCGTGGCACTATGTCTTGAAGAGTGTGTTCGCCAAGGTTCTACTTGATTGGAGAGGCAGCAACATATACGTATAAATATTCAAAAATCATTTTTGCACCATACATACTTGCTTGTATACATGCATTATATATGTACAAATGGCGTGGATAACATAGGTGAGCTACTTAGCTCATGCTACTTAACATCTTTTCTAGTTATTTTAGTAACGCAGGTTCTGGAGACTTGAAGCTCATTGGCAGCGGAAGCTTCACGACATCATTTACAAGAGCTTTTCATATGAAGAGCAGATTCGCGGAGAAGAGGGACACCTCGAGGAGTCAAGTTATGGTTTTCAATGGAAAAGGTTGGTCGCTAATAGGTTCAGCTAGGAAGCTCACGATTGGAATTGGATGGTCACACCTGGTCTAAAGGATCTTAAAGGAATTTTTTACTCAAGGATTCAGATTGAGGTACATATGCGGAGGCGTTGTGTTTCCTGTTTCTTACGCTGAGTTAGCTCATGTAAGCTTGGAAGCATGATGTTGATGCTATGTATTTCTCTGGGAAGGATAATGAAGGATTGAACCTTGTCTTGCTTTGGTTCCTCTTGTATTTAATACTGCAAGGAACCGGGGGGTAGTTGTTGTGCCCAAAATCTCACATGGGCTCAATTTAAGGCCCATATCCGTTATAAGTCCAGTAGCAGGGTATTGGGCTAGGATGGTGAGCACCAAGGAACAAGTCCATGATGCTGTGGTATAGGTTCAAGGTATCCTGATAGGTTCGAAGTGCCACAACAGGTACTCTGGAGCAAGTTCGAGGTACTGAGACAGGTCTGAAGCATCAAGGCAGCCTCAAGGTATTAAGGTGCAGGGAAGGTACTGAGGTGCAGGAGAAAGGTGTTGAGGTTCAGGTGGTCTAAACCTCGAGACTGTTACCAGCTGACGAGTGACCAGGACCTCAGGAAGGCAGAATACTAGTAGGACAAGGACTCAGCTACCTATACTTTAGGAGCACGGAATTACTCTTGGAAAAGGACTCCTAAATTCGGTTGAACATGATGGATGAGATAAAATATAATCAGTATGGGACTCATATTGATTATTCGGATAAACATTAGATGTAAAGAGGTTTAATAGGACTTAGAGTTGGACATGGACTAGGACACTGGAAAGCTCAGCTACAGGTGCATAATTCGACTAAAACTCTAAGATGGATTATCTTAAAGTGGTTGAATTCGCAAGGATTGAGAAGTACAAACTTAATAGAACTACATGGGGCTTGATTCCTATAAATAGGATATGTAGGCACTTGACTAAAGGATTCGGATTTTCACTCTCTACACGCATAAGGCTCGTGTACCCTCAGTGATACATTTTCCGGTGAATTGGTTGGCCGAGTAGGATTTACTCCGCCCTTTTCATCCGGTGGTTTTGTCAACTCAGCCCCCAAAAACACCACATATCACCATCTGCTCCGGCAGTGGAAACTTGAAGCTCTAGCAGAGCTGTGGACGTGTGAAGCTGCTGCTATGTCCGATAATCAAGGGCAAAACATGATTATTCCAGCGATATTCTCTCTCGGTGTTGTTACCAAATTTCCCTCACAACAATATTATTTATTTATTTTGATAAACAACTTTGTATAATTATACGTTCAAATTATATTGCAGGTATAATATAATTATAAATTTATCAGAATTTGGATTTGAATTATTCTCATTCTTTTGATCATGTCATTTTATTGTATGATATTCAAAATGTGAGATGTGGTGAAAGTATAAACCTTTTATGATTTTCAAATTTTGAGGTGGAGCCAAAAGTAGAGAATTTTTGTTGTATGATTTTCAATGTGAGACGTAGTTAAAATATAGACGGTAACTTTTAACTCAAACTCTTTTACACATGTCTTTTAATATTATATTATGTTTGTGCAATAACATTGGTATAATAATTTTTTTAATTTTGGAAAACTTATTATAGCCTACTTTAGTGGCTCATTTATATAACATGGTTAAATAATAAATTTACTTTAATATGGAATAAGATTTTTGGTTCTACTAACTTACTTTTTTTTAATTTAATTCTATAATTCTATAATGTTAAAAATGGAGAAACTAAGTGATAAACATTTAACAAAAAGTTGATATATATATATATATACTAGCTTAAAACTCGTGCGATGCATGGATTGTTATTAATGATTATTATTTTTATTATTTATGTTTTATTATTCTATTAATTTGCATTTGCTAAAAAAAATAAGTAGACTTGTTAAGCATTTTTAAATAATTAAAAGTATTAAAATAGATTTTAAAATAAATTAATAACTGTTTGCCCGTGATATTTTTGGAAAAGGAGGGGTCTAAGAAAAAATAGAAAAAGCAACATGTTTTAGCTGAAAAGGTAAGTGGCCGTAATTAAAGGTATTTAAATATGTTTCAAAATAAATAAATAAGGTAATTGTCCATGATTTTTTTAGAAAAAAGAGGATTTTGTTACAAAAAATAGAAAAGGTAATGTATTTTAGCTGAAAAGGTAGTTGGTTATAAAAATGTTATTATTTTATAATTATTTTTTTAGAAAATGAAAAAAACAGAAAAAGTAACACGTTTCAGCTGAAAAAGTGCTCATAATTAAAAGTATTAAAATAGATTTTAAAATAAATAAGTAAGGGTTTGCCCATGATATTTTTGGAAAATGAGGGGTTTTAGTAAGGAAAAATAGAAATAGTAACATGTTTTGTTTAAAAAGATAATCATCCGTGGTTTTTTTAGAAAAAGAGAGGATTTTTTTTAAAAAAAAGGTAATGTATTTTAGCTGAAAAGGTAATTGGTTATAAATAATGTTATTATTTAGTGATAGTTTTTAAAAAAAATAAGTAAGGGTAATTAAGTAAAATCAATAAGTATGATCATCCGTCCGTCCGACTACCAAACTTTTAATGTTTCGTTTTTAATAATATAGCTTAAAACTCGTGCGATGCACGAATTATTTTTAGTAATTGTTAATTTTATTATTTATTATTTATATTTATATTTTATTAATTGAATTTATTAAAAAAATAAGTAGGCGTGTTAAACAATTTTAAATAATTAAAAGTATTAATATGGATTTTAAAATAAATAAGTAACGGTTTGTCCGTGATATTTTGGAAAAAAGAGGGGTTTTAGTAAAAAAAGAAAAGAAAGTAACATGTTTTCTTTGAATTTTAAAATATAAAAGTAACGATTTGCCCGTGATATTTTTGAAAAAAGAGAGGTTTTAGTAAGAAAAATAGAAAAGCTAACATGTTTTAGTTGAAAAAGATAATTGTCAATTAAAATTATTAAAATAGATTTTAAAGTAAATAAGTAAGGGGTTGCTCGTGATATATTTGAAAAATGAGGGATTTTAGTAAGGAAAATAGAAAATATAACATGTTTTAGGTGAAACTGGGTAACTGCCCGTGATTTTTCTAGAAAATAATTGCCAATTAAAAGTATTAAAATATGTTTTAAAATAAACTAATTTAAAACCCGTGCGATGCACGGATTGTTAATTGTTATTTTATTATTTTTTTAATTATATTTGTTAAAAAAATAAGTAGGCGTGTAAAAATAGTTAAACACTTTTAATTAATTAAAAACATTAAAACATATTTTAAAATAAATAAGTAAGGGTTTGCTGATTATATTTTTGGAAAAAGAGGGGTTTTAGTATGAAAAAATAAAAAATGTAACATATATTTAGTTTAAAAAGGTAAATTCCCGTGATATTTTTGAAAAATGGGGTTTTAAAATTTAATAATTTAAATTATTTAAATAAGTTTTAAAATAAATAAGTAAAGGGTTTGTCCGTGGTATTTTTAGAAAACGAATGGATTTTAGTGAGAAAAATAGAAAAAGTAAATTGAAAAAAGCAATTTCCCGTGATATATTTAGAAAATGAGGGACTTTGTTAGAAAAAATCTATAATGTGTTTTAGCTGAAAAGGTAATTGTTTATAAATAGTTATTTGATTATTTATATTTTAATATTTTTAGTAATTGCATTTGTTGAGAAAAATAAGTAGGCATGTTAAAATATGTAAACTTTTAAAAAAAGAATTATAATATTAGGTTTAAAAATAAATAACTAAAGGTTTGTACGTTATATTTTTGGAAAATGAGGGATTTTAGTAAGTAAAAATAGAAAAACTAACATGTTTTAGTTAAAAAAAGGCAATTGTCCGTGATATATTTGAAAAAGTAGGGGAATTTGTTAAAAAAAATAAAAAAAATAATGTATTTTAGGTTAAAAAGGTAATTGGTTATAAATATGTAATATTATTATTTAATAATATATTTCTATAAATAAATAAGGTTAATTAAGTAAAAATACGAATTTAAGAAATGACAATTAAGTAAAATCACAACGTACCCGACCGACTAAACTTTTAATGTTTCGTATATTATATAATAGTATTGATAAGTAAGGGGTTGCTCGTGTATTTTCTTTTTAAACTAAATATATGTTATATTTTTTATTTTTTCTTATTAAAACCCCTCATTTTCCAAAAATATAACGGGCAAACTCTTACTTATTTATTTTAAAATATGTTTTAATGTTTTTAATTAATTAAAAGTATTTAGCTATTTTAAAATGGATACTTATTTTTTTTAACAAATACAATTAATAAAATATTAAAAATATAATAATAAAATACTAATTAACAATCCGTGCATCGCACGGGTTTTAAGCTAGTATGTAAAATAGTTAAGAAATGGTATTTTATTAAAATTGTTTATATAACTTATATTTACTAGAAATTGATTTTAATAAAAAAATTTATTAAATTTGAAAAATAAGAAATCACCGTTCACTAAGCACAGGCATATTGCTAGTTCATAACAATAAATTGTATTTTTAAAATCAAATTAATAATATAATTTTTAACAAATAATCGGAAAGTTATCGACGAATTTTAAAAAATTGGAATTTTTTTAGAATACGGGTAAAAATTAAATTCAGCCTGGTCCTAGATTGTACCCTATCATTTACCCGAACCGACCCGGCCCGATCCAGAAACTTGACAAAATTAAAACCCTTCTATTTGGGGTTTTTGTTCTTTCTTTCTCTTCAAACTTTCTTCTTTTCCTCTATATGTAAAAATCATCCAAATTTAACTTAAATTCTCACTTTTTAATATCTGGGTCTCTTTAAAAAAGGGTCAACAAATATAATCCAAATTTGAGTGGAAAGCCATGTTTTGTGCAAGAAGTGTAAAGAAAAGTGGTGGGTTTTTGTTAAATAGCAGCAGATGGATTAATAGTGTCTCTAAATCAACTAATGGTTTGAATTCTCATGTGGGCCTTGCTGCTTCTTCTCAAATTTGCAGTGCCAATAGTTTAACCAAAAGGGTATGTGTCTATCTTTATAAATATGTGTTGTGTGTGTGTGTGTGTGTTTTACAAATTCTCTGTTCTTTAGTTATTGTTTTTGTGAATGTGATATGAATGCTTTTGATATAGTAGTGAGCTGTGATAAGAGTAGGGATTTGAATATTCTTGTGATGTTGGTAGCTCAGTTTAGTAGTGACTTGTTGGTTGCTAGTGCTTTTTATTTTTGATTTTGGCAATTATACGACAATGTGTTTACGGAAAAAAGGGTTGCAGTTGGTTGATTCGGGTGTTGCAGTTGATGGTAGTCTTGACGAAAAGATTGTATTTTGAAAGAAAACACGAACTCATTTTTTAAAAGAAAGTATAAATGAAAAGTGAAAACATGTGCTAATAGACTATATATTGTTGAGAAAATATCATTATTTAAGTTTTTGTTTCTTAGACGTCTACAGTTTAAGGTTGGCGCGTCTAGAAGGACGTGAAAGGATTAAATTGACACACAACACTCTCTTTTAGGCTTTTATCAGTCTATGTCCTTCCTGCTCAGTTATTGTTATTATCATGGCTATTCATCTGACTGGTCTTAGGTTCAATTCCTACCTGCTTTTGATCTTTATGTTGCCCATGTTGCCACCGTAATTTCCAGTTGCATTTGCTAATAATTTGCGTCAGATCATTAATTATTTAATTGTAGCAGATATGTGTTGTAATAGTTTCAACTTTCAAGGAAAGCTTCATACTATTTTCGGTAAATATCATGAACTTGGTCCATGGAATTATTACCTAGCTGTCCTAACTTGTAGACCAGAAGCTGAACAAGCATTTTTAGACAATTACCTTGGCACGGTTTTCAATCCTTGTTTATGTTGCATTTAATTAGGTATTTAAGTTAATTTGGAGCACAGTTAAAGCTGATAAAACAAATATCATGAAAACATGTGATGTAGATGAATCCTGAACCAAGTGTGGTTTGGCTAGGGTTGATTTTGATGATCTTGCCGGGTGAGAACAGGTATTTAATATGCTTAGATGGATGAGGAGAGTCAAGTTTTATCCTTGTTTAACTGAAGCTTGTTGTATAGAGGCGCAACAATGTTTGGATCCATAGTACCAATTTAATTATGCAAAGCAACCCAAAATGTTTCTTACTTTAATCTCAACTTGAGTTGACTAGTGCTGGGATATGACATCAGTATGCACCATGCGTAAAGAGTTGTTTAGAGAAGGCCTCTTCATAATAAACAAGTGCTGATAATAGTATGACAACAAAATATTGTCTTCCATGAGCTCAGCCCCAGATTTACTGCTCAAGCTTAAATAACCATGTTGGTATCAGATTGAATGCAGGAATCGGATTAGGGTGGTATGGTGGTTAGAAGTTCATTCCTAATATAATTTCTTTTGTTCATTACGGGAATGAATCTGTTTGATTTAAAAAAATTTAGAGACACAGGTTGAATCAACTTTTTAAATGAAAAAAAAGAATTTATATATCTCTTAGTTATTTGTAATTGTTTAGATATAATTGTAACTCTTCTATTTTACTTAATCATGATATGAATGCATAGCTCGTTTTGTGTTAATATATATAGAGGTGAGTTCCAGTAAAAACTTTATTAAATTACAAACTTACAAACTTTGTTTTTTTTAACACATAAATAGGTTGGGTTCAACATCATTTATTAAATGATAATTAAAATTGTGTTTGAACTCACATAATTTATAACAAAAAATATTTGTAACATTTTATAATTTATTAAAAACATATTTGCAACATTTTTTACGAAAAATTGAATTTTTATTAAAACGAGTATTCAACAAATATATAACTTGAGTTCACATATCTGTTGAAGAATAGTTATACTTCTGTTGAATCCAAATATATAAAATAATTTTACATCGGTATGATTAAGAAAACTATATTAAATTAATAATATTTCATATTTCTATGCCCTAATTTTGTATTGGTGAATCCCGGAAGGATAGCTGAGAAATAAATAATATTTATTGAACAAAATCTTAACTACAGTTCAACACACTATATTAAACAAATAAGATTTCATATTTTTATACCCTTATTTGGTACCGGTGAACCCAATATGATATTAAAGAATTAAATTATGTGTGTTCAATGAAATTTTAATTATTATTTAATAAATTATGTTGAACGTAAGTTATACATGTGTTGAACAAAAAAGTTTATAAGTCTTTAACTTTGAAATATTTGTATTTGATCCTGCTCCTATATACATTTATATACAGTACATTCATTTTACTATACAAAATAAACTATTAAAAAATTTAAAAACGAGGTGGTTAGTATAAAAACATATGGTTGACAAATTATTAAAGCAACTAAATGTGAATTTAATAATTTTTACAAAAAAGTTATAATAATCACGTGTGTTCTTATGGTTTGGGGTATGAGTTTAAAAATTCATAAGTATCCAACCAAACACTCAGTATGAGTTTGGAATTAATGAAACCCATACCTAATTCCTTAATCTGACCAAACAAATGACCCCTTGGAATTTTTACTGCAGTAGGGGCCTGCTAATAACTTAGCAGAATCTTTACTGTATTAGGGGTCTGCTGATAAACTTTAATTGTTCTCTATAATTCACATAGGCACGTTCATTGCCTCTTAAATGTGTGAAGTAATTAATCTAGAACTTATTATGGCTTTTTTTTTTTTTGTAACAAATTGGTTCAGAGTCAGAGTTCTAATATGTTATTTCTGTTCAGTCTATGTAATGCAGATGGGCGAAACTTTTTTTTAGTAAAATCAAATATATGTTTTTTGGCTTTTTTTTTTTCAGAATTTCTGACGTGTTTATGTTTAGTAAACATAATTACTTTCTTTTATGTAGTGTTCACAAAACATGTTTCCCCTTCCTCTCCCTCGCACACTTTAGTTTAATTTAAGCTAATCACTCGTTCTTTTTTCATTTGTCTCGCAGGGCGTGCTTGGAGCTACAGGTCAGTATCTTTGTGGACTTCATAATTGAACTAAGTTAATTTATTCAGTTACATCAAGATGTGCCTGACAAAAAAGAAAAAGTTACATCAAGATGTGCATATGATTATCCAATTAATGTGTCTACTTGGCATCATATCTTCACTATCTTTTTCTTTTATGGAAGGCTTGTCGTGATCATATAAACATTGGTTCGTTGTAGATGTTTATCTACAGTATATAAATTGTTACTTTGATGATAGAAACTTAGAATGAAATTGGAAAACTTGCTGAAAATATCAATTAGCATATTTTTTGTAAACTAGTAAACAAAGTTGACAAGATTGTTAATATTAGTCACAGTACTTGTCTGGTTAGACTGGAAGTACGGAATATCTGTTAGCAGGGTACTTGTTTGGGTGTTAAAGGTGGGGTTAGCTTCTGTGTCATTTGAGTAGGTGATTCCTCTGACTTAATATTAAATATCTATTTGAATTTACGTATGTGGATAAACTTAAAATTGATATTTGATACAATTTTCTGAGGTCTTGTATCTATATGACAAGGAAGTTTCTTCCTCTAGTAAGTCTGTAAGTGTGAGGATATTGCAGTAGTGTCTGATCCTAGCGTGCACCAAAAGAAGGCATGACCTGCATTTGTTGGCCTGTAATGTAAATGTGCAGGAAAAGGAGTCCGTTTCTAGTCACTGAAATGGTTAAAGTGGTGTTTTGGCAGGAATAGGAGGTTTGTTGAGAAGGTATCAAACTAGTAACTGTCTTGTGAACTTTCAGTCCCCAAATCATCTCACAGAGTCCAATGCAGCAAAGCCTGCTATGTCTTGCTTTGCTAGAGCCTACGCATCCCAAACTTCAACAGGAAAGAATTCATCAGAGGTTTGAGTTTTGCTGGCATTCTGTAATTGATCTTCTACGTACCATATTATTATTGCTTAGTTTTTTGGACACTGATCTTTGTTAAGCACCAATTGTCCGACCGGGTAATGGATACATAACCGTTGAATGCAAGTGCAGTCCTGTAATGTGTTTTAAAATCAAGGGTACTTACCTTCTATCACCCACCATCAATTTCACATACTTATTTATATAAAACTGTATGATATATTTTGTGTTGCAAAGTTAGAAGTTCGATAACTTGAGCATGCGCTATAAATATCCATGACTTCAGCTCAACTTTCTTT
Organism: Heracleum sosnowskyi; assembly: GCA_030848705.1. Classification (NCBI taxonomy): domain Eukaryota; kingdom Viridiplantae; phylum Streptophyta; class Magnoliopsida; order Apiales; family Apiaceae; genus Heracleum; species Heracleum sosnowskyi. Next base: position 68,154,339 of record CM061237.1, read on the forward strand.
GGAGTTTTTAAAGGGACTAATTACTAAAAGAGGAAAGAAAAACATTGTGATTGACTAGCAACCTGTTTTGGTTATTGGTCAGAGTCAGTTTTATTAATTTTTTTGAGAAGATTGGTCAGAATCAGTTTGTTAAGACTTAAGCCGTAGGAACTTTCTTCTCGATCTGTCTAGTAACTGAATTTTTAAAACAAGTCTTTCAGATTTACTTTATTCAGATACTGCCTTGATTCTTTAACTATACCAGTTTTGCATGATAGCTTATATAGATATATCACATGAAACTAATGGACAACATGATGGCTTTTCTCATTTTTCTTGTAAGACATAGTCCTAAATTGAGCAAGTTGCCTAAGTGTTTTGCTGACTTTTCATTTATGTTTTCATGAAGTACTTATGGTTCTGTAGGTTTTGTCACCTAGTTAAATATGCATCTACCCTCTTTTTTCAACAGCGTGAAAGAGAAATTTCTAACGTTGAGGATCCGTTCGATGCTCCAACATACAATATCCCGCAGAAACCTGTGACATTTACTGAGGGAGCTTCATACAGTGTTATCATTCTTGCAGGGCTTGGAGTAGCTGCTCTTGCAGCATATGCAGTTTTCACAGAGCTTATATTTTCACCAAAAGAGTAAGACTTGCTAACATTTCAGTAAACCTTTTGAACACTGAAAATTCTTGAGTTGAGGATTCTATCTGTATTTATTTTCTGAAATTGGGATTCGCTTTTGTACATAGGTACAAGGTCTTTGGGATAGCTCTTAAACGGGTTCAGAAGGACAGTCAGGTCTCTATAATACCCTAATTATGTCTATTATGCTAGCAGTGCTTTGTTCTCTGTGATGCATGAGGTATACTTTGGTACAATATTACTGTGACTTAATACAAAGAAAATGTAGATGCAACTAACATTACTCATCTAAAGAATGACTTCAGCGTATGCATACAAAAATTCTAACGATAACCTGTCAACCGAATAGCCATAAAAGTAATAATTATTTTAAACCAATTTTGACACTATCTTCTAATAATATCTCCATGATATGATATTCATAAGGCTTTGGTAAAGAAATCAATCTCAAGCATGTCAGATTAAAGTGACAAATATTTCGTGTCGGCCATATAGTCTTCATTAGCATACATTAGCACGAGGACGTCTTCTTTGTTCCCTTCACAGACTGTCTAATCTACTAGCATGTAATATCATAACAGCTTGTGTTCTTTTCACCAGGTAAGTGTGAGGATTGGCTCTCCTGTAACTGGTTATGGTCAGGACTCTAGGAATCGTGCTGCTCGTCAACGAATACCTCATAGAATTTGGACCGATGAAGATAGTATTGAGCATGTCGAGGCAAGTTTCATTGTTCCTTTGGAAGAACATTCTGATAAACACCTAACTTTTGTTTGCATTATTATTTTTCTGTTAAAATCTTCATGTTTTAGCACCACAAAACTAATAAGGTAGTAACCAAAATATTTTTATTGCTGAACTTTATGACATAGAGGCTTATGTAAAATTTTAACTTGTGTCATTTAGATTAATTTCTTCGTACGTGGGCCACATGGATACGGGAAAGTATTCACTGAAATGTTTAAAGACAAGGAAGACAAGCAATGGAAGTTCACGTATATGATTGTTGAGATAGATTCACCTTCTAAGGCACAACTAATGCTTGAGTCTTACATCCCTGGTGCTGCTGCCTGAAATTTTCTTGAGAAACAACTTAACTTACTGTGCCATGCAATGGCTTGTCATGTTGATAAATATCTACTGTCTTGATTACAGAAATAAGATAACATGTTTACTTAATGGACATTTTAATGGAGCATCATAGTTGGTTTGCATCATTATATAATTTCGTATTTTTGATTAGATGACTCCGGATTTTGTGTGAATAATGGTTTTAAATTAAGCTCTAGTAACATAGACCCTCACTCCCACTCTAAAGCTGGTGTGCTTGGATGACCTGCCTTCCGAATGCTGGAAATGCATCTTTTTCACATTTTGCTAAAGAACTGGAAGGAAGTGGATTCAAACAATGAAATACTTGTACCCATACATCTTATTTGGTCTTTGGTATCTGTGGACTATGTATCTGACTTTGGCTTTCGTCTCTGATGACTGAGAGGAAGATTGGTGAGAAAAGGTTGTACCAGACCCTCAAGATGCGTTATTCGTATAATGATTCTTGTACCTATACATAGTTCACATGTAAATTTTTTTAATTGTAACTGATTTTCCATGAACTTAAACTGACATTTTTAGTTTAGTTCGAGAATTTCCCTGAATTTCAACAAATTTCACAACAAAATCTCAAGGGCATCTCGATGACTAGTTTTCTGTCTGTGTTTCCAAGTATGAGCTTGTTTGGTTAATGGTTTATAAGCTAACTTATAGCTTATAAACCGTAATAGCTTATAATTACATCGGGTGTTTGTCAACTCAATTTATAAACTAACTTATAACTTATATGTTCATAAGTTGAATGTTAGTAACAACATACATTTTTCTTAACTTATTGACTTATTATTTGATTTTTTTGTCTTTTAATACTTCATATTTTTACATTTGTGTTTTTAAATATTTTTTTAATTTAAAATGTATGTATTTTTATCTCATTGTATTTAATAATTATTTTTAAAATGTAAATTAGCAAATTTGTAATTAACTTATAAGTAAATTTATTCAAACGCCTACGAATTCATCCACTTACACTTATTCATTTTAGGGTATAAGAGCAAGTCCAATAGTATCCCTAAATGATATCCTAACTTCAAATATAGGGAATATGACATAAAATGGAACTCCAACAGTATCTTAATGATCCCCTAAACCACTAGCACAACCTCAAATTCACTAGTAATTCCCTATTTATAGGTATCCTCTAGTCATCCCCTATTTCATTTTTATAAATAAAATATTCATTTTCCTCCATTTTTCCCTCTTTTTTTCTCCCTTCCCTCCTTTTGGTTAATTGATTATCATAGTTTGGTGACAATTTAATAATAATGAGGAAGGTAAATAGGGATTGTTGTTGGAGTAAATATTAAAAATGATATCCCTAAACTACTAGGATTCCTTATTTTATAGAAATTATAGGGAATGAACTAGCCTACTGTTGGACTTGCTCTAAGTCATATTCATTTTAAGGTATTATTCAACTTTTTTAAGATACGTCAAACATACACAAGATAGGAAACACTCCTTCGGGCACTTTATTGATTGACAGGACAACTAAACTTGCTGCATCATATCTTTTTGGGACTTTACTTTCGAGTAAGCCTGTAAGTTTAGTTTGAACAGTAGACACCAAACAAGGCAAATTAGCTGTTTATTAGCTTTAATAACCAGCACATCTTGGTTTTCAACTATGAAACATTCAATAACTTCAAATAAACCAAATGTATTATCAAAATTTTCCGAGAGCTTTCTGGCTCGGCTACTGAAACGTATGGATAAAACCACACAAACGACATTGTTTTTGTTGTTTCACGAGTGAGTATGGCACACTCGGTACAACTCTTATTCAGTGTCTTTTGGTGTTGCACGAAAATCCAGAGACAACTTTTCTTAACTTAATCCTAGTCAAGAATTATTATTTCTGGCAAAGCAAGCAGTTCTTTTAAATACCGTGTCTTTTTCCTGCCTTCAGACCTACCATCCCAATCAGGATCACTTTCATAATTAAATGTAGTTGATGTTGGATGCTCCTTGGCGGAACCTTCTCTTTTATAAACCTTTCTCAGCCTCCTTGAACGCTTCCCTTTGCATGGAATTTCACGGTTGGGACTAGTCTGAACCTCCTCAGCAACATTTTCTTGTGCTGAACGTTGAGACCTAATATACCTTTTAGCCAGCAGCAGCGGTGGAATCCTCATATTGTCCGAATGGAGATCATTCGACAGTTCCATTCTATCTCCAGATTTCTTCACTGGCACTTAAAATCGACATTTTAAGTACATTATATAACAAAAACTACCACTGAATTAAACAATTCCTAGTATACTAGTACGGCAAAATTAGTATGACATGAGCCTCTGTAGTATATCATCATTTAAAATAACATAAAAAAATGTTGTTAATAAATAATACTATATATGCTTAATGCAATTAAAGATTACATATTTATTCTACATAATTATTAATCTATGTATTACCTCTATTAAACAACAATACAAATACAAAAAGTGCCAATTAAATAGTCGTCAAAATATAATTTTATCTCTATTTTTGGAAAAATAACAAAAATCCCCCTCATATTTATCATGCAAAAATATATAAATATTTGTTAATATAGGAAATTGAACCACAACGTTTAAGAGATTAATGAACTATGCTAAGTTAGTTTACTTTAAAAATCTTATTAAATAAATCACATAATTTCCTCTTCTCTTATTTTCTTTTTAATGTTGACCTTTGAGTTAATAAAATATTGGTGTACATATGTTGTTTTTATAACTTTACTTTTATTATTTTTGCAAACTTTAATAGCTATATATTCGATCATATTAATTAATTTTTATTACACTTATGTTTCTAATTTATATATATATATATATATATATATATATATATATATATATATATATATATATATATATATATATATATCAATACTATCAATAGTATTATATAATAGACGAAACATTAAAAGTTTGGTTCGTCGGTATGGTATGTTGTGATTTTACTTAATTGCCCTTAACTGTATTTCGTATTTTTACTTAATTAACCTTACTTATTTATAGAAATATATTGTTAAATAATAATATTACCTATTTATAACCAATTACCTTTTTTCCCTAAAATACATTATTTTTTCTAACAAATTCCCCTACTTTTTCAAACATGGCAATTACCTTTTTTAACTAAAACATGTTAGTTTTTCTATTTTTCCTTACTAAAACCCCTTATTTTCCAAAAATATTACGGACAAACCTTTAGTTATTTATTTTTAAATCTATAATATTATAATTATTTTTTAAAAGTTTACCTATTTTAACATGTCTACCTATTTTTCTTAACAAATGAAATCACTAAGAATATTAAATTATATATAATCAAATACGTATTTATAACCAATTACTCTAAAACACATTATAGATTTTTTCTAACAAAGTTCCTTTTTCTCTAAATATATCACGGGAAATTTTCTTTTTTAATTTGTTTTTTCTATTGTTTTCACTAAAATTCATTTTTTCCCCAAAAATATCATAGGAAACCCTTTACTTATTTATTTTAAAACGAATTTAAATACTTTTAATTATTAAATTTTAAAACCTCATTTTCCAAAAATATCACGGGCATTTACCTTTTTAAACTAAATATATGTTACATTTTTTATTTTTTCTTACTAAAACAGTAAAACCCCTCATTTTCCAAAAATATAACGGGTAAACCCTTACTTATTTATTTTAAAATCTGTTTTAATGTTTTTAATTAATTAAAAGTATTTAGATATTTTAACATGCCTACTTATTTTTTTAACAAATACAATTAATAAAATAATAAAAATATAATAGTAAAATAATAATTAACAATCCGTGCATCGCACGGGTTTTAAGCTAGTATTATATAATAGACGAAACATTAAAAGTTTGGTCGGTCGGTATGGTACGTTGTGATTTTATTTAATTGACCTTAAATATATTTCGTGTTTTTACTTAATTAACCTTACTTATTTATAGAAATATATTATTAAATAATAATATCACCTATTTATAACCAATTACCTTTTTTCCCTAAAATACATTATTTTTTCTAACAAATTCTCATACTTTTTCAAACATGGCAATTACCTTTTTTAACTAAAACATGTTAGTTTTTCTATTTTTCCTTACTAAAACCCCTCATTTTCCAAAAATATCACGGACAAACCTTTAGTTATTTATTTTTAAACATATAATATTATAATTATTTTTTAAAAGTTTACTTATTTTAACATGTCTACTTAATTTTCTTAACAAATGCAATCACTAAGAATATTAAAATATAAATAATCAAATACTTATTTATAACCAATTACTCTAAAACACATTATAGATTTTTTCTAACAAGATCCCTTTTTTTCTAAATATATCTCGGGAAATTGTCTTTTTCAATTTACGTTTTCTATTTTTTCACTAAAATTCATTTTTTTCCAAAAATATCATAGGAAACCCTTTACTTATTTATTTTATAACGAATTTAAATACTTTTTATTATTAAATTTTAAAACCTCATTTTCCAAAAATATCACGGGCATTTACCTTTTTAAACTAAATATATGTTACATTTTTTATTTTTTCTTACTAAAATCCTTGCTTTTCCAGAAATATAACGGACAAACCCTTACTTATTTATTTTAAAATTTGTTTTAATGTTTTTAATTAATTAAAAGTATTTAGCTATTTTAACATGCCTACTTATTCTTTAACAAATACAATTGAAAAAATAATAATAAATTAACAATTAACAATCCTGTTGGGGTCCGCCCCGAATTCCTAAATAAGTTAAGAATCCTATTATGAGCAGTATTCTAATTTGTGATAATTGAGAAAAGTCTTATTCTGGTAGAGATAAGAATTGAGGAAAGATTTCTATCCAAGATAAGAAAAGATGGTAACTGTCACAAATAGAATTGAGATATATTAGGATTAGAATATTTGTGGTGCCTATAAATATAGATATTTGTAGGGGTTTTGAAGTATTGCAAAAGTTAGAGAGTTGTGTGCGATACACAAGAGAGAGCTTTTGTAATCAAGCTGAGGTGATTGTATTCAAGAGTGTTGAGTGAGGGAGCGACTCCAATCTTGTATTACATTCATAGTGGATTTGTGGTTTTACCCTCCCTTGAGGGGTTTCCACGTTAAATTGTTGTGTTCTTTACTTTCGTGTTTGTTATTGTGTTTGATTAACGTTGATCTATAGTGGATGCGATCCTAACAAACTGGTATCAAGAGCTTGGGTTCGAGGAGTAGATTCGGCGTTAAAGAGAAGGCAATCACGACTGGGAAGTCATCCGTGGTCGGATCGTCCTGATTTTCGGACAATAGATTCATTACATCAATATCTAAAATCTGAACGGTGGAGATCGGATTTTGGGTTCGGGAGGGTGTGATTTCTGGTGTCCGAAGTTGACTGTTTGCGCGTGGATAGTTGGTCGTGAGTCGATCTTTTCTTGGCTTGATGGAAGATCTAAAGTCGTTGAGGATTGATGCACCCAAGTATGATGGAAAGACGGATTTCACTATGTGGCAATTAACCGTCAAGGATGTGTTAATTCAACAAGGACTTGATGATGCCTTGGAGAAGGCGAAGCCAAAAGAGATGAGTGATGTAGATTGGGCGAAGATCCAGAAGAGAGCGGCGAGTACAATCAGGCTGGCACTTGCACCCGATGTGAGATATAATGTGTTGAAGGAGTCGACACCAAAGGAGATATGGGACAAGTTAGCAAGCATATACGTTTCGAAGTCGTTGACCAACAGACTTAATTTGAAGATGGAGTTGTACTCTTTAAAACTGGATGAAGAAAGTAGTCTCCATGATCACATTAGTTGTTTTAATTAGCTGGTATGTCATCTGGCTAATGTTGATGAGCCGATGAAAGATGAGGAACAAGCTTTGGTGTTGTTGTCATCGTTGCCGGAGTCCTTCAAGTATTTTAAGCAAACGCTTTTAGTAGGGAGGATAACTCTTACGCTTGATGATGTGATAAAAGCGTTAAGAGATAATGAGAGGATGACAAAGGATGCTGTTTCTCAAAGTGGGGCAGTTTTAGCTGTCGAAAGTGCTGAAAGAAGGAGTCGCAACCGCAATGACCTGCAAGGAAGAAGTAAATCTCGGCCGAGTAAGAGGGATATGAGCACTGTTGAGTGCTATTATTGTGGTGAAACGGGTCATATGTAGATGTTCTGTCCAAGCTTTAAAGAAGATGTGAAGTCCTTTAAGCAGATGAAGGGAAAGAACAAAGTTGATGATGCGGACTCTACACTTGTGATAGATGATGGAGAGTTTTTGATGACGAGTGAGGATACCGTTCCTGGTTCGGTGAAGAATAAATCAGAATGGGTGATGGATTCTGCTGCTTCTATGCATATATGTAGGGATCGAGCGATGTTTGAGACTTTATGCACTGATGAAAGTCTTGGTAATATTGTTGTGGGGAATGATGAGAAGATGAAAGTTCAAGGAGTTGGAACTGTTTGTCTTAAACTCCATGATGGTACGATCAAGAAAGCTCTCAATGTGAGATATGTACCAGATGCATCAAAGAATGTGTTATCTTTGAGTGTGTTGGCATCACGTGGGTACAGATTCGTTGGACGAGGGAGAAGCTGCAAGGTGTATAAAGGAAGATACTTGATTCTACAAGGGATGATGCATAAGAAGAACATCTATTGTTTAGATGGTGAAGCAACAACGATGAAGACTGAGAAAAATGTGAAATTCTCGGAATCGGTTGAGGTATTAGGGAATTCGAGCCGTGGGAGGATTTGTTGGGGTCCGCCCCGAATTCCTAAATAAGTTAAGAATCCTATTATGAGCAGTATTCTAATTTGTGATAATTGAGAAAAGTCTTATTCTGGTAGAGATAAGAATTGAGGAAAGATTTCTATCCAAGATAAGAAAATATGGTAATTGTCACAAATAGAATTGAGATATATTAGGATTAGAATATTTGTGGTGCCTATAAATATAGATATTTGTAGGGGTTTTGAAGTATTGCAAAAGTTAGAGAGTTGTGTGCGATACACAAGACAGAGCTTTTGTAATCAAGGTGAGGTGATTGTATTCAAGAGTGTTGAGTGAGGGAGCGACTCCAATCTTGTATTACATTCATAGTGGATTTGTGGTTTTACCCTCCCTTGAGGGGTTTCCACGTTAAATTGTTGTGTTCTTTACTTTCGTGTTTGTTATTGTGTTTGATTAACGTTGATCTATAGTGGATGCGATCCTAACAAATCCGTGCATCGCACGGGTTTTAAACTAGTATATATAAAACATAAAATAACACTTATGTTTCTGATTTTATGTTAGTGCTTCTCCTCTTACACAGTTACCTTTAATCTTTTTGTTGAATAACATGTCTTGAAACCATTGAAATACATAAAACTCCTCCTGACCTGCTTCAAAGCTTAAAAAACTTCTGCAACTTTCATTTTATTTTTTAAAAAAGTATGTAATATTCATCTCATTACATATTTTATGCTTGCATTGATATACACACGAATACGTGTGTATCTTTGTTTTGAGGGAGAATAGAAGTATGAATTTAATTGGGTTTCGTTTCAAATTATTTAAGATAATGATTGAAACTTTTAATTTGATATTGAGTTGTGGGGAGGAAATGTCAAAAAATAAGCTCATGTAATTTGTTTTGAGTTTAAAATACAAAGAGATGAATACTGAAGGAAGAATGGAATGAAGGAAGTACTTGTTTTATGTTAATTTTGTTCCAATTACATAAAATATATAATTATTTAACTATCATTTTGGAAAATGTCATTTATACCCCTATGTAATTGACACTGTTAGTTTGGTTTGAAGAGATTTGACGGAAGTCCTTTAATTGCTTAAAAATTAATTTTATAGTCATTAAAATGCTAAAATTAAAGTAAAACCATTATCGTGCAAAAAAAAAATACTTCAAGCCAACAAAGTGGAATTTACTATTGGATATTATATAGATGCACAATTATTTAATTTTGTCTAATTATACTTCATATTGATAAAAATAATTATGTGATTTTTATCGTTTAGATATTACCCGAATTTTACGAATTTTAATCAAGTTTAGAAGTATTTGATTCATGAAAATTGTATGCAATATTACAAAATTTCTATACAAATATAAAATAAAGTGTAAATATAATCATTTACCCTATTTTTAGTTTTAAAATTAATTTAATTTGTGTACATATTCGTGTGAAAAATTATTACAATTTATGTACAAGTCCGTGTCTCGCACGAGCTTCGTCGTTTTCTAGCCAACTTCTTGAAAACATACTAATACATTAAGAATTAAGGTGTAATTTCATAATAATTATTGAAAGGATTGAATTTTATTCTCGAACTGTTGCTACGAAACAATTTGAATTTTTCTTATTTGAGTCCAAGAGCCATTTACAAAATTTTCATATTAATAATATATTATGAAAAAAATTCATATATAGTTAGAAAACATGCAAATAATTTAAGAATTTATTCAAACAACATATTTAAAGCACATGAGTAACGCTAAAACATAAATAGATTAAACAACATTTGTACATTCGATAATTAAAATTAATATTAAGATAAATGTAACAAATATGTGTCACTGTCACCTAATATATATATATATATGTGTGTGTGGGCCATATATGTATATATATAAATTGAAAATGTTTTATAGACATTAACGCAGTTCTCAAAAAATGTTATGCATACAATGAAATATTAACTTTTTGAATTACAACATTTTGATCAATTTTATCTTAGACGCAATGGGAAAAGGCTAACAAGCATATTAACACACAACTAATTACATATTAAGTTCAAATAATCGAGCAATCCAATTCAAGCATATAAGTGAAATTCTGAATATTACATTATAGTTGCCGCAATTCATATAAATATATCCATGTATTTAAAATAAAAGTATTGTACAATATTATCGATACTGAAATCTAATCATATTTTCAGAATTCCTAGGCAAACCTGTAACATGACTAGACCTGTACTAACAATCAATTTAATTTACTTCTTATATTTACATCAACTCGTATATAAAAAGAAGAAATATATGCATGTACATAAAATGAAATTACTCTAACAAATATCATTAATAGTAAAATCTAGAATCATATCTCTGAAATTTCAAGCTACAACTGTATTAACAAACAATTGATTACCCGTTAACTATCAAGAATCCAATTCAAGCACCATAAGTAAAAGCGTGTATATTGCATTATATTTAGACAAATATGTGGAAGAAATATATATATATATGAAAAACGAAATTACTCTGAAAAATATTATTAATAGTAAAATACAGAATCATACCTTCAAAATTTCTAGATAGAAGCTCCTGTAATGAAGCCTTGGCACAATCGAGAGAGCTAAAATCAGTCAAGAAACTTGAAAGACCGAGACTTGCCTAGTTATAAAATAGAGCCAAAAAATAAAAAATGTATTTGTAATAGTACAATACATACAAGACCTTTTATACAAGAAGAACATGTAAAAATTTAGAATGCACATAAGAATTTGAATTTTAAGATTCTATTTTATATAACCGCTTTGTTTAATTTCCTTTTTAAAAATTGATTACGTTTTCTTTTATAGAAAAAGAGTATCATCAAATTATAAAAGAAAAAACAATATTCATTGCAGTATCTAGTCTGATGAATAAGTACTATTCTGGTCTTGGGCTTCACTTATTTTTTGGGCCAATGTGGTATATATTATGTTCAAATAAACCTGAGTTCATGGGCTACCTATTCTTTGGAGCTAAATTCCCTTTTTACAAAATTGATTATGTTTTCTTTTATAGAAAAAGTGTATCATCAAATTATAAAAGAAAAACACAATATTCTTTTCAATATCCATAATACATTTCTTTTAATGAAAAAGAAAAGGTCAATTAGGAATGAAAAAGATAAGAAAGTGCGGCCTTATTTTGTACAATTTTGTAGAGGAGAAGATCTGATTTTATTCGTCTATTAAATATCGGATGAATAAGTATTAGGGTGGTCTTGGGCTTCACTTCAAGCTCACCCTGAGTATTATTTTTTGGGCCAATGTGGTATATATTATGTTCAAATAAATCTGAGTTCATGGGCTTCCTTTTCTTTGGAGTCAAATCTATTATATCTATTATCTATACTATATTATTAAAGCCGAAACATTGAAAGTTTTGGTTTTCGGTTAACGGTCGGTTTTTGGTTTTCGGTACTTTTTCTAATTAATAAATTAATAATATAATCAAAATTCGGGAAAGTTTTATTCTACATTAATATTTCACTATATTTTACTACATAAAAATCAAATAATATTGAAATCTAATAAAAAAAAATGGAAATGTGGGATCTAATTTGTTTAAATTTAGGATACACTGCTACAAATATACTTCTTTCTTTTTAGGATAACGAAAGCTACTACAAATCAAATCTTTAATGGAATTGTATTATTGTCAAGTTATCAAAATAGTAACTAGATGATTGTCATTATTAAAGCCGAAACATTGAAAGTTTTGGTTTTCGGTTAACGGTCGGTTTTTGGTTTTCGGTACATTTTCTAATTAATAAATTAATAACATAATCAAAATTCGGGAAAGTTTTATTCTACATTAATATTTCACTATATTTTACTACATTAAAATCAGATAATATTGAAATCTAATAAAAAAAATGGAAATGTGGGATCTAATTTGTTTAAATTTAGGATACACTGCTACAAATATACTTCTTTCGTTTTAGGATAACGAAAGCTACTACAAATCAAATCTTTAATGGAATTGTATTATTGTCAAGTTATCAAAATAGTAACTAGATGATTGTCTTTTATAATTAAAATATTTTTTTCCTAACAAAATCTACTCCTTTTCCAAAAATATCATTACAATTATCTTTAAATTGAAACATATTACCTTTTATATTTGTTATTACTAAAATCTATGTTTTCCAAAAATATGAGATGCAATCCTTACTTATTTATTTTAAAACCTATTTTAATACTCTATTTAATAAATAATAAAATAATATAAAAATAGTAACTAACTGATTGCCTTTTATAATTTAAAAAAAATCTAAAAAAATCTACTCCTTTTCCAAAAATATCACGACACTTACCTTTAAATTAAAACATAATATTTTTTATATTTGTTATCACTAAAATCTCTATTTTCCAAAAATATGAGGTGCAATCCTTACTTATTTATTTTAAAATCTATTTTAATACTCTTTTTAATAACTAATAAAATAATATAAAAATATTAACTAGCTGATTGTCTTTTATAATTAAAATATTTTTTTTCTAACAAAATCTACTTCTTTTCCAAAAATATCACGGGCAATTACCTTTAAATTTAAATTAACCTTTTATATTTATTATCACTAAAATCTCTATTTTCCAAAAATATCAAGTGCAACCCTTACTTATATATTTTAAACTTATTTTAATACTTTTAATTATTTAAAAAAAAAACTTACCTATTTTAACAAGTGAACGTATTTTTTTTAACAAATACAATTAATATAATTAAAACACATCATCGCTAAAATTCCTATTTTCCAAAAATATGAGGTGCAATCCACACATCATCACTAAAATCCCTATTTTCCAAAAATATGAGGTGCAATCCTTACTTATTTATTTTAAAACCTATTTTAATACTCTATTTAATAAATAATAAAATAATATAAAAATAGTAACTAGCTGATTGCCTTTTATTGTTAAAACATTTTTTCTAACAAAATCTACTTCTTTTCCAAAAATATCACGGGCAATTACCTTTAAATTAAAATATATTACCTTTTATATTTGTTATCATTAAAATCTTTCTTTTCCAAAAATATCAAGTGCAACTTATATATTTTAAAACCTATTTTAATATTTTTAATTATTTAAAAAAACTTACATATTTTAACAAGTGAACGTATTTTTTTAACACATAAAATTAATATAATTAAAACACATCTAAAATTATTACGTGCAATTACCTTTTTTTAATTAAAACATGTTAATTTTTATATTTGTCCTTATTAAAAAAACTTACTTATTTTAACATGTCAACGTATTTTTTTAATAAATACAATTAATATAATTAAAACACTTCTAAAAATATCAAGGTCAATTACTTTTTTTAATTAAAACATGTTAGATTTTCTATATGTCCCTATTATTAATATTATTTTATTATAAAATAATATTAATAATACCTCATTTATCTTCCTCGACCTCATTTGTATTTTTTATTATATTTTTTTATGTTCCAATGAATATTTAAGTTTCTTATTTTATAATTTATCATATTAATTTTTACTTTTATTTTAATATTTTCCGTTCACATTAAATTTTTGAATTTATTATTTTTAAGGCCTGTGCTATAGGCTAGTATATCTAATACAACAACAGCAATTTAAATCGTGGACTATTTTACCCTCATTTCTAATATATTTTTCAGGGTTATTTTAGTCTTTTAATTTCGATATAGTTATTACATTTTCATTAAATGTTGCACAATAAATATGCATATTTGTTACATTCTATTAAATGATACACAATAAATATGCATATACATTACATATATATATATATATATAAGAGGGTTCCCACGTAAAAACACATAACAACTTACATGTACTGTATAATTATGTATTTTTCATTTTAGTTTTTCACATACAGAACATAAAATCATAAAATTTTGTAATGAATAAAATACAATATACATAACATAATAAAGTTTAAATTTTTTATTCTTCAAATTATTTATAATTTTAAAATTTTAAATATAGAACCAAATTTTTATAAACAGAACACATTAATCATGTTACACATTGTTATTCATATATTAAAGAACACAAATTAATTAAAAATATATTTATTTATCGTGTTAATTTTTTTACAGAACACATTAAAATAATACAGAACAAAATATCTTTTTACAGAATTTATGTACTGCAATTATAAATATATATACAGAATTTGATATCTTTTTACGAAAATTATGTGTTGTAATTATAAATTTAGATACATCATTTGAGTTATTATACAGAACACAAAATTCACAAGTTAGTTTTAAACTTATATTGTTAGTAATTATATAGAATATATTAAAATAATACTGAACATTTTTTTTTAAATTTTTTTTATACCTTTTATTATATATTCTACTTTTTAATTATATATAAAATGTGTCAAAAAAATATGTTAAGATGTATAAAAGTTAAAATAAAAACTGAGTAAAAGTATTAATTAAAAAAATTATATAAAACTGATTAAGACATGATCACGTGCATTGTCTTTAAATTATATAAGACGTGTATTGTGAGACATGTATTGGTTTCTGATCTAAGGGATGAAGTTGAGTTACTAGGTTACTCATATATGTGAGTTACTCACAGACCGCCCCATATATATATATATATTTATTTATTTATATATATATATATACATACATATATACATATTACATACATACATGCATACATGCATACATACATACATACATACATACACACATACGTACATACATACATACATACATATATACATATGTGCATACATACGTACATACATACATATATACATACATACATATATATTATGTGAATATATAATAATATTTGATTGAGCGATTTGAATTTTTTGATTACTCGCATACGTATATACATACATACACATAACATACATGGTAATATATGACCATATACACTAATATATACCATATCTCATTATATATATATTTTTTGAAACGGAAATTAATTCATTAATAAAAAGGCATACACCATCTACAAAGACAATCGAGTCGAACAAACGTAAAACAGATCATATCGCTGATTACAGTGTTCATGGAGAAACAATCAAGTGATTTGTTGAAGTTGATATATACACATGTACCTCCTTCGTCACAACTAGTTTGAGCTATCGACCGTAATTGCAATCCCATATAAATCTTCATCACTGAATCAAAACCTTGAAAATCACGCAGATCTAATCTGTGACGCCCTCCAAACCCGGGGCACAGGTCTGGGGAGTCACTCGATCAACGAAACACAATAAACCTGGATATAACACATGCATAATAATATAATAACATAAAACACCCCTTAACCAAGACAGCGTTCAGATTATGGCATTGAACAAGCTTCTAAGTTATTACAAACTAGTTTTCAGAGTTATTAATATTACACAACTTAAAGTTCAAAGCTAGACGTCTAGTCTAACTAACAAAATAGACAACTAACCTGCCAATGACAACCACTCGAGGTGGTCTCCTAGCTGCTGGAGAACTATCGCTCGCGCTGTGTCTGCTCATATTCTCGCCTCACTGGAATAAGGTTAAAAACAAAACAAGTATGAGCCACAAGTGCTCAGCAAGCATAATATATATCAATCACAGTTCCATAATGAAATGAAGATCACAATTATCTGAATCAACAAGGTTTAAGCCGAACATAAGCTTTTTAACAATCTCAATGGAAGTAAAAAGGGATTAGAATTGCACTTCTACATTTTTCAAATCAAAAGGTTGAGCTGCTGATTAGTCACGCATCAACCCCGGACTTGCTTATAGCAAAGTCCTCCACTAGGATCCATGGCCATCTTGGCCTTAAATTATTTCCGACCATTATTGGTCCCATTTTTTAAAAACATGCCAATTCTATCACAGAGTATAAGCAATAACATGCATCACAAGATAAGTACACAATGACAAAGTATAATAGTTGCAAAAGAGCTTCAACTATTCAATATATCAAATGAAATCCGAGAAATAGATTCGGAATGGTTTCAACGTAGGTAAGTACACAATGAAAAGGTATAATAGTTGCAAAAGAGCTTCAACTGCTCAATATCAAATGAAGTCCGAGAAATAGATTCGGAATGGTTTCAACGTAGGTAAGTACACAATGAAAAGGTATAATAGTTGCAAAAGATCTTCAACTACTCAATATCAAATGAAGTCCGAGAAATAGATTCGGAATGGTTTCAACGTAGGTAAGTACACAATGAAAAGGTATAATAGTTGCAAAAGAGCTTCAACTGCTCAATATCAAATGAAGTCCGAGAAATAGATTCGGAATGGTTTCAATGGTACAACGTACTCATTTAAGAAGTCAACAATGGTTATCGTCAATATAAACTGAATTGAAGGTGAAGGTTTCTGATATCCAACATGATTGTGGATTAATCAACGAATTAGGAATATTCAAGAAAATAGCATCATTTGCTCAAATACGGGTATGGATTGAATAATTTGAATTGTTCTGATGGTAACATGCATAATCATTGAAAACAATATCAATAGAATCAACAAGTAATTGCACAGATACTTTCCTGGTCTACGTAGCTGACTTCGGTCTATCTCGCTTACTCTAACTTCTCCTTTCCCTTGCCTCGGGAACTCTATTCTATAATAAACAACTCACAATAATAAGTATAACTATCCTCATTCTACCTTTGACATATACTCATAGCCATTTTAAGTCTAAACAAGTAATCGAGTACTTAACAGCATTTATCGAACACTCGTTCTATTTTACGAAAATAAAAACTCAGACACTAGCTCTTATACGAAGCATTTACAGACAATAAAACACATTACTCAACTCATATAAACCATATAGCACTTATAAACATTTTTAAAACAATATTCGATGCTCATTTGAATTTAAATAAGTCACAAATAATTTTTAAATCAAAAATCGGATTATTAATCCCAATATAAGTATTTAAAATCAATTAAATCAATTAATATAAAATTAATTGACATTTTCCAAACACTCAAACTATTTTTAAATAATTAAATCAAGCTAGAAAATAATTAAACTTAACTTAACTTAATTAAATCTAATTAATAATTAATTAATAAGAATTAACTGATTAATAAACTAAATCAATTAATCAAATAAATTAATTATTAATCAAAAATAATTAAAATAATTAAATTTAATCAGTTTTCGAATTTAAAGAAATAAATATAATTTTTCAGAATTTTCTGAATTTATAAATGTATTTTTAAAATAAAAATATGATTTTTTTATAAATATTTAAACTATTTTCGAATTATTTTTAAAAATAAAATCCAAAAACAGTTTTCTTAAAATGAATTAGGGTTTCTGATAAGTGGATTTCATATCTACTTGGAACACCCTAAATCGGCTTAAATTGATCGTTTGTTCTCAAGTACATGGTGTTTTTGATGTGTTTTGTGTTAGTGTATGCAGGGTTGCTTCGTCAGCAGTGTGGTGAAGTTTCTAGGGTTATGTGGTGCTATTTGATCATTGTTGAAGAAGCCAAGAGGTTGCGGAGTTGAAGAGAGCATGAATTGTTAAGGAAAAAGCAAAAGGAAGAAATTGACAGAAGGTCAGGCGTGCCCACCCCTTCCAAGCGTGCCCGCGCCCTACAGGCGCGCCCACCCCTGAAACATTCTGGAAAAAGGCAACTTCTACTCAGAAAAGGAAACAGCAGATGACCAGTCAACTCTATGGCCTATATAAACTATTGGTGGACGATTTTTAAGAGATAGATTATCATATATACAACCATATACTTATCTATATATTCATCCACCGGTGAGGAGAACAAGAAGACGGCTGATTACGAAGATCTACTTTTCAATTTATCTTTGTATTCTTCTAATTAGGCGATACTTTGGATTCTCGTTTGTTCTTTCATAAACCCTAGCACTTTTATTCAGTATTCTAGACTTATTATTATCATGTTTTCATCAGAACCCACGATGATGAAAGGTTCGAGTATGAACTAATCATTCTCGTGGGATTCTAACGGATTTATTTATGGATTTTAGTAGTTAATCGTTTTAAAGATGTGTGTGTGATGGCTAATTGATAACCTAGTTTGGTTGTGCTTATTCTTCTTGAATGCGTAGCTAACATCTAAGTTGTTTGTTAATCTCTACTGAATGCGAAAGTGGATATAGAGGTTTAGAACTTGCCATGCTAGCATAGGTTTATGTATGTTTGTCATGCATGATTCGTAGGTGATTTTAACCATCTTACCTGCCCTATGTAATCTGAATGGATAACTTGCTCGCTAAACCGTTATGTTTTCAAATCTTATAGACATATAGGGTCTAAGCATAATTAGTGTCTGCCCAACTTCTATCTCTTTTGTGGATGTTGAGTGGTTTGGTATACGTATACTGAAAGGTAGCGTGTACTGATTTCGTGTTATCCGATTAGTTATCACAACTGTCACATGCATTGATTAAAGACAAAAGGCTCTAGATGAAGTATATAATGAAGTTAGGATCCCATGTTTTATTCTCATAAGTAATTCAACATCAATCTTTAGTTTAAATAGTCTTGGTAATTTTTTTAGATAATTTAGTTAAACAAAACACAAACTTTGATACTTGTCTTAGCATTGAACAATAGCCATACATTGTTGCATAAGTGCATAACTATAGTAACCAAAGCAGTCTCTGTGGGAACGAACTCTACTTTCATATATTACTTGTTGATCGCGTACGCTTGCGTGATTTTGTGCGAACAAGTTTTTGGCGCCGCTGCCGGGGATTCGGTGTTATATATAAAGTTTATGTGCTTGTCATCAGTGGTCGTTAACGTTCACTGACTCGGATTATTCTTTCATCAATTTTACTTTGTTTGGTGAGTTTCAGGTACTCTAGTGAGCGTGTATGCGAAGACGTTCTCAATCTCGTAAGGAATCACTTGAATTGAATCTAGTTATGGGAGAACCAACAGCAACAGAAACAAAGGCTTTGAAGGACTATTCTCAGCCGAAAATCAATGACATTCAATCTAGCATTGTCAGGCCAGCCATTGCAGCTAATACTTTTGAAATCAAGCCTGGCACGATTCAGATGGTGCAGAATTCAGTTCAGTTTGGAGGTGCTCCAACGGAAGATCCTAATATGCATATTAGGGATTTCATTGAGATTTGCGACACCTTCAAGTTTAACGGAGTGTCAGAAGATGCTGTGAAGCTGAGGCTTTTCCCATTTTCACTGAGGGATAAGGCTAAAGGCTGGTTGCACTCTCTACCAGCAGGTTCTATTACTACATGGGAGGATCTTGCTCAGAAGTTTCTCACTAAATTCTTTCCTATGGCTAAAACAACAGCAATCAGGAATGCCCTTACTCAGTTTGCTCAGCATTCTGGAGAAACTTTATGTGAGGCTTGGGAGCATTACAAGGAGATGCTTAGGAAGTGTCCTCATCATGGAATGCCTGACTGGATGGTGATCAACTGTTTTTATAATGGTCTGGGAGGTCAATCTCGACCAATGCTTGATGCGGCATCAGGTGGAGCTCTTTGGGCTAAAAGCTACGCGGAACCTTATGAACTAATCGAGATGATGGCTGGTAATGAATATCAGAATCCAACTCAGAGGTTATCACAAGGCAAGGTAGCAGGAATTCTGGAAGTGGATGTAGCTACGACAATAGCAGCTCAGCTAAAGGCTCTGTCTATGAAGGTGGATTCCCTGTTTAACTATGGAGTTCAGCAGGTGGCTAGTGTTTGTGAGCTATGTGCAGGTGCACATGATACGACTCAGTGTGCCATATCTAATGAATCGGCGCAGTTTGTGAGCAATTTCCAGAGACCACAGCAGCCAGTGCCTAACACCTATCATCCAAATAACAGGAACCATCCGAATTTCAGCTGGAGTAACAATCAGGGAGGCCAGCAACAACCACAACAACAGTATCAGCAGTATCAAGGTCAGCAATATGGAGCTAAACCATTCAATTCTTCTAGTTTTTAGCAGCAGTATGCTCCAAGGCAACCATATCAACCACCAGGTTTTCAACAACCATCTCAGGGAAGTGCTGGGCAATCATCTAATGAAAAATCTGAATTCGAATAATTGAGGCTAATGTGCAAGAGCCAAGCTGTTTCAATCAAGACTCTGGAGAATCAAATCGGTCAGATTGCCAATGCATTGTTGAATAGACCACAGGGAACTCTCCCTAGTGATACGGAAGCTAATCCAGGCAAAAGAGAGGTCAAGGAACATGTAAAGGCAGTTACCTTGCGATCTGGGAAGGTTACGAGTGAGGTTCTGCCAGAAAGTGAAGAAAAAGAGGAAAAAGCTAGTTTGGGGGGAAACGAAGCGGAAAAGCGTGACCATTCGACTGAGAAATCTGTTCTGAAGCAGAATACAGAGAGCAAGGAAGTCTATCCTCCTCCGCCATTCCCTAAACGTCTTCAAAAGCAGAAGCTGGACAAGCAGTTTGCTAAGTTTCTCGAAGTTTTCAAAAAGTTACAAATCAATATACCTTTTGCGGAAGCTCTAGAACAAATGCCGAGCTACGCGAAGTTCATGAAGGGTATTCTATCTCGGAAGTTGAAGCTCGAGGATTTGGAGACCGTCGCTCTAACAGAGGAATGCAGTGCTATCCTACAACAGAAGTTACCTCCTAAACTCAAGGATCCAGGGAGTTTCACCATACCATGCAGTATCGGCAATCTATCTTTCAACAAGTGCTTGTGTGACTTGGGAGCTAGTATTAATCTGATGCCGTTGTCTGTCTTCATGCAACTTGGGCTGCCTGAGCCTAAATCTACTACTATGTCTTTACAGCTGGCTGATAGGTCTGTCACATATCCAAGGGGTATAGTGGAGGATGTTTTGGTTAAAGTGGATAAGCTCATTTTTCCTGCTGATTTTGTTATTCTGGACTTTGAGGAAGACAAGAAGATTCCGATTATCTTGGGAAGACCATTCTTGGCTACAGGCCGTACTTTGATCGATGTGCAGAAAGGAGAGCTTACAATGAGGGTTCAAAATCAGAAGGTCACTTTTAACGTGTTCAAGGCAATGAAATTTCCAACTGAGGAAGAAGAGTGCTTTAAATTGGAGATGGTCGATTCTGTCGTCAATACAGAGATTGAACAATCACTGAAGTCAGATACAGTGGAGAAGGTATTGATTGGGGATTCTGATATCGAAGACGAAAAAAGAGTGGAGCAACTTCAGTTGTTGAATGCACCTCCGTGGAAAAGAAAAATTGATGCGCCATTCAAATCTCTTGGATTAGCAGAGCTGAACAATTCTCAGGAGCAACTTAAACCATCTATGGAAGAAGCTCCTACACTTGAAATCCAACCACTGCAGGATCAATTGAGGTATGGTAAAGTCTACGAGAGCAACAAGCTATATAAGGAGAAGGTTAAGGACTGACATGAAAGAGGGGCGGTGAAACATTCATTTGTGTCTGGTCGGCTAGTTCTGCGTTTCAAGTCTCGCTTCAGATTTTTTCCAGGAAAGCGTAAGTCGAGGTGGTTGGAGCCTATAACGGTTAAATCGGCATTTCCGCATGATGCAATAGAGATTTTCCATAAGTTTCCGGATGAAGCGTTCAAGGTTAATGGTCAGTGGCTGAAGCATGACGTTGGTAATACGGTGAACCGTGAGTCGACGTTCACCGTTCTTGCGACTGGATGAAAAAGGATTCACGTCAAGCTATTGACGTAAAACAAGCGCTTCGTGGGAGGCAACCCACGCAATTGTTATAGTATTATTCTGTGTGATGTTTAAAAAAAAAAAGACGAAAAAAAGTTTGTGTTGTTTCCCCCTAGGATCCATCTGGGATTCAGAGTGAAGTTGATAGGTCCTTTGGGTACTGCTTTCAGAGCCACTGGAGTTGACATCACTTGGCCTACATTTGGAGCTGATTCTGTTTATCCACCACCGGATACACCACCCGAGGAGGGTGGTCCTGCTGATGATTAGGTATTCTCTGCATCTTTCCTTGTTATTACCTTCAATGAGGACATTGAATATTGTAAGTTTGGGGGTGGTAATTAGGGAAGGTTAGTGTGTGTGTCATATAGGTTTCATATTGCATATGTAGTTAGTTCATTCATATCTTTGCATGTTTTTGTCATATAAAGCATTCTGTTTGCATTAGTGTTTTTATCTATTATGTGAGTTCATTTAGTTGCATTTGCATAGCATATTTCATGATCCCTTAGGACTTAACTATTTCTTGGTTGGTGAGTCGATGTTGATAGGAATGAGGTAGTGATGAATAGAGGGTTGATTAAGTTCCTATGAATTGACTTGCATGCCAGAAACAAATTAATTTCATAAGTCTCATTGGTTGCTTTTGGATTTGATCAGACCATGTTTGTTTGGAAGTTAGAATTTAACCACTTGCTTACATTTAGAATGTTCGTCTATTCTCTTGAAATTGAAAGAAGCACTTAAGTCTAAGTTTGGGGGAAAACAGGGATTTCATGCTAGTTGTCAATAAGGCTAGGTGTCAAATGGCTAGTAGCCGGCTCATTGAAAAGATGAGTAGTCTAGGGTGGGATGAGAAAAAGCAAAGCGCACTCATTCCGAAATTGAAAAAAAAAAGAAAAAAAAAGTTGTATTAGTTGTGTTTATGCAAAATTGATCAGGTTGAGCTCTTTAATACTCGAGCAATTAAGTTCTAGGGGACTTTGTGCCTAGTGACCTAAGACTTTTCCGGTCTGGGATCCACTAACCTAACGCTCGCTACATGGCTATTATTGTTTAAGCCTTTTGGGGTCTCAACCATTGCACGGTCAAATAAGCATGTGTGTCGTAATAAAGCATGAATTCCTGTCTAGCTAAAGTGGTCTGAGGTGTCTTTAAGTGGTTTCTTGTGTCTAGAGTTCATTCTGTTTATAAGCTTGTGGTTGTTTTGGTGAAGAATAGGATATGGTCTTGGTTTAGTTTGGGAGTATATTGATGAGCATTGCACACACTCACGTTTCTGTGTTTGTTTGTTAGTATAAGGGGATTTGTTCGAACTCTGTTTGAAAGATTGCATTCCTTGAGATGTTGGCTTGTTGATTGGTTATGGTTAGTTTGAGGGGATCGTTTGCATTTTCATATTAGTTTCATTCATGCATTGTATTATATATATGTAGTGAGTCTGTTTATGCTTGAGGACAAGCATCGGATTAAGTTTGGGGGTGTGATAAGTGGATTTCATATCTACTTGGAACACCCAAAATCGGCTTAAATTGATCGTTTGTTCTCAAGTACATGGTGTTTTTGATGTGTTTTGTGTAAGTGTATGCAGGGTTGCTTCGTCAGCAGTGTGGTGATGTTTCTAGGGTTATGTGGTGCTATTTGATCATTGTTGAAGAAGCCAAGAGGTTGCGGAGTTGAAGAGATCATGAATTGTTAAGGAAAAAGCAAAAGGAAGAAATTGACAGAAGGTCAGGCGTGCCCACCCCTTCCAAGCGCGTCCGCGCCCTAGGTGAAGTTCCTTCCAAGCGCACCCGCGCCCTACAAGCGCGCCCACCCCTGAAACATTCTGGAAAAAGGCAAGTTCTACTAAGAAAAGGAAACAGCAGATGACCAGTCAACTATATGGCCTATATAAACTATTGGTGGACGATTTTTAAGAGATAGATTGTCATATATACAACCATATACTTATCTATATATTCATCCACCGGTGAAGAGAACAAGAAGACGACTGATTACGAAGATCTACTTTTCAATTTATCTTTGTATTCTTCTAATTAGGCGATACTTTGGATTCTCGTTTGTTCTTTCATAAACCCTAGCACTTTTATTCAGTATTCTAGACTTATTATTATCATGTTTTCATCAGAACCCACGATGATGAAAGGTTCGAGTATGAACTAATCGTTGTCGTGGGATTCTAATGGATTTATTTATGGATTTTAGTAGTTAATCGTTTTAAAGATGTGTGTGTGATGGCTAATTGATAACCTAGTTTGGTTGTGCTTATTCTTCTTGGATGCATAGATAACATCTAAGTTGTTTGTTAATCTCTATTGAATGCGAAAGTGGATATAGAGGTTTAGAACTTGCCATGCTAGCATAGGTTTATGTATGTTTGTCATGCATGATTCGTAGGTGATTTTAACCATCTTACCTGCCCTATGTAATCTGAATGGATAACTTGCTCGTTAAACCGTTATGTTTTCAAATCTTATAGACATATAGGGTCTAAGCATAATTAGTGTCTGCCCAACTTCTATCTCTTTTGTGGATGTTGAGTGGTTTGGTATACGTATACTGAAAGGTAGCGTGTACTGATTTCGTGTTATCCGATTAGTTATCACAACTGTCACATGCATTGATTAAAGACAAAAGGTTCTAGATGAAGTATATAATGAAGTTAGGATCCCATGTTTTATTCTCATAAGTAATTCAACAACAATCTTTAGTTTAATATAGTCTTGGTAATTTGTTTAGATAATTTAGTTAAACAAAACACAAACTTTGAAACTTGTCTTAGCATTGAACAATAGCCATACATTGTTGCATAAGTGCATAACTATAGTAACCAAAGCAGTCTCTGTGGGAATGAACTCTACTTTCATATATTACTTTTTGACCGCGTACGCTTGCGTGATTTTGTACGAACAGTTTCGAAGATTGAAACCGGGTCATAAATCGGGTCAACGGGTCGGGAAGAACAAAAACGGGTCGGGAAGAACAACCCGGAAATTTTCCAGAATCCGGCGACAATTCCAGATTCCGGCGAGCCAAAAACACATCAGAATTTGGGGCTTTTTGTACGAAAACACTCCTTATTAACTCAACAGAACATTCCGACCAAAACAAACCAAAAACACAGCCGGAATCCCAATCCCGATCAAAATCCGACGACCTCAAACAAATTTTCCGATCTCACTAAATCGTACATGAAACTCTACGTTCTTTATGTTAAAATGAAGCTAAGAACACATACAACAAAAGCCCTCTATAAAAAACAATGTCAGATCATTCATATGAACGGACTATTCAAAAGAAAAATCGGGCAAAAACCCTAAAATCGAAAATCTCAAAATCGAACATAAACATGAAATTAAAGCATGGATTCCTACTCATTAGAACCCTAGGAACATGTTAGAAGCAATCAATTGAACGGAGAATCAAAAGAATGAAAAACCCCAAATTTCATATGAACCCTAATTTAATTCGAATATTGAAAAATTCATAATAAATCGAAACATTACCAGATGATGATATGGTTTGAAGATTCTGAAACTAGAGATCAAGTGCTTTGATTTGAGTACTTGAACTTGATATTTGGATTTCAATAACACCTTCAAAATTGATTTTGATTTTCGAGAACACGAAGAACACGGTTCAGGAATTTTTATATTTTTGTAAATATGAAATACGGATTATACGAAGGATAATGTACGACTCGTCTTTTTATACTTAGTGGAAAATAATACCCCAAACGACATTTTTGGATCGATATCGATCCACTGGATCGCTTTAAACCTTTAATAAAGTAAATTTCACGTTTTATGAGGTGATAACTATCCACAAAGACTGATAGTTATCCATATCAATACATATCATTTATATAACGAATGCTCAAGAATACAGGGCTGTAATAGATGTATTATTGATATGAACGATATATCAATCACCCTAAACAACTAGGGTTCGGAATAATTTTTCTTTCTTTGAATAAAACATATACTATTGATAGTATCGGGTAATAAGGAATATAATGATACGAATAAATCTTCCAATAATGATTCGGATACGAAAGACGAAGGAATAATAATGATGTACAAATTTTCAACGGGGCCCTTGAATTTTCAAAACGGGGCTCAAAACTGAAGATATTTCTAAATGAAAAGATATTCGAAAGGGGATTTCGACACATCAATTAACATACTATTACTCAATAACCTTAATCATTAAGACTCCAAATACTCCACATAAATTATTTTACTCATAAAATATAATTTATATTATTAATAAATTTCACGGATATTACATCCTTCCCCCCTTAATAGGATTCTGTCCTCAGAATCAGATCAAGGAAACAACTGGGGATACCTCTCTAACATATCACTTTCCAACTCCCAGGTAGACTCTTCCACCTTAGGATCCCTCCACAAAACTCTTACTAATGCTACGGTCTTATTCCTTAACACTTTCTCCCTACAATCCAATACCTGAGTTGGTCGTTCTACATAAGACAAATCTGACTGGACCTCTATGGATTCATATTCTATTATATGGTTCGAATCTGGTCGATACTTCTTAAGAATTGCTACGTGAAACACATTATGAACGTGCTGCATGTGCGGGCGTAAGGGCAACTCGTAAGCTACTTCCAATCTTGAAAGATAATAGATTAGCGTAAATTAGCACTAATAGAGTTTAATAGAAGTGTACCTGCCACCACATCGGTGTCTCTCACTGCTTCCCTCATTGCCATGTTATAGGTTCTGGCTAGCGGCTGAACATCAACAGCTGGAGGTGCCTCTATAGCTCGAATCATGTTGTTCACGGGTGCTGGTGCTCTGCAATCCTTAATCATATGACCTGGTTCCTTGCATCGGTGACACACAATACCTATCTTGCAATCTCTGGCATAATGACCCTTCTGGTTACATTTAAAACACGTGACGCTCGATCGGTTGCATACTCCTGGATGTCTTTTCCCGCATGTCTTACATTCTGGTAGTGGGGGTCTAGAAACTCCCTGCTGATTGTTGGCTGGTAAATGATTGTCTTGCCTTGTATTCCCGGTATCTGGTTCCTTAAAACTTGAACTCCTATCGGGCTGGAATCCTGGTTTCTTATTCGACTGACCTTGTGAACTTCCCTGTTGCTGTCCCTTATCAGATGTCCCTATCTTCCTTTTCTTATTCTCTTTCTCTCTCATGTATGAATCACTCTCTGCTTCCGCAATCATTGCCTTCTGAACCACTGCCGCATAGGTGTCCAACTCCAGAATGGCTAACTTACTACGAATCCATGACCTCAGTCCCTGTTGGAACCTCTTGGCCTTCTTCTTCTCCGTGTCAACGTATGTCGGAACGAACCTAGACAATTCAGTAAACTTGGTCTCGTACCGAGGAACAATCATACTACCTTGTTTTAACTCTAAAAATTTCAACTCCATCCGGTCTCGCATATAATCAGGAAAATACCTTTCTAAAAACAACTCTCTAAACCTTTCCCACGTAATTAATCCCTCAGGTTCCATAGCCCTACTCGTTTCCCACCAATAACTTGCTTCACTCTTCAGAAAATAACTAGCGTACTCTATTTTCTTTTCTTCCGTTACCTCTATTGAGGTAAAAGCCTTCTCTATTTCCTTTAACCATGCCTTTGCCTCAACTAGGTCTGCAGATCCTTTGAATTCCGGAGGTTTCGCTGCTTGAAATGCTTTAAATGTAACTACAGGTGTTGCCTGCTGGTGCTGTTGCTGATGCTGCTGCTGCTGCTGCTGCTGAAGTAGCTGTTGTTGAATATGTTGTTGTTGTTGTTGTTGTGCTAGGGTAGCAGTTTGCTGAGTAAGAGTATTCAAAAGCTGTATTACAATAGAATCTATGTGACCCGTTGGAGGTGAATTCTGTTGACCTTCTTGGTCAGAGGAATCATTTGCACGGGTACTTCGTCTAGGAGGCATATTACTGATAAATAAACAATAATTGGTTTAATCAAATAATTCATAAGTAGAAGAAAAGAGAAAACAATTGATAGAACCAAGGTTTACAAATTTTCAACGGCGTAAAAAGATCCTCGTTGTATCAAGTAGAATGACAATTATAGTGCTGAAAATGAATAACAAGAGAATAATAATAGTTCTGCAAAAGGTGATTATCATATATATATATATATATACATCTGATACAAGCGTAGAACACTTTCAAAAGTAAAGTATGTCATAGCTGAACTACAACTGCCGATCAACAGTACAACAATCAAAATTACAACCACAACCCAAGGCGATACTATAAGCCCGGTGCACTGCTGGTACTATACTATGCATCTATATACTATCCACTGGAAATCCATACATCCACATGACATCCAACTTTATTTAATCCTGCTCATGGATCATCATCTCTAGTCCTCCATAACGCTGGTCCGGCAACCTCTCCAATCTCCCTCACCGCATAGTCCAATATCTCTCTCAACCCTGCCACAGTCTCTCCCTCTCGGCTAGAAGCTAGTCCCTGCAACCTCGGCTCTACTAATGTCCTCGTAACCCTAAGTCTCATCTGAATCTCTCCTATCTGGCCTCTGAGTCTATCCCTCTCTTGGGCTACGGCTGCTTCTGACGAACGAGTCCCTCTCATCTCCAATACATGTCTATAGAAATACTCCCTTTCCCCTCTCACCCTCTGATACTCATGATGTGGAACTGGTGGCTGAGAAAGCTGGTACAAAGGTCCGGAAACTGATGCCTGAGACACTGGTGCTGGTGCTATGCGTCGAAGTGGAACGGGCAAAGTATATGATCTCTCCTGACTTCAGCATGTCCAGGCTGGGGTCGTATCGGCCGCGATGGTCATGCTCTCTCTCTCCTGGTACATGTCTCTCCTCTATCGTATGCTTTGACGGGTCTGAATCTGAACTAGATCTAGGGGGCTGCAATTATATAACCACATTCAATTACCACGCATATTATTCCTAATTGACCTTCTATAGACTTTAAGTGAATTTCTAACTCTCTACGTTATCCTGGACCCTAAGTCCTAACTTGTTTCAAATGCCATAACCTGTCGCTCTGATACCAACCTGTGACCCCCTCCAAACCCGGGGCACAGGTCTGGGGAGTCACTCGATCAACGAAACACAATAAACCTGGATATAACACATGCATAATCATATAATAACATAAAACACCCCTTAACCAAGACCGCGTTCAGATTATGGCATTGAACAAGCTTCAAAGTTATTACAAACCAGTTTTCGGAGTTATTAATATTACACAACTTAAAGTTCAAAGCTAGACGTCTAGTCTAACTAACAAAATAGACAATACCCAACCAATGACAACCACTCGAGGTGGTCTCCTAGCTGCTGGAGAACTATCGCTCGCGTTGTGTCTGCTCATATTCTCTCTTCACTAGAATAGGGTTAAAAAAACAAGTATGAGCAACAAGTGCTCAACAAGCATAATATATATCAATCACAGTTCCATAATGAAAGGAAGATCACAATTATCTGAATCAACAAGGTTTAAGCCAAACATAAGCTTTTTTAACAATCTCAATGGAAGTAAAAGGGATTAGAATTGGACTTCTACATTTTTCAAATCAAAAGGTTGAGCTGCTGATCAGTCACGCATCAACCCCGGACTTGCTTATAGCAAAGTCCTCCACTAGGATCCATGGCCATCTTGGCCTTAAATTATTTCCGACCATTATTGGTCCCATTTTTTAAAAACATGCCAATTCTATCACAGAGTATAAGCAATAACATGCATCATAAGATAAGTACACAATGACAAAGTATAATAGTTGCAAAAGAGCTTCAACTATTCAATATCAAATGAAATCCGAGAAATAGATTCGGAATGGTTTCAACGTAGGTAAGTACACAATGAAAAGGTATAATAGTTGCAAAAGAGCTTCAACTGCTCAATATCAAATAAAGTCCGAGAAATAGATTCGGAATGGTTTCAACGTAGGTAAGTACACAATGAAAAGGTATAATAGTTGCAAAAGAGCTTCAACTGCTCAATATCAAATGAAGTCCGAGAAATAGTTTCAGAATGGTTTCAACGTAGGTAAGTACACAATGAAAAGGTATAATAGTTGCAAAAGAGCTTCAACTGCTCAATATCAAATGAAGTCCGAGAAATAGATTCGGAATGGTTTCAATGGTACAACGTACTCATTTAAGAAGTCAACAATGCTTATCGTCAATTTAAACTGAATTGAAGGTGGAGGTTTCTGATATCCAACATGATTGTGGATTAATCAACGAATTAGGAATATTCAAGAAAATAGCATCAGTTGCTCAAATACGGGTAGGGATTGAATAATTTGAATTGTTCTGATGGTAACATGCATAATCATTGGAAACAATATCAATATAATCAACAAGTAATCGCACAGATACTTGCCTGGTCTACGTAGCTGACTTCGGTCTATCTCGCTTACTCTACCTTCTCCTTTCCCTTTCCCTTGCCTCGGGAACTCGATTCTATAATAAACAACTCACAATAATAAGTCTAACTATCCTCATTCTACCTTCGACATATACTCGTAGCCATTTTAAGTCTAAACAAGTAATCGGGTACTTAACAGCATTTACCGAACGCTCGTTCTATTTTACGAAAATAAAAACTCAGACACTAGCCCTTATACGAAGCATTTACGGACAATAAAACACATTACTCAACTCATATAAACCATATAGCACTTATAAACATTTTTAAAACAATATTCGATGCTCATTTGAATTTAAATAAGTCACAAATAATTTTTAAATCAAAAATTGGATTATTAATCCCAATATAAGTATTTAAAATCAATTAAATCAATTAATATAAAATTAATTGACATTTTCCAAACACTCAAACTATTTTTAAATAATTAAATCAAGCTAGAAAATAATTAAACTTAATTTAAATTAATTAAATCTAATTAATAATTAATTAATAAGAATTAACTGATTAATAAACTAAATCAATTAATCAAATAAATTAATTATTAATAAAAAATAATTAATATAATTAAATTTAATAAGTTTTCGAATTTAAAGAAATAAATATAATTTTTTAGATTTTTCTGAATTTAAAAATGTATTTTTAAAATAAAAATACGATTTTTATAAATATTTAAATTATTTTCGAATTATTTTTAAAAATAAAATCCAAAAATTGTTTTATGAAAATGAATTAGGGTTTCGAAGATTGAAACCGTGTCATAAATCGGGTCAACGGGTCGGGAAGAACAAAAACGGGTCAGGAAGAACAACCCGGAAATTTTCCAGAATCCGACGACAATTCCAGATTCCGGCGAGCCAAAAACACATCAGAATTTGGGGCTTTTTGTACCAAAACAATCCTTATTAACTCAACAATACATTCCGACCAAAACAAACCAAAAACACAGCCAGAATCCCAATCCCGATCAAAATCCGACGACCTCAAGCAAATTTTCCGATCTCACTAAATCATACATGAAACTCTACGTTCTTTATGTTAAAATGAAGCTAAGAACACATACAACAAAAGCCCTCTATCAAAAACAATGTCAGATCATTCATATGAACGGACTATTCAAAATAAAAATCGGGCAAAAACCCTAAAATCGAACATAAACATGAAACTAAAGCATGGATTCCTACTCATTAGAACCCTAGGAACATGTTAGAAGCAATCAATTGAACGGAGAATCAACAGAATGAAAATCCCAAAATTTCATATGAACCCTAATTTAATTCGAATATTGAAAAAATCATAATAAAGCGAAACATTACCAGATGATGATATGGTTTGAAGATTCTGAAACTAGAGATCAAGAGCTTTGATTTGAGTACTTGAACTTGATATTTGGATTTCAATAACACCTTCAAAATTGATTTTGATTTTCAAGAACACGAAGAACACGGTTCAGGAATTTTTATATTTTTGTAAATATGAAGTACGGATTATACGAAGGATAATGTACGATTCGTCTTTTTATACTTAGTGGAAAATTATACCCCAAACGACATTTTTGGATCGATATCGATCCACTGGATCGCTTTAAACCTTTAATAAAGTAAAGTTCACGTTTTATGAGGTGATAACTATCCACAAAGACTGATAGTTATCCATATCAATACATATCATTTATATAACGAATGCTCAAGAATACGGGGCTATAACAGATGTATTATTGATAGGAACGATATATCAATCGCCCTAAACAACTAGGGTTCAGAATAATTTTTCTTTCTTTGAATAAAACAAATACTATTGATAGTATCGGGTAATAAGGAATATAATGATACGAAGAAATCTTCCAATAATGATTCGGATACGAAAGACGAAGGAATAATAATGATGTACAAATTTTCAACGGGGCCCTTGAATTTTCAAAACGGGGCTCAAAACTGAAGATATTTCTAAATGAAAAGATATTCGAAAGGGGCTTTCGACACATCAATTAACATACTATTACTCAATAACCTTAATCATTAAGAGTCCAAATACTCCACATAAATTGTTTACTCATAAAATATAATTTATATTATTAATAAAGTTCACGGATATTACATAACATCTCGAAAGTTAGATTATTCCAAAACACACCAAGCTCTCACAAGGAGACGATAAACAAAACCCAAATAAATTGGGAACAAAACTCATCAAGATGAGGTTTAATTAAACAAACAAAACAAATTAAAAGGACATAAATCCTTACCAAGAAGGAGAATTATTGGAAAAAAACAAGAATAAACCAAAGAAATTAATTGATTTGGGGCTTTCCAGCGGGGAAATCCGATGGAAGCCCTTACGACTGCTACGAAAAAAGGAGGTTGTGTGAAGGAGGGAGAGAGGAGAGGTAGGGTTTCGTCATGACTTAATTACTTAACTACTTAGGAGTGATTTTGCTAACAAAACTGCTAGAAATATCTCATTATATTATTATTTGGATGCATGTGCATTGTAATTATTTATACCTCAGAATCTTTAACATATTTTAAGTATTAGATTTGTATGACAGGCAAATAGCAGTTGATCTTTCACTTAACTTGTAAGAAATATTCTAAAAGACGGAAATCAGCATTAGTTGATAGAGGTACCTTGTAGTGATTGATCGGATTGATTAGTCAAACTAATAATTAGAGGCAGTTTAATTTAATAAATAATAATTGAAGGAATTTACGGATGAGCGGAAGCGTGATATAACATTTATTCCGTAAAAACCATGTATCGCACATATAGAAAAATATATAAAATGAAAGAGCGGAGGAATCGTAACCATACCTTGAAAATCGAAGCTTTATAAAAATGGATTCTAGAAGTTGCTCCTCAGAGTGTGAAGCACTCTACCGGTATCCACCAAGAATAATCCTTCGATGAAGCTTTTTATAAAACTAAGCTTTTATAAAAATGGAGTTTTTCTTCTTTTGAGAGAGAGAGAGAGATGAAGAAGAAGAGGGTGTCAACTAGGTTTTCACAAAAACTCAAGTCCTTTAGAATGAACTATCTCATTCTATTTATAGGGCTCTCCTAGGGTTTTTTAATATATCTTTATATATATATATATTAACCCCCACACTTTATCTTATAAAATGCTTTAATAATAATTAAAACTATTTTAATCATTATTTCCATTTCTAAACTATTTAGAAAATAACTTGCTCTCTCAAAATACCTTCATCAATAAATTAATCTTTTATGGTGTGACCCTGTAGGTTCAATATTAAGCCGGTAGTAGAAATAAATAATAATAAACTTTTATTTATTATTTATATGAATTCTAATAATTCATTAAATATAATTAACTGATTAATTATATTTATTCTACATCGTGAGTGATGCTTCTCAATGTTGGGTTTCATTGTAAAAACGCAACGCAAAACAGTCGTAAAATAATAAAATTTACGAAACCCTAACGCAGGATCCATGTATAAGTTGTGACTGATTATGGAGAAACGAAATCATACTAGTTAAGAGCTTTACGAATTCTGTAAGATGGAGGTCCTAGATTGCAATCACCACACAACCCTTGCGTCAAGATCTGTGTCTCTAAATCGTCCACAAGAACGTCCGATCGTCCAACGATCCAAGGAGCAGGTACTAGCCAAATAAAACTGCCTTCTCTCTCTCTAGCCTCTCTTTGATATTAGAGAAAAACGAATTATCTGAACCAACCCTAAAACTATACATCATTATGTATATATAGGGCAGAGAGATTGGGCCTAACCCTAATTAGCTTGGGCTTCAACTAAACCAAACTGATTTGGGTTTTTAATGAATTAAATTCGAAATACAATTTAATTAACTAAGTCCAACTTAATTAATTAATTAACCAATTTCGAATTTATAATTATTTAATTTAAATCTGATATTTAAATTAAAACTCCTTTTAAAACGTTCTTATTGTGTAACCCTTTAGGTTATTATTACGTTGGCAATAATTTCAATATCCAATAACAAAATATAAACAATGAGCGGCATCTAGTAATACATCATTGCTACCCAAGTAATAATAATAATTGGTGATCCAATTAAACCTTTCGTGATTAATGTTTCCGTGTAATATAATCCCTTTAACCAAATATTATAGATTAAACTCGAGGCATGTATTTAGTCATCCTCTTCAATGCTTAATCCGGGTTTCCTTGATCAATGAGTAAACTATTAAAACAAATCAATATTTGAGCATGGCCATGCATTTTCATAGTCTCACTCAATCAAGAGGCCAATAATATCTCCCCTAATAATAGGAGGGTTAAATCCTTTATCTATCATTCATATTTCTCATATGACTCATGATATACCCGATGTTCACTTTTATCATCACCCGGTCAAAGGTAACTTTTAATGTCGTCAAAGTATATTAATCCTCGTATAGAAATATAATGATCTCAAGTCTAAGGATCATTACACCATTATCACTGTGAGTCTTTCTTATGACTTTATTAAACATGAAGAATCTCACTGTGGGTCTGTCCAGTACCATGTACTCCTACATGTACCTATGCATTGACTTTAGTATCTCCATACTTATAACCAATGAGATGTGGTTATCTGTCAATCAACATATTAGTCTATTTATGTATTATTATTGTCCTATATTTAATAATACTCGACTAGGGACCTTTTAAGAATATGATATATTATATAATCTCAAGTTCAAGTCATGTACTTAAACTATATAATGTGTATCATGATTCTAAGGACATTTATTATGCTAACAAATATATCGCAGTAATTAAAGTCATAATAAATACGTTTATTGAATAATCAAATGACATAAAGGTTTATTAAAAAAGACAATGTATTGCCTCTAGGGCACCTACACTAACAATCTCCCACTTGCACTAAAGCCAATCACCTATGTATCTAATACCCATGGAACTAGTATGACCGTCGTGCTTCTGCTGCGACAAGCCTTTGGTCAGTGGGTCTGCAATGTTATCATTTGTGTGCACTTTACATATGTGTATGTCACCCCTTTCATTGATCTCTCGAATAAGGTGATATCTTCTGAGTATATGCTTGGCTCGGGAGTGAGATCTAGGTTCTTTAGCCTGTGCAATGGCTCCATTATTATCGCTGTACAAGTCTATGGGATCTGCAATCGATGGAACCACTCCCAATTCAGTAATGAATTTTCGAATCCAAACTGCTTCTTTAGCTGCTTCACAAGCTGCAATGTACTCAGCCTCCATTGTAGAATCAACTACTGTCTCTTGCTTTGAACTCTTCCAGCTTACAGCACCTCCATTTAGACAAAACACAAAACCAGACTGTGATACAGTATCATCCTTGTCTGTTTGGAAACTTGCATCGGTGTAACCTTTTACAACCAGTTTCTCCTCTCCTCCATACACCAAGAATGAATCTTTAGTCCTTTTCAGGTACTTTAGAATATTCTTGACTGCCGTCCAGTGACCTTCACCTGGATTAGACTGGTATCTGCTCGTCATGCTCAAAGCATACGAAACATCGGGGCGAGTACACACCATTGCATACATGATAGATCCAATTGCTGAGGCATATGGAACTTTACTCATGCGGTCCTTCTCATCCAATGATTTCGGACACTGATCTATAGAGATCGTTATCCCTTGAGACACGGGGACATATCCCCTTTTTGCATTTTGCATACCAAAACGATGCAAAACCTTATCAATGTATGTACTCTGACTTAGACCGATCATCCTTCTAGATCTATCCCTATAGATCCTCATTCCTAGAATGTAGGATGCATCTCCTAAGTCTTTCATAGAGAAGTTGCTCCCTAACCATGTCTTAACAACCTTTAGAGTAGGTATGTCATTCCCCATTAGTAGTATATCATCAACATATAATACTATGAATGCCACATGGCTCCCACTAACCTTCTTGTAAACACAAGGTTCATCTTCGTTTTGAACAAAACCATACTCCTTGACTGTTTCATCAAAACGGATATTCCATCTCCTAGAGGCTTGCTTCAATCCATAAATGGATCGACATAATTTACATACCTTGCCAACATTCCTTGGATCGACAAAACCTTCAGGCTGTGTCATGTACACTTCCTCTTCAAGGCTTCCATTAAGGAAGGCTGTTTTGACATCCATTTGCCAGATTTCATAATCATGGAATGCTGCAATGGCAAGCAAAATCCTTATGGACTTGACCATAGCCACTGGTGAGAAAGTCTCATCATAGTCAATACCATGAATTTGTTTGAAACCTTTTGCAACCAGCCTTGCTTTATAGGTCTGAACATTTCCATCCATGTCAGTTTTCTTCTTGAAAACCCATTTGCACCCTATGGGTTTTACCCCTTCAGGTGGATCAACCAAAGTCCATACTTGGTTTTCGTACATGGAATCCATCTCGGATTTCATGGCTTCTAGCCATCTCTTAGAGTCTGGACTGTTCATAGCATCTTGGTATGTGAAAGGCTCATCTTCATCTATGAGCATCAATTCACCACATTGAGTTAAGAGAAATCCATATCTCTCTGGCTCATGGCGAATTCTACCAGATCTACGAACAACCTGTGTTTGTTGAGCATTATTATTATCCTGCTCTTGTTCCACCTCAGGTTCAATGTTATTTTCTGGTTCTCGATCTTCATCGAGATCTATAGTTCTCCCACTGTTTCTTTTGGAAACAAAATCTCTTTCCATGAAGACAGCATCTCGAGCAATGAACACTTTCTGCTCAGAAGGACTATAAAAATAATACGCCTTTGTTTCATTAGGGTATCCCACAAAATTGCATTCTTCGGATTTAGGTCCAAGCTTGTCAGATACTTGACGTTTCACAAACGCCTTGCATCCCCAAACTTTCATAAAGCTCATGCCTGAACGTTTCTCCATCCATATCTCATATGGAGTCTTTTGAACCTTCTTAGTAGGAACACGGTTAAGTGTGAAAGCCGTTGTTTCTAGAGCATAACCCCAGAAACTAATTGGAAGATCTGCATGACTCATCATCGATCACACCATGTCCAACAAGGTGCGATTTCTCCTCTCTGAAACTCCATTCCATTGAGGTGTACCTGGCGGAGTGAGTTGTGATACAATACCATACTCCTTTAAATATTCTTTAAATTCAGTGCTTAAGTATTCATCCCCACGATCAGATCGTAAGATCTTAATACTTGCACCTCCGCCAATTTGCTTCTCTACTTCAGCCTTGTATTCTTTGAACTTTTCAAAAGAATCGGATTTATTCTTCATAAGATATACATATCCATATCTACTGAAATCATCAGTAAATGTTATGAAGTAGTAGCCTCCTCTAGCCATCACACGCATTGGGCCACATACATCACTATGTATTAGCTCCAGACGTTCAGTGGCCCTCTTACCCTTACCAGTGAAAGGGGCTTTAGTCATCTTACCAAGCAAACAAGACTCGCATTCTAGGTATGATTCAAAATCAAACTTATCCAAGTATCCATCCTTATGTAATTTGGATATGCGTTTCTCATTTATATGGCCTAGACGACAATGCCAGAGGTATGTTTGATTTGAGTCATTAACTTTAAGTCGTTTGTTTTCTATATTATAGACAGGATTATCTAAGTCAAGAACATATAAACCATTAAACAAACGTGCAACACCATAGGTTAAATCATTCAAAGCAAAAGAGCAACTGTTGTTCTTTATTGTAAACGAAAAACCTTTCTTGTCCAAACAAGAAACAGAAATAATGTTTCTGCAAATCGCAGGCACGTAAAAACAGTTCTCTAGTTCTAAAACAAGCCTAGAGGGCAAAGATAAATAATAAGTTCCTACAGCTAAAGCAGCAACTCTTGCTCCATTGCCAACTCGTAGGTCCACTTCTCCGTTAGCCAATGTCCTACTTCTCTGCATTTCCTGCACATTTAAACAAATGTGAGAAGCACATCCAGTATCCAATACCCAAGATGTAGAAGTAGACAGATTGACTTCTATAACATATATACCTGAAGTAGAAGCTTGATCAACCTTCTTCTTCTTCAGATCCTCCAAGTAAACTGAACAGTTTCTCTTCCAGTGACCAGTTTTCTTACAGTAGTGACATTCACCCTTAGCAACACCACCTTTAGGCTTGAAAGCCTGTTTGGGACCTGACTTTGGCTTGGGTGCAGAATCAGATCCAGTCTTCTTCTTACCCTTCCACTTGCCTTTCCCTTTCGCCTTACCTTTATTGCCCACCATCAGTATGGGAGCAGGTTCAGCTGCCTTCATGTTGGTCTCATATGTTCTCAACATAGCCAACAATTCAGTAGGTGTTTTGTCAAATTCATTCATATTGTAGTTCACAACAAACTGAGTGAATTTGTTGTTCAAAGAATTCATGATAAGGTCAATACCAGTTTCCGGTCCAACCGGGAAACCCAAAGTTTCAAGGTACTCAATGTAACCAATCATCTTCAGAACATGTGGTCCAACTGGTTCACTTGCCCCTTGTTTGCAATTAAAAAGTGACTTACTCGTGTTGATCCTTTCTTGACGAGTTTGGCTTGCAAACATGCTTTGCAAGTGTTCATAGATAGTATATGCATCCATATGCACATGCTGTCTTTGAAGCTCAGCACTCATAGTTGCCAACATAAGACATGCAACATCATTTGCATCATTCTCATCCTTTGTGTGGGCCGCTTGTTCCTCAACAGTAGCGCCCTCAGGAAGGGGACCTGGCGGAGGGATGTCAATGACATGAAGCTTGCGCTCCTGCCTGAGGACAATCCTCAAATTCCTCTGCCAGTCTAGGAAGTTGTTTCCTCCTGTCAGTTTATCCTTCTCAAGGATTGATCGTACGGATAGTGTGTTTGTGTTATTTGCCATTTCTACAAAGATAAAAGCACAAAATAAACATTAGATTGTCTGAGTTATCAATTATTATGTTCAAATGATTATGATATATTCATAATATATCTCCCACTATTTTTATCAAATTAATAGCCCTTACTATTAATTCGGAAAGTATATCGCATAATTCTTTCTAGTGAGCCAAGATCCATATTTCGTCATGTTCTAAGTCAACCACTGGAAGTCCTTAAAAATGATTATTTAGGTAGACAACAGTTGTCAATTATATCACATATAATTCTTGGATAGTTTGGCGAACAACGATTGATCTTATCTATCTAATAGATTTTTAACCAAACTCTATGCTTCTAAGTTCATAATAGTTGAATATAACCGTTTATTTTCACCTTATTATGACGACTCAGTTAAGTTAGACCCAATGATACAACGGCCGAATATAACCGTTTATATTCGTCGCATCTCACCACGATAGATAGGAGTCCCCTGCCACTGACAGCCCTTCCCCTTATCGATCTAGGATTCGATGAATGTTCATTCATTGGAAAGCATCCGATTAAAACTTAATATTTTGTTAAGTGGTTTAGAAAATTTATAACGATCATGATCACATCATAAAGAGATCCTCAATTTTTCCTTGAACCAAATATTTCATATTGACATCTTAAATTGTTCATTTCCTAGGTAGATGGAGGATACCAATGGTCACGCTTAAAACCCATCAACCTTACGAATACGCATATCCGCTTTTGTCAGAAAATCCCAATTTTTAGATATCAGAAATCCATATTTAATTCCGTGCTTTAAAAATCCATATTTCATAAACACAAGAATCTCATGATCGTTTTTAATATTTGAATCGTTACAGATTTTATCTTGTTTAAACATGGCAAGCATGGCATGGGTGATGTATCTAATACATGCATACATCATTAATCTAATTAAAGCATGCATCTTCTACTCTATACATACATTCCATACATCATATGTAAAGTGCGTAAAGTAAATGTGTAATGGTTATGGCTCAATCCTATGTGATCCTTTTTCAAGCTAATGAAAAGATCAAGGTCAATCTATGGTGGTTATATCTAACTATTACAAAATCTTCTCCATTGCTTCCATTGAATCCTTAGTCTTCAATGCTTCCAAATCCTCCATGGATGATTACAATGAAAGCTATACTAAGGAACTTACAAAGGAACTCGAGTTACATTCGAGATAAAATATTACAAGGAATGAAGACGACATGCAAGTCGTATTTAGAAACCAAACCAACATTAAAACAAAAACCTCTATCCTATAGGTCAATAAGCCATAACCATCCACCATGCTCATATAAACAATTAATGACATGACATATCATATAAGGATGACATACTGTTTATTACTTTTCATGATCCAATCATGAATAATAAATAAACAAAGCATATGTCACAAGCACAAATTAAAACAAAGCCCTAACCCGCGGCAGCGCGCCCCCCGATGGCGGAAAATTTTGCAAAATCATGTATCAGAATACAAGCAAAATCATGTATCAGTATACAATTCCAGAAGCATGTATCAGTATACACACGACCCAAATCCCGGTTACCAGAAACATGTATCAATATACACATAACCCTAATCTCAGCAAATAGATCGTATCCAAATACATCTATCCGACCGTTTATATCATTATACAAACTAAACAACATACATATCATAACAGATCGCATATAGATGAGTCATGGCAGATTCTAAACATACTAGTATCATCATATCAGATTATATACATATTCATTATATCAATCATATAACATAACTGTATCATGGCAGATTCATCAAACATGCATACTCGTAAAAATACAGTAAACATGTAACCAAATCAGCCCCTCATACACGTAGCTCTGATACCATTGTTGGGTTTCATTGTAAAAACGCAGCGAAAAACAGTCGTAAAATAATAAAATTTACGAAACCCTAACGCAGGATCCATGTATAAGTTGTGACTAATTATGGAGAAACGAAATCATACCAGTTAAGAGCTTTACGAATTCTGTAAGATGGAGGTCCTAGATTGCAATCACCACACAACCCTTGCGTCAAGATCTGTGTCTCTAAATCGTCCACAAGAACGTCCGATCGTCCAACGATCCAAGGAGCAGGTACTAGCCAAATAAAACTGCCTTCTCTCTCTCTAGCCTCTCTTTGATATTAGAGAAAAACGAATTATCTGAACCAACCCTAAAACTATACATCATTATGTATATATAGGGCAGAGAGATTGGGCCTAACCCTAATTAGCTTGGGCTTCAACTAAACCAAACTGATTTGGGTTTTTAATGAATTAAATTCGAAATACAATTTAATTAACTAAGTCCAACTTAATTAATTAATTAACCAATTTCGAATTTATAATTATTTAATTTAAATCTGATATTTAAATTAAAACTCCTTTTAAAACGTTCTTATTGTGTAACCCTTTAGGTTATTATTACGTTGGCAATAATTTCAATATCCAATAACAAAATATAAACAATGAGCGGCATCTAGTAATACATCATTGCTACCCAAGTAATAATAATAATTGGTGATCCAATTAAACCTTTCGTGATTAATGTTTCCGTGTAATATAATCCCTTTAACCAAATATTATAGATTAAACTCGAGGCATGTATTTAGTCATCCTCTTCAATGCTTAATCCGGGTTTCCTTGATCAATGAGTAAACTATTAAAACAAATCAATATTTGAGCATGGCCATGCATTTTCATAGTCTCACTCAATCAAGAGGCCAATAATATCTCCCCTAATAATAGGAGGGTTAAATCCTTTATCTATCATTCATATTTCTCATATGACTCATGATATACCCGATGTCCACTTTTATCATCACCCGGTCAAAGGTAACTTTTAATGTCGTCAAAGTATATTAATCCTCGTATAGAAATATAATGATCTCAAGTCTAAGGATCATTACACCATTATCACTGTGAGTCTTTCTTATGACTTTATTAAACATGAAGAATCTCACTGTGGGTCTGTCCAGTACCATGTACTCCTACATGTACCTATGCATTGACTTTAGTATCTCCATACTTATAACCAATGAGATGTGGTTATCTGTCAATCAACATATTAGTCTATTTATGTATTATTATTGTCCTATATTTAATAATACTCGACTAGGGACCTTTTAAGAATATGATATATTATATAATCTCAAGTTCAAGTCATGTACTTAAACTATATAATGTGTATCATGATTCTAAGGACATTTATTATGCTAACAAATATATCGCAGTAATTAAAGTCATAATAAATACGTTTATTGAATAATCAAATGACATAAAGGTTTATTAAAAGAGACAATGTATTGCCTCTAGGGCACCTACACTAACACTCAACATATCGTGACTATCCGGATAATATGAATTCACTGCTTAGAATACCAAGAACCTGTCAGTGACTAGTTTCAGTACAATCAATTCCTTCTACCTTACAATATCCCGATTAAATATAAGGCATGGATCTCGTGTCAGGCCTTATCAAATTTAATCATATGATTTCTTCTTCATAATGCTAAGTTCATATTAATGCAAATTAGAAACTCCTTTCTAATTTCATACACTCTGGCCAGAGATTCCAGAACTCGCATACTAAGAATAACATAGGATATTCTCTTCCTATACTGGACGGGGTATATCCTCTATTGACGTTAACTATCTCCATACACAAATCCCTATGCCCAGAATAGACCTAATGGATGTCCTTGAGACTAAGGATTAATCCAAAGCATAGTTCATTATATACAAGATAACTCTAACGATCTCAAGTCTAAGGACACTTGTACAACTATCACTCAGTGAATAACTATTGACACGTGAGTAAACTCCATTAGCTATTCAACTTATCGAGTCATGTTCAGTGAACTTATTCCCTAACAAGCACCTACATACTAGCTATAGTGTCACCACACAAATGCCTATGAGAACAGACATCCTCCTGACGGGAGCAAGCATAGTATGTACCAATCTTTGCGGATTCACCAACTTCCGATTAGTTAT
This sequence comes from Heracleum sosnowskyi, assembly GCA_030848705.1. Lineage (NCBI taxonomy): Eukaryota > Viridiplantae > Streptophyta > Magnoliopsida > Apiales > Apiaceae > Heracleum > Heracleum sosnowskyi. Next base: position 68,197,766 of record CM061237.1, read on the forward strand.
CCTATGATCAGGAACTGTTTAAGTCTAGAGTTATCATCTTCTAGATCTCACTATTATAATCTCATTATAATTCTAGAAGCTTTACTCTAAACTATGGAACATCTTATTTAAAACACTTTAAATAGATAAGGCCCGTAATAAAAACAAAACAAGTCTTTTATTAACATTAATGAAATCAAATAAGAATACAAGAAAGTTCTTCCTAACTCATCATACATGATTGGATTTAGGACAAACACTTTCAATCTCCCACTTGAACTAAAGCCAATCACACTGGTATCTAATACCCATCTTCTCTTTATGACGATCAAAGTGAATCTGAGACAATGTCTTTGTGAGTGGGTCTGCTACGTTGTTATGTGTGTCAACTCTCTCAATTTTGACATCTCCTCTTTCAATGATCTCCCTAATCAAATGAAAGCGCCACAAAACATGTTTGGTATTTTTATGAGACCTAGGTTTCTTGGCTTGTGCTATTGTTGCGTTGTTGTCACAATACAACACAATAGGCTCCTCAATGCTAGGAACAAATCCCAACTCAGAAACAAATTTCCTCATCCAAACGGCTTCTTTTGCAGCCTCACTTGCAGCTATATACTCTGCTTCCGCTGTGGAGTCAGCCATTTTAGACTGTTTGGAACTCTTCCAACTAATCGCTCCACCATTTAGAGTAAACACGTACCCTGACATGGATGTGCTATCATCACTTTCTGATTGAAAACTAGAGTCAGTATAACCCTCTATTTTCAACTCAGATCCACCAAAAACAAGAAAAATATCCTTAGTCCTTCGCAAATACTTAAGGATGTTCTTCACTGCTTTCCAGTGGTCTTCACCTGGATTGGACTGATATCTGCTCGTCACACTAATTGAATGAGCAACATCAGGCCTAGTACACAACATCGCGTACATGATAGATCCTATTGCCGAAGCATAAGGAATCTTACTCATATGCTCCCTTTCTTCAGGTGTCTTAGGAGACATCTTCTTGGAAAGGGATACTCCATGGCTCATTGGTATGAGACCTCTCTTGGAGTTTTCCATGCTGAACCTTTTAAGCACTTTCTCGATGTATGTACCCTGGGTAAGACCTATCATTCTTCTAGATCTATCTCTATAGATCTTCATACCGAGAATGTAGGATGCTTCTCCCATGTCCTTCATAGTGAAGTTCTTTGATAGCCACACTTTGACTGATTGTAGCATCGGTATATCATTTCCTATCAGAAGTATGTCATCCACATACAACACAAGAAATGTTACCACGCTCCCTCTAACCTTCTTGTAGACACATGGTTCATCTATGTTTTTGATAAAATCAAACTCTTTGATTGTCTCATCAAAACGGATGTTCCATCTCCGAGAAGCTTGCCTTAATCCATATATGGTTCGTAGCAGCTTACACACTAGGTGTTCATTCCCTTTGGAAACAAAGCCCTCTGGCTGTGTCATATACACTTCCTCTTCAAGTTTCCCATTGAGGAAGGCTGTTTTCACGTCCATTTGCCAGATCTCATAGTCGTAGTAAGCAGCAATCGCAAGCAAAATCCGAATCGATTTTAACAGGGCTACAGGCGAAAAAGTTTCATCAAAGTCAATCCCTTGCCTTTGTCTGAATCCTTTTGCCACCAGCCTGGCCTTATAGGTCTCCACCTGGCCATCTGCTCCAATCTTTCTCTTGTATACCCATTTGCACCCAATAGGCTTCACATCCTTGGGTGCTTCAACCAAAGTCCATACTTGGTTGGTATACATAGAATCCATTTCGGATTTCATGGCACTCTGCCATTTCTCTGAGTCAATACTACTCATAGCCTCATTATAGGTCATAGGGTCGTCATCATCAATGATTGACAACTCATTGTCATTCTCAATGACAAGGCCATAATACCTCTCAGGTTGGCGAGACACTCTCTCTGACCTACGAATGGGCTGTTCCACAGAAGGTTGTTCAGTCTGAACAGGTGTTTCCTCTTGAACCGTGGTAGTTTGTGCTTCTTGAACTTCATTAAGTTCTATTTTGCTCCCACTGTTCCCTTCAAGGATAAACTGTTTTTCCAAGAAGGTAGCATGTCTGGAGACAAATACCCTATCATCGGTGTAAAAGTAATACCCTAAAGTCTCTTTAGGATATCCCACAAACTTACATTTAACGGATCGAGATTCCAGCTTATCAGGGTCAACTTTCTTGACATAAGCTGGACATCCCCAAATCTTAACGTGTTTAAGACTCGGTTTCCTTTCTTTCCATATCTCATATGGAGTTTGAGGAACAGATTTGGAAGGCACCTTATTCAGTAAATATGCTGAGGTTTCCAATGCATAACCCCAAAGGAATACTGGAAGATCTGCATAGCTCATCATGGATCGAACCATGTCTAACAAAGTTCGATTTCTCCTTTCAGATACCCCATTCAACTGTGGAGTATATGGATGAGTCCACTGAGAGACTATACCATTTTCTTTGAGATAATCTAGAAACTCACCATTCAAGTATTCACCACCTCGATCTGATCGAAGGGTTTTAATACTATGTTTGGTTTGTTTCTCCACTTCATTCTTGTATTCTTTGAACTTTTCAAAGGCTTCAGACTTGTGTTTCATCAAATACACATATCCGAATCTAGATCGATCATCTGTGAAAGTAATGAAGTATGAAAATCCACCCATGGTTTGCGTAGACATCGGTCCACATACATCTGTGTGTACCAATCCTAGCAAATCTGCAGCCCTATCTCCATGTCCACTAAATGGAGATTTGGTCATTTTACCCAATAGACAAGACTCGCATGTAGGATATGATTCAAAATCAAAGGGTTCAAGTAACCCTTCCTTATGCAATGTACGAAGTCTATTTTCACTAATATGACCAAGTCTGCAGTGCCACAAATAGGTGAGATTTTCATCATCCCTTTTCCTTTTATTAGTGCAGTCAATTTGTAGTAAATTATGCTCTACGTCACATACATACATACCATTATTTAAAATACCACTACCATAAAGAACATTATCTCTAAGAATTGAACATTCATTATTCTGAATAACAAACGAAAATCCAGCCAAGTCTAACATGGGAATAGAAATAATATTCCTCACAATCGAGGGAACAAAATAACAATTATTTAAAACAATAGTCTTGCCCGTAGGCATATGTAAATCAAATGATCCTACAGCTTCAACAGCAACTCTTGCTCCATTTCCCATCCGTAGAATCACCTCCTCTTCCTCAAGAGTCCTACTTCTCCTTAGTACCTGCAACGAATTGAAAATGTGAGAACCACAAGCGGTATCTAATACCCAAGTAGAAATTTGATTTAATGACATATTCACTTCAATCATGAACATACCTGAATCAGAAGCGGCAGTCTCACTACCCTTCTTCTTCAATTCTGCAAGGTAAACCTTGCAGTTCCTCTTCCAGTGCCCCACCTTGTTACAGTGGAAGCAAACAACTTTGCTTTTGGGGTCTTCAGCTTTTGGTGGAACATGCCTTTTCTCACCTACTTTCTTCTTCTTGGGAGGGTTCTTCTTCCTTTTCTTAGGATTGGAACCTTCACCAATTAGAAGAACAGAACTCTTCTTAGAGGGAAAATTCGATTCCGCGGTCTTCAACATGTTGTGGAGTTCAGCCAGGCTGGCGTCCAACTTATTCATGTGAAAGTTCACAACAAACTGCGAAAACGAACCCGGAAGTGATTGCAAGACCAAGTCTTGACTCAGCTCCCCATCCATGTTGAAACCAAGTTGTCCAAGACGTTCAATCAAATTGATCATCTTAAGTACATGGTCATTCACAGACGATCCCTCAGACATCCTATAGCGGAACAGCTCCTTCGATATATCATATCGACCTGTCCTCCCTGCCACATCATACAACTCTTGTAGATGCGTTAGGATAGTGTGAGCATCCATATGCTCATGCTACTTCTATAGCTCAATGTTCATGGAAGCTAGCATGATACATTGAGCAACATTTGCATCATCTATCCACTTACGATACACAACATGTTCATCATTATGTGCATCGTCAACAGGTTCAGCAGGCTTAGGTGAGTTAAGCACATATTCCAACTTCTCAACCCTGAGAACAATTTTCAGGTTTCGAAGCCAGTCAGCAAAATTAGGACCACTCAATTTGTGAGCATCCAGTATGCTCCGGAGTGATAGTGCAGAAGACATAATGTATATAGTAAATCTGTAAATGATAAACACATAACAACACTTAGCAAATATTCAATTTCATTTTAAAACACTATATGAATCGGGTCTTTATTCATAAGTTGCTCCCACTAGTTTACCTAATTTATACAACCCCTAAGTGAAAAATTAAGCATTCATAATGCTAGTGGGAATAGGGATCCTACATTCCATCACACAACCTCGGCTGTGGCACGAAACGCCATGTGATGTTCAGTAGGCAGATAACTCTTGTCAATTACATCTCATGTTATTCCCTAATAAAACTTTAGCCTCTTGAATAATTGAGTCACGGCTGTAGCATGACAAACTCAATATTCTAAGTCAAGTCTAAACCAACATTTCATATAATTGAATCAGTCTCCAACAGCCCACGGCTGTAGCACGTAACGACCATTAGATTCTAATTCATTGTACACATCTCTATGTAATAGACAAGTATTTCTTATTTCAAAATCAAAGCCCTCGGCTGTAGCACGAAACGACAATGATTCAAAAATAAGAACTACTTTCTACCATGTTGGAAGGCTATGACCGACACAAGCCCGTTGTGTCATTGGCCAATTACTACTTGATATTATTTAATTTTAGAGGGATTATATTATGTTACAACCACAATCATATTACTAGGAGATTCTCTTTTTCTTGAACAAAATACAATTATGATATTTAAATGAAAAATTCCCACTGTGTTGGAGGGGTCACATCGGTCCCGCTTAAAACCCAACGGCCTAGACAGAAATTTTCATTTTCAACATCAAAAGAGTATTTCACTCTATGTTTCATAAACATAATAATCTCATGGTTGTACTCATAATATTATTGTTAAGGCAAGAAACGATTCCTATTCTAGATTTTCTAGAGCACGCCTTATATTGATTTAAGTTCACCTAAATCTATCATCGCATGGTAAATATAGGCATATATCTCATATATAAAAATAAATAAACAAGTAAGCATGCAAGTAATATCATGTCATACAATGATATAATGATGTATGGATTTATTATAGTATTTAAAAGCAATTAAAACAATTAATACATGCTTTAAAATACATCCGGGAATATAAACAGTTCCAAACTTTTACATAAAATATATTTGACCACTCCATTAGACCTGTCTCGGAAAAACGAATCCAACGGTATATTGCACGCCCAAAACGGAGTTACCAAACTCCCAAACAATCAAATTTAATGTGGACAGAGGGGCTGTAACGCCTTACTGGATTGCGTTACAACAATTAAATGCTATTAATTGTGTAACGCATGAGCTCCACGCGTTACAGGCCGTGTAACACATTCCGGGAATGCGTTACAGACTTTGTAACGCATTCCCGTCATGCGTTACAGGCCTTTCCCAGCGTTTTCACGCCACGCGCGCGCACCAGCAGCAGTTTTTTTTTATGTTTGTAACTCCTTAGCATTTATAACACTTAAAAAACTGCCTTTGCCATTAAATGCATTTATTGTTATTATTATTTTATTTTAATATTAATAAATTAATTAACAATTAATTAATAAATTAATAAAAAATCAAAATAATATGATTTCTGAAATCAAACAAAAGCAAAAATAAGCAAGTATCTATGGGGTTCTTGTACAAATTTTAATTAATATATTTCAACATGTATAATTATTTTATCAATTTTAATTAAAACAATTTTAAAAAATTCATAACAAATAATCTACACATCACAAAATTATGAAAAAAATACCTAGATCATCCACAACGCTTGTAGAACCCAGATCAATGATCAAAATCTCATGCAAATAATATTTCGAATTAATTCATAATTAAATCTAAATATACTTGCAAAAATCATAATAAATCCATACATGTATAAACAAATCTGAAATTTTTTATATGAATCTCTATATGCATAACCTAGGTCTGATGCCATTGAAGGAATTTACGGATGAGCGGAAGCATGATATAACATTTATTCCGTAAAATCCATGTATCACACATATAGAAAAATATATAAAATGAAAGAGCGGAGGAATCGTAACCATACCTTGAAAATCGAAACTTTATAAAAATGGATTCTAGCAGTTGCTCCTCAGAGTGTGAAGCACTCTACCGGTATCCACCAAGAATAATCCTTCGATGAAGCTTTTTATAAAACTAAGCTTTTATAAAAATGGAGTTTTTCTTCTTTTGAGAGAGAGAGACAGATGAAGAAGAAGAGGGTGGCAACTAGGTTTTCACAAAAACTCAAGTCCTTTAGAATGAACTATCTCATTCTATTTATAGGGCTCTCCTAGGGTTTTTTTAATATATCTTTATATATATATATTAACCCCCACACTTTATCTTCTAAAATGCTTTAATAATAATTAAAACTATTTTAATCATTATTTCCTTTTCTAAACTATTTAGAAAATAACTTGCTCTCTCAAAATACCTTCATCAATAAATTAATCTTTTATGGTGTGACCCTGTAGGTTCAATATTAAGCCGGTAGTAGAAATAAATAATAATAAACTTTTATTTATTATTTATATGAATTCTAATAATTCATTAAATATAATTAACTGATTAATTATATTTATTCTACATCGTGAGTGATGCTTCTCAACATATCGTGACTATCCGGATAATATGAATTCACTGCTTAGAATACCAAGAACCTGTCAGTGACTAGTTTCAGTACAATCAATTCCTTTTACCCTACAATATCCCGATTAAATATAAGGCATGGATCTCGTGTCAGGCCTTATCAAATTTAATCATATGATTTCTTCTTCATAATGCTAAGTTCATATTAATGCAAATTAGAAACTCCTTTCTAATTTCATACACTCTGGCCAGAGATTCTAGAACTCGCATACTAAGAATAACATAGGATATTCTCTTCCTATACTGGAAGGGGTAGATCCTCTATTGACGTTAACTATCTCCATACACAAATCCCTATGCCCAGAATAGACCTAATGGATGTCCTTGAGACTAAGGACTAATCCAAAGCATAGTTCATTATATACAAGATAACTCTAACGATCTCAAGTCTATGGACACTTGTACAACTATCACTCAGTGAATAACTATTGACACGTGAGTAAACTCCATTAGCTATTCAACTTATCGAGTCATGTTCAGTGAACTTATTCCCTAACAAGCACCTACATACTAGCTATAGTGTCACCACACAAATGCCTATGAGAACAGACATCCTCCTGACGGGAGCAAGCAGGAACTGTTTAAGTCTAGAGTTATCATCTTCTAGATCTCACTATTATAATCTCATTATAATTCTAGAAGCTTTACTCTAAACTATGGAACATCTTATTTAAAACACTTTAAATAGATAAGGCCCGTAATAAAAACAAAACAAGTCTTTTATTAACATTAATGAAATCAAATAAGAATACAAGAAAGTTCTTCCTAACTCATCATACATGATTGGATTTAGGACAAACACTTTCAATAATATATTATTTTATTTTAATACCATCATGCTGTTAAAAGATTTATAAAAAATATCATATATCATTAGTCCAACATTGATATTTAAATGTAAAGATTTACATAAAAGAATGACATATCATTAGTTCATGCTTCGTACGAACGAAGAATGTAATTTAATTTAAGGGAACAATCAGTATATTAGGGATTTAATAAAGGGTTTCACCAATAAATCAATAACTTATACCCATATAATAGTCAAAATATTGTTTATTAATTTTTTTTTTAAAAATATTTTAAAAAAATATTTTTTAAATTTTTTCAGCTTTGACCGATTAATTCCGATTTTTGACCATCTCGGCCGATTAATTCAGTCTCTCCCGACATTTGATCAACTTTTTTAAAATTCGATTTTTGACCCAATTTCCAATTAAACGAGACATGACATGTCCGTCTACCGATTAATCGGTTAATCAACCGATTTTTTGAACACTACTTATAAGGATTTGCACCATCAAATATATACACATCAGTGCCCCATTCTTTACATTTTCTTGAGTCTTCAAAAGCTATCCGCCGATTACTTGTTTTCTGAATGAACGCATTACAATAAAAACTAGTAGTCGATTTCCAGTGACTTAAAATAATCATTACATGATCTACCAAAGTATGATCCAAGCTAGTGCAATACAATCCATTACAGAATATAACATGAATGTGGATATGTATGAACACCTAAGTTAGTTTTCTAAGCAAGTGCTACTTATAACATAATATAGTAGTCGATTAGTTAAAATGCCATAAATAAAATTCTTGTCAAAGTAATATCTTATCATCAAGTCTAAACATGTGATTTCTAACACCATCTCATATTACACTTCTTGAGATCATGCTATAAAGTTATTTCCAATAGGTAAAAGATGGTGGTAGAGGCATATCTTATCTCTCATATTACTTCTAGGGTTGGAAATTAAATTCTAATATTTTTTTGACCACATTTGATCATTTTTTACACTACCCCTACTTTTACAAGGTTATATGCCATCATGTCAATAATATATATAGGGTGTATATATAGGCTCATGTCATGTGCAATGCACATGACCGAGTGTCCACATGGGGGGACAAGGGCTACAAATTAGGATCTTGGTCGGGGTCAATGTCAACCTTTTGTCAGTTGCATTTGTTAATGATGTTTGGACCATTTACTTGTGCCAAATTTCTTGCATGTGTCAGTGCCTTGTCCTTGTTAGCTTTGTCTTGTATGTACTTGTTTGTTGTACTACGTTTCATGTCTAATCCTTGTAGGCCTCGTGGACCTTGCAGACTTTGCGGACCTTGCAAGAATTATGGACCTTGCAGGTCTTGTTATGGACTTGGGCATGATTTTAATTTGTGAATTGGCCTTTTACAAGTCACATACTATCACTTAGTTATTTCAAATTCCTCCGGCGTAGGAAACTTGAGATTAGAAAGCGTATTGTATACGTCTCGCGCTTATCACATCTACCCCCACTTCTAACCTACCTCCTACTTACCTCACCATACTTCCTTCCTCCCTCCTCCAAGAACAACCTCCAACCACCTTCATCAGGCAGGCGCCATTAATTCAGGCATCTCTCTCTCTCTCTCTCTCTCTCTCTCTCTCTCTCTCTCTCTCTCTCTCTCTCTCTCTCTCTCTCTCTCTCTCTCTCTCTCTCTCTCTCTCTTCTTCTTCTTCTTCTTCTTCTTCCCCCATCCATAAAAAACAACATCCGACCACCGTCATAAACATTCGGCCATCGGTGGTACCATTAATTCTGGAAACTCTCTCTCTCACATTTTCTTCTTGACCCATCAAATCCAGTCCAGAATATATGTCACCGTAAGCACTTCGACTAGTCTAATTTATAGAAATGTCACCATCATAATCACACTCAATCTATATCGTTCCAGATCTGCTCATAACCAAGACCAATTCATCCTTGGTGATTATTTTGAAATTCTAGCGATTTTTGTGATTTATTGGCTAATTTGTGATGATTATTTGGTGATTTCAGATTGTAGTTGGTGAATACACAAAAATGGGTAGTTGGAGGATGATGACAATTGTGGTGGTAGCGGTGTCAACAACAAGAATGGTGATTATTGGATGGGGTGTGGCAATTGTCGTGACCTTGTTTATATCTGGTGATTTTCAGTGTGATATTGGTGATTTTTTGCTGTTGGATAGAGCATGCATCCGGAAGTAGTGGCAGTGTACTCCTTTGTGATGGTTAGGTTATGGTGATTTTCGTCTAATTGTGGTTATTTCAGTAAAATCGTTTTTTGAGGTGGTCGGAGGTGGTCGTCGGAAGTGGTGGTTGGAGGTGGTCACCGGATGTGGTGGTTGAAGTACGAAGAATAGTTGGTATGATGTAAAGACATGGATAAAATTAATGAGTGATGGGAGATTAAGATGTTAAATTAAATGAAAAAAATTACCAAAAATACTACTTTTTTTTTAGTTTTTTTTGCGATTTTACTATCTTTTGAATTTTTTTGCAAAAATACGGTTTGCAACTAAAAGCTACAATATGCAACTTCTTTTTTATGTTTTTCTGAAAAAATATTTGAAGTTGCTTTGGGTTGCATATAATGTTGAATTTGGTTCCACCTAGTTGCAGTAGGTTGCAAATTCAGAATTTTGCAAATAAAAGTTCAGAAAATTGTCTTTTTGGAATTTTTTTTTTAAAAAAAACGAATTTTTGCAAAAGGAATAATAAAAAATTGTATTTTTGAATAGAAAATATATAGAGTCTTATTGTAATAGAAAATAAATAAAAATAGAAATTAGAAACTAGTGTAAAATAGGGGTGAATGATGCAATGATGATGTCATGGTGGGCCCCGGGTTGGGCCATAGGTGGGACCAGGAAGGGGTCAGGGTGGGCCCTGGTGGGTCTAGAGTAGGCCCATGTGGGGTCGCATTGGGTTGAGTGGGGTCGGGGATGGGTGATATCATATAGGGGGTGGGTAATGTCATTTAGGTGGTGGGATGGGTCAAATATGAGGTGGAGATAGTAAAATAGGGGTAGATATAGTGGTTCCTAGTTTCTAGGCTAATGATGGTTTATATTCGATCACTAGACTCTATATATATATATATATGCTTTTGTTCAAATAGAAACCTTTTATAACACCCCCAGATCCGGGGTCAGGAATCTGGGTTGTCACGCTCCATCAATTATAGAATACAAGCATTACTTACAACATTCTCATATTACAACTCCAAAGACCCAATCACTTACGCGCACACACACAAGTTATAGCCTTGGAAATGAGCAACAAAAGTAACATTTGTTATTACAACTCAAATGTACTATCCAGGATCTCATCTATCATTTACAACCTCTACCTGAAGTAAAAATAATATACCTTGCCATTCTATATAAGGTTTAATAATACAAACCTACTTAAAAACAATCCTTACTATTTCAAGCTGCAACTATTTTGCTCACACCGGCACTATACATCCTGCTGAACTAACTCAAGGGTGGTCTCTCCATTCTCCATTCCCTTGCTCTCGTAACACGAGGTGAATCAGCAATGTTTTCTTCATGCTGAAAGGTTTAATAAGGCAAAAATGAGCTAATAGCGCTCAGCAAGAAATCTATCCCAGTTTAAATCTTTAAACCTTTAAGGTAAATAATCCATATAGGATCCAAGTTTTAACACTACTAGGGTTGTCTCCAAAATAGTATCCCGTTCAAAATACTGTATGACTTATAATCATACTCAAATACTTTTCGTAAATTATTTAGAAATCCTTGGTATCGATATAATGAACCAAGATTCAAAACATATCTTTTAAAATAGATATCAAATATTGGAATCAAGGCTTAAAGCCTATCCATTGATTCAAAATACTATACAGTTCAACATACTGTATATCTTAAATACCTTCTCAACATATATACACACATATCTATTTAGATATCTCATACGGTTCAAAATATTGTAAAATATCAGTAATGAGCACCTTTAAAGCTCCGTTCATATATAGAACGATATGTTTAAATATTCTTTTCGTCAAAACATGCCATACAGTACAAATAATGTATGAGGTATAGTACTTTGTTAAAATATTATTAACAAGTATCAGTAACCGGTATTTAACCCAAGTTACCAAACATTTCCGAAATTCCAATCCTTGGAAAAACATGGGGAGTTGCACAGGGCTACGCACTGGTATGCGATGATCAGTCGTCATACCATAGATTTTCTAATAGTAGATGGATAATCCCGAAGGTCATTACCCTAGCCGCATACGGGCTTTTAGATTGGACCGGCGTCACTCGGCCTCTTACACATTAGTAACCACATGGCGACATCAAGGCCACACAAGTGGACCCGCTCCCTGCCAACAGATTCCACTGGACTGGCGTCACCCAACCTCTTATTACATTTCCACCTGGCGACATCAAGGCCAGCAAAAAAATAGTTTTTCTTTGCGGGACCGTGCGTTACTCGGCCACTTACGCGAAAATGTCGTTCCCCCAACTATCTTTAACTGGAACGAATATTAATCCAGTTCCCCAGCATAAGCTTGTTGATAGGTTTTGTAAACATACCCTTACTTCCGGATTATATCGGAAGTAAGTCACAATGTGGGTTGACCGTTGTCAACTGACCTCGATCCTCGAGTAAAACATTTCGAAATCATGACCTGGGAGTTTTTGTAAAATATCATTAGTTCTGATGATTCAGAACTCAAAAATATACTCACTTTTAATGAAAGAGGCAAGTGAAATAATATATTCACTTCCTGAAATGGATTCCCAATTTTTGATAAGTCCAAAACTTAATCATTATTTGAGATAAATAATTAAAGGTAGTTTGGGAACCCCTACTATAATCACATAGATCTTTGTGAGATCAGAAAATACTTTAAATAACTATTGAAACCTTACGTAATATTTAGATAAGGTTCTATGATTTTTAAATCATTTTTGGAATATTTAATAAATATTCAAATAATAAATATTGAATTATTATTCAATAAAATTCCACTTAAGTGAATATTCAAATTAATATTCACTTAATTAAATAAATATTCAAATAATATTTATAATAATATTATTTAAATATCTCACATTAAGTATCCAATAATATATATATATTGGAATATTTAATCAACATTTTAAAATATAACTGTCCCTGGAACCCTCCAGCTTCTAACAGTATAATCCAGACAAAATACTAATTTGACTCCCGGTCTAAGTTTTAAAATCCTCGTACGAGAACTCTAACCTTAGAGCCTCTATAACACCTCGGTTTATATCTAATATTTACAGAGCATATAAACCCTTATATCTTATAAAGCTTTCTATCAAAAGCGTAAACAATTTATAAATATTTTCACAGCATTAAAGCAGAATATATCACAACAACATCACTTATATGATGTAGGGTTTGAAAACTGACATGCATCTATCATATGCATATACTATATCTCAACATTTTTATTACCATTACATCTATATACGATGTAAGGTTTGAAAACATGCATGATATAATATCATATGCATATACTACATCTCAACATTTTTAATACCGTTACATCTATATACGATGTAAGGTTTGAAAGCATGCATGATATCACATCATATGCATCATCAATATAAGTAATGGAAAACAGCATGGGATGAGAAAACTTGCCTCGGGTCCTTGGTTGTTATGGGTTCGAGAACTTGCCGGAAAATCTATAAACAAGGAAATACTCGATCAGTCCCCTGGCCTAATCAATTAAAGTGCATTTAACTTAAGCACTAACTTTCTATTAATGAACATCATATGTCTTGCTCTTGGTCACTTATAACCTCATGACATTCCGTAAACTCCTAAGTCAAAAGTTTGGGTGGAAATCTATTCTCAAAACCCAAGTACTTTACCATTGCTAACTCATTGTTTTTAACCATCCCCTTAAGGGTATTTCACTCCCGCAACTTTTGTTCCCGCATTTTTATAAAATCGAAAAATCATTATTTTAACACGAAACCTCCTCGGTTCCCTTCCTAACTGTCCATGCTAGTATCAATATTAATATCTCGACCCAATTACATTTTTAAAGGGTTCGATCACAATCTCAAAGTTCATGCAGTGAACTACTTAGTTATCCGAAACTGCTTTCACTAAAACGGATGTTTCTCCTAAACCGTAAATCGAAACGATACGATTCTTTCGCTAAAAAAAACTACAAAAAAGAGCCTACATGATAATGGTCAGAAAACCTCATTGTTATGTCTACAAGGTAGACGTGGTCTCTGTCTAAGCTTTCTAAGGAAAATCCGACATGGTAACGACGCTTAATCGCGATTCCCGTGTTTAAAACACTCAAATCAATCCATTAACATAACCAAACCATCAATACTTCTCATTCATCATCTAAACCAACTCATAATCTTTAACCAACAACTCCATTCAAACATTTACTAGTTCAACCATCAAGATAATCACTAAACAATCGTTATAACCAAGGATTCAACCTTTAATCCATACTATCTCAACTATCATCAAACTAATCATAAAAATCAAATTATAACTAAAGGTTTGAGATATTTATAGCTTCCTTGATGTTTGGTAAGGACTATAAATAGCTTATATATCTTTGCTTGATCCTTAAACAACCTTAACAAGCCTTAAACTTCAAGAACAAATCAAGAAAATCATAAGTTACTATTCATTTCACTATTCATGCTCATCTTATAATCAAGATTTGAACATGATGCAATCCATGGATGAAGCTAGTATTTAGAGATTACCTTAGTTTATAAATATGGAAGCTTTAGAATCCATAACCATGATTTTAGGAGGTGTGTAGCTTGTAGAAAATTTCTTAAGCTTTGGATGGAAGGAGAATGGCCGAATGTTTGATGAAGAATGGGGGGGGGGAGAAATGCTTCATTTCTTTTCTTTTCTTTTGTCAAAATAATGCTAAATGGATGCATCTAATTTGTGTGGTTTTGTTTGAGTTTAGTCATCAATTGCCACATGTCAAGCCATGTGTGGTTTTGGGCAAAAATGGTGACAAGGTGGTGATTCATCACCTTGTCACCCCCTATGTCATGCTTACAACATCTTTTGTGTCATGCTTATGTCATTTATTGTATCATCAATTCTCTTATATGATTCACTTGATGATCTTATATGATACTTCCCCTTCGGTTAGGGTTTAATCCATAATTCGTTATGCTTCTGTTTCGCGATAGGTTCCAGTGATTTTAAAAACGTTTCTCTGTACCAATGTTAAGAGATAGTTCCTTGATCTTTCCATTACCTTGGCTTAAGATATGATCCTAGATTTCTCACCTTGGCTTAAGATATGATCATGGATTTCTCATTCTACATACTTTCTCAAAATGATCAAATCAATACATCCTTGATTGTCCGATGAATAATGATCAAAATTTAAATTTGGAATCTCCCGATTCTGATCGCGTTTACATTCACTTATTCTCCTTATACATCACAAATATAACTTCGAAACATTCCTTCCATGTCTTCCATATAGTGTGGTCTAAAAGAATTTTTCATCAGCAAATTCACTATTCATCAACATTTACTATTCATCAAAATTTTTTAACTATGTCCAAAATTTGGGGTTATTACAGTCTCCCCTACTTAAAAGGATTCCGTCCCGGAATCTAAGAAAATAGCCGAGATTACTTTTCAAATATAGAAATCTCCAGTTTCCAGGTTGACTCTTCAACCCTCTGGTTCATTACAACACTTACTCATTCCGGTCTGTGATATCTACCGGGCGCTTTATATAAGCCAATTCTGGTTGTATTCTTATACACCCATTTTCTATCAACATTCGATTATTCTTGCAATCGGCGGTAGAACGCTTACCATAACTTCGGTTCTCTGAAATGTTTCTTTCGGTTGGTCCGTCTGTCTGCGGATCCTACGTAGTACTCGCACTCAATCTCGTTGCCAAACACGTTTGGACAACTCCTCCCGAATCTGGAGTTTAATCATTGGTTCTTATCTGATACGATGATGACCCAACTCAATCTCGTTGCCAAACATGTCACCCAACTATCTCTTTCGTAACTCTTCGGTTAAAGATCTCTCGCTGATAACAAAATATGAGTAGACTCATTTAATCCATCAATTATAACTCAATTGACGTCATAGTTCGACTTGATTCTTGTTGATCCTATCACAAAATCCATTACAAGAACTTACATTCCTAATCAGGAATCTCCACAGGTTGTGATAGTCAACTAGGTATTTGTTCTGCCTTCATTTTCTGACATATCCAATATTTATTTACCAATCGATAATATCCTTTTATCTGTCTGGCCAACGATAACATTTCCTTAAATTTCTTTACTCTCGGTGTAGCTGTCTCTTTATGACATATCTTTATTCCTTAATTCGTTCTGGCTCAATCAGGACCTTTAAATAATCCTTGTTGTTCTCGTGACTTCAAACTTCATCCTTTCAGTTCTTCTTATTAGTCCTTCTGAAAAATTAGCATCCTTTATCTCTTGAACATTGGGAACCCAAACTTGGTAAAAATACCTCAGGATTCCCTTATCATCTTTCTCAGTCTTCAATTCTTTCTCCAACATTTACTTTATACCTTCACTCGTCATTCATTCTTGACATAACTTGATTTCCTGCAATAATTCTGGTTGCATTGCAACCTCAAATAGTCTCTCAGTACCATTTCCGGTTATTTTAACCTAAATTTCCATTTTCTCAAATCCTTTGATTAACTTTATCCGACGATGTTATCATCTTAAGTCTCTCAGACTAAGGGCATCGACCACCACATTGGCCTTCCATGGGTGGTAAAGAATCCCACCGTCATAATGCTTGATTAGCTTTAGCTATCTTTTCTATTCTCATGGTAATTTCTTTATGGGAAAGTGTATCTAATGCTCTTATGATTTGTATAAATCTCGCACTTCTTTCCATACAAGTAGTGCCTCCAAATCCTTAAAGTGAAAACTATCACTGCCAATTCTAAGTCCTGTGTAGGGTATCTAAATTCATATTCCTTTAATTGTCTGGATGCATACTCAATTACCTTTCCGTGCTGTATAGGCACACACCCTACTTTTTTATGCGATGCGTCGCTATAGATCACAAAATCTCCCTTCTCGTCTGGCAGTACCAGCACAGGGCGGTTACTAGTCTCTTCTTTAATTCCTGGAAACTTTTCTCACATTTCTCGGTCCATTCAACTTTTCAGTCTTCCGAGTAAGTCTGGTCAGTGGGGCTACTATCTTAACAAAATCTTGTACACATCTTCGGTAATATCCGGCTAATCCCACAAAATTTCTCACCTCGGTTGGGGTGGTTGGTCTTTCCTAGTTCGAAACAGCTTTTATCGTAGTAGGTTCAACCAGCACTCCTTCACTGTTGACCACATGTCCTATATACTTTACTTCCCTTAGCCAAAACTCGCACTTTGAGAACTTGGCATATAACTTTTCTCTCCTCAGTGCTTCTAACACTATCCCCAAATGTTCTACATGTTCTTCCTCGGTCTTTGAGGTAAACCAAAATATTGTCAATGTCACTATGACACACTTATCCAAATACTTCTTGAAAACTCGATTCATCAAGTCCATGAAAGTTGCAGGGGCATTTGTTAGCCCAATGACATCACTAAAACCCGTAGTGTCTATACCTAGTGCGAAACGCAGTCTTGGGTACGTCCTCAGGTTTAATATTCAACTGGTGGTATCCAGTTCTCAATCAATCTTCGAAAATTTAACTACATCATGCAGCCGATCGATCCAATCACCGATCCTTGGCAGGGGTATTCATTCTTAATAGTTAGCCTATTTAGCTTCGATAGTTGATGCACAGCCTCATGTTGTTGTCCTTTTTCTTCACCAATAACACGGGTGCATCCCACGGTGACGCACTTGGTCTTATCATTCCTTTCCCTAACAATTTCTATAATTGAGCGACTAATTTCTTCATCTTGACTGGAGCTAGTCGGTACGGGGCCTTCGAAACTGGCACAGTTCTTGGAGCTAATTCTATAGCAAATTTTATTTCTCTATCGGGTGCTAATCCCGGGAGATCTTCTGGAAATTCATCCTCGAATTCGTTGACAACAGGGATATTCTGTACACTAGGTACTTCCCGTTTCGTATCCATCACAGTCGCTAAACAAGTTCCACATCCTTGGAGGTCAATCGTTGTTGGGTTTTATACTAAACTATTCATTTGTAGTATATAAACATTGTCCATTTTATTGAGAATCTTGATTGCATATTTTTACATTGTCTGTTTATTATATATTGTGGATAATTTAGTATCAAATGGGATAACAGAAGATTAAATTATCAGTGTCTATATATAATATAAAAAAAAAGGTTCACAGTTTAAGTGGAATTAGACAAACCACTGGAATAACTGAAGTATTATTTGGGAATAGTTTATCTTGACTATTAAATAATACTTGTATACTTTGTGTATATTGAACAGGATCGAAATATTAGAATTGTTCTTCTATTCTGACAATAAAGAAGAACTAAGATTCTATGATATTATTAATGCTTAGGTTCTCAATCCAAGTGTAGTGATTGACACTTGTATGCAATGCACATGCTTTGATTCATATGTGATGTAATTAATTGTTAATTATAATATTATGTATTGAGCAATGACATTGCATGCAGAGTGGGATATTAATTACATAAGGAAACCATGTCCTGATAATATTCGGGTTGATGATGTCCTCTTGAAAGCTCATAAAGATAATTTTGCTTTAGTCTTGAAGGCAGATTTGTTCTTGCATAATTATAAGGTTGAGTGGATGATCAAGGATAAAAAGATATTAATTAAATTAATTATCAGAAATTAATTTAATTAATGGACATACGATATCTTAAACATGGGGAATTTAATAAGCAAATAATATAGGAGCCGAATTTAATAATTACCGTATTAGGAAAGGTAGTGCAAATATTAATTCGTTAGTGGATAGAATTAATATTTAATGACATTGGGCTTGACCTAGAATGTCATTGGGAGGCCCGACCTAATTGTCCATGATCCCTACTGGAGCCTATATATATTCTTGTTCTCCTAAAGCTGAAAAGAGCAGAATTCGAGATTAAAAACCTAGGGCAGCCGCAAGGAGCTAGGGTTTTGGGATTTCGAGGCTTTAAGGAGAGGAAACTTTGGGAGATCGAAGGCCACACTTCGCTCGAAGGGAATCAAGGAATTCAGTAGAAGACGTGGATCTGAATCGTAGAGATTAAGGTAAAGTTTTCTTTTCGAACTCATAATCAATCATATAGTAAAACGCAGAACAGTAATCATACGTCCCAACAATTGGCATCAGAGCCTATTGATGCAGTTCTGCGTTTTATGATATGATGTCCATGTCGTAATTATATATGCATGTATATGGTGGTTGCTTGTATTGATTCTGTGATGCAGGTTGTAATCCACTATTATGGTCATGTTTTATTTGATTATGTGATTGGATCCCACGTGGTTTATCGTGGATGTTTTATTGTTGTAAATCACGAGGGTTTATCGTGATAGTTAAGATTATGATCAGATGTATGTAATAGAATAGGTTTGTTTTGCTGTATTATGTTGTATGTAATCGTTTAAACATCGGAGATACGAGAAACAGGGTTCTTCCGCTACGCCATACTGTTTTCGTGGGAGCTTCGCTGTTTTGGCTGCAGATTTTGCATACGATGTCCGATTTGGGCGAATAAGCACTTTTCGGAAACGGCAGAACGAGATGAACAGGATGGAATGTATCTAAAGAATCATTACCCGATTTTTCGACCCATTCTGATGCTGTTTAGGCCTCCAAACGGGCTCCTGAAGATTTCGGGAAATTTTCAACGAAAGAATTCGAAGCTAATTTTCTGGGGCCATAATAGTGGATGTGTTTTATTATGTTTTACATAATTTCTGCTATTTATTTGAATTATTGCAATTTTATATGCCTTACGTGATTATCATGCCATGCAATACTAACCTTAGTATGCTAGAACGACATGGACATAGGGTTATATGCTATGCTTTAATTATGTTGATCGTCATGCCATGTTCTTTTATGTTATGTGTTCTTTGTCTTGTTATTATGATAACATGTGGACCTCGAAGAATTAACATAGGACGATGCATGTAGATATAAAAAAAATCCTCAAAGTAAAATACTAAGTGGGAGAGGGAATTAATTTGATATTAGATCCCATGGTCATCCATTATTGGTTGTATGTAATTTAACACTAGGACGATTATGAATTGGATATATGTCACCCATCGTGGCGTATGATTTATGACGTCTGGGTAGTGTTAAGGATATTACTAGGACAATCTTCTTAAGTTAATCACGAATATTGAAAGGTAAGCTCATCCCATCGTGACATACCAAGTTTCATAGAATTCGAGAAAAAAGTTGGACATTCCTTGATTGATGTTGATAATGGATATTTCTGTCTTAGGGGTTGTGTTCTTAAGCGAGTCCGTCTGTGACTTCACCGAAAACACCTGGGATTTATCCATTGATACATCGAACGGATGGGTCTGACTAAAGGCAACTTAAGATCTAAATAATGGTATACACTTAGCTATGAAAGATAATATATAGTCCACCCTAACGTGGCGTATTATTTAGTAGTGGGACCGAAGTAATATTTAAATTTAAATGGTATATATGTCACCCATCATGGCGTACCAGATATTTATGGAATTTAAATATTAGTGCATTAATTTTAATTAATTGTTAGAGGAAACAAATAGGTTTTAAGATATATGCAATTTTCTGATTAAGTGTTATATGCATGATTCTCAGGATAGAATGGGCTTTAATCCACTTTTCACCATACTTAAGGATAACAAACTTACCGGACCTAACTATATTGAATGGAAACGCAATTTGGACATAGTGTTGACTGCTGAAGAGTTCAAATTTTGTACTATTGAACCCAAACCGGAACAGCCTGCTGCCGATGCTCCGGATGAGGAAAAAGAGTATTTTAAGAAGTGGACTAAGGCAGATGAGATGTCGCGATGTTACATTCTGGCAGCAATGTCGGGTGTTTTGCAACATCAGCATCAGGCCATGACCACTGCTGCAGATATGCTCTATAATCTCAAGGAGCTTTTCGGAGATCAGAATAGGGCTGCTAGGCAAGTAGCAATGAAGTCTCTAATGAACACTCAGATGGCTGAAAAAACACCTGTAAGGGACCATGTTCTTCTGATGATGTCTCATATAAATGAACTAGAGGTCCTTGGTGCTGATATTGATGCGGAAACGCAGGTCGATATCATACTTATGAGTTTGCCCAAAAGCTTTGAGCCGTTTCGCTTGAATTACAACATGAACAAGAAGTTGTATAGTCTTGCAGAACTTCTGACAGAGCTTCAGGCAGCGGAATCATTATTTCAGCAGCATGTTCAGGTAAATGTGGCTGAGAAAGTTTCTTCTTCAAAGCCGAAAGGAAAGAAGAAGAAGAAGGTTCAGACACAGAAAGTTGTGAAACCATTGGGAGTTCAGAATTCAGTGAAGAAGCCTAAGGGCAAGTGCTTCAAGTGCAAGCAGTCGGGTCACTGGAAAAAGGATTGTCCTCTTCCTAAGAAGAACAATGCTGGTATGTCTCTTTCTCTTGTTACGGAAACAAATATAGCGGCTAGGTCTACGAGCACTTGGTGTGTAGACACAAGATCCACTGATCATGTTTGTAATTCCATGCAGGGGTTCTAGAAAACCAGGCTGCTTAGAGATGGCGAGATATATGTGTTCATGGGAGATGCTACGAAAGTAGCAGTGGTTGCAGTTGGAGTTATTTCTTTATCTTTTGGTTATGATAGGATTTTGGTTTTGAATAATTGTCTTTATGTACCTTCATTTAGAAGGAATTTAATTTCGGTTTCTAAACTTGCTATGGATGGTTATAATGTTTGTTTGGATCGTAATGTTTCCATTATGATGAATAAACGAGTTATATGTTCTGGTACATTGCAAGACAATTTATATATTATTGATCCTATAGAACTAATGCTGCAACCAAGTGAAATTAATAATACATTTTCTACCTCTAGTAAAAGAAAGGAACCTTCTGGATTGAACCAAACATATCTTTGGCACTTGAGATTAGGTCATATTAACTTGAGGAGGATTCAAAGATTGGTAGTAGATGGGCCTTTAGGCTCATTGGCAGTGGAGCCATTTCCAGTCTGTGAATCTTGCTTGGAAGGAAAAATGACCAGTAGACCTCTTAAGACAAAAGGAAATAGAGCCAAAGATGTGTTAGAATTGGTTCATACTGATTTATGTGGACCTATGAATATCCAAGCGAGAGGTGGGTATGAATATTTTGTCAATTTCATTGATGATTATTCGAGATATGGATACATTTATCTGTTGCACCGCAATTCTGAGTGCTTTAAAAAATTCAAAGAGTACAAGGCAAGTGCGGAGAAGCGACATTCAGGAAAATGTATCAAGTCTCTACGATCAGATCGTGGGGGCGAATACCTGCTTGGAGAATTTAGAGAATATTTATCAGAACATGGGATATCATCCCAGTTGACTGCACCTGGCACACCTCAGTAGAATGGTGTAGCAGAAAGAAGGAACCGGACTCTTTTAGAGAGTGTTAGATCGATGATGAGTTATTCGAATTTACCCAAGTCGTTTTGGGGGCATGCTCTAGAAACATCGGCTTATCTTCTAAACTTGGTACCTTCTAAGTCAGTTCCAAAAACTCCAAAAGAATTGTGGACTAGTACCAAACCTAGTTTGAAACACATTCGGATTTGGGGTTGTCCATCACATGTGCTGAACAAGAACGTGACTAAGTTAGATTCTCGTACAGAAGTGAGGCTGTTTGTGGGTTATCCCAAGGGAACAAAAGGGTATTTGTTTTATAGTCCTAAGGATCCGGATATCATTGTAAGCACCAATGCTAGATTCTTAGAGGAAGACTATATAATGAATCACAAACCCATGAGTACTGTTGTTTTAGAGGAAATAGTGGGAGGACAAGATAATTCTAATATGCCACCGGTACAAGTAGAACAACCACAAGTAAATGAACAACCTATCACTAATACCACACCAATGCTTCGTCGTAGTGGGAGGGTTGTTAAACAACCTGAGAGGTTCATGTTTTTGGGAGAGTCTTCAGACTTAGTCTCTGGTGAACATGATGAGGATCCCAGGACATACGAAGAAGCAATGCAAGATAAGGATGCAGATCTTTGGCAAAAGGCTATGCAATCTGAGATGGAATCTATGTATTCCAATGAAGTCTGGGATCTCGTGGAACTACCCAATGGTGTAAAACCCATTGGATGCAAGTGGATCTACAAAAGAAAAAGAGGATCTGACAAAAAGGTGAAAGCCTGGAAAGCAAGACTTGTTGCGAAAGGGTATACTCAGAAACAAGGAATTGATTATGAGGAAACCTTTTCTCCGGTAGTCATGCTTAAGTCAATCCGGATTCTTTTATCTATAGCAGCTCATCTCGATTATGAGATTTGGCAAATGGATGTCAAGACAGCTTTCCTAAATGGAAGTCTTGATGAAAACATCCATATGCAGCAACCAGAGGGATTCATCAAAGAGGGCCAAGAGCATCTAGTGTGTAAGCTTAAGAAGTCCATTTATGGACTGAAACAAGCTTCCAGGGAGTGGAACATTCGTTTTGATCAGGCCGTCCAGTCAAATGGTTATGATCAGAGTCCAAGCGAAGCATGTGTGTATAGGAAAAGTGAAGGAAATGCAGTGGTTTTTCTAGTACTATATGTAGATGACATTTTTCTCATTGGAAACAATGTAGAGATGTTGTCATCTATTAAGGCATGGTTGTTCGAACAATTTGAAATGAAAGACTTAGGTGAAGCCGCATATATTCTTGGGATCAAAGTTATAAGAGATCGCAAGAAAAGAACGTTGGCTTTATCTCAAGAACCGTATATTGATGAGGTATTGGCTCGTTTTAACATGCAGGACTCTAAGAAGGGCAATTTACCTTTTATACATGGAGTCTCTCTATCAAAGGAGCAGTGTCCTAAGACACCTAAGGAGATAGAGAACATGAAAGCAGTTCCTTATGCTTCAGCATGTGGAAGCTTAATGTATGTTATGTTATGCACGAGACCTGATATTTGCTTTGCCGTAGGCATGGTCAGTAGATATCAGTCAAATCCAGGTCAGGAACATTGGAGTGCAATAATAACGATACTTAAGTACCTGCGAAGGACTAAGAAGTATATGTTAATTTACAAGGCTTCAGACTTGTTTCCTGTGGGATATACCGATTCAGATTTCCAGACAGATAGGGATAAGAGGAAGTCAACCTCGGGGTGTGTTTTTACTTTAGGAGGTGGAGCTGTAATATGGAGGAGTGTGAAGCAGAAATGCATCGCAGACTCAACCATGGAAGCTGAATATGTGACAGCCTCTGAGGCAGCCAAGGAGGCTATATGGTTCCGGAATTTCCTGCTGGATTTGAATGTAGTTCCTAATTTGCCACGGCAAATCACAATTTATTGTGATAATACTGGTGTTGTTGCAAATACAAAGGAACCACGAGAACATAAGGCAGCAAAACACATTGAGCGTAAGTATCACCTCATATGACAGTTCGTTAAGCGAGGAGATATTATTGTGACTGATATAGCATCAAAGGACAACCGGGCTGATCCTTTCACGAAGAGTTTACCAACTAAGGTTTTTGAAGAACACGTGGAGGCGATAGGAGTCAGATGTCTGGTCATGGAATAGTTATTTAAACTGGTAGCGGATTATATTAATAAACACTGATATACTCAAAGAATAGCTTGAGTATAAGTGGGAGATTGTTGGGTTTTATACTAAACTATTCATTTGTAGTATATAAACATTGTCCATTTTATTGAGAATCTTGATTGCATATTTTTACATTGTCTGTTTATTATATATTGTGGATAATTTAGTATCAAATGGGATAACAGAAGATTAAATTATCAGTGTCTATATATAATATAAAAAAAAGGGTTCACAGTTTAAGTGGAATTAGACAAACCACTGGAATAACTGAAGTATTATTTGGGAATAGTTTATCTTGACTATTAAATAATACTTGTATACTTTGTGTATATTGAACATGATCGAAATATTAGAATTGTTCTTCTATTCTGACAATAAAGAAGAACTAAGATTCTATGATATTATTAATGCTTAGGTTCTCAATCCAAGTGTAGTGATTGACACTTGTATGCAATGCACATGCTTTGATTCATATGTGATGTAATTAATTGTTAATTATAATATTATGTATTGAGCAATGACATTGCATGCAGAGTGGGATATTAATTACATAAGGAAACCATGTCCTGATAATATTCGGGTTGATGATGTCCTCTTGAAAGCTCATAAAGATAATTTTGCTTTAGTCCTGCAGGCAGATTTGTTCTTGCATAATTATAAGGTTGAGTGGATGATCAAGGATAAAAAGATATTAATTAAATTAATTAGCAGAAATTAATTTAATTAATGGACATACGATATCTTAAACATGGGGAATTTAATAAGCAAATAATATAGGAGCCGAATTTAATAATTACGGTATTAGGAAAGGTAGTGCAAATATTAATTCGTTAGTGGATAGAATTAATATTTAATGACATTGGGCTTGACCTAGAATGTCATTGGGAGGCCCGACCTAATTGTCCATGATCCCTACTGGAGCCTATATATATTCTTGTTCTCCTAAAGCTGAAAAGAGCAGAATTCGAGATTAAAAACCTAGGGCAGCCGCAAGGAGCTAGGGTTTTGGGATTTCGAGGCTTTAAGGAGAGGAAACTTTGGGAGATCGAAGGCCACACTTCGCTCGAAGGGAATCAAGGAATTCAGTAGAAGACGTGGATCTGAATCGTAGCGATTAAGGTAAAGTTTTCTTTTCGAACTCATAATCAATCATATAGTAAAACGCAGAACAGTAATCATACGTCCCAACAATCGTTCCCTCGTCCGATAATCTGAATTCTTACCTTCCTTCTTTCTCAATATATTCGCGTTTCATACTCTATTTTCTTTATGCTCATTTATTTCTCGTCCACTTTGCTTCCATTTCTATCATAATCGTTTCATTAACCAAGGTAACATAATCAGTCGTTTCGAACACTCCGTTATTCTGAATTCGCATCATACGAAACAAACCTTGGCAATTTCCGTAAACTTCGATTCATAACTTATCGGGCTCATTTGTTTTAGCTCTAAGCTTCAACACTCTCTTTTTCCAAATACTAAGGAACATACTTACCTGGTACCAGAAGTGTTTCAACAACAGAATACTTTATATATATATATAAAAAAACTTTGTAAAATTCTCGCTGAGGGGGTGACCTGGTTAGGTCTCAATCAAATTATCGTTTGAAAATCTTCTCATCATACTTCACTGCATACCAAATGCATCATGAATTCACTTATATAAATTTGACCGAAAGTTGAACTTAGTGATACAATAACTAGTCCACTTCAAGAATCATTAGCAATTAGCCGAACAAAATTGGCTAGTTCAACTGGGTTGAAACGTAATATCTAGCCAGGGCAATTAGCTAGATCTTTATCATAGGGTTTAAAATCTCAACTAGTTTGAACAATTAACTAGTCATTCTTAATAGCGTATACAACTAGATAGTTTCAATCTGCTAGCACAAAATCTTAACATCTAGCCATTGAAAGAAAGAAAACAACATTTTGACGACTCGGATAATGAATTGAAAAGAAGAGTAATTAAGTTTGGGGACGAACAAGGTAATTATAACCCTTGAATAGAATATAAGGTCTGAATAGATGGTTCTTGGTATCGGAACAATTGATAACCTCCCACCAAACATTTCTCATCAGTGAAATGGTCCACCCCAAGGTGTCTCCGTACATAAACTTTGTCAAATTCTTCGATAGAATTGAATTCAGACTATCAATGTCAAATTGATATCCTTTCTATGATTTCAACGTCTGATGTGCAAATCTCTCCTTAATAGAAGAAAAGAATTCACGAGTAGTCTCTGAAATATATATCATCCCTGTTTTAAACAAATAGCTAGATATTTATGAACTCGATTGAGGAGTCCAAGTATGAAGAAAGAAAATAAATAAAATTAATATTTAACAGTTGTTGGTTGCATCCCAAGTTGAAGTAAGAACCTAGAAGGGTTACCTGACATGAACTAATCAAGGTAACACAGGCAGGAACAGTTTTAGATTGAGTAGTGTACCAGCAAGTAGATACCAAAAAGTCAATGGTCATCATAATTTCTAACATCACCCGTACGAGGATGATCTTATCTTTCTGCCTTTATGGCTTAGGGCACTATCCAACGGTACCTCAAAAATGTACAAGTCCTTAGATAGGTCGGGAGTTCGAACATATTCGTCATTCCCCGATAATCGTTCAGAGATTGGGCCTCCTACGGCCGCATCAACACATCCTCAAAAGATGGAGGTCGATTAACATATATGTAATTTCTTAACACTAGTCGTATCGAACAAATCCAACCCCAGGCCACCATAGGTCTCGTTCCTCGTAGGTCCTGAGATTGTCGCATTGCTCGTTGCAACCATACGTGTCTTTATCAGAATCACGCTATCCATTCTTCATATTTTTGATTTCTGAGTCGAGCCATCATGGCCTATCGTACGAAATATGCTCGCGATGCGATTTAGCACGTTCGTCTCAAGATAACGTTCTGGTACTACACATACGCAACAGTCTCCTTCTTAGGTAACAAAATACCCATTGACGGAAAAGACACCAACTCTGGTGGAATCGTTGTTCTCAAGGCTTGGACCTCATACACAAGATAATGCCTTAACTAGTCCACGCAATTTAGTACTTCGGGTCGCGTAAAGGACTGTAAACGTCTTAATCTTCACATGTGCTGCCTTCTCGTGGCAAACTACGATGAACTACAAACACTTAGGTTCTTACTAAGTCAAGTTATCCATTGGTATTGGTCATTCCGACCTTACCCCAACTGCAACCGAGACTCTGCTCTGCGTCTTATCTTAATGTCTTTGATAATCCGTATACAATTCTAAACGTCCTTCTCATCATTATGATGATCTTCAACGGTCCTATCGGTCCTCCGATAAGTCCCCACTAAACTCTTTAATCTTAACATCCTCAATGGCACTACTTCCGGTAGTCCACTTAACGAGCTCTATATGAGTCCTCTCGTCATTCTCTTACCTCGATATAACTCTTAACACTCTCATATCCAAGTTTATAACTTAACGCTCTGATACCATTTTTGTAACACCTCCAGATCCGGGGTCCGGAATCTGGGTTGTCACGCTCCATCAATTATACAATACAAGCATTACTTACAACATTCTCATATTACAACTCCAAAGACCCCAATCACTTACGCGCACACACACAAGTTATAGTCTTGGAAATGAGCAACAAAAGTAACATTTGTTATTACAACTCAAATGTACTATCCAGGATCTCATCTATCATTTACAACCTCTACCTGAAGTTAAAATAATAGACCTCGCCATTCTATATAAGGTTTAATAATACAAACCTACTTGAAAACAATCCTTACTAATTCAAGGTGTAACTATTCTGCTCACACCGGCAGTATCCATCTGTTAGTATTAGTGCTCTAGAGACAATGATTTTATTATTATAAATTATGTTTTATTGATTATTATTATTAGTTTATATTATGTCCTTATTTACCGCGTTATAAATGTTAGCATAATAAATGTCCTTGGAATTATGATACGCATTCGATATCTTTAAGTATGTGACTTAAAAATGAAATTATATGAATCGTATCTTTATTCCTAAATATCCCTAGTCGAGTGTTATTATTTAAGGAAAATAATAATGCACAGAGACTAGTATGTTTGTTGACTGATGACCACATCTCATTGGTCATAGGTATGGTGATACTAAAGTCAAAACATAGGTGCATGTAAGAGTATATGGCACTGGATTGACCCGCCGTGAGATTACACATGTTAAAAGTGTCATAAGTAATTCTCACTGTGATAATGGTGTAATGATCCTTAGACCTGAAATCATTATATTTTTATACGAGAATTAATATACTTTGATTACATTAAAAGTTACCTTTGACCGGATGATGATAAAAGTGGACATTGGGTATATTATGAATCGTATGAGAAATATGAATGATCTAGATGGGATTTAACCCTCCTAATTTTAGGAGCGATATTATTGGCCTCTTGTTTGAGTGAGACTAAGAAATGCACGACCGTGCTCAAATGTTGATTTGATTTATTAGTCTACTCATCGATCAAGAAAACTAAGATTAAATTATGAAGAGGATGACACATTACATGCCTCGAGTTTAATTTATAATATTAAGGTTAAATGGAATATATTACCCGGAACATTATTCACGAAAGGCTTAATCGAATCACCGATTTAATTATTATTACTTGGGTGGCAATGATGTATTACTAGATGCCGCTCATTGTTTACAATTTTAATTAGTTATTAAAATTGTTACCAACGTAATAATAACCTACAAGGTCACACACAAAGAACACTTGAAGGAGAAATAATTTAAATTATGAATTTAAATTTAAATAAGTAATTTATTCTATTTATAATATTAATTAAGTATGACTTGATTAATTATTTAAATAGAAAATGGAATTACTTAAACTAGTTCTGAAATTAATTATTAATTAATTAAGTGCCACTTAATTAAATAATAAATTGGAATTTCGGATTAGTATTTTATTGTAATTGGATTATAATTAGAAAACTATTTTTCTCTCTATATAAACTCTAAAAGAGGGCTGATTTTAATGATGAAAAACGTTTTTACATTAAAACCCTAGCCGCTTATGAGAGCAAGAAAAGAGAGAGAGAAAGAAGTAGTTTTCGGGTGCTAGTACACATCAATCTTTCAAGAAAAGCGTTCGTGTGGATAACATAGAGTGTAGATCGCGAGAGCGGGATACATGGTGATTGAACAAGCTTTGGATATCCATTAATCTTCCATTAATGAACTGTTAAAGCTTCTTAAGGTATTTGTTCTTAATCTCCGAATTAAATCTTTTGTTTTCGCATGGATCCTGCGGATGGGTTTCGAATTTTGATTTATTTTTACGTTTTCCGTTGCGTTTATGTGCTCTAAACCCTTCAATGGTATCAGAGCTACTTGCGAAACGTTTTAATTCGGTTGTGTGTTTAACATTTTTCGATATATATGTATATTTGCGATTTACCATGTTTTTGTGTTGATTTATAGATATGTATGTATATGTTTTTGAATATATGATATTCATGAGGATTTGATAATCATGAGATGATTGTGTATATTGCTGTATGTATATGATACATATTAAATCGAATTATGAGAATCGTATTCGATACGATTTCTGAATACGATGCGCGGATTTAGTGAAATTTGCATACTGTGTCAGAATTTCGCCGAAAATACCTTTTCGGAAAGGGAAACGGGCGTCTGAACAAAACTGACAAAGTTACTCGTTGATCTGTAAGGCGTTTGACGTCGTTTACTGTCTGTAAACAGCGATTTAATGTTTTCAGAATTCTGATTTTTATTTTCTGATTTACACTTTATTTGATTTCTATGATTGGATCATGAGAAATATGATATGGTATGATATGTTAATACAATATGAGATGTTCTTAATTGTTATATGAGCATGGTGATTGGTTATGGCCTAAAGACCCATAGATAGTGGTTTTGTTTTAATGGTTTGGTTTCTAAATACGACTTGCATGTCGTTATTCCTTGTAATGTTTAAATCTCGAATGTAACTCGAGTTCTACTTGTAAGTTCAGTAGGATAGGTTGTTTTATTTATGTAATATATATGAAGACATCCAAGATGGAGAACCAAGGAAGCATTACAAGGAGGCAAGCAATGAGGCAAGTTAAAGCTTGAAGACTTGTAACATTGTATTGTATTTTGATACCACCATAGATTGACCTTGATTTTTCCATTAGCTTGGAAAGATCACTTAGGTTGGGCCATAACCAAACACATTTACTTTACGCACTTTACATATATGATGCATGTGATGATGATATGTATGTGTAGATAATGATGCATGTTTTAATTAGATTAAACATGTATGTATTAGATACGTCACCCATGCCATGTTTGCTAAACAAGATAAAATCCGTAACGATTCAAGATTTTAAAATTGAACAAAACGAACATGAGATTCATGTGTTTATGAAACACGGAAATAAGTATGAATTTTCAATTTTTTGATATGGGGCGATTTTGACAAAAATACAAGCAGCGCTGGTAAGGAAGGCGGGTTTTAAGTGAGACCAGTGTGACTCCTCCGTTGGACTGGAAATCAAACCATTGATGAATTTTGAATTGAAGTACTTAGTTCAAGGAAAAATTGGGAATCTCTTGATGATGGGATCATGGTCGTTTTAATAATAAAATCCCTAAAGTTAAAATATTAAGTCGATTAGATGCCTTCCAATGGGCAACACTCGTCAAGACCTAGATCAAGAAAGAGTGGGTTCGCCAAAGCGAAGCACTCCTATCTATCGTGGTAAGACGCGATGAATTAAATGTGATAATTAACTGTTAGACCATTGGGTTAGACTTAACTAAGTTACCACAATAGGATTGTGAACTTAGAGGCATGGAGCTTGGTATGATTTATTAGATAAATGTGAACAAATGTTGTTCTACCAAACTTTCCAAGAGTTATATATGATATAATTGACAAGAGTTGTCTACCTAAATAAATCATGTTTTGGGAGTAAAGCCAAAGCTGACCTTAAGCATGACGAAATATGGATCTTGGCTCACTAGAAAGATTTAAGAGAAATACTTTCCGAATTAATAGTTAGGGCTATTTATTTGATAAAAATAGTGGGAGGTATATAATGATATACCATAATCACTTAAACATAATAATTAATAAATTTGCAACCTAGATTAATTTTATGCACTTTAATATTGTAGCTATCAAATGACAAATAACACAAACAACTTCTCTATGCGATGAGTCCTTGAGAAGGACAAGCTGACATGAACAAATTTCCTCGACTGATATAGGAGCTTGAGGATCGTCCTCAGACACCACGATGTTAGTCAAATTCTTCCCTTACCTTTTAGCTGAGAATGTAATATGTGCCGAACATAATGCTTATTGGAAGTAAATTGATGATTCGACTGCTGATGTTTCATGTCTTATGCTTGCAACTATGAGTGTTGAGCTTAAGAAACAATATGAGCATATGGATGCTTATGAGATATTTGAGCACCTTAAAAGATGTTTGAGGAAAAGGCTCGTCAAAAGGGATTTGACAATAGCAAGACACCATACACCTACAAGTAGGGAACGTTTGATTCGGTTGGACCAGATGTTCTAAAGATGATAGGGTATAATGAGTACCTTGATTATTATTTATTTTGGGTTTCAAGATTGGTCTAGAGACTCGGAATGCTTTGATCATACAAATCTTTGAACAATAACTATTCTCAATTAGTTAGTGAACAACGAAATAAATGAGATAGACATAGCACCCACTAAGTTGTGAAGCACGTTGAGAACTGCTGTAAGCAACATGATAAATGCATGAACTACTCCCATAATGATGATGAATGTAGGAATGTGAATGGGAAAGGAAAATGGAATGGAAAGAAGAAGATTTGATCTAATTCTATAGCCATATTAAACTCCAATCCCAAAGAGGTTTTGTCGCCTAAAGGAGGTGTTGCTAATTAAAGAAGACGATTGTCGCTTCTGTGGAAAACCGAAAGACTGGAAGTTAAACTGTCATGCTTATTTGGAAGATCTAAGAAGAAGACCAGTGAGGGTCAAGCTTCAGGTTTCGGGTTAGAATTGGAGCAAAAGTTGTTGCTCTAGTTAAAGTAACTCGTTACTTAATTCTGCCTATAAGGCTAAGTTTAGAACTTGATAATTGTAACTTCGTGCCTCTAAGAGTAGAGACATTATATTGATTTCTTATATGGACAAGAAAGGTTTTTCATTTTAATTGGATATATAACAATTGTTGTTTATTACATTTCAATGAAAAGGTTAATGATGCTGCACAATTAGTTAACAATTTATATGTTCTAAAATGATCCTCAAATCAAACATTATCTTTGGCCCTGTAATTAAGGCCATATTATAAGAAATGCATTTCCAATTTACATACTGAGGGATGATTGGATAAGTTTGATTATGAATCATACGAAGAATGCGAATCTTGGTTTATTTGGTAAAGACAAAAGGCTCCTTTTACTAGAAATGGTGAAAGGGTCATCAAACGATTATGACTTATACATGGTGATGTATGTGGTCATATACGTACGATGGCAGAAGGTAGGTTTTACTACTTTATAGCGGTTACTGATGATTTCAGTAGATACGAATATGGATATCTTTTGAAGAACAAATTCGAATCTTTTGAAAAGTTCAAAGAATATTAAGCTGAAGTAGAAAAGGTTCAAAGAAAGGGGTTTCTAAGAACTAAAATCACACTTTATTGGACATAGTGCGATGGATGATGAGTCAAGAGGATCTTCCAATAAGTTTCTGGGGTTATACCCTAGAGACAAGTGCATATATACTAAACCGTGTTCCTACTAAAATGGTTCAGGAGACACCATATAAGATGTGGACTGAGAAACGTTATAGCATGTCATTTATGAAAATTAGGGGATGCAAAGCGTTTGTGAAACGTTTAACCTATGACAAGCTAGGACCAAAATCAGATAAATGTAATTTTGTGGGATACCAAATTAAAACAAAAGGGGTCTTACTTCTTTAATCCTCCAGAGAACAAAGTGTTTGTTGCTCGGACTGCTGTATTTCTTGAGAGAGAATTTCTTTCTAAAAGAAATACTGGGAGGAAAATAGATCTCGATGAGGATCGAGAACCACGAGATAACATTGAACCGAAGTTGGAACAAGAGCAGAATGTGCAAGAAAATGTGATGTAATGCTTGTGAATAATGATAATGAGCCTCTTACCCACCAAGACGCTATGAAAATTACAAGAGCTAAAAGTTGGCAGGAGGCCATGAAATCTAAGATGGATTCCATGTATGAAAAACCAAGTATGGACTTTGGTTGATCCACCTATAGGGGTAAAACCTATAAGGTGCAAGTGCGTTTTCAAGAAGAAAACTGACATGGATAGTAATGTACAGACCTATAAGGCACGACTGGTGGCAAAAGGTTTCAAGTAAATTCATGGTATTGACTATGATGAAACTTTCTCACCAGTGGCAATGGTCAAGTCCATCGGGATTTTTCTTGCTTACTATGACTACGAAATCTGGCAAATGGATGTCAAGACTACTTTCTGGAATGGGAGCGTTGAAAAGGTTGTGTACATGACACTACCTGAAGGTTTTATAGATCCAAGTTTTGCTAGAATAGTTTATAAGATAAGTCGATCCATTTATGGATTAAAGTAAGCCTCGAGGAGATGGAATATACGTTTTTGATGAAACAGTCAAATAGTTTGGCTCTATTCAAAATGAAGATGAACCGTGTGTTTACAAGAAGGTTAGTGGGAGCCATGTGGCATTCCTAGTATCATATGTAGATGATATATTATAAATAAGGAATGACATACTTTCTCAACAGACTGCTAAGACTTGGTAAAGAAATAATTTCTTGATGAATGACTTAGGAGATGTGTCCTATATCTTAGGGATCAGGATCTATAGAGATAGATCACGAAGATTATTCGGCTTGAGTCAGAGTACATACATTGACAATGTATTGCACCAATTAGGGATGCAAAGAGGCTAAAATGGAAATGTTCCCATGTCTATGAGATAGTGATCTCAAAATAAATGGTCTAAAATCATTGGATGATATGGACCACATTAGTATAGTACTATATGCTTCGGAAATTGGTTTCATAATGTATGTGATGATATGTACTCATCATGATGTCTCATATGCTTTAGGCATGACGAGCGGGTACCAGTCTAATCCAAGTGATGGTCACTTGATTGGAATCAAGAATATTCTTAAGTGCCTGAAGAGGACTAAAGACTCATTCTTGGTATATGGAGGAGATGGGAAGCTGGATGTAAAATGTTACACGAATGTTAGTTTCTAGACAGACATGATGGTTTTTGTGTCTTAGTCTGGATTTGTGTTTTGTCTAAATAGATGTGTTGTAAGCTAGAATAGTTCATAGCAAGAACCGTAAATGATTCTACAATCGAGGCTTAGTATATTGATACTAGCGAAGTAGCCAGAGCTGATGTTTTGGGAATTTACTAAGGCGATATCACCTTATTAATGAGATTAATGATCAAGGAGATATACTTATATGTAAAGTGCATACTATTGATAATATTGTAGAACCACTAACTAAGGCTTTATCGCAGCAGAAGCAGATAAGTCACACTAGTTCCAAATGTATTGGATACATGGGATATTGGCTCTAGTGCAAGTGGGAGATTGTTAGTATTAGTGCTCTAGAGACAATACTTTTATGTTTTAAAGAAAACATTTTATTATTATAAATTATGTTTTATTGATTATTATTATTAGTTTATTATGTCTTTATTTACCGCGTTATAAATGTTAGCATAATAAATGTCCTTGGAATTATGATACGTATTCTATATCTTTAAGTATGTGACTTAAAAATGAAATTATTATATGAATAGTATCTTTATTCCTAAATATCCCTAGTCGAGTGTTATTATTTAAGGACAATAATAATGCACATAGACTAGTATGTTTATTGACTCATGACCACATCTCATTGGTCATAGGTATGGTGATACTAAAGTCAAAACATAGGTGCATGTAAGAGTATATGGCACTGGATTGACCCACCGTGAGATTACACATGTTAAAAGTGTCATAAGTAATTCTCACTGTGATAATGGTGTAATGATCCTTAGACCTGAAATCATTATATTTTTATACGAGAATTAATATACTTTGATTACATTAAAAGTTACCTTTGACCGGATGATGATAAAAGTGGACATTGGGTATATTATGAATCGTATGAGAAATATGAATGATCTAGATGGGATTTAACCCTCCTAATTTTAGGAGCGATATTATTGGCCTCTTGTTTGAGTGAGACTAAGAAATGCACGACCGTGCTCAAATGTTGATTTGATTTATTAGTCTACTCATCGATCAAGAAAACTAAGATTAAATTATGAAGAGGATGACACATTACATGCCTCGAGTTTAATCTATAATATTAAGGTTAAAGGGATTATATTACCTGGAACATTATTCACGAAAGGCTTAATCGAATCACCGATTTAATTATTATTACTTGGGTGGCAATGATGTATTACTAGATGCCGCTCATTGTGTACAATTTTAATTAGTTATTAAAATTGTTACCAATGTAATAATAACCAACAGGCTCACACACAAAAACGCTTGAAGGAGAAATAATTTAAATTTAAATAAGTAATTTATTCTATTTATAATATTATTTAAGTATGACTTGATTAATTATTTAAATAGAAAATGGAATTACTTAAACTAGTTCTGAAATTAATTATTAATTAATTAAGTGCGACTTAATTAAATAATAAATTGGAATTTCGGATTAGTATTTTATTATAATTGGATTATAATTAGAAAACTATTTTCCTCTCTATTTAAACTCTAAAAGACGGTTGATTTTAATGATGAAAAACGTTTTCACATTAAAACCCTAGCCGCTAATGAGAGCAAGAAAAGAGAGAGAGAAAGAAGCAGTTTTCGGGTGCTAGTACACATCATCCTTCAAGAAAAGCGTTCGTGTGGATAACGTAGAATGTAGATCGCGAGAGCGGGATACATGGTGATTGAACAAGCTTTGGATATCCATTAATCTTCCATTAATGAACTGTTAAAGCTTCTTAAGGTATTTGTTCTTAATCTCCGAATTAAATCTTTTGTTTTCGCATGGATCCTGCGGATGAGTTTCAAATTTTGATTTATTTTTACGTTTTCCGTTGCGTTTATGTGCTCGAAACCCTTCACCATCCCGCTGAACTAACTCAAGGGTGGTCTCTCCATTCCCTTGCTCTCGTAACACGAGGTGAATCGGCAATGTTTTCTTCATGCTGAAAGGTTTAATAAAGCAAGAATGAGCTAATAACGCTCAGCAAGAAATCTATCCCAGTTTAAATCTTTAAACCTTTAAGGTAAATAATCCATATAGGATCCAAGTTTTAGCACTACTAGGGTTGTCTTCAAAATATTATCCCGTTCAAAATACTGTATGACTTATAATCATACTCAAATACTTTTCGTAAATTATTTCAAAATCCTTGGTATCGATATAATGAACCAAGATTCAAAACATATCTTTTAAAATAGATATCAAATATTGGAATCAAGGCTTAAAGCCTATCCATTGATTCAAAATACTATACAGTTCAACATACTGTATATCTTAAATACTTTCTCAACATATATACACACATATCTATTTAGATATCTCATACTGTTCAAAATACTGTAAAATATGTTCATATACAGAACAATATGTTTAAATATTCTTTTCGTCAAAAATGCCATACAGTACAAATACTGTATGAGGTATAGTACTTTGTTAAAATATTATTAACAAGTATCCGTAACCAGTATTTAACCCAAGTTACCAAACATTTCCGAAATTCCAATCCTTGGAAAAACATGGGGAGTTGCACAGGGCTACGCACTGGTATGCGATGATCAGTCGTCATACCATAGATCTTCTACTAGTAGATGGATAATCCCGAATGTCACTACCCTAGCCGCATACGGGCTTTTAGATTGGACCAACGTCACTCGGCCTCTTACACATTAGTAACCACATGGCGACATCAAGGCCACACAAGTGGACCCGCTCCCTGCCAACGGATTCCACTGGACTGGCGTCACCCAGCCTCTTATTACATTTCCACCTGGCAACATCAAGGCCAGAAAAAAAATAGTTTTTCTTTGCGGGACCGTGCGTTACTCGACCACTTACGCGAAAATGTCGTTCCCCCAACTATCTTTAACTGGAACGAATATTAATCTAGTTCCCCATCATAAGCTTGTTGATAGGTTTTGTAAACATACCCTTACTTCCGGATTATATCGGAAGTAAGTCATAATGTGGGTTGACCGTTGTCAACTGACCTCGATCCTCGAGTAAAACATTTCGAAATCACGACCTGGGAGTTTTTGTAAAATATCATTAGTTCTGATGATTCAGAACTCGAAAATATACTCACTTTTAATGAAAGAGGCAAGTGGAATCATATATTCACTACCTGGAATGGATTCCCAATTTTTGATAAGTCCAAAACTTAATCATTATTTGAGATAAATAATTAAAAGTAGTTTGGGAACCCCTACTATAATCACATAGATCTTTTTGAGATCAGAAAATACTTTAAATAACTATTGGAACCTTACGTAATATTTAGATAAGGTTCTATGATTTTTAAATCATTTTTGGAATATTTAATAAATATTCAAATAATAAATATTGAATTATTATTCAATAAAATTCCACTTAAGTGAATATTCAAATTAATATTCACTTAATTAAATAAATATTCAAATAATATTTATAATAATATTATTTAAATATCTCACATTAAGTATCCAATAATATATATATATTGGAATATTTAATCAACATTTTAAAATATAACTGTCCCTGGAACCCTCCAGCTTCTGACAGTATAATCCAGACAAAATACTAATTTGACTCCCGGTCTAAGTTTTAAAATCCTCGTACGAGAACTCTAACCTTAGAGCCTCTATAACACCTCGGTTTATATCTAATATTTACAGAGCATATAAACCCTTATATCTTATAAAGCTTTCTATCAAAAGCGTAAACAACAACATCACTTATATGATGTAGGGTTTGAAAACTGACATGCATCTATCATATGCATATACTATATCTCAACATTTTTATTACCATTACATCTATATACGATGTAAGGTTTGAAAGCATGCATGATATAATATCATATGCATATACTACATCTCAACATTTTTAATACCGTTACATCTATATACGATGTAAGGTTTGAAAGCATGCATGATATCACATCATATGCATCATCAATATAAGTAATGGAAAACAGCATGGGATGAGAAAATTTGCCTCGGGTCCTTGGTTGTTATGGGTTCGAGAACTTGCCGGAAAATCTCTAAACAAGGAAATACTCGATCAGTCCCCCGACTTAATCAATTAAAGTGCATTTAACTTAAGCACTAACGTTCTATTAACGAACATCAAATGTCTTGCTCTTGGTCACTTATAACCTCATGACATTCCGTAAACTCTTAAGTCAAAGTTTGGGTGGAAATCTATTCTCAAAAGCCAAGTACTTTACCATTGCTAACTCATTGTTTTTAACCATCCCCTTAAGGGTATTTCACTCGCGCAACTTTTGTTCCCGCATTTTTATAAAATCGAAAAATAATTATTTTAACACGAAACCTCCTCGGTTCTCTTCCTAACTGTCCATTCTAGTATCCATATTAAAATCTCGACCCAATTCCATTTTTAAAGGGTTGGATCACCATCTCAAAGTTCATGCAGTGAATTACTTAGTTATCCGAAACCGCTTTCACTAAAACGGATGTTTCTCCTAAACCGTAAATCGAAACGATACGATTCTTTCGCTAAAACAAACTACAAAACAGAGCCTACATGATCATGGGCAGAAAACCTCATTGTTATGTCTACAAGGTAGCCGTGGTCTCTGTCTAAGCTTTCTAAGGAAAATCTGACATGGTAACGACGCTTAATCGTGATTCCCGTGTTTAAAACACTCAAATCAATCCATTAACACAACCAAACCATCAATACTTCTCATTCATCATCTAAACCAACTCATAATCGTTAACCAACAACTCCATTCAAACATTTACTAGTTCAACCATCAAGATAATCACTAAACAATCGTTATAACCAAGGATTCAACCTTTAATCCATACTATCTCAACTATCATCAAACTAATCATAAAAATCGAATTATAACTAAAGGTTTGAGATATTTATACCTTCCTTGATGCTTGGTAAGGACTATCAATAGCTTATATATCCTTGCTTGATCCTTAAACAACCTTAACAAGCCTTAAACTTCAAGAACAAATCAAGAAAATCATAAGTTACTATTCATTTCACTATTCATGCTCATCTTTTAATCAAGATTTGAACATGATGCAATCCATGGATGAAGCTAGGATTTAGAGATTACCTTAGTTTTGAAATATGGAAGCTTTAGAATCCATAACCATGATTTTAGGAGGTGTGTAGCTTGTAGAAAATTTCTTAAGCTTTGGATGGAAGGAGAATGGCCGAATGTTTGATGAAGAATGGGGGGGGGGGGGGAGAAATGCTTCATTTCTTTTCTATTCTTTTGTCAAAATAATGATAAATGGATGCATCTAATTTTTGTGGTTTTGGTTGAGTTTAGTCATCAATTGCCACATGTCAAGCCATGTGTGGTTTTGGGCAAAAATGGTGACAAGGTGGTGATTCATCACCTTGTCACCCCCTATGTCATGTTTACACCATCTTTTGTGTCATGCTTATGTCATTTCTTGTATCTTCAATTCTCTTATATGATTCACTTGATGATCTTATATCATACTTCCCCTTCGGTTAGGGTTTAATCCATAATTCGTTAGGCTTCTGTTTCGTGATAGGTTCCAGTGATTTTAAAAACGTTTCTCTGTACCAATGTTAGGAGATACTTCCTTGATCTTTCCATTACCTTGGCTTAATATATGATCCTAGATTTCTCACCTTGGCTTAAGATATGATCATGGATTTCTTATTCTACATACTTTCTCAAAACGATCAAATCAATACATCCTTGATTGTCCGATGAATAGTGATCAAAATTTAAAGTTGGAATCTCCCGATTCTGATCGTGTTTACATTCACTTATTCTCCTTATACATCACTAATATAACTTCGAAACATTCCTTCCATGTCTTCCATATAGAGTGGTCTAAAAATATTTTTCATCAGCAAATTCACTATTCATCAACATTTACTATTCATCAAATGTTTTTAACTAAGTCCAAAATTTGGGGTTACTACACCTTTTCCTAAATAAAAACTAGAAACTAAATCCTGGCCATTCAATTGGCATTACCAGCAATTAATCTCAGCCGTTCAATATTCATTTATAAAAAAATATAAAAAGACAGAGATTACGTGCAATTAATTTTATAACAGAATTTCACTTTCTCTCTCATCAACACTACGCTCTCTCTCTCTCTCTCGCGTATTTCATTAGTTAAAGTTTTTAGCTTTTTTGCTGGAAACATTGAATTTTTTGCTCAATTCTTGATTGAGATTTATTAAAAGAGATTTGATCAAAATTGCTGATAATCAAAGTAATTAATTCTCAATTTTTTATGTTCGTTCATGTTTA
This sequence comes from Heracleum sosnowskyi, assembly GCA_030848705.1. Lineage (NCBI taxonomy): Eukaryota > Viridiplantae > Streptophyta > Magnoliopsida > Apiales > Apiaceae > Heracleum > Heracleum sosnowskyi. The sequence continues at coordinate 68,238,754 of CM061237.1, forward strand.
CTGATTAGGCTGATTTTATTGTGTGTTTTTATGTTTTTGATATGGTTATATGTGTTAATTTTGATTTAAATCTGTTTTGTTACTAATTGAGCTAGATTTCAATCGGTTTTGAGTATTTGATTGTTTGTTCTTATGTATTTTTTATAGATTACCAATGTTCGTATTCTTATCAATGTTCGTATTCTTATCAATGTTCGTTCATGTTTACTGATTAGACCGAATAGAGTATTTGATTGTTCAATGTCCGTATTTGATTGTTTGCAATTTTGCTGTTTTTGAAGTTTTTTTAATAGTGTTTAATATGTTTTTATGATTTAGTTTGCCAATTAGATTGATTGATGATTTGTACTGTAATATTCTTTCAAAAAATTTATTGTAGTTCTATATGCAGAAAGGTTGTAAGTTCTATAAAGATTATGGTGCTTTAAGTGGATTTGATATCCGAAAAATAACGAAGAAGAGAACAGAAGATAAAATAACTGTCATTCTTAAACATTATGTTTGTAATAGAGAAGGTTTCAATGATGGTGATTTAGGAATTTCGGATGGCAGCGGAAGTAAAGAAGTTCAGGGAAGGAGGACTATGTCTTGGAGGTGTGGTTGCAAAGCAAAATTTGTGTTAAAAATTACTAGCGTGAATACGTATCATGTGTTCTCTTTAGTTGAACAATACAACCACCCTTTTGTGAGTGAAAGTGGTCGACATTTTTTGAAAGCTAATAGGAAGATGACCGTTGGTTTGAGAAATATTGTTTTTGATTCTTCGAAAGTTAATATTGGTCCTAGCAAAGCATTCTGTTTTATAAAGGAACTGTATGGTTATGATAATGGAGGTGCCACGTTGTGTGATTTTAGAAATTGTTATCGAGATTTGAAACTTTATGTTGGTGAACGAGATGGACAGATGATGATATACAAGTTCAAGGTGACGCAAGAGACAGGTAAATCATTCTATTACGCTTATGATGTGGATTCCGCTGGACATTTAACCAAGCTTTTTTGGGCTGATGATGTTGGTCGAAGAAATTTTGAACTTTATGGTGATGCACTCTCGTTTGATGCAACATTTGATACAAACAAGTAACATATGTTTTTTTCATTTTAGATGAATATATACTTTTAAGTATTAATTTACTGTTTTTATGTTCTAATTTGTGCATGATACATTACTGATTTACTGTTCAATAATTATATTAATTTTGTTAGTATTTGTGCCCTAGAGACAATACTATAATGTTCTTGGGAAAGACATTTTGAATATTAATAAATATGTTCTATGTATTTTCTTTCTTTATTTATTATGTCTTTATTAACTGTGATATAATTATTAGAATAATAAATGTCCTTGGAATATAAGCATGAATTCTATATCTCTAAGTATGTGACTTAGAAATGAGATTATATGAATATTGTTTATAATCCTAAAGATGCATAGTCGAGTATTATTATTTGAGGACAATAATAATGCATTAAGACTAGTATGTTTGTTGATAAATGACCACGACTCATTGGTCATTAGTATGGTGATACTAAAGTCAAAGACATAAGTGCATGTTAGAATAATATGGCAGACCCACCATGTGAATTCTTCATGGTAAATGTTATCAAGTGTCAGGAGTAATTCTTAGAGTGAGAATGGTGTAATGATCCTTAGACTTGAAATCATTATATTTCTATATGAGAATTAATATACTTTGATTCTACTCAAAGTTACCTTTGATCGAGCAATGATAAAGGTGGACATTGGGTATATTATGAATCATATGAGAAATATGAATGATAGATATGAGATTTAACCCTCCTATTTTAGGAGTGATATTATTGGCCTCTTGATTGAGTGAGACTATGAAATTCATGGCCATGCTCAAATAGTGATTTGTTTAATAGTCTACTCATTGATCAAGTATACCAGGATTAAATGATGAAGAGGATGACACAAACCATGCCTCGAGTTTAATCTATAATATAAGGTTAAAAGGATTATATTACATGAAACATTATTCACGAAAGGTTTAATTGGATCACCAATTATTATTATTACTTGGGTAGCAATGATGTTTTACTAGATGCCGCTCATTGTTTATAATTTTATTATAAGATATTAAAATTATTGCCAACGTAATAATAACCTAAAAGGTCACACACTTAGAACGTTTTTAAACGGAGCTTTAATTAAATTTTGAATTGAAATAAAATATTGTTATTACTTTGAATTATTAGATTAATTAAGCAGGACTTGATTAATCAGATTATAATTCGAAATTAATAATAATAAAACTCAGAATTGGGCTGGGTTTGTGAAACACACTCTAATTAGGGTTAAGCCCAGATTTCTCCTCCCTATAAATACATTATGATGTATTATTTTAGGGTCACTTCTTGAATTCGTTTTTATTGAAAAACCCTAGCTGCTCTACAACTTGGAGAGGCTAGAGAGAGAGAGAGAGAGAGAGAAATCGTGAGCAGTTCTTGGCTAGTACCAATCTCCGTTGGTTTTTGGACAATCGGACGTTCGTGTGGATACCTCTGGCGCGTAGATCGTTCAAGGCGGGATACGCGGTGATCAAAAAATCAAGGACCTCCATCTGTTTTAATTAGTAAAGCTTCAAAAAGGTAAACTTATTCTAATCCACGAATTAAATATCATTTTTCGCATGGATCCTGCGGAGGGTTTCATTAATTTTTCTGATTTAAGCGATGTTTTTGCTGCGTTTTCATGCCCGAAACCCTGCAAATTTGTTTAGTGATTGTTGTTGGAATGTTGGTGATTTTATTGATTTTGTAAATATATTATTGATTATCATAATGATATTTTAGTATTTCGTGTATTATAATTTATTGGATTTGTGACCATTTTATTATTGAATAGGCTACAATTAGAAATCTATGTATTTAGTATGATATTGTTGGATATGAATATCACTAAGAAACTAGACAGGGGCGGGGGGTGAATGGATAGTTTTGATATTTTTCGTTTCTTGAAACTGAAAAGCTATGAGAGATTGTGTTGTATGAAAATGCGGAATTAAAATAAACAGAACACACACAATCACTTTAATCTACTTTGTATTAAGTAAATTAAATACTACAGCTTCCAAAATTTCACAAGTGAAATTCTGGCTTCTAAACAAAAACAGTGTTTTCTTGTTTTACTTACAGAGAAAAGAGTGCTTGAATATTTCTATGTGTTACTCTCTTACTCGGCTAACAGTAGGGTGTGCACAATATATATATATCCTATACAAAACTAGTGCAAACCCTATTTACACAGCTACCCCTTAACTGTAATTCCCACTTGTTCTCCCATAATAGGTTAACTGTGTCAGGAAGGACCACTTGTCTACATTCTTTCTCTTCAAGTTTTGATGTAGATTTGCCATCTGTCTTTGGACCACTTAACCAATACAGATGCTTCAGTATTTGTCTCCATGGAATTTGATCTTGTACCTTCATTTATCTTGTTGTAAACGACTAAGTGTTGATATCGTGAACTCCAACATATTTCTGACTTCTCAATATAGCCTTTGAAGACTTCACGACATAGCCTTTGAAGACTTCGCGACATAGCCTTTGAAGACTTTGCGACATAGCCTTTGAAGACTTCGCGACATAGCTTTATTGAAGACTTCGCGATATAGGCTTATTGAGGACTTCACGATCTAGTACATTTTGACTTTGCTATTTCAACACTTCACGATATGAGCCTTGAAGACTTCACGACATAGTTCATTTGGGACTATGCGATCTCAGTACTTCACGACATGGATTTTGAGGAGTTCACGACGTAGCTTATTTTGACTTCTCGATATAGGGACTTAGACAAACTTCTGTACCTTATTTCTTCAAGACCTTATTCTCCTTCATCCTACTGCATGAACAATTCTGAACTTCTACCAGGGCAATTATTCCATGGCCTATGTACATTCTAGTTGCAAGAAACTTACTAAGCTCATTATAATTCTGAGCATACAAAATAAAGCTAAGTACATGAGAACAAGACAAGTACAGTAGAGACCTATACTATATCCCAGTGAAATAATTCACTAGGTCATGTAGAGTGACATAGTCACAATGTGTAGGCTCGTTAATAGTGGTATTCAGACATGCCTTGAGCCTAACAATCTCCCCCAAATTGTGAGTAAGAAACTTAGGCACAATTTCATGTCTGATAACAAGCCTAACTTACATAAATGAAATAAATTTCAGAGAAAATAACAGATGAACATTATGAACATGATTTGATTACAAACAGAAAATGAAAGCTTACAGATTATCTTTGTTGCTGAACAGCTTCAGTTTCCATCTGCTTTTCTAGATAGTCATCATAGACTTTCTTCTTTCTCATTTCTTCCTTTCTGTTTATTTCTGAAATGGCTGCTTGAATTTCATCTCTTGCAATTAATTCTTCTATGAGGGGAGAGTCTTCTAAATCTTCAACAGCAGCTTTTAGGGCACTTTCCACATAGGATTCCACAAACTCCATCCTTATTTTGCTTATTCCTCCATTTTTATTTTTGTACTCTACAACATAAGGATTTTGTTTCACTTTGCACAACCCTTTCTTCCTCAACTCTTTAGCCTTCTCTTCCATTTCTTCCATCTCTTTATCTTTCTGAATCTTCTTCTCTTCATTTGACTTCCTCAGATTCTCTTGATAATCAGAGTGCATCTTCAAAAATCTGGCAATCTCAATTTTCCATAATCTTTCTTCCTTTTCTTCAAATTCAGCAGTGTATTAATTCTTTCAAGCTCATATTTTGGAAAATATTGCCAGCTCCCTTGCTTCATCTCTTTTTCCCTTCCATCAGTGAATTTGATCTCTAGATGATTTAGTTTCACTTTGACTTCAAAGATTCTTTGAGCTCTGAGAAATGCTAGGGCATCTTCATCATAGTCTTCATCTAGAGGAAGTACATTGATCCCAACAACATTTGTGATTGCTCCATTCCTCTTTGTTATCCTTGTTCTTTTAGCTACACTTTTGAGTTTCCAGTGCTTTATTTCAGGTAGCTTTCCAGAACATGGAGATTTTGTCTTCAGTGCCACCTCATTTGGAAGTAGTCTAAGTCCTTTCCCTTTCATCCACTGTAACACTCCACTAGCTGTGATTTTGTGGAAGTGTGTTTTAGATGTTGTTGTAGTGGCTTTACTTCTCTTTAGTGGCAAATCGGGTTCAAAATTCTTTGATTTTGATTTTGGAGGATCGTTACTAACATTACCCACCCTAGACTTAGAGTCTTGTGTTTTGGTTAAGATACTACTAGCAATGTCCTTGACTTGCTGATTTCCACTCCTCTTCTTTTCAGTCTCTTTCTTGCCTTGTGAATCCTTCTTGAGATTCTCAGCCTCTTTAGATCTCTTGGAGGATTTGCCTTTGCTGCTTTCACTTGCCCCATCCTTATCACTCCTTGACTGACTCATTCTTTTGTTGCTCTTCTCTTCATCGTCATCCTTGTCATCTTTCTGTGATCTTTTCACCTTGAGTGATTCAGGGATTATTCCATGGATTAGAAATGATTGGAGATTTTGGATCATCTCTAGCTCTTCAGCAGTCCTAAATCCCTTCTTAGCTCTTAGCATTTAGAGCACATTGTTGATCTTTTCCTTGTTCTTCATTTCCAGCTGAGCAGGGATGATTAGCTGATCAATGGTGTTTGCCCTGGTGAGACCTTGGAAGATTATAGTTCTTGGATCAATGATGACTTTTGGCAATCTTAGAAGTTGATCTTTCTTCAAGTCATCATGCAATCTTTTGTTGTTCTCACCACTCTTTTCAATAAGCTCCAAGATTATGTCTAGCTCAGTAAATCTCAGCTTCTCTAAGGTTTCAAAGGACAAATACCATAGGACATTGTCTTTAGATACCATGATGATTTCTCTTAGATAGGCATCCTTGACTTTCCTGACTACCACAGTGAGATACTTGATGTTTTCTTTGAGCTTGGCCCTGTAGGTCTTGGTATCACCTTGAACACTGATGTTGATGGCTTTCAGAAACTCTAGAAAGGCCACATCATGATAGATGTTTGAGTTGGCAACTTCCAATAGCTTGGCCTCAGTGATAATATTGGCTTTGACTGGCTGAGCACTTGTTGAGATTTGAGGAGCAGAGACATCCATAGGCATTGTGCCAGGATAGAAGGTTGTTGTGACACTACTTTTCTGGCCAGCTAAACTGGTGACAGAAACAGTAGGTAGGGTGAGAGGCCTTAGATCTTTCTCTGTGATTTTGCCCTTTAGCTTCTGCTTGGCAAGTGCTCCCCCTTTCTTCTCTAGAGTGACTCCCTTTTCTTCCTTTCCTTTCTCCCCCTTAGGCTTGGGATCAGACAAGATGTCTTGAGCTTCACCAGGAACAGGAAGGTTCATACTCCTCATCATAGATGTCATCATTTGTTGCTGAACAAGCAAAATATTGGATGTGGTATTGCTTTGGTCATCCGTCTTGTCATTGACGAGCTCCAAGGAATGAGAAATCCCTTGGTTTTCAGACTTGAGCTCAACCACTTCCTTCTCCAATCTATCAACCTTTGAGAAAAGCTGCTCAGACTTGAAGGAATTGAGAGATTGTTCCTTGATCTTGGAGAAATTAAACTTGGAGATGTTGGAGATAGGAACCTCATCTACTAGCTTATCCCCATACTGGTTTTTCCATAAGACAGAAATCATGGAGTTGGTGTTGACGTTGGATTGTAGTTGGTTCTCTAGCTTTGTAGATAGCTTCTTCAGATTGTCAGAGACCATGGCTAGAGTGCAATCCATTGTTGTAACATTGAGACCAGTCTTCTTCACCTCCTTAAGGATGCCATCCACCTTGGGAAAATCAGAGAGGTAAGAATTCTTTAGCTGAGCCAAGGATTGGTCAGTTTCTTCGTTAATAGTGGAGATCTCTGATTGAAGACCTTTCCTAAGGAAGTGCAGAGCCTTCAGTTGAATCTTGTAAACATCATTGACAGCTTCATAGACTTCTGCAGGAGAGAGACTTTTAGCATTAGACCCCAAAGAAGTTAAGTAGTCCTTCCTGAGAAAAGCTAGAGCATCCTTAAGCATAACTGTTCTCTTGGCATCCAACCACACATCTATGTTTCCATCCTGTTGAGCCTCATCCACAATTTTGTCTTTCTGTGCCTCAACATCCTCCCTGTGGCATAAGAGTATAGCTTCATAGTCCTTGTTGGGAAGATCAGCTGTCAGGAGGTGTTGAGCAATTTTAGAGAACTCATCAATCTGTGCCACATGAAGATTTTGGAGTTCTTCTTCCGTCAATTGTGTGGACACAGATGATGATCCTGAAGGCCTGTCAGGTGCACAGACTCCAGCCAGTGTGACATTGTGGCCTAAGCCAAGTTAGGGCTAGTGCTAGGCACTCCTGTCCTAGATGAGGGTTCTGCAACAGATAGGGAAGAGTTTTGAGTTTCCTCCAGCCTTGGAATGGATGTAGAGTATGATGCTGTCTCCATTGAAATGGGATGAGCCACATCATCATCTCTATTTGCCTGTGAATGCATGTCCAAATCCCTGAGGATTGGAGAGATAGGCATAGAGTCTCCAGTAAAAACTGGTGAATCCTCCATGTTTTTGTTGGTGTCATTAGAATATGCCCAACATGCATTTCCTGACCAACAAAATGTGGGTCCTGGGTGGTGAGCACAGTGTCAAGCACCATGTCACTTGAAAGGGGCTCATTCACAGAATCTAGATGTGAATGATCAAGTACAGAATTATCATGTGAATGACTTTCCTGTAATGAAGAAATTTTAGTTGTAGTAGATTCTGGAAGAAGAGAGGAGTCTAGAATTGATTTTGGCAATTCCCCCTGAGAAATAGGAGGAGTTTCAAGGTTGATGTGCTCTCCACTCAGTGTTTGATCACCCTTATTTCCACCTGAGTCAAGAGTGAGTTCTTGACCCTGTGCTGACTCTGTACAGGTTGTAGTGGGGAGACTACTCTTTTCAATAACAATGTCCTGTTGGGAGGACATTGATAGTAACAGGTTTACCCCTTTTATCACATCTGAATCCTGTTGGGAGGATTCAGTGGTAGCTATATTTTTGGATTTCTTCTTTAGTCTGGTGAACTGTGACTCATATTCCTCACATCCTAACTCTACAGACTCATTGATTATAGCTAGGGTTCTCTTCTTGGGCTTCTTTTTAGTAACAACAACCTTTTGAGAGATTGGTGCACTTGGTTCCCTAATCACTAGTGTACTGTTTGCAGGGGGTCACTGGATGGGATAGGAAGGCCTGGGATAGACTGTGAAGCACCTTCAGTCTTAGCCTTCCCTTTCCAGGAAAGTTCATGATATATGGGCTGATCAAGTTGATAAGTTTTGAATGTGTCTTGCATATGCTTTGTCACACTCAAAATCACATAAACCTGATTCCTAGTGTCCAATGAACCAAAAAGAACTTTGGACATGGTCTTAGGATAAGCCAACTTTGTTTGATCTATTCCTTCTAATTCATGCAATTGATTATCAAGATAATTTAGAATGCATTAAATAAAACGAGGATAAAAGATCTCATTACCTCTGCCACGTACAGTCCTGCCTAACCTTTCAGCCAACTCCTTGAGGATGATTGCTCCAACATTAATCTCCTGGTTGTGGGCCAAGGAATTGGCAAGCTTCACTGCAATGTGACTAATTTGGTCCCATCATGTCTTCCTGCACATGAACACCTTCTGGAGTGCGTGAAACAGAAAAGACCACTCCCTCCTTACATTCTTCTTATTGAGCTTTACCATATCAATCTCATCAGCATAATTGATTAGTTCCATGAATGCCACCATTTCAGTGTCATTTGCTTCAGCATCATGACCCTCAGTCTTAAAACCCAAGGCTTCATTAATCTCCTTCTCCCCAAACTGCAATTGCTTGCCTCCAATTGTGCAAGTAATCTCCTGAAATGAAGTCTCATCCTCCCTTGCCATTGTGCTTACCATAGCAGTTCTCCAGAAGCCTTCCAGTACATCAACATACATTCTTGGGTTCATTGTCAAGGCTTGGCGAAGGTAGGATGTGTTCAAGAATCGTACAAAACACTTGTACCTGGGGTTTCCTTCTACATCTGATGAAATGGTGAGAAAGTTGGTTTCTTTGGGTATTGTTAAAGGGTTTGATGAAGCAACTGTTTGAGATTTGGGTGCCATTGCTTGGGATTGAGATTGAAGAAGAGAGAAGAGAATTGGAAATTAGGTTTGAAAATTGAGAGTAATCGACAAGATGAAAAGATGTGAAAATGTTTGCAAAAAGGTATTTATGTGACTAAGACAGTGCGTTATAGAGTTATATTTGTACAGACTAATTTGATATCGTGAAGTCTCAAAATAGCCTGTATCGCGAAGTCTTGCAAAATAGATCGCATAGTCCAGAAATCAACTATGTCGCAAAGTCGGAAAGGTAGAAAGTATGAGAAGACTTTGCGATATAGTATAAATACTCTGTCGAGAACTCTCTTTTTGGAATATCAAGCAATTTGTCAGACATATATCAAAATTTTGAAATAGAATTAATTTAAAATTAATTTAAATCAAAATTCTGTTAATTATGTGGAGACTTGTCGATATAGCTATTCTGTGTCGCGAAGTCAAGAAATGAACTACATCGCAGACTCAAAAAATGAACTATATCGCGAAGTCTCACAATTTTAACAGTTTGCGATATAAGTCTGTTTAATTTGAACTAAGTCGTAAACTCTCAAAATCACCTATATAGAGATGTCTTAAAAGCTCATAACTTCACAAGTAAATATGATTTGAAAAATATGCAGTATAATACTGAAATATTTATAATCATATCTCAGCTAATTTTCACTCCAAATAAATAGAGCATTTAAATCCAGTGAAAATTTACTGCTGCAACAATTAACTAGCATACTTACTTAGAACAACTAAATGAAGGATTGAGCATTCCAATTTCACTCACTAGTCTGTTGAAGACAGCTTCATTTATGGGTTTAGTAAATATGTCAGCTATTTGTTTCTCAGTTGGAACATAAGAGACTTCTATAGTACCATTTGCAGCATGTTCCCTACTGAAATGGTGCCTTATTTCAATGTGCTTTGTAGTAGAATGATTAACAGGATTGGCAACAATGGATATTGCACTAGTATTGTCACACATCAGGGGAATGTGTTCCATCACTAGTCCATAATCCATGAGTTGATTTCTAATCCAAAGAAATTGAGTACAGCAGCTTCCAACATCAATATATTCAGCCTCAGCTGTAGATGTTGCTGTGGATTGTAGTTTCTTACTGAACCAGGACACTAACCTTTGACCTAAGAATTGGCAGCTTCCTGAAGTGCTTTTCATGTCAATTCGGCATCCAGCATAATCAGAATCCGTGTAACCAACCAGGTTGAACCCAGTGCCATTTGGATACCATAACCCAAGATTAGGAGTCCCTTTCAGATACCTGAAGATTCTTTTGATAACCATCATGTGAGATTCCTTAGGATCAGATTGGAACCTTGCACATAGGCATGTGGCAAACATGATGTCTGGCCTACTAGATGTGAGATAGAGTAATGATCCAACCATTCCTCTATAGACCTTGATGCCAACTTTCTTGCCCTGCTTATCTTCATCAAGCTTGATTGCAGTAGACATTGGAGTTTTTGCAGGGGATGAATCTTCTAAACCATATTTATTTAAGAGATCTTTAACATACTTAGATTGATTTATGAAGATGCCATCCTCCTTTCGATGTACTTGCATGCCTAGGAAGAAGGTTAATATTCCCATCACACTCATCTTATATTTTCTTTGCATCAGCTTAGAGAACCTTTGACAGAGTTTTTCATTTGAAGAGCCAAAGATGATATCATCCACATAGATTTGAACTAGAATGATATCATTACCATGCTTCTTGAAGAATAGAGTTTTATCAATTGTACCTCTAGTGAATTGATGCTCAAGAAGAAATTGAGATAAAGTTTCATACCAAGCTCTTGGTGCCTGTTTGAGTCCATAGAGTGCCTTGAGCAGTCTATACATAAAGTCTGGGAAATCTTCATTTTCAAAGCCAGGAGGTTGGGACACATAGACCTCTTCAGTAAGATCACCATTGAGAAATGCACTTTTCACATCCATTTTATACACCTTGAAATTTGAGTGTGCTGCAAAGGACAAGAAAATCCTGATGGCCTCCAGTCTAGCTACAGGTGCAAATGTCTCATCATAATCAATGCCTTCTTGTTGACAGTATCCTTTGGCAACTAACCTTGATTTGTTTCTTATCACCACACCTTCTTCATCCATTTTGTTCCTGAATACCCATTTGGTGTCAATGACATTCTTACCCGTAGGAGGTGGTACTAATTCCCAAACTTTGTTTTTCTCAAATTGATTTAACTCTTCTTGCATAACAACAATCCAGTCAGAATTATTCAAAGCTTCTTCAATAGACATGTATTCATTGTAGCTCTCCTTGTTCTAACTCCCTCACTTGGATCACCAATAATTTGATCCCTTGTTAGAACAGGTGTTTCATCCTCACTTTCAGAATCCTCAAGATATCCTTGATTTTCAAATCTTAATGGCACACTATCTTTTTCACTTGTTGAAAGTCCAGGACATTTCTTGTCATCAAAAGTAACATCCATGCTTTCCATTACTTTGTGTTGCTCAAGTACAAACACTCTGTATGCTATCCTTTCCAGAGAGTATCCAATGAAGATACCTTCGAATGCCTTAGCATCAAATTTTCCAACATGCCCAGATGTATCTTTCATCACAAAACACTTGCTTCCAAAAACATGAAGATGCTTGAAGGATGCTCTTTTTCCAGTCATCAAAGAGTAAGATGTTTTTCCAGACTTCTTATTGATTAATGTTCTATTTTGCACATAGCATGTTGTGTTAACAACATCGGTCCAAAAGCTAGTGGGTAGCTTTGCATCCAACAGCATTGTCCTTGCAGCTTCAATGAGAGTTCTATTCTTTCTTTCAACTACTCCATTTTGTTGTGGAGTTCTAGGAGCTGAAAACTGTTGAGAAATTCCTTTATCTTTACAGAACTCATACAATGTTGAATTTCTGAACTCAGTTCCATTATCACTTCTCAAAGCAACTACAGAGAAACCAGTGCTTTGTGCTTCTCTATCAACTCTCTTGATATGCTCTATAATTACTTGAGGAGCTTCATCCTTGGAAAACAGGAATTCCACCCAAGTGTATCTTGAATAATCATCAACCATGACTAGAGCATATTTCTTCTTGGAAAGGAACATTACATTCACAGGGCCAAATAGATTCATGTGAATTAGCTGCAGAGGTTTTGAGTTTGAATTGAGCAGTTTGTTCTTGTGACTTGATCTTTTCATCTTTCCTCTTTGACATGCTTCACATGTTCCATCTTGAACAAACTCCAAAGCAGAAATGTCTCTGATGAGTTCTCTCTGTGCCAGAGAGTTCATTTCCTTAACATTCAAGTGAGACAGTTTCTTGTGCCACAGCCAAAATTCTTCATTGGTGGCTTTAGTGTAGAAACAACAAATTTCTCCCTTGTCTGCAACCTTAAGATTTGCTACAAACAAGCTTCCTTTATTCACACCAGTCAAAACAACTTCACCACTTCCCCTTTTAGAGATTAGACATTGATCTTCTTCAAATTCCACTTTGAAACCCCTGTTAGTGAATTGTCCAATGCTCAAGAGGTTGTGCTTTAGTCCTTCAACAAATGCTACATCTTCAATAATGACATTTCCAGATTTTACACTGCCATATCCCATTGTATAACCAATGTTGTCATTTCCAAAGGTTACTGATGGGCCAGCCTTCTCATCAAAATATGATAGCAGGGCTATATCACCAGTCATGTGAGTTGAGCATCCACTGTCCAAGATCCATATGACTCTTTTATTCCTGTTGCCCTGCATTCACAAAATGACTAAGTTGTTTTTGGTACCCACACTTGGTAGGGTCCAGTTGATTTAGAAACATTTTTGTTATTGATTCTTCTATCATAAACAACATTCTTCACAGTAGGAGACTTCACTGTGGTTGAGGCTTTAGAGTTGACACTCTTAGGCTCACATGAAGTCTTTACCCTCTCAACCTTGATTGGGGATCCTGTCCTGTGAGTGTGCATATGTGTGTGTGATTCACAGGATTGTGCAGAGTCAAGTTTATGCTTTAGAGATAAGCAATTAGCAATCACAGTCACATAGCATGTCTTGCAGTTAGAATTGCCACATAAAGAATCATGGATAGTGTTCATGCCAACAGAATGGTTACTCAGGTTATCAACTTCAATATTGATAGGTTTATTACACTTATGAGTCAAATGATTCACAGATAAGCATTTCCGACACTGTTTCCTAGGAGCATTTGGCACATAAGAATAACAGTTGCCCTTGTTGACACCTACTTTACCATTCCTGTTCTGTTTCTTCTTCTTAACAACTTCTTTATTGACCTTAGGACTCTTGACAAGGTTGTCTTTGGTTTCTTTCTGATTTACAGATTTGGGAGAGGAAGAAGTGTCTTTAGCAACCTCATCTTCTTCAAGTAATTGTTGTTTGATGACCATTAATTCTTCATCAAACTCAACAACACTCTTTTTGAAGATGGGCTTTTCAACACCAGACAAAATGGTTGGGGCATTTTTGTTTACAAAAGATTCTTTTCCTTTGCCCTTGGTCTTCTTCTTTCCCTTGTCATTCTCATAATCAAAACCAACTCCAACCTTGCTGTCTTCAGTGTGTTCCTTGTGATAGGTTTGAACAAGCTCAGAGGAGTTCTTAAAGCTTCTTATCTTTAATTCATTTTTAGCAATTTGTTCTCTAAGAGCTGTTTCTATTTGTTCAGCACAAACTACTTTGTTCTTAAGATACTCAATCTGCTTCTTCAAACCATCAAGACTCACAACCATTAATTCAAGTTCCTAATTCTTTTCTGTAAGCTCGAGATTTTTAGCAGTTAGCCTATCAATTTCTTCATTTGCAACTAACATGCTAGTATGAATATTAAACATCTCAGTACTCATATCTTCAATAGTTTGCTTGTATTGAGAGGGAGTCATATCAAGAGAAGTAAGAATAGGTACCTGATTTGAAGAATCACCATCATCAGAAAATGCCATCAAAGCATAGTTTGAATACTCCTGTTCTTCTTCTTCATCAGAATCATCCCAGCACTTTCCCTCTGCAATAAAAGCTTTACCGTGCTATTTCTTGAGTAGATCTTCATACTTAGCTTCAAGCTCTAAGTATGCTTTGTCCTTTTTGACCTGTTTGGGATCCTTGCACTCTGTAGCAAAGTGCCCAAGTTCATTGCAGTTATAGCACCTTATCTTGGACCTATCCACACTCCTAGACTTGTATCCTCCTTTAGCAGCACCAGCAATTCCTTTTCCTTTACTGAAGGTGTTTGAGCCACTTGATCCACCAGCATTTCCAGCCTTAAACTTATACTTAAATGGCTGCTTCCTTTTGAACCTAATGTTAGGATATCTCCTAGCCATATAGGCAAAAGATTTGTTTTCCATCTTGTCCAATTCATCTATGTTGTAGAACTCATCTTCCTCAGGCAAATCATAGATGACTTGTGACTCATCTCCAGTGTCTTCAACTTCCAGCTCTTCAATCTTGACTTGATTGACTTTTAAAGATTCCATTCTTTGACCTAAGTTGTCAGCAATAAGGGCACAAGAAGTGTTGGCAATCATTCCTTGTTTTGCTTGAATGGATCTCTTTTGAAACAACTCTAGTTCATACGTTTTCAAAACACCATACAACACATCAAAACTAATCTTGGTAAGATCCCTTTCCTTGAGGGAAGAGATTCTTGGTTCCGAGTGATCTGGTACAGTCAGTAGGAATTTCATGTTGAGCTCTTCTATTTCATAGTGTTTATCATAGAGTTTGAGCTCATTTATCATCTTGTTGAACCTTTCAAATACTTCTGTGATTCCCTCCTTTGGCTGAGCCATGAAAGCTTCATACTGGGAAACCAGAATCTGCTTCTTGTTCTTTCTCACTTCTGGAGTTCCTTCACTTAGCACTTCTATGAAATCCCACATCTTCTTTGCACTACTGCAATGAGCAACGGTACCATACATGTTGAAATCCATTGATTCACAAATAATGAGTTGAAGATGCCCATCTAGTGCTATTTTCTCCTTTTCAGGATCAGTGTATTTAGAAGGGTCTTTAGGCTCATATCTAGCTAGTAATATCTCAGTAGCAACAGTTGTTTTAGCAATCTCAATCATTGGAGTGAAGGGACCATGTTTTAGGATGTCTAAGTACTTGGGGTTTCAAGGTTTGATGAATAACAACATCTTCTTCTTCCATAGACTGTAGTGTTCCTTTTTGAAGGGAGGAATCTTGATACTGCTTAATTTCTGTGAACTCATTCTTGATCTTTTCATGTTTGTATATCAACAGCCTGCTTTGATACCACTTGTTGGATATGAATATCACTAAGAAACTAGACAGGGGGGGGGGGTGAATCGATAGTTTTGATATTTTTCGTTTCTTGAAACTGAAAAGCTGTGAGAGATTGTGTTGTATGAAAATGCGGAATTAAAATAAACAGAACACACACAATCACTTTAATCTACTTTGTATTAAGTAAATTAAATACTACAGCTTCCAAAATTTCACAAGTGAAATTCTGGCTTCTAAACAAGAACAGTGTTTTCTTGTTTTACTTACAGAGAAAAGAGTGCTTGAATATTTCTATGTGTTACTCTCTTACTCGGATAACAGTAGGGTGTGCACAATATATATATATCCTATACAAAACTAGTGCAAACCCTATTTACACAGCTACCCCTTAACTGTAACTCCCACTTGTTCTCCCATAATAGGTTAATTGTGCCAGGAAGGACCACTTGATTTCTATTGTCCTATCCCGTATATGTAGCTGTTTCTCTACATTCTTTCTCTCCAAGTTTTGTTGTAGATTTTCCATCTGTCTTTGGACCACTTAACCAATACAGATGCTTCAGTATTTGTCTCCATGGAATTTGATCTTGTACCTTCATTTGTCTTGCTGTAAACGTCTAAGTGTTGATATCGTGAACTCCAATATATTTCTAACTTCTCGATATAGCCTTTGAAGACTTCGCGACATAGCCTTTGAAGACTTCGCGACATAGCCTTTGAAGACTTTGAGACATAGCCTTTGAAGACTTCGCGACATAACTTTATTGAAGACTTCGCGATATAGGCTTATTGAGGACTTCACGATCTAGTACATGTTGACTTTGCTATTTCAACACTTCACGATATGAGCCTTGAAGACTTCACGACATAGTTCATTTGGGACTATGCGATCTCAGTACTTCACGGCATGGATTTTGAGGACTTCACGACATAGCTTATTTTGACTTCTCGATATAGGGACTTAGACAAACTTCTGTACCTTATTGCTTCAAGACCTTATTCTCTTTCATCCTACTACATGAACAATTCTGAAATTCTACCAGGACAATTATTCCATGGCCAATGTACATTCTAGTTTCAAGAAACTTACTAAGCTCATTATAATTCTGAGCATACAAAATAAAGCTAAGTACATGAGAACAAGACAAGTACAATAGAGACCTATACTATATCCCAATGAAAGACTAGGTCATGTAGAGTGACATAGTCACAATGTGTAGGCCTGTTAATAGTGGTATTCAGACATGCCTTGAGCCTAACAGATATGTTCTAGTTGTCGTAAAAGAACAAGTAGCTCTATAATTTAAAGATTCTGTTCTGACAGGCGTGTCCATTTTTGTGTCCATTTTTATGTTTTTTCAGGTATAACATGATTTTTGCCCCATTCACTGGTGTCAATAAGCACAACAAATTTGTTACATTTGCAGCTTGCCTTTTATCGCAAGAGAGTGTTATACATTATAGTTGGGCCTTTTCTCATTTTGTAAACGCCATGGGAAGGAATCCTGTTGTTATTGTTACTGACCAGTGTGCCGCTATGAAGGTAGCTATCCGTGATACATTTGTCGCGGTTAATGGTGGTTTGGTTGCTAGTAAGCATCGATTATGCATGTGGCACATTATGGAAAAATTTCCTATGAAGGTAGATGTTTCAAAATTTATTTCATGTGTTGTTTCTTTTATGAAATTTTTAGCATTTTGAATTTATTGTTGTATTACTATTTTGTGAATTATTTTGCAGCTTGGTAATCTTTTATGTAAAGAGACCGATTTTATGGATAAAATGAAAACTTATATATGGTCGTCAAATATAGAGATTGGTGAATTTGAGACTGATTGCGATGCAATTATAAAGGAGTTCAAATTAGAGGATAATAAGTGGTTGTCAGATATGTATGGTATAAGGTCTTATTGGATTCCTGCTTATTTTAGAAATGAGCCAATGTTTGGTTTGATGAGAACAACCTCAAGGTCGGAAAGCGAGAATATTTTTTTTTTCACAGTTTCATAAACAAGGAGATACCCTATGTGAGTTTTGGTTGCGGTTTCAAAGTGCAATGGATAGGCAGAGAAATGAAACTGTTAGGTTGGATAATGAGTCAAATATAAGCCTTCCTACTACATTGTCGACATGGTTTATTGAATATGATGTAGCTGAATTGTTCACGCGTGCAATTTTTTACAAAGTTCAGGAAGAAATAATCGCATCTTGTTATGATATGCAAATCAGGCGCATGAGTGAGGAAGTTGAGGGTGTTACTCATCTTAAGATTAGGGACGTCAGAGTGAAGGATAAACTGTTTAAGGTAATATTCCATTTTAATGATTTATCTATTATGATTTTAAGTTGTATAAAGTGATTAATGCATAATTTACTAGTGATTCAAGTATTATTAATAGAACCAATTATCAATACTGATTAATTATTACTGAGAAGCATTAGGAAGTTCATCCATTTTATTTAAACATGATAATTTATTAACCATACAGCTAATTTTAAGTTATATGACTTTCGAACCAATCTAACTCCATGATTAACATTTGTTGTTTTATTGAGTTTCAAACCAATCTAACTCCCTGATTAACATTTGTTTTTTTGCTGGATATAATAAAAATGTCCTAAATACCAGAATATAAAGAAATGGTGACTGAAATACCACAATACCGGGGGTCTGTCTAAAATACCACCTATATCAAAGATTACTGTGAATATTTTAAGACGTTTTACATGTGCATATATATAGGCATCAGTTAGTCACCCTGTGGTTTTTCACTTTCATTTTTATGTATTTTTATGTTTTTGCATACTAATTTTAATGTGTTCTTTTATGTATTTTTCTGCAGGTTTCTGTTAGTAGAAATCATGTAGTTTGTTCATGCAAGAAATTTGTTATGTGTGGAATTGTTTGTCGACACACATTTTGTGGTTTGAAACAAATATGAGTTATTAAGTTTCCTAAAACCCTTGTGCTCAATCGTTGGATGAAAATCGCTGAGAGTGGAAATTCATAGATTCTAGTTTCTGTATATAACGACTATTTGAAGATGGAGCAGACTTCTTTGAAAATGACAGAGATTTGGTTTGATTTTCGTCAATTGGTTAACAAAGCTAGAGTACAGCCAGATAGGCTCGATTATGTGCACAAAATAGTAAAGGAGTTGAATGTTGATCTTGACAATCAAAGTGGGGACTTTGCTGATTTTACAAACAAAGATCAGATGGCAGCTATGCTTGGTCAACAGCCAGTGGGAGAGGTTACTATACTAGTACCAAAAGTTTGCAAGAACAAAGGAAATTATTTTAAGAAGAGGCTGGTCAATGAAAGAGAGAAAGTGTTGAACAAATCGAACAAAAGAATTCGTAAATGTAAAAAGTGTGGGGCAGTAACATACGGCTCTAGAACTTGTCCAAAGAAATATGAAGAGCCTCCAAAGAAGAAAGGAGACACTAAGCAGATGTTGACGACTCTAGATATTGTCCAAAGAAGAAATAAGATACTCCACAGAAGAAAGGAGAGACTGAAGCAGATATTGTTAATTGACCTTGTCGTTTCACTAAAACATTATTACTTTTCTAGTTTTAAATCTTTTTTATGTCATTACAACTAATTTTTTGAAACAGGGGGATCATATATTTATGAGAAACATATTTTTTTATGAATCACAAATCTTGTTCAATTTATATTTTTGATATACCTATATATTTTTTTACATTTTTAAATATAATTTAATTTACTTCTAATTTATGGGTTTTGTTTTTTACTGATTTTATGGGCATATACCAATGATTTTATACGCCTCTTTTACTGGTTATATGGGCATATAATAATAATTTTTACTAATTATGTAAAAATATTACTGTTTTTACTAAATATGTACAATAATTGCATTTTCTTATGGAATAATGATTCTACCTATGTGCAGAATAAAAGTGTGCAATATACTTGAAAACAAAACATCATAAATGTCACATTCTTCTTCTTCTTCGCATTGTCCTTCCATTTTGTTGCTTGTTTCAGTAGAAAGAAGTTTTGTGTATCGACCTACCTTAAATAGCATTTCGTGTGCATCATCTTTGAACAGTAGTTGCGCCTCATTAAAGATTTCATCTTTTTTCTCGTTAATGTCCGATGACATGATAACATAGTTGTGCTTTGCTCGGAGCTTAAGTAATTGTTTGAACTATCCACACTGAATAATAATTGTAAACAGGAATCAGAAATTGTAAACAAAATCGACAGCATATAAATCGACAACATATTTCATTGGATTTATTTGTTTTTTTATATTCCTTACCCCTTCATTCATGAAGTTTGTTTCTCAATTCCTGACATCTCCTTTGTAAGTTTTCACATGTCGCATAAAAAATATACCACAGTCAGTTAAGTTTCCTAGGGTCTGCCATTGTTAGGTCCAAAGTATCGTAGAAGGGGGGGGGGGAGGGTTGAATACGATACTCACAAATTATTCGATTTCGTTCGCGGATAATTAATTATGTTATTGTCCGAAATCAAATTTACCAAATCAAAACACGAGTCGGGGAATATATCGTTTTATAAATATAAACCACGAAGGGTGCTACAATTCTAATTCGTAGGATTAACTTTAATGAGTTCAGGTTACAGTTAATCAATACAAGTGATAGAATTTAAGGCACTATAAATTTCTCTGTAAACTTTTCAAGCTCTTAAATTCTTCTCCGTAATGATCTTCTGATTAACAATTGACTGAGGAAGACACTATCTTCACTTCTCTAATTGAAGACTTTGGAAATCTATCGAAAGCCAAGAGACAATCCTAGCCGTCCATTTCCTTCATCAACCTGACAAGTATGAATACTTTTCACCTACTCCTTGATTAACAAACTATCGAAAACAAAGTTTCTTTTTCCTTCGATAGATTTTATTAAAATCTATCGAAAATAAATCTTTGTTTCTTTGAAAGAAGTTCGATAGTTTTATAAATAAAACTATCAAACGATAGAGTTTTGTACATTTCGATGGTTTCTAAAAAAGAAACTGTCGAATTAGTTTTCCACTATTTCAATAGGTTTTTATCAAACCTTCTTTATCTCTTTCGATAGTTTTGCATAAATGAAAACTATCGAATGTCTTTAATAGCATTTTGATCCTTAGAGATTCTATCTTTCTACAGCAAGCATATTGCACTTCAATTTAACCTAAACATACCTTATACATTTCTTTTGACTCCCAGGATGTTTCAGGTCTAACTTAAATCAATTTCTTCCGAGACGATAAACATCTTGATCTTTTTAGTGCTAACAACTAGTGGAACTGGTCTGGTTCACAGATGACTAACACTTGATCAATACCTCTACGTCTTCAATACAATACAGTTGATAAGTCTTTTGTCGTTCTAGTTGCTTCATTAAAATCACTGAAATCCTCGGGTACTAACTCTTTATCATTCAAATACTTATGTAGTCTTGAAAGTCTTGTTTCTTTATTTGTCACTGGGGCTTGAACATATTAATGAACTTATTTCCGTGACCTGTTTACGAACTTCAAGAATGCATAACATATTTTGATTTTTTTGAGTTTACCGTTTCTTCTGTTCTTCTGGATTCCTGTGCTTCAGTTAATATTATTGTCTGCCTTGTTCCTTTGTTGAGTTGTAGTAATATATGTTTCATATTATGTTACATTATGCTTTACAATCTCCCCCTATTTGATTGTTAGAGTTCGACAATCAAATACTTAGAGGATAACTCAACTAACCAATGGAAACATGAAACTAATTAAAGTAAGACATATTGATAATATTAAATGCATTCTGGATTAAATATTTACATTTCCAGATTTCTAATTTATAAAGAATAGTAAAAAGTTTAACAATGAAGTTGATCCTCTAGTCTGAGCAGATTGTTCTTTGCTTCATCTTCAGTCCATTATGATCTCACCTTCTTCAGCTACATGATTAGAATTTGTTGCTTGATAATCAATCACAGATAGATAGTGCAGTGGTTCTCCAGGTTTTAGGATTGTTCCTTTGATGTGTCTTCCAATGTACTCAAACTGTTGACCCACTCGAGCCCACACCCATGCAATGCGGACATCTTTCTGATTATGCTTTGGCATGTTGGGTAGTCTGGGATGCACTTCCATTCCTCTTTCCACTTTCTTCCTGTAATAACGCATATTCTCCATGAGATAGCTCTTTAGAGTGTCTACAGCTTTAGTCTTCTCAGTAGTGATGAATCCAGTGGATCTCAAGTACTTCTCAACTGATATCAGATAGTTATTTGGATATTCCTTTAGTTTGTCCTCAGCCAGATAGCAGATTCTGAACAAGTCATTTTTCATGAATCTTACCATCGGAGGATCTTTAGTTACTTCTGGACTGACTTTCATTAAGATCTCCTTAACATGCTCACGGAGCAGTTCATTTAGCTTTGTGGTTCTTTGGATCTTAATGAGTATCACCTGCAATTCAGTGTATGTTCTTGTTCGAAAAACTTCGCGGAGATCACAAATGTACCTCTATCAATAAATTGATTAGTATGTTCCAGGCACCATTTGCTTTTACTCCAGCCTTCAGGTAGATAAGAGATTATCTCCATGCAGTGAAATAAGTCTGAGTGTCCTGATTTGCACTTCTGATGTCCTGAATGATCACTTCCACATCAGCATTGTCGTTGACTTCTAATCCGTCTTCAACTCCGCAAAATGTTTTGTAAGCCATCTCCCAGTCCTTTCCTTGCTTTTGTGCCAAATCTATCAACTATTTCTTCCTTATATCATTATACATCTTGAACCTTTTCAGCTTTTCACTTCTCTGAATTGCTTGGTGTTTTTCCTTTTCAGCTTGCCTTGTTTCTCTTTCTGCTTTCTCAGCTTTCAATCTCTCCAAGGTAGCTTCTTGTTCCATTGTCAGAGGATTTGCTTCTGCCATACTATCATCAAAGATTGGCTGTTCAATCGGCTCCTGATAATATGGTTCATGCTCTTATTGTAATGGCTCATGCATGAATTCAAATCCCTCTCCAATTTCTTTCTCTTCTACAAGCTCCTCAATCCAATATTGTCTCACTGGAATAGTTGTTTCCATTATTGCTTCCTTCTTCCCCTTAGTTGAGTAATCCTCCTTGAAGTTATCCTCATCATAGTGGGTAGACGGGTCAGCTTGTTGATTTTTAATCATATTCCAGATCGACTCCAGACCGTCACCTTGATTCTCCATAAATAAAGCAATGTCCTTGGTCATCTCTTCCATTGAAGCAAGCTTATTGTCTATGTGATTTAATCTTGAGTTGGTAGTCTTCTCGATTCTATCCAATCTCTTGTTGATGCGAGACTCCACTCTTGACAAACTATTCATTGCATCTTTGACCTTTGCTTGACCATCCCGGATCACTAGAATGTCCTCAGAGAGAGCTTCTTGACCTTTTTGTAGAACATGTACTTCATTTACGAATCCGTCTCGTAGGTCCTTGATGTCTGTTCTCAATTCAATGAGTTCTTCCATTGCTTCCTTTTTCAGTGAGTCCACAACCTCTTTTGTACCCGTTATTGTGCCAGATGCACTGCTCAAAGCTCTATAGGTTCTTCTGGAATCAGCTGCAGCCAAGTCAATCTTCGTTTGAATTGAAGTTAAAGAACTATCGACTTGACCGGAGGAGATCCCTTGGGCAAAAGAAAGTCTGAGAGGGACTTTGAATAAAGGGTTTCCCTCTTTGTCATGAACTGTCATCTTTTTAAGAGTGGATTGTACTTGTAGTTCTCTTTCCGTTGGTGGTAGCAGATCATCTATGTTAACCAGGGTTTGGGTGTCACTCCTCACATTTGGCACTGGGTGTTCACTCAACGTTTCTGTTGGTGTTTCACTCATTTTTCCTTTCTCACTCAGGCCAGGTGTAAGTGTTTTTGTTTCACTCAATCCTTTTGTGCTTTGTGTACCTGCAACAGAAATCACCGTAGCCATCCTTAAAGAGGTTACCGGTGGTGCATTGGGGCTTCGCAAATCCCCGTCCTTGGTTAAACCAAGTTTCTGATCATCTTGCGATGATTTATCCTTAAACGGATCTAGAGTTTGAATCTCTAGGGGGTTAGAATCAGGCTCTTTTGTCAGCAGAGATCCTGAAGCTTCCTCTATAGTCTGTGAAGACTTTTCCTCAGGTAACTCCTTAAATGAAATTGATTCATTGTCACCGAGTTGCCGATCTGCACCTACGTTAGACCCAGTACCTGCAGGATCCAGATATGTTCCATCTGGGGAGTTAGGCAATGACCCTTTATATTTTGCATTTGGGTCAGAGCCTTCTCTCGACGTCTGTGAAGACTCTTGGTTCATTAAAGAACCTTCAACCAGTGGTATCTCCTTTTAGTAGAAGGAAGAGCTGTTGCTGAAGGGTGTATCACCTTATGTGGTGCTGCTTTGGCACTATCTCCCTCTACACTCTCGGTTGTTTGTATGATTGGTATAGTAGGGGTAGGAGCTTCTGTTACTGTTTCATTTGGCTCTTCCAAAGGATCTATGACCGTGGTTAGAGGCTGTTGGTTTTCAACCTCTTGGTCAGTACGGGCCATTGAGGGTTCTGGATCTATGTCCATTGGTGCAGGTGGTTGAGGAACTACTGGTTCAGGAATTATACCTTGGTTTACCTGTTCCCCTGGGGGTAGAAGTGGTAGGGGTAGCATTCGAAGATAATCTTTCAGAACAGTAGGCACCCCTGGAAGATGATTCTTTTTTATTAGAGCTTTTATGGCATTGCTCGTCATCTTCATGCACTCTACTTTCTACTCATCTCCAAAAATTTCTCGTTCATCACCTGTTAACACATCATCCAAAATTAACTGTAGAAACCTTGGGTAGAAGCAAAACATGTCAATGTGCCCTGTTCTTTCTTCCAGAGGTCCCATGCACTCGATAATCTGATTATCACTAACCTACCAATGTTAATCTGCCTATTGTTAGCAATGGCAAACCCTAATTTATGAAGAAATAAAGGAATACCATGCAGATTTGTAGTCTTAGCAGTAAACACATGGATAAGTGTGTGAAAGAAAAAGTTCCAGTGTTTAGTCAAGTGATGCTTTAAAAACTCTCCCACAAAGAAGTTGGGTTGTTGACTTCTTATGAGAGTGAGGAAAACATGTATTTCCTCCGTTGTGGGATCAGGAACAAGATTTTTCGATGGAAAATGAAGAATTATGTTTACATCTTGTTCCGACACCCTTATTGTTTTGCCCCCTGGCATAACAAAACTAAAGGCTAACACATTATCTTCTGATGTTTTAGTGGTAGTGGTGTACAATGCGGTTAGTTGATCAACACAAAGAACTACGGGAGTACTTACAGCATAGGCCACTAGTGAACGTGTATTCAAAAACTGTGCCCATGCATGAAACTATAAGTTCGTGATGGATTGCACATTTTAAAACGAGACGTGATTCGTTTTGGTGATAACAAATTCTCCAGCCATTGTATTTTTCACAAAGTCCGAAAAATTAAAATTAAAACCAAAAACTTACCCAATTAATTATTACTAATTAATTTACTTAAAATTACCTTTTTTTTACTTAAAAACCGAACCAGAAACAATCCCAAATGAAGAACCCTAGTTTTTTAAATTGTTTATTTTCGAATTATCACTAAACTCAAGAAATCAATTGATTAACAAACAATTTTTAAGTATGAACACTGTTAACAAAAGTTTGAGGTTCAAGTGTCACTTTCGATTGAATTCTGTCAAAACCGACCTTAAAACTGAAAAGAAACACAAGACAAAGTAGATTCATGGTTAAACATAAATTTCTTGTGGTAAAAATGAATCGTTTCTAGTAATTATCGGTTAAAAAGACAAGAAAGTATCGAATTTGGTTGTTCTTGGCCGTATGTATCTTTGTAAGTATATATTAAGCTTCTTATATCTGAGAATAAGAACAAAAAAAAAACGTCTAAGGGCCTGTTATATACTCACCAAACTGTCAGGGGCATTTTAGTAATTTCACTTTCAATAGTTTTCAAAATGAACTATCGATAGTTTTTGAAAAACTATCAAAGTGGATAAAATCAGAATTTATACCGACTTTTAAAAAAAAACTATCAAAGGTTTAAAACTTTAAAAACAAAACAAAAAAGCCAACGAAAATGTTTTCTGTACGAAAAACTATCGAGAATTTCGAATATTAGAGATTTGAATTTTTTTTGATAGATTTCATTTTTATTTCAAAATATATCGAAAAACTCCTTCGATAGTTTTTATTTTCCTCTTTCAAAAATCTGTCAAACTGAATTTTAGTCACTTCGATAGATTTGTTTAAAGTACTAGAAAAACCATCGAAACTTCTATTTCGATAGATTTTGCTGCTTATTTTATTTCAAACCTGTTGCTAGTTTCAAAACAAAATTTTTTGATTTCTGTCTTCTGTGAATTCATACAGATCATAATTTTAATAAAATTCACAGTTAACAAAAATCTCACAATTTTCTTATAATTAAATTGATTAAATATCATTAAGTAATATAAACAAATTAATATCCAGTCAATTATGCTGCATTATTTTATAATGTTCAAAACAAAATAAAATAATTCGAATTAAATAAATGCATAATATTTAGAACAAATACTAGCACTTCAATAATTTTAGAATTATTAGATAATTAAATGTCAGAAGATATATCAATCATAAATATGACATAAAATTAGTAAGCTAATTCTAACTTACGAGAATTGCTCCTCAAAATAAATTCACAAGTCCTAAGGATATATAAATTCTTAAACTCATGGATTTATTAGGATTATCTTGCAGTTATTGACTTCTAATTAAAATGAATTAGAAAGATTTAACATCCCAAGTTCACCAACCAGCTTAGAAAAAGTGGATTCATCAAGCGGTTTAGTAAAGATGTCTGCAATTTGTTCCTCTGTGGGTACAAAATGTAACTCGACAGTTCCATTCATGACATGCTCTCGGATAAAATGATACCTGATATCGATGTGCTTAGTCCTCGAGTGCTGAACTGGGTTGTTAGAGATTGCTATGGCACTTGTGTTGTCGTAGAATATTGGAATCTTGTTCAACAAAAGTCCATAGTCTCAGAGTTGGTTTCTCATCCACAAGATTTGAGCACAACAGCTACCAGCAGCTATGTATTCAGCTTCAGCTATCAACGTGGATATTGAGTGCCGCTTCTTGCTATACCAGGAAACTAACCTTCTTCCAAGAAACTGACAGCTTCCTGAAGTACTCTTCCGATCAATCTTACAACCTGCAAAATTTGAATCTGTGTAGCCAATAAGATCAAATCTTGTATCTTTAGGGTACCAAATTCCAAGATTTGGGGTTCCCTTATGATATCTAAAAATACGTTTCACAGCTATAAGATGAGATTCTCTTGGATTAAACTAAAACCTAGCACACAAGCATGTTGCAAACATTATGTCTGGTCTACTTGCAATGAGATATAGTAAGGAGCCTATCATACCTCTGTAGCTTGTGATGTCAACCTTCTTACCAGTTTCATCCTTATCAAGCTTAGTGGCAGTTGGCATTGGAGTCTTTGCTGTAGATGAGTCTTCCATTTGATACTTCTTTAGAAGATCCTTGATGTACTTGGACTGGCAAATGAATATTCCATCTTTCCTTTGATACACTTGTAGTCCAAGAAAGAATGGCAATTCACCCATCATGCTCATTTCATATCGACTCTGCATTAACTTAGCAAATCTCTTGCAAAGCTCATCATTAGTAGAACCAAATATTATGTCATCAACATATACTTGCACTAATATCAAATCATTTTTGTGCATCTTATAAAACAGAGTTTTATCTATGACACCTCTATTAAAGTTATTTTCAAGTAAAAATTCTGATAGAGTGTCATACCATGTCCTTCGAGCTTGCTTGAGTCCATAGAGAGCTTTGAACAGAAAATATACAAAGTCCACCAGATTTGAATCCTCAAAGCCTGGAGGTTGTTCCACATAAACTTCTTCTTCTAGCTCCCCATTCAGAAATGCACTATTCACATCCATTTGATATACCTTGTAATTGGAATGTGCTGCGAGTGCCAGAAACATCCCGATAGCCTCAAGTCTTGCTACTGGTGCATATGTTTCATCATAATCTATAACCTCTTCTTGAGAGTAACCTTTAGCAACCAGTCTGGCCTTGTTTCTCGTTACAATGCCATCTTCATCCAGCTTATTTCTGAATACCCATGTTGTTCCTATAACAGATTTTCCTTTAGGCCTGTGTACCAACTTCCAAACTTTCTGCCTTTCAAACTGATTGAGTTCATCTTGCATTGCAATCACCCAATCTGGATCTTCTAGGGCATTTTCAACTTTCTTAGGTTCTGTTTCTGAAAGAAACCCAGGATTGTGACATTCATTTTGTGATGTCCTTCTAGTTCTCACTCCTAAGTCTGGATCACCAATGATCAAGTGAAAAGGATGTGCTTTACTCCATACCTTTTGTCTTGGCAGATACGATCTTGATGATTCTCCTTGTTCATAATTTTGTTGAGTGTGACTAGTTGATCCTTCTCCTGCTCCCCCTGAGTTGTTGCCGGTATGATCTGTTGATCCTGTTGTTTAACTAGTGGATCCAATAGTAGTTTGAGGATCTCCACCACTGTCACCACTTGGTCCAGAATCATTATCATTGTTATTATCATCATCACCAGGAACAACTACAGGTTCTTCTTCATTATCAGAGAGATCTCCTGATAGATTTTCAAATATCAAGGATTCAGAGTTCTCTCCTGTTTGTAGGCTTTGTCTTTTGGTGTCATCAAACGTTACATTAAGGATTTCCAACACCTTCTTATCTTCAATCACATAAACCCTGTAAGTGTTAGATTCCAGAGAATAGCCTAGAATAATGCCTTCATCTGCTTTGGCATCAAACTTGCCTAGATGTTCTCCATCTTTCAATGCAAAGCACTTTGCACCAAACACATGAAAGTACTTCAATGATGGTTTCTTGCCATTAACTCATACAGAGTTTTTTCATGATATTTATTAATCAGGGTACGATTCTGAGTGTAGCAAGCTGTATTTACTACTTCAGCCCAAACATAAGTGGGAAGTTTTGATTCACTTAGCATAGTCCTTGCTGCTTCAACCAAGGTACAATTCTTCCTTTCCACTACTCCATTTTGTTGAGGAGTTCTTGGTGCTGAATACTGTCTTGATATTCCTTTCTCTGTGCAGAAGTCATTTAGAACTGTATATTTGAATTTAGTTCCATTGTCTAATCTGATTGTCCGCACAGGTAGGTTAGCTTCTACTTCTATCTTCTTTATGTGTTCTATGATTAACTGTGTTGCTTCATCCTTTGATTGTAAGAATAATACACACGTGTACTTGGAGTAGTCATCAACCATCACTAATGCATATCTTTTCCTTGATACTGACATGACATTTACTGGACCAAATAAATCCATATGAATCAGCTGTAGAGGTTCAGAAATGCTTGTTAGTTCTTTGCTTCTATGTGATGCTTTCTTA
The DNA here is from genome assembly GCA_030848705.1 of Heracleum sosnowskyi. Taxonomy (NCBI): domain Eukaryota; kingdom Viridiplantae; phylum Streptophyta; class Magnoliopsida; order Apiales; family Apiaceae; genus Heracleum; species Heracleum sosnowskyi. Next base: position 68,267,627 of record CM061237.1, read on the forward strand.
GACTTCCCTTTTTCACATGCTTCATATAGTCCCTCATGATGAAATTCCATCAGGGGTAACCCTCTCACTAACTCTCTCTTTACCAAAGAGTTCATAGTTTTGAAGTTCAAGTGTGAGAGCTTCTTATGCCATAACCAACTTTGATCTGTTGAAGCTTTGTTGTAGAAACATTTGGCTTCTCCATCATTGGCAGAACTTAAGTCAGCTATAAAAAATTTCCTTTTCTTACTCCTTGTAGAACAAGCTTCTCATCTTTCCTGTTTGAGATCAAGCATTTGTCTTTTCTGAAGTCTACATTGTATGCTTTGTCACAGAACTGACTGATACTTAGTAGATTGTGCTTTAATCCTTCAACAAGAGAGCTATTTTCAATGATGACATTCCCAATTTTCAGATTACCATATCCCGTAGTGAATCCCTTGTTGTCATCTCCAAAGGTTAATATCGGGCTGGTCTTCTTAACCACATCTGTAAGCAGGGACTATTCTCCTATCATGTGTCTAGAACAACCACTATCCAGAATCCACACGACCTTTGCATTATTAACCTTATCCTGAAATCACAGATTGATTAAGTGGACTTTGGTACCCAAACTTGTTTGGGTCCTGAAGGTTTAGAAACTTTAACAGGAGTAACATTTGATTCAGTCTTAACCTATTTGACTTTCATGTTGACTGTGGCTTTCTTAGTTTCAGTGCTAGTGCTACCAGATACATTCATTAACTTAAAATAAGCATGCATGATATTGTATGTACAAAGTAAGCACTCTTTCTTACCACATGGTTCATGAAGATCAGGCATGTCACACATGTTATGCATTTCAGAAGTAACAGCATTTACTACTTTAACCTTTTTACATGCATGTGGAAGGTGACCAGCAGAATTACAATTATTGCACAACTTCCTAGATGTGGGAGAGGATGAAACAATATTCTGATTAATAACACATGCTTTCCTATTCCTGTTCTTTTTAGCCTTTCCTACTTTATTGCCTATATCAGTTTTAGGTAATTCAATTTTTACTGATTTCCTAGGCAACTCAGTTTGTATCTCTACCTCCTTCTTTAAATCCTCCTCAATCAATTCTTGTCTAATGATTAAGTCTCCTTCATTGATAGGTTCTGAAACAGGATTAACAAAAACTGGACAATTAACATTCTTAAGAATGTGTGGAATATTCTCCTTGACAGATGGAGGTGTCACAGGAAACTCCACTAGCTTCTTTCCAGTTTTCTTGCTGTAGTCAAATCCTATTGCAGTTTTATTCCCTAAGGTCTGATTATCAATTATTTCCTTAGCAATTAGGGCGGAGTTCTTATATGCATTCAGTTTCAACTCTAAGTCTGAAATCTGCTTCGTAAGGATTGTCTCTATCTCTTCATTACATTTGACCTTGTTCTCTAAGTACTCATTCCTCTATTTAACATCTTCTAAGGTGACAACTACAAGCTCTAGTTCTTCATTTTTAGATTCTAGATTTTTAATCTTAAGAACTAGTTTAACATTCTCAATTTCAGATGCAAAAATGCTTGTATGTACATTGAACAGTTCAACACTTAGATCTTGCACAGTTTTCTTGTACTCAGAATTAGACATGTCAATTGTAGTTAAGATAGGTACCTAAGATGATTGTGGTGATTCATATGAAGAGTCCGCCAGTAGGGCAAGATTTACATACTCTTCCTCTTCATCTGAATCAGTATCATCCCAGCTTTTACCCTCTGCAATATAAGCTCTTCCTTTCTGCTTTCCAGATATTGCTTCCAGTTTCTATTTCAGCTTTGCATTTTCTCTTTACAAATCCTCATAAAAATCCTTCTTCTCATAGACACCTTGTCTCTTGCTTGACGAGGCTTCCGGCATTCAGTGGCAAAATGCCCTAACTCATTGCAGTTGTAGCATCTTGATTTGCTTCTATCAATCATGTTTGTCTTGTAGCCTCCCTTAGAGCCAAAGCCTGAAGAATACTCATTCTTCTGAAATCTGTTTGCTGAACCCTTGAACTTGTACTTAGGGTTTCTCTTGAAACGAATATGACTAAAATTTGCAGCTAAGTACGCCATGGTTTTGTCTTACATTTTCTCAAGTTCTTCTAGGGTGTAGAAATCACTTTCATCAGCACCTAGGTTTTCAGAATCCATCTCGGCCTCTATTATCTCTTCTTTTATAGCTTTAGGGGTATGAACCTGAATATCAGAAGTTGTTGGTTCATTCACTACAAGTGCAGCTGATCTTGCGAGTGCAGTATTTTTGTTGTCCACTGTCCCTGGTCCATAGATTATTACTCTTTGTTCTTGTTCCATCTCATAAGTCTTAAGTTTGCCATATAGATCATCTCTAATGACATCTTAGTAAAATCTATTCTTTACCTTATGGATGAAGACTTGTGTTCTACATGGTGGGGCAGTGTCATCATGAACTTCATGTTTGTCTCTCAGAGGATAGGTTTTCCCTTTCATTGATAATTCATTTAACAGCTTAGTATATTTCTCAAAGACCTGAGTTATACTTTCTCCGGGAAGTGACCTAAATGATTCATATTGAGATGTCAGGATATCCGGTCTATTTTCCTACACGTCTTTAGTACCTTCCATTGTTAGATTTAGGGTTAAATGGCATTTAGGTCACTGTACTGACTACCAATTTTCAATTGGGTCATCCAACTCAAAAAGGTTTCAATTAGGTCACAAAACAGATAAAAGTTTTCAATCAGGTCACTGGACGTTAACGTCGTATTGACAATTAACGGAGTTCTGTCTAATAGTTCCAGCTCGGTGCCATATATGTCTAATAGTGTCGCAAGAAGGAGATGTTAGCAGATTTAAAAGAATATATGTATGTTATGCTGCCTGCAAGAATGCTTGGAAAAATGAATGTAGACCAGTGCTAGGACTAGATGGTTGTTTTTTATACATATATGGCACCGAGCTGGCACTATTAGACATAACTCCGTTAATTGTCAATGCGACGTTAACGTCCAATGACCTGATTGAAAACTTTTATCTGATTTGTGACCTAATTGAAACCTTTTTGAGTTGGATAACCCAATTGAAAATTAGCAGTCAGTACAGTGACCTAAATGCCATTTAACCCGTTAGATTTATGGTATCCCGCATTTGTTTTCCATTTGTACAGTTCATAATCTGATAACTCATTTCTTTATCTGCGGAGTCAGTTAATATCAGCATTAGACATGTATCCAATCTAACCAGTTCCTTGTCTGTTTCTGTGTACTCAGTTAATTCCTTTGGGGTTGAACCTTGGGGAACTCTAGTACCATCAGGATTTGTTGATTAGCTTACTGGTTTTATTGGTACAAACGATCCGTTCTCTAAGATGCCAATATACAAAGGATTTGACGCTTTGATAAATAATAGCATCTTCATCTTCCACAGACCGAAATCATCTCTTGTAAAGGGGGGAACTTTGATACCAGCAGTTGTCTTTGGAGCACTCATGGTTTCTGAAAATTTCAAATATTTAAGATTCAAAAAATTCCAATAAAATGAAAATTTTGAAAATTAAAAAATTTGCTACAAATTTTCAAGCCTTGTTTGATTTTGGTCTCAATCACCGGATCTGATTTGTACGTCAATCAAAAAGCTCTGATACCAATTGTTAGGTCCAAAGTATCGTATAAGGGGGGGTTGAATACGCTACTCACAAATTATTCGATTTCGTTCGCAGATAATTAATTGTGTTCTTGTCCGAAATCAAATTTACCAAATCAAAACACGAGTCGGGGAATATATCGTTTTATAAATATAAACCACGAAGGGTGCTACAATTCTAATTCGTAGGATTAACTTTAATGAGTTCATGTAAGATCCGGGAAAATTAGGTGTTATTATGTGATGCGAAATGAAATTTTAATTTCATATTAAGAGTTATTAAATGATTTATCTGTTTAAACGTGCTAAGTTATTCGTTAAATGATTGAATATGTGATATTGTGGTGCTATGTGAAATGTGTGGGGAATTTGAAATTATTTTGAAAAGGGTGTCATACTATTTTATTTTATTTTAATTATCGAAAAGAAAATTTGGATCGTTCCCAAATTATTCGGGAGATTGGTATATCGTTCGTACCAATATTTCATTCGTTAAAGTGGGAAGTACTCAAAAATATTCGTAATAGAGGTATTTTGGTTCGTATATTTTGTATTAAACGATACTTGTAGTTATCCGTACTTTATGGATGCTTATCGTCTCGTGAAACGTGTATTCTACTTTAATAAAGATTTAAAGCGTTTATTTTGTTAAATTGTATTTAAAGCGATCCATCGGATCAGTATCGATCCAAAAATGTCGTTTGGGGTATTATTTTCCGTTTATTATAAAAAGGCAAATCGTACTTTGTTTTTCGTATAATCAAGCTTAATTACAGTTAAAAATCCGAAAAACCCCTGAACGTGTTCTTCGTGTTCTTGATAATCAAACTCAAATTTGAAGGCGTTATCGGATTCCGATTTCGATGTTCTTATAACCAAAATGAATCTCTCATCATCTTCTATCCAAATCCATCATCATCATCTATGTGGGTAAGATCCTTAAATTTTTCCGATTTTAATTATTTTTATTATTTCGAATTTTAGGGTTTAATTTGGGGAAAATCGTGTTATTGATTGTTCTTGTTAATTGATTGCATAATCATGTTGTTCGTGTCATGAGGGGTATGTGGGTGATTTTTAATTTAATTTCTGAGTTGGAAATCGACCAAATCGGAAGTTTAGAAGTTCGTCGGAAAAGTTTGAAGCTTTGGCCGGATTTTGAGTTGTGGCGATTTGTTCTTGATTGTGTTAATGCCATGTAATAGATCGTTTAAATTGGAGTCTGTTCATGTATAAATATTGAAGGTTGGCTTTCGTTTTTGTTCGCCGAAAAAAGCCGCCGCCGGTAGTTTCTCGGTTTTGGAAGTCGATTTCGACCAGTTTCTGTGATGTTTGAGGTTGATTTAAGTAGAATACAATTGCCTTGGTAACCCCCGTGTTTTCCCCCTTGAAAATCGTGTGTTTTGGACGGTTTGCGGTCACCGGATTCTGGGTTGGGTTGCCGGAACTCCGCCGGCGGCGGGTTGTTCTTGGCGACCCATATCCGTTCTTGGCGACCCGTTTTCAAAACCCTACCCGACCCGGTTTCGATCCAGAAAACCCTAATTGTATTTCTAAAAACTGTTTCTGGATTTTTATTTTTAAAATAATTCAAAAATAGTTTTATAATTCTAAAAATCATATCTTTAATTTAAAAATACATTTTATTATTCAGAAAATTCTGAAAAATTATATTTATTATTTTAAATTCGAAAATTGATTAAACTTAATTATTTTAATTATTTTTAATTAATAATTAATTTATTTAATTAATTGATTAATTCTTTTAATTAGTTAATTCTTAAAAATTGGTTATTAATTAGATTTAATTAATTTAAAATTCAGTTTAATTATTTTCAAACCTATTTATTATTTAAAAATAATTTGAGCATTTAAAGAGTGTCAATTAATTTTATTAATTGATTTATTTGCATTTAAAATACTTATATTGGATTTAAAAATCCGATTTTTGATTTAAAAATTGTTTGTGGCTTATTTAAATTCAAATAAGCTTCGTGTGATGTTTTAAAAATGGTTCTAAGTGTTATATGGTTTGTATGAGTTGTGTAATGTGTTTTATAGTCCGTATATGCCCGTACTAGGGCTAGTGTCTGAGTTTGCAATATCGTAAATTAGACCGGGCGTCCGATACGTAACCGGTTACTTGTTTAAATATGTTATGTGAATGATGTGAATTATCTGTTGTTGAGTCATGCATGCGAATAAATTGTGTTGAGACTTGTTTGAGTATTTGGTCGTGTCTAATATCATCACGAGGGGTAGTTGGAATAGTAATTTGTCAGTTATGTTAGAAAGTGAGATTTACGAGGCCGTTGACTTAGATGTTGACTTTTATAGTATGGGGAGTTTCGTCAAGCGAGTTACAAGGATTACTTGTATAGTTAGTTGTGATCATTCTATCAATTGAAATGTGGTTGTCTATGCAACAGAGGCTATTGGACGAGACGAGTCAGATTCTCGAGGTTAAGTTACAATCATTTATGGAATATGAGAATTATACGTTGAAGACTAAGTACCGTCTCATGTTTGACTATCGAGGCTGGCACGCGGATTCGAAATGGTAAAAGCAGACTAGTGGTATTCGCAAGAGCGTTAAAGCAAAGAAGGACGGAGGTACAGAATCGTGCAACAAGACAGAATAAGGAGGAAATCGTATTGTTTCAGCGTTACGAAATAGCTAAGGACCAGAGGCAAGTGTTTATACCCTTGCTTATTAATTAAGGGATATTATCTTGAATTATTAGTATGCATGTTGAATGCTTATTACTGAATTTTCAAATGTTGATTTCTTTGCATTGAATTGCAAGTATGTTATTTAATCTCGTAAATTGACGAGTACTCTTTTATACCTTTTGAGTTTAGATTCATATTTTCATATTGATTGGAAAGATATACTTATTATATTGAAAAGTTTGAAGAGATAATTATGGGCCGTATACTAAGGCTTTCTTTTAAAAGACATGATTTTAAAACATTAGGTTGGAATATTGCCAACCCTAGATGAGTGGGAACTTGTGAACCCTATGTTGAAAATGTTATTTTAAATTCCGAAGTTGTGGTACTTGTTCTACAAGTATTCCATTTTTTCCATCCTGCACCCTTGCAAGTATTATTATCATTTCTTGTTAATGCGATCATCTGATCCATTCCCTGATTCGAATTCATTTATGATGTGCATGATTTAGTTTACTTCCTTCAAATACGAGGCTTATCTATTATAAGTATATGTTCGAAGGACTTGAACTATTTCTGTCAGAAGTTAATGAACCCTTGTTTTCTTCATTTATAAACTTCACCCTGAATTTTTCTTAAACTTGAACTTGACTTTCTTGTCACTTACCAGATTGTTGAATCTTAACTAATTCTTCCATGATGTGATAATTTGAACTGTTGAGGCCATCTAGAGCCTGTTCTTTGAACCCTATTCTATATTGAGTTGTTACAAATTCTGTTGATATCATAATTCCTGTTTCATATCAGACTAAATCTTGTTGAGCATGTCATTGTTTATTCTTCATTATATCCCAGTTGTTACATCGAACTCGTCGATGCTTATTATATTGTCACTTTTCATATGCACCTCCCCATATTGTGTCGATCTCGTAGATACTAGATTACATTGTTATTCCTTAATGGATTCTTCATAATTGAACTGTTTCCTGGAACGTGAGTTTTCCAGCAATTATTGTATTAGGTTGTCGATTCTTCCGACACCTGATCGTCGAAGTAAGGTTGTCAATTGTTCTGACACCTGACGTATATAATATAGGATTGGAATGTTTTTAAATGGGACCAGTAATTGGTCGGGCCATATTTATGGTCGGAATAAATTAAGGCCCAGATTGGCCTAGGATCCAGTAGAGGACTTTGCTATAAGCAAGTCCGGGGTTGATGCGTGGCTGGCCAGCAGCACAACCTTTGATTTGATAAATGTTAAAAATCCAATTCTAATATCAATTCTTATTTCTGGGATGAGTTACATCCATATGTTTTATACTTGTGAGTTATGACCTGATATTCAGGTTTATTCGTTGCGTAAAATTGTTGGTTGTTGATTAATAATAGTGGTTTCAATCTTGCTGAAATCACTTACTCTTAATACATTTGGATTCCAAATAGTCGAAATCCATTTCCTTGATTCCATTGGCAGTCGTGAGATATCTATCTTGATGAGTTTTATTCATACCGCATATCTAGTCGGTACCATGTTGAAGTCTTGAAGTGCGTTCCTTATTCCTTGACCGAGCGTGTTGGCTCATTCTTACCCCTTGATTATTCTAACCTTCCAGAGTTGTTGGTTTCAGAAAATGTTATGAATAGACCTGTTATCTTCAAAACTAGTATTTTTGTACAAACTATGGTCTTGAAGACGTATGAGTTATATTTATTTCATATTTTCTACTTACTATTGTAGTTATTGTTGATTCGGTCGCCGTAACGACCAATATAAATCTTTTTGTGTTTTAAACTATTCAATTGCGAGAAGAAGAATGAGAAATTGTGGTAAATTACCAAACTTGATTTGAAAATATTAGAGATTACAAATGTTTAAGCCAAAGGCTTGTTTATTTGAAAATCCAAAGTTTATTTTGGAAACCTTTCGTATTATATTTAATAATGCGCTTGCTGAGCAATTCATTCGCTCATACTTGTTTTATTTGTATATATTTTAGCCTGCCAAAAAGAAGGTGTATTGGCGAGAGTTGTCCGCGTAGCTGATCAGAGATGGGGAAAGATATTAGCGTAAAGACGTTTTGATCCAGAGCATTGGAGTTAGTGATAGGTTTGTATATAGATGTTTTCTATTGAATAAGATATTGTATAAGAATAGTGGCCTCGTATACTTCTTATCGAAGTTATACTAGTGTTTTAGATTGTATGTAAAGAGAATGGTCGTAAAGAGGAAAAATTTTATGTAATGGAAATTTTGGATTCTTGTTTCTAGCACTATAACCTTTAAAGATTCTTGGTAGAGTTGGGGTCACAGATATTATTATTATTGTGTTGATTTTATATTGAACAGGTTGTTTGGATTAAGAGTGCAGTGTGACGACCAAATCCTTTGACCCCGGATTTGGGGGCGTTACAGTTGGTATCAGAGCAAGGGTTATAGTAAAACTAGAAACGAGAGTGTGTGGGAGTGTATATAGTTATATAAGGAACGTCAGAGCTCATTTAGAGTTCGTAATGGAATATTGGATATAGTACCGCTGAGTGAGTTGAGATGGAGGTATTTGATTGAGATAGTTGTGCTGAAATGGATAGAACTTCTTGCGTTTGTAGACGTCTATGGCGGAATCTTCGAGGACTATTACGAGTTGACGACGACGTACGATATTGATAACCTTGCGACGTGGAAAAGAAGGGCTGAAATCGAATAACGTGGAAAAGAAGGGCTGAAATCGAATAACGTGGAGAAGAAGGGCTGAAATCGAATAACGAGCTATCGAAGGAGTCGACGGAGGAGTCATATGTGAAGACCTTGGTAATACCTTCCCATCCTAAGGAAATATTTGACATTTCTTTAAGCGAAGCTGTGTTGGTCAATATATTCCACCTTTTGACCTTGTACTTGATACTTTTGATCAATCATGATTGCAATTGCATCAGAGGTTGTTGTGACATCTATTTCAAATTTGTGAAGCCTGTTGAAAATATGTTATTTAAATTCCAACTCCTTCATTCTTCCGGAGTGGATAACTCTATTTGTGATGTAACACTATTTGTTGATACTTCCTTTCTGGTTGTTTTTTTTTTTGAAATGACACCTTTGGAATTTATTCAATTTCAATCCAAGGTGTGTATTCGAGATTTCTTATCGAGAGGTCTTGGTTGTTATTTTGACCGTAAATTTCTTTCATGTTTCACTACTCCAACTGAGACAAACAACCCTATTTATAGGGGACACAAGGACTATCTGTCTATGTGATAGAAGTCTGACGGGACACCGTCACTTGTGTGTTGTGAAATACAAGAAGGCTGATTACCTTTAGTACTGTCTTAATAGAGACACACAACATTGAGTTCATGTGATCAAATTGGTCTCTCAGTAATTCTTTCACTTCCAATAATGTTTGCTTTGGAATATGCAGATTTGGTAACCCCAATTGTGGGACATTTGCTGCGATATAGAATCTTTTCACTTCAAAATATCATGAATTTTTGTTATACCAAATAATCTGGGAGGTATGCCATTAGGGTGAACTGAAATTTACCCTACCATAATGAACGATGAATTTGCGATTGAATTACCACGAGCAAAAGCGGATTACGATGCGATTAGAATACTAGTAACATATAACGGAGCCAGTTGTTCTCTCTCTATCGATTAACGTTACGATGTGGAAGAGGTGAAGTTAGATTATTCGAGAGTTGATTGGAAATTGGGGAAAAATGTGTGATTGTGCTGATGATATCCCATGTTGTGGAAGATGAACATAATAGATTTTTGTCTCAATGAGAAGAACTTTTAAAATTTGATGATTGGCTAATAATGGAGAATGAGTTAATCTTTGAGTATTTCAGAATTGTATGATATGGTTGCAAGTCTTTTGCTCACGATAGTTAAGGTAGATCTAACCAGTCAATGTGGATGTATAGAATGAGAATCAAGATAATGTCGAGTTGATCAAGCTGTTTGGAAAATGAGATGGAACCATGGAAAAGGTGTCCTGAGTGTTACTGTGAATGTATCTTCTGAATTATTTAGGAATCAGATGGAGAACAATTAAGTTATTGGAACTAGGTAGAACAATTTTAAAGATGTGGGACTAAGTCACCAAGTTGATAAGGAATATTCTCACAATTATAGATAGGGAAAGAAGATGAAGAGGTGTTAATAAGGATTTAAAGACAATGGATAAGGTAATGAAGGGTTGTTTTCAGCTGAAGAGTTCATTGGCATAAAAGGTATGTGATCGTTGAAAGCAGTTGTTAAATATATTGAAGGTAGATAGAGTTGACCCAAGAATATGGATGGCTGATAGTATGAGTAGAAAAAGGGAGATTAGAGACGTAAATATCTTCGGTTCAAGGATTAGAAAGGATGGAGTTTTAAGGTTATGATAACAAGAGATCAACTAGAAGGAATGACAGAAAATAAGGATTCAACCAGGATTGATTAAAGAGAAAGGGCTACATAAAGGAAAGAGTTGTGGAAAGAGAAATGGAATTCAATTACAGGAAGGAGCGAGAGAGTATAATGGATAAGAAGGAAATGTAAGGACATAAAAGAGGTTTAAAAGGATATTAATATTGGTGAGTATTTAAGTGCTTGGGATGCTAGAAAAGGAAGACAGAATAACAGAGATGTAGTAGACAATTACGACTAAAGAGATTCCTGATTGGAAGTGGAGACATGTTAAGATAAACTGTGTAGTAGAGTTGTTAAGGCCTAGAGCTTATCATGATATTATTTGAGTTATTATTGACCGATTAATGAGGGGTATTCATTGGGTGAGTTGGTTCTTCTCTATTTGAATGAGATAAGAGTACGACATGGAATGACGGGTTCAATTGTATTTGACAGAGATCCGCGACTTAATTAAATAATTCAGACAGACTATGGTTGTGTACTAAATTTTTAAGGTAATTGGAAGGACCATTTACCGTTGATTAGATTTCCTTACGACAACAGTTATTATGACAATTTTGAATTGCTACCTTACGTCGATCTACTGTGTGTTGGGAAAGTTGCGTATAAGTTTGCCTACCACTCCATGAGTGGTGTATTCATAGTGTGTTTCATAGAATATGAACCTATAGAGATCTAGTTAAATTGTTCTATGTTGAGTAACCGATTGAGATATTGAGTCAGTATGAGAGAGTGATAAGTAATAGAGGAGTCAAATTAGTATGAGTATGAGGAGAAATCCTAAGGTTGAAGAGTCAACCTAGGAATTTGAGAATGAGATGTTGGAAAAATATCCACCTATGTTTGCGCAAGTTGATTCTGAGAACAGAATCCTGTTAAGGGGGAAAGGATGTAAGATCCGGGAAAATTACGTGTTATTATGTGATGCGAAATGAAATTTTAATTTCATATTAAGAGTTATTAAATGATTTATCTGTTTAAACGTGCTAAGTTATTCGTTAAATGATTGAATATGTGATATCGTGGTGCTATGTGAAATGTGTGGGGAATTTGAAATTATTTTGAAAAGGGTGTCATACTATTTTATTTTATTTTAATTATCGAAAAGAAAATTTGGATCGTTCCCAAATTATTCGGGAGATTGGTATATCGTTCGTACCAATATTTCATTCGTTAAAGTGGGAAGTACTCAAAAATATTCGTAATAGAGGTATTGTGGTTCGTATATTTTGTATTAAACGATACGTGTAGTTATCCGTACTTTATGGATGCTTATCGTCTCGTGAAACGTGTATTCTGCTTTATTAAAGATTTAAAGCGTTTATTTGGTTAAATTGTATTTAAAGCGATCCATCGGATCAGTATCGATCCAAAAATGTCGTTTGGGGTATTATTTTCCGTTTATTATAAAAAGGCAAATCGTACTTTGTTTTTCGTATAATCAAGCTTAATTACAGTTAAAAATCCGAAAAACCACTGAACGTGTTCTTCGTGTTCTTGAGAATCAAACTCAAATTTGAAGGCGTTATCGGATTCCGATTTCGATGTTCTTATAACCAAAATGAATCTCTCATCATCTTCTATCCAAATCCATCATCATCATCTGTGTGGGTAAGATCCTTAAATTTTTCCGATTTTAATTATTTTTATTATTTCGAATTTTAGGGTTTAATTTGGGGAAAATCGTGTTATTGATTGTTCTTGTTAATTGATTGCATAATCATGTTGTTCGTGTCATGAGGGGTATGTGGGTGATTTTTAATTTAATTTCTGAGTTGGAAATCGACCAAATCGGAAGTTTAGAAGTTCGCCGGAAAAGTTTGAAGCTTTGGCCGGATTTTGAGTTGTGGCGATTTGTTCTTGATTGTGTTAATGCCATGTAATAGATCGTTTAAATTGGAGTCTGTTCATGTATAAATATTGAAGGTTGGCTTTCGTTTTTGTTCGCCGGAAAAAGCCGCCGCCGGTAGTTTCTTGGTTTTGGAAGTCGATTTCGACCAGTTTCTGTGATGTTTGAGGTTGATTTAAGTAGAATACGATTGCCTTGGTAACCCCCGTGTTTTCCCCCTTGAAAATCGTGTGTTTTGGACGGTTTGCGGTCGCCGGATTCTGGTTTGGGTTGTCGGAACTCCGCCGGCGGCGGGTTGTTCTTGGCGACCCGTTTTCAAAACCCTACCCGACCCGGTTTCGATCCAGAAAACCCTAATTGTATTTCTAAAAACTGTTTCTGGATTTTTATTTTTAAAATAATTCAAAAATAGTTTTATAATTCTAAAAATCATATCTTTAATTTAAAAATACATTTTATTATTCAGAAAATTCTGAAAAATTATATTTATTATTTTAAATTCGAAAATTGATTAAACTTAATTATTTTTAATTATTTTTAATTAATAATTATTTTATTTAATTAATTGATTAATTCTTTTAATCAGTTAATTCTTAAAAATTGGTTATTAATTAGATTTAATTAATTTAAAATTCAGTTTAATTATTTTCAAACCTATTTATTATTTAAAAATAGTTTGAGCATTTAAAGAGTGTCAATTAATTTTATTAATTGATTTATTTGCATTTAAAATACTTATATTGGATTTAAAAATCCGATTTTTGATTTAAAAATTGTTTGTGGCTTATTTAAATTTAAATAAGCTTCGTGTGATGTTTTAAAAATGGTTGTAAGTGCTATATGGTTTGTATGAGTTGTGTAATGTGTTTTATAGTCCGTATATGCCCGTACTAGGGCTAGTGTCTGAGTTTGCAATATCGTAAATTAGACCGGGCGTCCGATACGTAACCGGTTACTTGTTTAAATATGTTATGTGAATGATGTGAATTATCTGTTGTTGAGTCATGCATGCGAATAAATTGTGTTGAGACTTGTTTGAGTATTTGGTCATGTCTAATATCATCACGAGGGGTAGTTGGAATAGTAATTTGTCGGTTATGTTAGAAAGTGAGATTTACGAGGCCGTTGACTTAGATGTTGACTTTTATAGTATGGGGAGTTTCATCAAGCGAGTTACAAGGATTACTTGTATAGTTAGTTGTGATCATTCTATCAATTGAAATGTGGTTGTCTATGCAACAGAGGCTATTGGACGAGACGAGTCAGATTATCGAGGTTAAGTTACAATCATTTATGGAATATGAGAATTATACGTTGAAGACTAAGTACCGTCTCATGTTTGACTATCGAGGCTGGCACACGGATTCGAAATGGTAAAAGCAGACTAGTGGTATTCGCAAGAGCGTTAAAGCAAAGAAGGACGGAGGTAGAGAATCGTGCGACAAGACAGAATAAGGAGGAAATCGTATTGTTTCAGCGTTACGAAATAGCTAAGGACCAGAGGCAAGTGTTTATACCCTTGCTTATTAATTAAGGGATATTATCTTGAATTATTAGTATGCATGTTGAATGCTTATTACTGAATTTTCAAATGTCGATTTCTTTGCATTGAATTGCAAGTATGTTATTTAATCTCGTAAATTGACGAGTACTCTTTTATACCTTTTGAGTTTAGATTCATATTTTCATATTGATTGGAAAGATATACTTATTATATTGAAAAGTTTGAAGAGATAATTATGGGCCGTATACTAAGGCTTTCTTTTAAAAGACATGATTTTAAAACATTAGGTTGGAATATGGCCAACCCTAGATGAGTGGGAACTTGTGAACCCTATGTTGAAAATGTTATTTTAAATTCCGAAGTTGTGGTACTTGTTCTACAAGTATTCCATTTTTTCCATCCTGCACCCTTGCAAGTATTATTATCATTTCTTGTTAATGCGATCATCTGATCCATTCCCTGATTCGAATTCATTTATGTTGTGCATGATTTAGTTTACTTCCTTCAAATACGAGGCTTATCTATTATAAGTATATGTTCGAAGGACTTGAACTATTTCTGTCAGAAGTTAATAAACCCTTGTTTTCTTCATTTATAAACTTCACCCTGAATTTTTCTTAAACTTGAACTTGACTTTCTTGTCACTTACCAGATTGTTGAATCTTAACTAATTCTTCCATGATGTGATAATTTGAACTGTTGAGGCCATCTAGAGCCTGTTCTTTGAACCCTATTCTATATTGAGTTGTTACAAATTCTGTTGATATCATAATGCCTGTTTCATATCAGACTAAATCTTGTTGAGCATGTCATTGTTTATTCTTCATTATATCCCAGTTGTTACATCGAACTCGTCGATGCTTATTATATTGTCACTTTTCATATGCACCTCCCCATATTGTGTCGATCTCGTCGATACTAGATTACATTGTTATTCCTTAATGGATTCTTCATAATTGAACTGTTTCCTGGAACGTGAGTTTTCCAGCAATTGTTGTATTAGGTTGTCGATTCTTCCGACACCTGATCGTCGAAGTAAGGTTGTCAATTGTTCTGACACCTGACGTATATAATATAGGATTGGAATGTTTTTAAATGGGACCAGTAATTGGTCGGGCCATATTTATGGTCGGAATAAATTAAGGCCCAGATTGGCCTAGGATCCAGTAGAGGACTTTGCTATAAGCAAGTCCGGGGTTGATGCGTGGCTGGCCAGCAGCACAACCTTTGATTTGATAAATGTTAAAAATCCAATTCTAATATCAATTCTTATTTCTGGGATGAGTTACATCCATATGTTTTATACTTGTGAGTTATGACCTGATATTCAGGTTTATTCGTTGCGTAAAATTGTTGGTTGTTGATTAATAATAGTGGTTTCAATCTTGCTGAAATCACTTACTCTTAATACATTTGGATTCCAAATAGTCGAAATCCATTTCCTTGATTCCATTGGCAGTCGTGAGATATCTATCTTGATGAGTTTTATTCATACCGCATATCTAGTCGGTACCATGTTGAAGTCTTGAAGTGCGTTCCTTATTCCTTGACCGAGCGTGTTGGCTCATTCTTACCCCTTGATTATTCTAACCTTCCAGAGTTGTTGGTTTCAGAAAATGTTATGAATAGACCTGTTATCTTCAAAACTAGTATTTTTGTACAAACTATGGTCTTGAAGACGTATGAGTTATATTTATTTCATATTTTCTACTTACTATTATAGTTATTGTTGATTCGGTCGCCGTAACGACCAATATAAATCTTTTTGTGTTTTAAACTATTCAATTGCGAGAAGAAGAATGAGAAATTGTGGTAAATTACCAAACTTGATTTGAAAATATTAGAGATTACAAATGTTTAAGCCAAAGGCTTGTTTATTTGAAAATCCAAAGTTTATTTTGGAAACCTTTCGTATTATATTTAATAATGCGCTTGCTGAGCAATTCATTCGCTCATACTTGTTTTATTTGTATATATTTTAGCCTGCCAAAAAGAAGGTGTATTGGCGAGAGTTGTCCGCGTAGCTGATCAGAGATGGGGAAATATATTAGCGTAAAGACGTTTTGATCCAGAGCATTGGAGTTAGTGATAGGTTTGTATATAGATGTTTTCTATTGAATAAGATATTGTATAAGAATAGTGGCCTGGTATACTTCTTATCGAAGTTATACTAGTGTTTTAGATTGTATGTAAAGAGAATGGTTGTAAAGAGGAAAAATTTTATGTAATGGAAATTTTGGATTCTTGTTTCTAGCACTATAACCTTTAAAGATTCTTGGTAGAGTTGGGGTCACAGATATTATTATTATTGTGTTGATTTTATATTGAACAGGTTGTTTGGATTAAGAGTGCAGTGTGACGACCAAATCCTTTGACCCCGGATTTGGGGGCGTTACAGTTCAGGTTATAGTTAATCAATACAAGTGATAGAATTTAAGGCACTATAAATTTCTTTGTAAACTTTTCAAGCTCTTAACTTCTTCTCTGTAATGATCTTCTGATTAACAACTGACTGAGGAAGACACTGTCTTCAATTCTCTAATTGTAGACTTTAGAAATCTATCGAAAGCCAAGAGACAATCCTAGCCGTCCATTTTCTTCATCAACCTGACAAGTATGAATACTTTTCACCTACTCCTTGATTAACAAACTATCGAAAACAAAGTTTCTTTTTCCTTCGATAGATTATATTAAAATCTATCGAAAAGAAATCTTTGTTTCTTTGAAAGAAGTTCGATAGTTTTATAAATAAAACTATCAAACAATAGAGTTTTTTCCACTTTGATGGTTTCTAAAAAATAAACTGCCGAATTAGTTTTCTACTATTTCGATAGCTTTTTATCAAACCTTCTTTATCTCTTTCGATAGTTTTTCATAAATGAAAACTATCGAATGTTTTTAATAGCATTTTGATCCTTGAAGATTCTATCTTTCTGCAGCAAGCATATTGCACTTCAATTTAACCTAAACATACCTTATACATTTCTTTTGACTCCCAGGATATTTCAGGTCTGACTTAAATCAATTTCTTCCGAGACGATTAACATCTTGATCTTTTTAGTGTTGACAACTAGTGCAACTCATCTGGTTCACATATGACTAACACTTGATCAATACCTCTATAAATTAAATCAAACCGTATATATTTTGGGACAATAGGAGGTGGAAGTCTATAAATCAATTAGTACAATATAAGGCTTATTTACCAGAATGGTAGGTATTCTTCCATAGTATATCTTTGTGTCTTCTTCGCGCTTCACATTATCAATGACTTCATAGACCAGGTTCTTTAAATTGTAGCAGATCAAGTAAAAATGTTGGTGCGCGTGAATAGGAAAAACACCTTCAAATATATACAAAATCGTGTCAACATAATTAACACATAATTCATATTCAATCAGAAGATTCTATTTATATCTATTTAATTAATATTTTACCATATCCATATCTTTCAGTCCCTTTGAAGCATATTTAATGAGCATATTGTTCATGTTATTGAAAAATATTTGATATGTATCATCCACTTTCTTTTGCAGATCCAAGTTCTAATTCTGCACGAATTATCAAATGTTAGTATAATAGAAAATGTGGAAGATAGTTTTTTTGAGAAAACAATTGTATATTTACCAATCCGCCAATGGTACAAAACAAACACATTGGTGACTCGTTTGGCTTGTAGTTCTCGTCGTTTAAAATTGTTGACCATGTGTCAATTACTGAGTAGTACAACTTTCTACAGTTTTTCATCGTTTGGAAATGCTCTCTTATGCACTTCACCCCTTTCCAAACAAAGACCTCTTTCCTGTAAAAATAAAATGAATTAAAATTTTGCAATTAACGAAAAGTAGAAATCATTTACTGGTTATAGAGAAATACTTACAAATTATCTCTATCTTGTAACGACATGTATCTCCACATCATAATATCTTCAGTTGTGTATTTGCCATTAATATCCATAACTCTTTCAATATACGGGGATTTGGTATATTGACCTAACTTTATCTGTCTTGTGCTCTTCTCCCTTACTAATGGATTTGGTGTTCCACAACCATCATTTTCTACAACATCTTCATTATTGATATCTTTACATAATTCACTTATAATTTCAATCTCTGGTCCAAGTGAAAATGAAGGAACGAACAAATCACTTCTTCTCCTCTCTACAGGCAACATTTCATTCACGTCCTTAATTCCTTGCTCTGAATTCAAGTATTCAATAATCTCTAGTTGTTCCAAAACTGTAGGATCCAACTCAAAATCATCAACATGATATGACATATTTTGATCATCAGGATCCCTTATGTCTTCTTGTACTCGCACATTTGAACTTTTATCCCCATTCTTACTGCCATCCTTTGCATAAAAGACTTCATTGAATACATCCCGAATAACAATAAGTTCTTCATTATCTGGTTGGTTTTTTATTGCATCTTTGAGGTCTTTTTCAAACAGCATTTTGGCATTTATTATTTCAGATGCCAAAAGACGCAAAACCTCCACAGGATCCTGGAAATTAGAATTATATTTTTTTAATCAAAACTAATCACAACTAACAAATGACACATTAGAAAAATAAGCATAAAAATAATTAATCAGTAATATATGCATCATAAATTAGGAACTACCAACAAATTTACCCCAGTTCGAAAACCACAAAATAATCCTAAAACATTTTTGAACCTACTCTACATTGATATATATATAGAATTATACAGTAATATATGAATAATAAATTAGTAATATATGCATCATCAATACCTAATTTACCAAAAGTTATCATATAAAACTACATATTTGTCTTGTTTTACCTCTTCAGATGTTGTATGTTCAGAGTCCTCTTTTTCGTACTGTGCATCTTCTACAATTACATTATCAATATCGTCATTCTTAGCAAACCGTTGATCATAATCAGCATCAGTGCCGCATTGCTCCCCATTATTGATATCATCTTTTTGAATGCTTGGCCATTTTCCCCATTGCCCACTATCAGTGTCGCATTGCTCCCCATTACTGATATCTTCATTTATTTGAATATGTTGCTCCCACTGTCCACTATCAGTTCCAATATATGTTTCTTCAGTATATTGGCACCAGTCATCGTAGACATTCCCAAGATTGTTTTGCTGACAATCAGTCCATTCATGCTCCCTTCCGTGCAAGTCATCATTATCAAAATTCTGGTTGCATATAACAATTAAAATAATTAGTAATTTTGTTAGTATTTGTAGATGTGAAAATAGAAATTGAGATTCGACATTATTATATAATTTTGTTTACATTATTTTAAGGCCAGTCATTTCATTCATTAGAAGCATGCTCCTTCCCATAAAAGTCTTCATCATTATTGTTATGTTTCATACAATAATAACATAATTATAAATAGAATCTATTTTTTGGTGATTTTACATTACTTTTATTTAATTACTTTTACCTTGTTTGGAGATGGACTTTTTTGTGATTGTGAGTCTTGTGAGAAATATTCCTTTAGTGGAACCAAAATCTTACCTTTCCCAAATTCTCCATTCAGAACCTCAATTGTACTAAGAAACCATCAAAGTGGGCGTAAAGAAGATTTTCGATAGTTTTATAATTGAAAACGTCGAACTGAATTAAGGAAAACAAGAAACTTATTTCAATAGTTTCTTATTGAAAACTATCGAATAAGCTAAATATCTTGTCTTCGATAGTTTTACAAATGCAGTTGGTATTTTGCATTGAAGGTTGTCAAAGGTTGGTGAGGAAAATGAAAGGCTGAGATTTATTCTAAGCCTTCGATAGTTTTCCTAAGACTACAAAATTGACAGAAGACATTGTCTTCTTCAGTTTACAGTTGCAGAAAAATTAATATGAGAGAGAGTTTGAGAGCTTAAGATTTTAGAGTAGTAATTGCTAGTGCCTTAAATTCTGTCAAGTGTATTGATTATTGTAACTTGAACTCATTGTAGCTAATCCTATGGATTAGATTTGTAGCACCCTTCGTGGTTTATATTTATAAAATGATATATTCCCCACTCCTGTTTTGAGTTGTTTGATTTGATTTCGAACAAGAACACACATAATTATCCGCAAAAGAAATCGAATAAATTGTGAGTATCGTATTCAACTCCCCCTTCTACGATACTTTGGACCTAACAATTGGTATCAGAGCTTGTTGATTGATATACAAATCAGATCCGGTGATATAGACCAAAAACAAACAAGTTCTTGAAAATTAGTCTCGAATTTTTTAATTTTCAAAATTTTCATATTCTGGGAATTTTTGAATCTTAAATAATTTGTAATTTTCAAAAACCATGAGTGCTCCAAAGACTACGGCTGGTATCAAAATTCCCCCCTTTACAAGAGATGATTTCGGTCTGTGGAAAATGAAGATGCTACTGTTTGTTAAAGCTTCAAATCCTTTGTATCTTGGCATCTTAGAGAATGGACCATTTGTACCAATGAAACCGGTGAACGAGTCTACAAACCCTGATGGTACGAGAGTTCCTCAAGGTTCTACCCCAAAGGAATTTCATGAGTACAAAGAAACTGACAAGGAACTAGTTCGATTGGATACGGGTCTTATACTAATATTGACTGACTCCGCAGACAAAGAAATGAGCTATCAAATTATGAGCTGTACAAGCGGGAAACATATGTGGGATACCATCAATCAAATAATGAAAGGTACTGAAGACATGCAGGAAAACAGACTGGATATCCTGAGAACTCAATACGAGGCATTTAGGTCACTTCCCGGAGAAAGTATACTAATCTATTAAATGAATTATCAATGAAAGGGAAAACCTACCCACTGAGAGAGACCAACAAAAAATTCATGATGACACTACCCCACCATGTGGAACACAAGTCTTCATCCATAAGGGAAATAATTGATTTTACCAAGATGTCACTAGAGATGATCTATGGCAAGCTTAAGACTTATGAGATGGAGCAAGAATAGAGATTAATTATCTATGGGCCGGGGACAGTGGAAAACAAAAGTACTGCACTCGTAAGATCAGCTGCACTTGTAGTGGATGAACCAAAAACTTCTAAAGTTCAGGTTCAAACCCCTAAAGCTGGAAAAGAAGAGATTATTGAGGCTGAATTGGAATCTGTGAATCTAGGTGTTGATGAAAGTGATTACTACACTTTGGAAGAACTTGAGCAAATGGAAGACAAATCCATGGCGTACTTAGCTGCAAAGTTCAGTCATATACGGTTCAAGAGAAACCCTAAGTACAAGTTCAAAAGGTCAGCCAATAGGTTTCAGAAGAACATATATTTTTTAGGCTCTGGCTCTAAGGGGAGCTACATGACATACATGATTGATAGAAGCAAATCAAGGTGTTACAACTGCAATGAGTTAGGGTATTTTGCCACTGAATGCAGGAAGCCCCATCACACAAGGGATACGAAAGTTGTATATGAGAAGAAGGAATCTTATGAAGATTTGAAAAGAGAGAATGCAAGGCTGAGACAACAACTGGATGCAATATCTAGTCAGCAGAAAGGGAGAGCTTATATTGCTGAGGGTAAAAGCTGGGATGATACTGATTCAGATGAATAGGAAGAATTTGTAAACTTAGCCCTGATGGCCGACTCTTCAGAGGAATCACCACAATCATCTCAGGTACCTATTCTAACTATAATTGACATGACTAACTCTGAGTATAAGAAAACTGTGCAAGATCTTAGTGTTGAACTGTTTAATATACATACAAGCATGCTAGCATCTGAAATTGAAAATTCTAAACTAGTTCTAAAGGTTAAAGATCTAGAATCTAAGAATGGTGAACTAGAGCTTGTAGTTGTCACTATAGAAGGTCTCAAACAGAGGAATGGGTAGTTAGAGAACAAAGTCAAGTGTAACGAATAAATAGAGACCATCCTTAGAAACCAGATTTCTGATTTAAAAATAAAACTGAATGCGTATAAGAACTCCTCCCACATTGCTAAGGAAATCATTGACAATCAAACCTTAGGGTGCAAAGCTGCTATAGGATTTTACTACAGTAAGAAAGCTGGAAAGAGGCAAGTGGATTTTCCTAAGACACTTCCAACTATCAAGGAGAATGTTCCACACATTCTTAAGAATGTTGCATGTCCAATTTTTGTTAAGCCTGTTTCAGAACCAATCATTGAAGGAGACTTAATCATAAGACAAGAATTGCTTGAAGAGGACTTAAAGAAGAAGGTACAGGAAAAATCTGTGTTGCCTAAGAAGTCAGTAAAAATTGAAAAACCTAAAACTGATATAGGCAATAAAGTAGAAAAGGCTAAAGAGAACATGAATGGGAAAGCAGGTGTTAATAAAAAGAATGATTTTACATCCTCTCCCAACGCATCTAGAAAGTTGTGTAATAATTGTAACTCTGCTTGACACCTTACACATGCATGTAAAAAGGTTAAAGTATAAAATGTTGAATCTTCTAAAATGCATAACATGTCTTACATGCCTAGTCTTCATGAACCCTGTGGTAAGAATGAATGCTTACTCTGTGCATACAATATCATGCATGCTTATTTCAAGTTAATGAATGCATCTGGTAGCACTTGCACTAACACTGAGAAGGTCACAATCAACGTGAAAGCTAAGCATGTTAAGAGTGATTCAAATGTTACTCCTGTTAAAGTTCCTAAACCTTATGGAACCAAACATGTTTGGGTACCAAAGTCCGCTTAATCAATCTATGATTGCAGGGTAAGGTTAAAAATGCAAAGGTCATGTGGATTCTGTATAGTGGTTGTTCTAGGCACATGACAGGAGAAAAGTCCCTATTTACAGATGTTGTTGAGAAGACCGACCCGACAGTAACCTTTGGAGATGACAACAAGGGATTCACTACGGGATATGGTAATCTGGAAATCATAATTGTTATCATTGAAAATATCTACTGAGTATCAGTCAGTTTTGTGACAAAGGATACAATGTGGATTTCAGAAAAGATAGATGCTTGATCTCAAACAGGGAAGATGAGAAACTTGCTCTGTAAGGAGTGAGAAAAGGAAACTTGTTCATAGCCGACTTAAGTCCTGCCAGTGATGGAGAAGTCAAATGTTTCTACAGCAAGGCTTCATTAGATCAAAGTTGGTTCTGGCATAAAAAGCTCTCACACTTGAACTTCAAAACTATGAACTCTTTGGTAAAGAGAGAGTTAGTGAGAGGGTTAGCTCTGATGGAATTCCATCAGGAAGGACTCTGTGAAGCATATGAAAAAGGGAAGTCTAAGAAAGCATGACACAAAAGCAAAGAACTAACAAGCATCTTTGAACCTCTTCAGTTAACAAGCATGTGATGGTTGATGACTACTCTAAGTACACGTGGGTGTTATTTTTATAGACAAAGGATGAATCAACTCAAATGATCATTGATCACATAAAGAAGATTGAAGTAGAAGCTATGCTACATGTGCGTACGATCAGATCAGACAATGGAACTGAATTCAAGAGTGCAGTTCAAAATGACTTCTGCATAGTAAAAGGAATATCAAGACAGTATTAAGCTCCAAGAACTCCTCAGCAGAATGGAGTAGGGGAAAGGAAGAATCGTATGTTGGTTGAAGCAGCAAGGACAATGTTGAGTGAATCAAAGCTTCCCACTTATTTTTGGTCTGAAGTAGTCAATACAACTTGAAACACTCAGAATCGTACCCTGATTAACAGATATCATGAAAAGACTCCTTACGAGTTAATGGCTAACAAGAAACCATCACTAAAGTATTTTCATGTGTTTGGTGCAAAGTGCTTTGTATTGAAAGATGTAGAACATCTGGGAAAGTTTGATGCTAAAATAGATGAAGGCATTTTTCTAGGCTATTCTCTGGATCTAAAGCTTAAAGGGTTTATGTGATTGAAGATAAGAAGGTTGTGAAAAGCCTTAATGTAACGTTTGATGACACCAAAAGTCCAAGTCTGCAAACAGTAGAGAACTCTGAATCCTTGGTATTTGAAAATCTATCAGGAAATCTCTCTGATAATGAAGAAGAACCTATAGTTGTTCCTGGTAATATTAATGACAATAATGATAATGATTCTGGACCAAGTTGTGACAGTGGTGGAGATCCTCATACTACAACGGGATCTACTAGTCAAACAACAGGGTCGACAGATCAAACCAACAATAACTCAAGGGGAGCAGGAGAAGTATCATCTAGTCACACTCAACACAATAATGAACAAGGAGAATCATCAAGATCGTATCTGCCAAGACAAAGGGTATGAAGTCGAGCACATCCATTTCACTTGATCACTGGTCATCCAGACACAGGAGTAAGAACTAGAAGGACATCACAAAATGAATGTCACTACTCTGGGTTTTTTTCAGAAATAGAACCTAAGAAAGTAGAAGATGCCCTGGAAGATCCAGATTGGGTAATTGCTATGCAAGATGAACTCAATCAGTTTGAAAGGTAGAAAGTTTCGAAGCTGGTACCCAGACCTAAAGGAAAATCTGTTATAGGAACTAAATGGGTATTCAGAAATAAACTGGATGAAGATGGCATTGTAACGAGAAACAAGGCCAGACTGGTTGCTAAAGGTTATTCTCAAGAAGAGGGTATATATTATGATGAAACTTATGCACCAGTAGCAAGACTTGAGGCTATCGGGATGTTTCTGGCATTCATAGCACATTCAAATTTCAAGGTTTATCAAATGGATGTGAAAAGTGCATTTCTAAATGGGGAGCTAGAGGAAGAAGTATATATGGAACAACCTCCAGGCTTTGAGGATTCAAATCTGGTGGACTATGTATATTTTCTATTCAAAGCTCTCTCTATGGACTCAAGCAAGCTCTCTATATGTATATGGTATGACACTCTATCAAAATTTTTACTTGAAAATAGCTTTACTAGAGGTGTAATAATTAAAACTCTCTTTTACAAAATGCATATTGCCCAGTAATAATCTATTGTAGAAGGGGGGTTGAATACAATAGTATAAGATAATCGACTTCTTAATGTATATATCACAAATATGAAAGAAAGATAACAGCTTTATTAAATCTGATATAAAACTGTTACAAACTCTCTCAAGAAATTCTGATGTTCTTGAGAGCTGCTAGCTTACAAAAACTCTCTCAAGAAATTCTATGTTCTTGAGAGCTTCTATCTTGATTCACATCGAACCAAAACCAAAACTGTTTTTATATACTACACAGCTTCTCTATCAATGATAAGTCCTAATCAATTACAAAGATTGAAAGCTATCCATAATTGATAGCTACATTCTACAAACCAGGAACCGACAGAATAAACTTCCATGTTTAACTAGACTCCAAATATAACTCAAAGTAGGAATCCTGATCAGCTTCCAGTCCTGATGATCAATCCTGATCCCAGTCCTGATATGTATTCTGATCCTGACGACCATGCAATCCTGATGACGTCAGCAATCCTGATAAGTTGATTCTAGCTCCTGACGATCATTGAATTCTGATCTAACAATTTCCCCCAATCTCATACTTTGTGAAATAAAGTATAGATTCCTAAGATTCAATGATGTCAAAAACATATATACAAAATGTACAGTATCTGCAGCAACAACTTATCTGTTTAAATTCTTTGATAGAACAGATTCATCTTCAAGAAGTTGGATAACAAATTTTCTTCTTTTTCTTCAAGAATTTGAATCAGTCTTTCCTTAAGATTTCTGAGTTCTTCATCTTCCTCATTAATCTGGTAGATAGCTGCTCTGAGATTTAATATGGAGTTTCTCTGAAGACTATGCTCTTCAAGCAAAAGATAAGCAATTTCCTTCCCATCAGGATTGAAAGTAAGCTGTGTCATGCCAAAAGTTACTTCTTTTACAGCAGTACCCCTTTGCATTTCCACATCCTGACCTCTTTGATTTAAGTACATGGAAGTATAATTACCATTGAAATTACTGTTTCCATCCAGTCTTCTTTTTATTGTTGACAAAATCATGTCACTCCATTCTTTGCACATTTGATTCTTTGATCTCAAAAGATAATGAACATATTTCAGTTCCTGTGTAGTTTTCATCAGCAGATCTTGAATAGATAGAATTTTCACACTACCATCTTTCATGAAGTACAGAAGCTTTTCTTTCTTGTCAAAACCATCATGACAATCTATAACTATATCAACAGCTAGTAAATTGTTCAGGTTTTCAGAAGTTAAAGTACCTCCAATTTCAGTTAAGGAGTAAGGATCAACTTATGACATATTTAGATATTCAGCATCCCTGTGTCCAATACCTCCTCTTGAATTACTTGTCAATTGCTTCAGATTTGAAAACATCTTTAACCAGAGTGCTTTTGATCTAACCATCTCAGATAAATCAACAACACTTGAAGCGCTTGTAATAATTCCTCCAGACTGAAAATTGATAAGTGTATCACACCTCAGTGTACTAATATGTTTCCACTTCTTATCTTTTTCCTTTTCAAAGTCATAGCTTCTTTCCAGTGAAGATTCTTGTCTACTTGGGTTTCTCCACTTTCTTCTGTTTGAGAGTTTAAGCCTTTGTACATAGAGATTGAAATCTCTATTTGTTGATCTTGTAATTTCTCTTCTTCTGGCTTCTTCTTCTTCATCTACTTCCTTGTTGTGAGAATCAACCACAGTAGATAAAATTATCAAATCAATCTCTTGCATAATTTCAGAATCATCAGGATTTTGAATATTATCAGGAAGAACATCAGGATTAGATTCTTCAATTTGATTTGTATTGCAGAGAGTTGATTTTCTTTATTTTCTTCTCAATTTAGGTTCTTCTTCAATATTTCCATCATCACCAAAAGTATATCTGTCAGGAACTACTAGAGTTTGAATAGGTTCAGGAATTTCTTCAATTCTTAATCCTCTAGACCTTGTCTGTCTAGGTATTGTTTGAGTTGAAGAACCTCTTCTACTTCTTCTAGCTCCTCTCCTACCTCTGCCTCCTCTACCTCTAGCAGGAGCAGGGTTATTAAAGCTTTCCATCATTTCTCTCTGTTGTCTTAAGAATTCTTCATGTGAGAGATCAGGATATTCTTCACTTGCTGTAAAGAGTGCTTTTCTTGCAAATAATTGTTGAACTCTTTTATCAGTGTGATATAGAGTAACAATTCTGCCATCTTTTGTAGAGAATTTCTAGAATAAATTTGATGCATCTTCAGGATTATCAATAAAAATATCTTCATCACCTTCAGGAATTGTAGCAAAAGTATGTCCATGACCAGGTGTCAGGATTTTTTCTTCCGTCAGGATCTGAGATTGCACCAACGTTCTTACTGTCTTAACTCCAGAATCAGAAACATGAGTTGACTGCGTTGTTTGACTTTGTGAAGTTTGAATTGTAGACTTCATAACAGCAGCATCAGAGGTTTCTCCTTGTATCACTTTGTCACTACCATCATCTCCAGTATCATCATAATTATTCCTTAATACTAGATCAGGTGTGCATTTTGTCTGACTAACCTTCTCCCCCTTTTTGACATCAGGATTTGACAATAAATTCAAAATTAAGGAAAGAGAGGCTTGAATGTCAGTTACCTTGGTATCCAGAGAATCAATCCTTCTGTTGATGGAGGTTTGTTCAGAAATGACAGATTTCACTTAGGATTCTACTACCCTTAGCTGAAAAGTAGTAGGCACCTTTGTAAAACTTTGAGAAATATCATTCCTCACCAACTCAGTTGAATTCTTGATAGAATGAATCTCACTTTTTAGACTTTTGGATAACAGAGTTGTAGCCTTCAGATGATTCTTCAAGTCTTGATTCTCTATAGATTTCACTGTATCATAGGCATGTTCCAAAGCAGAAGAATAACTTACAGATTCAGCAGATCTGTGCCATGAATTGTTCCATTCATTCTATCTAAGTGCCTCAGCAGGATTAAAGGAAGGAATAGAAAAATCTTGTCTTTGATCTTTCCCAGTGGAAGCATTGCCAGCCATATATGTACTTGATGAACCAAAATTAGTTCCAAGACTAACTTTGAGTGTTGTAGCAAGCTGTTCCTTCTCTTTTCGATTCTCATCATCATCACTATCATCAGAGTCATCATCATCAGTACTATGAGTAACATCAGGATCAAGAATAGCTATACCTTTCATTTTATCCTGTGAATCTGTGATAGGATGATCCATTGGTCTTGAACGAAGTGGCTATATCAGGATAGGCTCAGCATCAGGAGCACCACTAGCGTCAGGATGAACACCGTCAGGATTTGATATGCTTGCATCAGTATTTGCTACCAATGGTTCTTGTGGAGCTTGAGGTTCAGAAGCTGCTTCAACACTTTGAGTCAAAGGTTCTTGTGTGCTTCCCTCATTGACAGTGCCCTCGACCAATCTTTGAACTTCATCTGCACCAGAAATCCCTTGAGCATTGTCAGGAAATTTCTCAGAAACTGTAGCTTGGCCTGCATCTTCACTTTGAGAAGATGGTTCTTGTGTAGCTGGAATGTTGATGTCTTCATTCTCCCTTTGAGAAAATGGTTCTTGTGGGACCATTCCACTAGCTAAGCCTTCACTCAAACTTTGATTGAGTGGTTCTTGTGTGGCTGAATCATCAGAAAGAGCTGATGAACCACTTTGAGGTTCAGGTTCTTGTGGGCTTGATCCTTTCAGTTTCTTCTGTCTCTGATAGACTAACTCTTCTGCCTTCCTTAGCTTTTACATTGGATGTTTTATCCCAAGTTTGGAAGCAGCAGCACCATACTTCTCCCATGAAATATCAACATGTCTTTTTTTTGGAGAGTCCTGTGCTGGAGAGTCTGAAATAGAAACCGCTTGACTTGGTGCAACATAAGGAATACTAACATCAGGATTTGCTTGAGCAGTAGAAACTGATTGCTCATTCAGAATAGAAGTGTCTTGTACATGAGTATCCTGCTTCTTTTCTAAAGGAATATGATACCTGCTTTTTGATAACTTCCTTTTCTTCTGTGGTGTAGACAATGGAACCACAGTTGCAGTAGCAGTATCAGCAACTTCCTTATTCACATTCATCACAGAGGATATAGGTAATTCATCCTCTGAATCAGTCTCATCCCTGAGAACTAATTTTCTTTTAACAGAAACAACCTCACCTCCCTTTGCAGCTTTCTTCACCAGGACCCCTTGTACACCCCCTTGTATCTTCTTTTTAGTGAGTGGTGTAGAGGAAAAATCCTTTGAACCTGATTGTCTTCCTGACACATCAGTTCTAGCTGACTTCTTTGCTTTTATAACTAAAGTCTTTTGAGAGACATTAGAGGTGGCAGTTGACTGTTTAGACTGTTTAGGATACATACTTGGGTTAGGAACAAGGTGTGATTGGCCTTGCCCCATAGCATTAGAAATTAAACCATAACGAGTAGGTATTTTCCTATGTAAGAAAAACCTAACCTCATCAGGAATAAAAGCATTTCCTATGAAACCATTTGCCTTATCATTGTTGACTAAGGACTTAATATTATTCTCAGTAATTCTACAGATAGGTAGAACTACATCATTCTCAAAAACAACATTAGGACACAAGTGATTAAATATCAACTGTAAAAATCTAAGAAAACAGACAGAACCTAACTTATCTGATTTCCTATCACTTAAAGCTTTTAAGATAAACGACCCATAATCAAACACTGTAGAGTGGATAAGAGAGTACCCAATTTTAAGAGATCCTGATGGAAGAGCATCAAAATTTGATGTCTTGTTCAGGAAACAGCGGCTGATCGTATCAAAGAAGAAATTCCATTCCTTCTTAAGCTTTGTCCTAAAGAGATTGCCATATCTCTTTACTTTACCATTGCAGCCCAACTTTGTAACAAACTCAAAAAGAGTAGAGTCCGAAACATTAGCAGGAATAGCATCACCAAGAACAGGTAAATGCAGGGCTTCCTCCATAATCGCAGGAGTCACATAGTGAGTAATTCCATTATGTTCAAAACTCATCAAGATGGTGTCAGAATACCCTTTGTCAAAAGTAACTGAGTTCCACACCTGCATTACAGACTTAAAAGAAACACTTGCAGGTTCTGTTAAAGCAAACTTCAATGGGCTTGAAGCTAGAAATTCTTGAATTATATGAAACTCATTGGGTAAATCTTGATGATTTAGAATAGCCACAAAATTATTAGTGGCAAAAGTAACACCACTAATCACTGTTTGTTTGTTCATGAATGATGAAGATGCCATTGTAATTCT
This sequence comes from Heracleum sosnowskyi, assembly GCA_030848705.1. Classification (NCBI taxonomy): domain Eukaryota; kingdom Viridiplantae; phylum Streptophyta; class Magnoliopsida; order Apiales; family Apiaceae; genus Heracleum; species Heracleum sosnowskyi. The sequence goes on from CM061237.1 coordinate 68,297,802, forward strand.
TAAAAAAATCTTGAGAATTGATGTGTGAAAATAGTTAGGGTTCGTAAGCATAGAGGGAGATAGAAAATCAAAAAACTGATGATGAGAGAGTAATTAATGATTTAAAATAAGTAAAAGTATTTTGTTAGAACAAAACTTTACTCTCAATAACAGGTGGCAAAATATGATTTGTGCACAAATAATTAGTGGACAGATTACGTGTGTAATTTAAATGAAACTGCACCGCTTTTTATGTGTATGTATATGTATATCTATAACAGTGCAATACATGCGCGCATACAGTTGTCCTACCAAAACTCAACCGTCCATCAGCAGATACTGACGAAAAATTAGGCACAAATTAAGAAATGAAATACTGACCTGAACATCAGGATTGACCAGTTGACTTCCTGTCAGGATTGCATCCTATCAGGATTTGATCAAAGAAAACATACCTTTATGAATAACCATCAGGATTTGACAGTTATCAGGATTTCCTCTCTGTAGCTTTTCTCAGAAATTCTAAAAGTTCATCATTCCAAGTTCATTCACCAATTTATTGAAAGTAGCTTCAGGTAGTGGCTTGGTGAATATATCAGCTAGTTGTTGATCATTAGGAACAAAGTGAAGTTCAATTGTTCCTTCCAGAACTTGTTCTCTTATGAAGTGATATCGAATACTGATGTGTTTAGTAAGAGAATGTTGAACTGGATTTCCTGTCATTGCAATAGCACTTTGGTTATCACAATAAATAGGGATTTTTGAGTATGACATGCCATAATCTAACAACTGATTTCTCATCCACATTATGTGAGCACAACAACTTCCTGCAGCAATGTACTCAGCTTCTGCAGTTGAAGTGGAAATGGATTTTTGCTATTTACTGAACCATGAAACTAGTCTTCCACCCAAAAACTGACAGCTTCCTGAAGTACTTTTCCTGTCTATTTTGCATCCTGCAAAATCAGCATCTGAATAACCACACAACCCAAAATCTGATTCCCTTGCATACCAAAGGCCAAGTGAAGGAGTGCCTTTGAGATATCTGAAAATTCTTTTGACAGCAATCAGATGGGGTTCTCTAGGTTTTGCTTGAAATCTTGCACACAAACAGGTTGCAAACATGATATCGGGTCTACTTGCAGTGAGATACAATAAAGAGCCAATCATTCCTCTGTAGTGAGTTACATCTACCTCAGCACCTTGATCAGGATCAAGTTTGGTAGTTGTAGCTATGGGAGTTGTAGCAGGAGAACTATCTTGCATGTTAAACCTTGTTAATAAATTCCTTGTATATTTAGACTGATTGATAAAAATCCCTTCATCAGTCTGTTTAACTTGAAGACCAAGAAAGTAACTCAATTCTCCCATCATGCTCATTTGATATCTTGACTGCATAAGCTTCGAAAACTTTTCACATAGCTTATTGTTTGTTGACCCAAAAATGATATCATCAACATAAATCTGAACTAACAACAAGTCCTTACCATGATTCAAATAAAATAGAGTTTTATCAATAGCACCTCTTTTGAATCCACTTTCTAGTAAGAATAGAGCTAAAGTTTCATACCATGCTCTTGGAGCTTGCTTTAGTCCATAAAGTGCCTTATCCAATCTGTAGACATCATCTGGATATTTAGGATCAATGAAACCAGGAGGTTGCTCAACATAGACTTCTTCCTCCAGTTCTCTATTTAAGAAAGCACTTTTAACATCCATCTGGAAAACCTTGAATTTCTTATGTGCTACATAAGCAAGAAATATCCTGATGGCTTCTAGTCTTGCAACAGGAGCAAAAGTTTCATCATAGTCAATTCCCTCTTGTTCTTGAAAATCCATTTTGTACCAACAATTGATCTATTCTTTGGTCTTGGTAGCAGTTTCCAGACTTCATTTCTTTCAAAATCATTCAGTTCCTCTTGCATTGCAGTAACCCAATCAGCATCTTTAAGTGCATCTTCAACTTTCTTTGGCTCCTCCTTGGATAGAAAGTTATTGTATAGACATTCATTATGAGTTGCACTTCTTGTTTGAACACCTGCATCAGGATCCCCAATGATCAAATCAGGAGTATGACTTGCAGTCCATTTCTTTGCTGGTGTTAAATTGTTTCTTGAAGTAGATGCTCCCCCTGGATTGGTGTTATCTTGATTTGAAGATTTTGCTTGATTTGAAGCTCCCCCTGAATTATTGCTATGTCCTCCTGATAAGTTATCAGGATCTTCACTTGCATCAGTATCTAAAGAATTCTGTCCTGATGATTGAATTGACTCTGAACTTGTAGTAGAATGATGTTGCTCCCCCTCAACACTAGCACTACTAGAAGTATCACTATTGATTGCATCATTAGTATTAGCACCATCAGCATCTGGTGTGTCATCAGGATTTGGTGACCCATCAGGATCTAATGTATTGACAGGATCTGATTCACTTTCTTCAGGTTCCTTGGTAGCTTCATTTTCAAAAATCAATCTATCATGAGAGTCTTCATTGATTCCAGTTATCTTCTTGTCATCAAAAGATACATGTATTGACTCCATGACAGTCCTTGTCCTCAAATTAAAAACTCTGAAGGCTCTTGATGTAGGATAGCCTATGAAAATTCCTTCATCAACCTTTGTTTCAAATTTCCCTAGCTGTTCAGGATGAGTTCTGAGAACAAAACATTTACAGCCAAACACATGCATATGCTTCAGACTTGGTTTCTTCTCCTTGAGAGATTGATAAGGAGTCACACCATGTCTGTTTATTAATGTGAGATTTTGAGTATAGCATGCTGTGTTGACTGCTTCTGCCCAGAAATATGTAGGTAATTTTGCTTCTTCCAACATAGTTCTGCCAGCTTCAATAAGAGTTCTATTTTTCCTTTCAACTACTCCATTTTTCTGGGGTGTGCCAGGAGCAGAGAATTCTTGAATAATTCCTTTGTATTTTCAAAACTCTTCCATCTTTGAATTCTTAAATTCAGTACCATTATCACTTCTCAAAATCTTGACTTTGTACTTTGTGGTTGTCTCAATCATTCTCACATGATCCAACAGAACTTCAGGAGTTTCATCTTTTCTGTGCAGAAAATACACCCAGGTGAATCTAGAATATTCATCAACAATTACAGGAGTGTACCTTTTCTTACTGATGGACATGATATTGACTGGACCAAATAGATCAAGATGTAGCATGTGATATGGTTCTTCAATTGAGGATTCTGATTTACTCTGGAATGATGTCCTTCTCTGTTTCGCTTTCTGACATGCATCACAGAGTCCATCAGGTGTATACAAAACTTTAGGCAATCCTCTCACTAAATCTTTCTTAACCAACTCATTGATATTGCTGAAGTTGAGATGAGAAAGCTTCTTGTGCCAATTCCAACTTTCATCTACTGATGCTTTACTGATCAGACAGGTAGGGGAGACATCAGTATTTGATTGAATGTTGGCTTCATATATGTTACCATGCCTGTACCCAGTCAGAGCTATCTTTCCTGTTGCTTTGTTGACTACTTCACAATGTGTGGAATAGAAGTTGACATAATAACCTCTATCAATGATTTGACTAATACTCAACAAGTTGTGTTTTAGTCCTTTCACTAGAGCTACTTTTTCAATGATGACATTTCCAATGATTATATTGCCATATCCCAAAGTTTGTCCAATGTTGCCATCTCCATAAGACATAGTTGGGCCAGCTTTTTCTTCATATTCTGATAACAGGGCTTTGTTTCCAGTCATGTGCACAGAACATCCACTATCCATGATTAACACATTTTTCTTTTTACCCTGCAATCAGAATAACAAAACACTAGTTAGAATTCTTAGGAACCCACACCCGTTGGGTTCCTTTCTCATGCATTTTATTAATTTTAGCAGCAGAAGACTTTCTGACTTTAGCAGTCCTGACAGTTTTCACTCCATCAGGATTTGCTTTGTCAGCATCAGTATTAACAAAAGTATGCTTCACAATGACATTATCAACTCTATCAGACTTTGTACTCTTATCAATCTAAGGCAATGGATCATAAAAGTTATAGTACAAATCATGATAATCTTTACAAGTATAAATAGAATGCCATATACTACCACAATGAAAACAGGACTTCTGTGGTTTATAAAATACTGATCTACTCCTGACATCAGAAATAGGAATTTCAGTACTTTTCTTGTTACTCTTCTTACAATCAATAGCAAGATGATTAGAGTTACCACAGTTAAAACAACACTTTCTAGGTGCATTTGGGATATATTTATAACCATTCTCTTTATTGATCCCAACTTTACCATTCCTGTTTCTCTTAACAATAGCTTCCTTTTTCTTATCCGTCACCTCACAGATTTTATCCTTAAGCTGTTTCTGAGACAATAGACCTATATTCTTAGTGACTTTATTCATGACAGATTTAGACTTTATGATTTTAATTCCTTGAGTAGAAGTAGATCCCTTTTCAAAAGTAGAATTGGAATCCTTACCAAAAACAAAATTAACAGGAGTAATCTTAGATTTGGTTGTATCTATAACATGTCTATAGGTCTTTGGACTGACTGTCTCATCAATGACAATTTTCTCTTTCAATTTCTTATCCTTATCTGACTTATATCCTAGACACTCTTTCCAATTCTTAGAGGTATTAATCTCATGAAATTTCCTACCAGAGTCTGTCCAGGTTCTGATTTTCTCATTAGCATATTCAAGTTCCTTTTCAAGAGAAGTACATTTGGATTTCATCTCTAAATACATGTGATTAGCTTTATCACATTCTTTTTGTACTTCTTGCATACGAGAAAATTCAGCTTCTAATATATCATTCCTTTTTCTAAGTTCAGACATCTCAGATAATATCCTAGTATTTTCAGCAGTTTGACTTCTAAAGCTAATATGTAATGACTTTAGAAAACGTCTTAACTCAGAAGCATTATCAGTATCAAAATCAAAGATAGTATTTAGTACCTTATCATCAGGAGCAGTAGTTACATCAGCATTGGCCATTAGAGCATAGTTGACCACCTCAGTATCAGATTCTGAGGAAGAGTCCATCCAATCCTTGCTTGATGTGATAAGTACCTTTGTCTTCTTGCACTCAGAAGCAAAGTGACCCATACCATTACACTTGTAGCATCTAACCTTTGACTTGTCAAATTTGCTACCCTTGCTATCCTTTTTGATATACTTATCTTTGTTTGGATTGAAAGCCTTTTTCTGAAAGTTGCCCTGTCTTCTACTCTTCCTGAACTTCATCCTTCTGAAGTTTCTGACAATCATAGCAACCATCTCTTCCATGTCTGAGTCAGAAGAATCATCATCAGTATTGGCATCAGGATTGCCATCAGTATCTGATGAAAAGTCATCAGGATCTGACTCAGCTACTCTTGATTTTCTTCTAGAGACCTCCATAGCTTTTCCTTTTGATTTAGCCTCTGCTTTCAAAGCAATTGATTTTGCCTTGCTGCTTTTCCTGTTCTTTCTCTGTTGAACTTCAAGATCATGAGTTCTTAGCATCCCATAGACTTCATCAAGAGACACAGTGTTCAGATCATACTGATGTCTAATGATCGAGGTCTGAGTGTCCCATTCTTCAGGTAAAGCTCTTAGAAACTTGGTATTTGAATCTTCAGTTTCATATTCCTTGTCAACTAAAGATAAACTATTCAATAGTGTCAGAAATCTATCATATAGATCAGTTAGGCTCTCATCAGGTCTTGCATCAAATTGTTCATATTCTTGAATCAAAAGAGCCCTTCTGTTTTTCTTGACAGATGCAGATCCCTGGCACTGAGTTTCCAAAGTATCCCAAATTTCTTTTGCAGACTTGCATGCGATCACTCTGTTTGACATGACAGCATCAAGACTACTGTGCAAGATATTCTTTATCTTTGGTTCCTTGAGTACAGGAGCTTTTTCTTCTGGAGTCCATTCACTTTTAGCCTTGACCACATAATGTTCAGGTACTGTATCTGTTCGTTCTACAATCCTTGCAAGAATATATGGTCTATCACAAATCCTGTCCAAATAGTCAGGATCCATAGCCTCCAGGTACATCAGCATCTTTACCCTCCATGTTGGATATTCTAATTTCTTCAAGATGGGAATCTTCATGCTTTCATACTTGGTTGTCGACATCTATAGATCGTATCTGATTCAGAATTAAATCAGTTTGCTCTGATACCAATTGTTGCCCAGTAATAATCTATTGTAGAAGGGGGGTTGAATACAATAGTATAAGATAATCGACTTCTTAATGTATATATCACAAATATGAAAGAAAGATAACAGCTTTATTAAATCTGATATAAAACTGTTACAAACTCTCTCAAGAAATTCTGATGTTCTTGAGAGCTGCTAGCTTACAAAAACTCTCTCAAGAAATTCTATGTTCTTGAGAGCTTCTATCTTGATTCACATCGAACCAAAACCAAAACTGTGTTTATATACTACACAGATTCTCTATCAATGATTAGTCCTAATCAATTACAAAGATTGAAACCTATCCATAATTGATAGCTACATTCTACAAACCAGGAACCGACAGAATAAAATTCCATGTTTAACTAGACTCCAAATATAACTCGAAGTAGGAATCCTGATCAGCTTCCAGTCCTGATGATCAATCCTGATCCCAGTCCTGATATGTATTCTGATCCTGACGACCATGAAATCCTGATGACGTCAGCAATCTTGATCAGTTGAGTCTAGCTCCTGACGATCATTGAATTCTGATCTAACAATGCATAAAAATAATTTGATATTAGTGCAAGTATATGTTGATGACATTATATTTGGTTCTACTAATGATGATCTTTGCAAGAGATTTGTTAAGTTTGCAGAGTAGATATGAAATAAGCATGATGGGTGAGTTGTCATTCTTTCTTTGACTATAAGCGTATCAAAGGGAAGATGGAATATTTATCTGTCAGTCCAAGTACATCAAGGATCTTTTAAAGAAGTATCATCTGGAAGACTCATCTACGACAAAGACTCCAATGCCAACTGCCACTAAGCTTGATAAGGACGAAACCGGTAAGAAGGTTGACATCACAAGCTACAGAGCTATGATAGGCTCATTACTTTATCTCACTGTAGGTAGACCAGATATTATCTTTGCAACATGCTTGTGTGTGAGGTTTTAGTCTGATCCAAAAGAATCTCATCTTATAGCTGTTAAACGTATCTTTAGATATCTTAAGGGAACCCCAAATCTTGGAATTTGGTACCCTAAGGATACATGATTTGATCTTATTGGCTATATAGACTCAGATTTTGAAGGTTGTAATTTTGATCGAAAGATTACTTCAGGAAGTTGTCAGTTTCTTGGAAGAAGGTTAGATTTCTGGTATAGCAAGAAGCAGCACTCAGTATCCACATCGATAGCTGAAGCTGAATACATAGCTGCGAGTAGATGTTGTGCTCAAATTTTATGGATGAGACACCAACTACGAGACTATGGGCTTTTGTTGAACAAGATTTTAATATTCTGCGACAACACATTGATATCAGATGGTGAGAGAGACATCTTTGTAGAAGAGGAAAGGAAAGAGTGCATGAAGATGAAGAGCAATACAATAACAGCTCTTATAAAAGAGAATCATCTTCCAGGGGTACCTGCTGTTCTATTGACTACCTATGAACGGTACCTCTGCCACTTCTACCCCCAGGGGAACAGGTAAATGAAGGTATGAATTCTGAACCCAATGTTCCTCAAGTACTTGCACCAATGGACATAGATCTTATACTAGAGCCCTCAGTGGCCATTTCCGACCAAGAGGTTGACGTCCAACAACCTCTAACCCAGGTCGAAGAGCCTTTGGAAGAACCAATGAAACTCAAAAAGAAGCTCCTATCCCTACTTTACCAACTATAGAAAAATTCGTGAGTGTAGATGGAGATAGTGCCTTAGCAGCAGCACATAAGGAGAAACCCACTTCATCAACAGCTCTGCCTTCTACTAAAAGAAGAAGAATTGAGACCAAGGCAACTGTTGACTTTTCATTACCGTCTTCCACTGATACTCTTATAGATTTTTCTCAAGCTGATTGGGCAGCTATTACAAAAGCTATATCTGAACCCCTAACCCAATCTGATAAAAGAAAATTGATGGAATCTTCTAGTTCTCTGACCATATTACAGTCAGGACCACTGGATGTCGGTTCCTTAATGAACCAAGAGTCTTCATAGACGTTGAGAGAAAGCTTTGACCCAAATGCACAATCCAAAGGGTCATTGCCTACCTCCCCAGATGGAACATATCTAGATCTTGCGGGGTAACGGGTCCGACATAGGTGCGGATCAGCAACTCGGTAACAATGAATCAACTTCGTTTGAGGAGTTACCTGGGGTTAAGTCTGCATCTGCTTTCAAATGAGTTCAAACTCTGGATCCTATTAAGGAAAGATCATCGCAAGATGATCAACAACTTGGTTTAACCAAGGACAGGGACTTGTGAAGCCCCATTGCACCACCACTGACCTTCTTAAGGACGACTACGGTGATTTCCCTTGCAGGTACATCAAAATCTAAGGAATTGAGCGAAACAAAAACACTTACACCTGGCCTGAGTGAAAAAGGAATAATGAGTGAAACACCAACAGAAATATTTAGTGAACACCTAGAGCCAAATGTGAGGAGTGACACCCAAATCCTGCCAAATATTCATGATCAACTTCCACCTACTGAAAGGGAACTTCAAGTTCAAGCCACTCTCAAGGAAATGACAGTTCATGACAAAGAGGGAAATGGTTTATACAAAGTTCCCCTCAGACCTTCTTTTGCTCAAGGGATCACTGCTTGTCAATTTGATAGTCCACTATCGATGTTTCAACAGAAAATTAACTTGGCTGCAGCTTATTCTAGAAGAACTTATCTAGCGTTAAATAGTGCATTTGGCACAATAACGAGCACAAAGGAGGCTGTTGATTCCTTGAAGAAACATGCCATGGAGGAGTTGATTGAACTAAGATCTGATGTCAAAGATCTTTGAGACGGGTTTGCAAATGAAGAACATGTGATTTAGCAAGGTCAGGAATCTCTGACGGGGGACGTTTTAGTTGTTCGTGATGCTCAAGCTAAAGTGAAAGATGCAATGAATAGTCTGTCAAGGGTGGAGACTCGACTGAATAGAAGATTGGATAGAATCGAGAAGTCATCCAACACAAGACTGGACAATGTTGACAAGAAGCTTGTGCCTCTCCGAAGTCTCTTAGCATTTCGTGTGCATCATACATGTCATCATCTCTATGACCGGTATTATTAGAACTCGGCCTAGCTTGGGCCCGTGACCTATTTGTTTCCTTGTGTAAATCCCATGTGGTATATGACTCTATAATACCATATCGGTACAAATGATAGGTCACCCTTTCTGGTTGATGAAAAGACAAGTTCCCACACTCATTACATGGACATCTTATATTACCATGTGTATCTTTCTTCTTGAGAGCAAAATCAATGAATTCTTTTACTCCGTCTTTGTATTCATCCGTTATATTATTCCTTTCATCAAATCTATGTTGCATCCAACTTCGATCGGATGACATCTACAATACAAGCAAAACACAAGTTTGATCCCCAGATTTGTAAACTTAAATGATAAGTTCCAATGAGCTAAATGATAAGTTCATTTGCAAATAATTAACTAGCATACATCAAAATTGAGCTAAATGCTAATAAGCACACTAATTTCACAATGATAGTTACAATAAGGAATTATCACACAATTGTTTTTAAATATAAACTAACAAGTATAATTTCACATTCATTTCTATATAATTGACCAATAAATATGAAAAATGAACCAAATAATTGGCTAATATAAATCAAAAGTGAGATAAATGCTTACAAGCACACAAATTTCATAATTATGCTTATAACAACAACTATTTGCGGTCACATTTATTTCTAAGAGCGACTGCCTACTATTTGCGGTCAGATTTATTTCTATTTGTGACTGCGCACCGTCGCTTTAGATCAACTACTCTTAGATTCTTATGATATTAGAGACACTATGATTTACATCTTGTGAATTATTGTATATGGATATCATTTTTGGTAATTTTAACGTATATGCGGTTGAATGATTTAACATTTATTTTCAGTAACTAACGTTTGTTAATTCTTGAACTTAAATCGAAAACATTGACTTCAACTACTAAGTCATATATTTGTATCAATAATTGTGATATGTTTACATTGTTTACTTACAAAATTTCATTAACGTTCAATAAATAAAGAGACTCAAAGCCTAGTACTGGTAGATCGAATGCCTAGTGGGCAATCAAGCACAAAGTCATAGTCAAGAATCACAAAATCAATCTCTTTACCTGATAAACTAAGCAAGATAGAAAATCGAAGAACAATGCGAGGATAATACTTCATTTTTCTTATTAATTTATGTAATGTAATATTATATACTTTAATGAAAATCAGAAAATGACTATTTCATATACGATACTGGCAACCACAGTAAGTTATATTGAATTACAAACGTGGTACTGTACTACCGAAAATGGTCGTTTTTAGTATCTACATGCGATATATGTGACCAAACGCAGTCGCCCTCTCTATCTGTTTGTGACTGAAGTTGGTGGTTTTTGTGCCCACGAGCATATAACTACGGTCTAGGGTCACATTTAAATTCAATTGTGACTGGATATGGTCGCTCAGATATCAACTTTGCTTAAACCCAATATTTTTACCGATGATTAACATGTTTGATGTTTATAGTGTTTACTTACATAATGTTATTGAAGTTCAAGATCCTTATTTATTTTTTTGATGCGGAACATGATTTCAGGATGCCAACATAATTTTTTTAAAATAATATATGATTGATTATATTTTCATGATAAACTAAAGTAAATTCAAAGTATTGAGATGACCTTGACCGTTTATCGACTATTAGTCGGTGATTCCTTCTTGAGGTGTTAATTAGGGTACGCTGATACTAAAGTAACACTTTAAAGTTTTATATAATCATTTATTATACTTCTTTGATGCAAAACATGTTTGATCTTTTTTTAAAACTTTTTTTAATATTAACATTTTTTTTAATTTTAATCATAATGCCTAAATATCGTTTCACAATAAAAGTGAGACATTTAGTTTAGATGTCTCAATATATTTTCATAGTACCATAAAATTGTTAATATTTTACATTATATATATATATATTTTAATTTTTAAAAATATAATTGACCGAAAAAGGTGGCTTTACAAATGTGACAGCACGTGGTTCCTTTATGAATTTCGAAATTTGAAATTTGAAATTCCCAATAGCGGCTAATTTCCCGCTTAGTTACCTAAAATATAGAAACCACGGAATATGGTCACTTTAATATTTGTGACCGAATTTGGTGGATTTTAGTTTCTAATATTTCAAATTCTCAAGAGCGGGAATTTTCCCGCCCATAGGCCAATAATACAAGCGACTGTTCGCAGTCATTTTTATATGTGACTAAAAACGGTCATTTGTGGTTCCATAGATGCGACTGTTTGCGGTCATCTATGTTGCGGTCGAAATTATGCGGTCGAATGTGTACTTCGGTCAAAGGTTGACTTTACAAGCGACTGCAGACGGTCATTTTTAAGTCCGGTCACTTTTAGACGGTCACTTTTAACCATTTTTTCTAGTAGTGACCAAAGACATTGCTCTCTACATGAAAAATCAAGCTGACGGTATGGAGTATATTTGGAAGATGTTTAAAGCTCAACAAGTTGGTCCCTCAACCCACTCTGTAGAGGATTACTCAACTAAGGGGGAGAAGGGAGCAGAAATGGAAACACCCATTCCAATTAGACAAATACTGGGTTGAAGCTTTTGGGAATGAAGATGAAGAGGAGTTTGAAGTTGAGTTTGAGCCAATGAACGAAGAGCATGAACCATATTATCCTGAACCGATTGAACATCCAATTCTTGATGATATTATGGAAGAAGCTGGTGAAGCAAACCCTCTACCTGATGAGCCAGTAGATGCACTACAAGAAATTTGGCATTTACCTACCAATCGTAAGTGTAGGTAAATGTACTCTATTAGTAGATAAAGAGTCTTTACTTATCAATACCATATTAGTAACAATTGGTAGGTAAAAGTTTGTGGAGAAAGAGTATTTAGCCACACATATTAATATATGTAGGTAAATATTTGGTGGACCACACTTTATCTAGTCAACTACACGTCATTGACTTACGTGGCTATGCCAGTACACGTGATGCCTTGTCAGCAATCCATGTGATGCCTTGTCAGCAATCTACATGGCACCTTGTATGAAATCCATGTGGCACCGCATGAGTGGTCTATTTAGTATTTCATGATTGGCCCACATGGTAGACAACAATTGGTCCAGGTGGCTTTTGTGATCGTAAGTTCGTAACACTCGCAACAATTTGAAAGCATGAATGATGGCTAAATATATTTGTTTTGCAATAAATAGTTTTAAGTAAATTAAATTTAATATGAACTTTATTATAATTTTAATAATTTTATTCATAATAGCCAAAAATGGTGTTGCTTTACAAAAGAGCTATTTCTGTACATAACAATTTTGTCACATAAAATATAAATTTTCTCATCCATCATTCTAAATGTAAAAATTGTTGAGTTGGACTTTGGAAAACATTTTTCTTCATTCCTCTCGTATGTGTGAGTATATTCTTCAAGCTGCATATTTGTTATAAATGGCCTCAACTTGTCATTGCATTCCTTTATCTTTAAGCTTAATAAAGTTGTCCTGAAACATGACAATCATAAAATAGTTAAGAAGCTAGCAAAAAGTAATTTTGATGAAAAGTAAAATATTAATAATCTCATTGAACTACAATATAGGTACATAAATATGAAAGTTAAATGTTTTATGGTTTTAAGAAGGAAAACAATTTTAAAAAAATGTAACATACACAACTTAAAAATTATATGATTGTTTTGCACATATAAATTCAAAATAAAACCATATCCCGAGTCTTAACCAATAGTAAGCAATATAATATTCACAAGAAATTAGCACTGCTCATCATTGAAAGTATAAAAACTAAAAACAGAGCAAGAATTCGAGACAAGACTAATAAAGTAGAGTCGGAAGCAAAACTTGAAGACAAGTTACAAAACTAAAATGCATAACATTTATCCTTTAGCCAAAATAATTAACTCAAGTAAATGTAAGCTAGGGTAATACACAGAACCTTAATGGTAGTGCCACACGGGGACACTTGGGGTCACGTTCCCCTTGAGCTTTAAAAAAAATTATTTTTTACTATGGGTCCCACAAATTAGCAACAGGTGCCCCTCAATTATTTAGTTTTTCATTTTCACCTTCCTATTCTTCTCTAAACTTATTGTGCCCCAAAATCCATTTGCTCATAGTGACTCCACAACCAGTACTCACTCTCGCACGACCACAACTCCATCCATCTACTTTTAAAGTCTCAAAATCATCCTCTTTTCAATATTTAATCAGGTAATCTCAATATCTCTTCATCTCGTTTTCAAATTTCAGTGTTAGTGCTATATTGTGTACAATTGACTTGGTAAAATTTTAGGGTTTTAGATAATTGAAATTGGGAATATAGATTTAATATATTCCTTTTAATATATTATAGATTTAAAACAGGAATGTAAAGATTTTACAAGAGAAAAGTGGATTTAGTTGTCCCTCAAGTAGAGGAACATTCTCAAATTTCTCAAACTATTAAGAAAGTTAAGATGGATACAAGAAGAAATGTAGAAAGCAAAAAAAAATGGTAGTCACGAAGCCAATTTATCATCCCTTGAAAGTGATCCTGGGCTACGGAAGGCAATAAAAGATTATCCCCCCAATGATCAAGATGAAGTGCATAGAAGATATATTCTTAAAGGCCCATGTCAACCAAGTAACCATGTTTTTCCGCTCACACCATTTGGAAAGAAAAATAGAAGATTCAATCCAAAATGGTTTTCAGATCATAGATATTGGTTAGAGTATAGCATTGATAAGGATGCAACTTTTTGTTTATGTTGATATCTTTTTAAAGAAGTTATTGGGAGGCAAGATTCATTTAGTGGTAAAGGATTCTCGAATTGGAAAAAGCCAGAGAAATTTGGAGATCACGTTCGTTATCCAGATGGTGCCCATAGTTATGCTTGGAATAAGTGCAATGCCTTGATGAACCAAAAGCAACATATCGCTACATTTTTTCACAACCAGTGTAGCAAAGATCAAGTTGAGTATCGTTTACGCTTGGAGTCTTCTGTTTATTGTATTCGATTTCTTTTGCGACAAGGGCTTGCTTTTCGTGGTCACAATGAATCCACCAGTTCAAGCAATCAAGGTAAATTTTTAGAACTCTTAAAATTTATGGGTCGCTTGAAAAAAAAGATAAAGGATGTCACTTTGAACAATGCTCCAGAGAATGCTAAACTTATATCACCAGAAATTCAGAAAGACATTGTAAATGCAGCTGCAACTGAAACCATCAATTTAATTATCAAAGACATTGGAGATTCATTATTTTCTGTTTTAATCGATGAATCCCGTGACATCTTGTTAGGTCTTGATAAGTTTGTAGAAGGGTGGTTGAATACAAACTATACCGTTTTATTGAATTTGTTCTTTATAGAATAAAACAATTTAAGAACAAATTATGGCGGAATTAAATGAAACAGAATTCAAGTTAAATATAACTAATATTAAACTTGAAAGGTGTTACAAATGAGGTACTGATTACAAGATTGAATCTCAAACTAATTAAAACAAATCTAGAATAAATTCGACATGAATTTATCTATTTTTGTAATAAAAAGATATAACAATTATTGATAATTTGAGATACGTTCTAGGGATAAAAATCCTCTAGATAGTCAAAGCAGTACAAGTAAATGAATTCTAGTGGTTTAGATTTAACACAATGATTTTCTAGAATTAATTCACTCAAGAAATATGATCCGGCAGTTGCTTGGTTTTTCTTGACAGAAGCTGTTCTTCAAATGTAATGTTTTATGATGATCTGCTTTCTGTCTAATCACTTTTCTTTTGTAGTAATCCATTGCACGTTCTGTTTTACTTTTCCTTTCTGGAATGACTATGATTTAATATTGGAATGACTATCCAAAATGCCTTGGATGACTACCAAAATGGCCTTGTATGACTATGATAATTTAGGAGAATTATATTAGAATTAATTAAAATAACCTTGGATGACTACCGGGATGACTACCGGTATGACTACCGGTATGACTATCCTGGGTAGTCATTCCAATTCATTTTAACTAATTAATTCTAATTTAATACAAATTCTAATTCTCAATTAATTCTAATAATTAATTTATTTCATAAATTAATTCTGATAAATTAATTTATTCAATAAATTAATTACTTAATTGATTTGCTAAATTAATTACTTAATTTATTTGCTAAATTAATTCTGATGAATTAATTTAATAAATAAATTAATAACTAATTTAAAATAGAATTTAAATTCTCATAGAATAGAAAAACCAATTCTTGAACCACTTTAACTGCTGAAGAATATCCATTGTCTGAGGTTGTCATTTGATGCACTGTCTGGTTCATAAATGACTAACTTCAATGTCTGTTCTTCATCTTGACTTTAAGTTGTGGTCCATTGTCTGCTTTTGACTGTTGTTCAACCTTTGTAACCTATACATTTGCTGTCACAAATCTGAAACCTCTATCACTTTAATAAATCCACTTCCTTGAAGACTTCACTGAGGCTTGATCAAATAAATGAACTTCTTTCAATGTAGTATTTCTTCAAGTCTGTAGGATGACTTTAATCTGTATTCTTCTGACAGATATGATATTCTGAGATTCCTGTGACTGTGACAATTGAATTATTACTTACTTATTACAAACTTGTTTAAGTTGAGTTGAATCCTCGATGTAAACAAATAGGCCTAAACATATGTCTTTCAACCTCCCCTTATTTGTTTGTTAGAGATTAACAAGCAAATACCTAGAGGATAACTCAACTAACTAAACAAGTAAAAACAAGACTTTACAAGTTAAGTAAATAATAACACAAAGTTCTGGATTTCATTAAACATTTTCCAGATTCAAACAGTATAGATAAATACAAGATAGATGTTCCTCTAGACTGAACATGTGTATACATTGATCCTATCTTGATTTACCTATGCTCTATACATTTAACATTTACAGAACAGAGCTTCTTCAAATTTCTTCATCCATCATCTCTCCTTCTTCAAGAGCTTCAAGCAAATCCTTGTCCAGAACACGATCAGATTCAGAAGTAATGCCACTTGGTCTGACAGGTTGAGTTGTAACTTTCTTCAGCCTATTCTTCATTTGATGATATCTCTTGATATTGGCAATGCAATAGTCTTGAATCAAATCAGCAACTTCTGTCTTTTCTTGTGTAGCAAACCCTGTTGTCCTCAACATGTTTTCCAGATAGACAAGATGCTTGGCAGGATAATCTTTCAAAGAGATGGGATCCACACTACAAGTTTGAAGTGCCCTTCATTTATAAAATTTGACTTCATATGGCACATCCACAACTTGAGGACTAGCTTTCATGGCAAACTCTCTAAGCTGATCATGCAACAGCTCACATAGAGGTGAAGACCTTTTAATCTTTGTCATGAAAACCCAAAGCTCAGAGAGAGTTCTACTTTCCAGAAGATTGAGAGAAACTATGAAAGTTCCCACATTATGAATGTAGATGTAGATCTTCAACTCCTCTCTGACTCTGTCATATCCAGTAGTAATTCTTGAAATCTCTGCATGAAGAGCTTTCATATAGATTGAGTTGTCTGGATTGACCTTTCTGTACCTTTCCAACATGTTAAAGAACTTTCCATCATTGTCTGACCCTGTCGGATGTGAGAACATCTCTCTAGCTCTATCCCATTCTTCTCCAAGCTTCAGCCTCACATATAACTTCATGTCCTTGACCTTTATATCATGAAGCCGTTTCTTTTCTTGATGTTCAGCTTTTTGGATAACTAGATGCTTTGAGATGATGTCAGACAGTTTAGCATTCTCCTCATTTCTTCTCTTCAGATCAGCTTTCTGTCTTAACAGCTCAGCTTCAAAGGCAGGATCCACTTCAGGTTCATCTTCCCAGTCAGCAAAGTCAGCCTCTCCTTCAACCTCCACTTCACCAAATATATCTTCAAGGGTTTCTTCAGATTCAATATTGTCAAACTCAAACTCTCCCTGTTCATCTTGATAGTAGATATCATCAGAAAAAGTTACCTTTTGCTTCCCTTTGTCCTTTCCAGAACCAGAACCTTGAGCTTCACCTCCTTGATCTCTCACTCCTTCTCCTCCTTGTTTCTCCTTCTCCTTATTCTCCCCCTTAGTTGAGGAATCCTCTATGGATTTAACTTTATCAGTCTTAGTATCCTCCTTCCTACTTCTTCCTTCTCCTTCTCCTTCTCCTTCTCCATCCTTGCCATCATTATCCTCATCATCATCATCACCCTCAAAGAATTTCTTCTGTTCAACATTGGGTTGATATGAGTTCTTGATCATGTTGTAAAGATGCTGCATGCCTTCATTCAGATGTTGCATCCCTCCTTCAATCCTTGCAAACTTCTCATCATTGAACCACTGATTTTCATCAACAGTCTCCTGAATATAGTCCACCCGAGTTGAAATGGAAGCAATCTGCTTGACACTCTCTATTATCTCAACATTTGAAGTTATAATCTCAGAGATGTCTGAAGCCACTAACACCTGGGACTCCTGAATAGCATTCATCTTGGGGAGTAGAGTAGTCTTCAATCCTTCAATTTCATCCTTGATAGTACCCAACTGATTAGTTACAGAGGTGGAAGAAGAAGACCGTTCAACCACTTGTGCCTTGAGAATATCTTTTTCATCCTGGGTTTCTTGAAGTTGTTTCTGTAGACCAGCTATTTGAGCCAATAAAGAAGCAATGTATGTGTCATTGTGTGCACTCATCTCAATTTCTCTCGATGGTGTTTCACCCTGCTTACGTGCTTATGTATCGCTCTGTGTTTGTCTCTCAGATCTTACCACTAGCTGTCTATCCATATTTGGAGTTGATGTACCTACAGGAAAAATCACTCTAGCCGCTTCTAGAGAGGTCAGTGGTGGTGCAATGGGAGTTCGCAATTCCTAATCCCCAATGAAATCCAAATTTGATTGAATATGAAACTGAATTGCTTCAGTGTTGGATTCACTTTGCCTTCCACTTTCTCTAGTATAAACTGCGAGTGGAAAATCCCTTAAGGGAGCCAGAGATGTTCCCTCTGGGAGGGGAGAAAATGATTCTATTTGAGTTGGCGAAGAATCAGATTTTCCCTCAGATGTCTGTGAAGGCACTTCTACCGTTACAATGGTAGGCTCTATCGCATATCCTAAGTGCTCTCCTAGCAAAGTGTCCTGAGTTGCATCTAAAGTTATGTTTTCTCCCATTGTGAGTAACGGGAGTGTGCTTGACTCGGTACAAGATGCCATGGCCCTATGGCGAACTTCAATAGATTCACCCTGTTGAGAGGATGTCTCCAGAGACTGTGTATTGTCCATTTCAAAATCCATATCCTGTTGGGAGGATATAGACGGGCTTACAGATATCTCCCTATATGTTCTTCTTTTCTTTGGAGGTGGAGATAGAGCTGCGGGATCACTCATTGTTTCTTCATCACTACTATTTCTGTTTCTGGTATTTAGATTTGGTTCAGGTTGATTTGGATATGACTCAATGTTTGGCTCTATGACCGGGGATAGAGTTTGTGGTTCTACAAACTCTTGGTCAGCCCTATCAACCTCTTGGGTTTCAGAAACAGTACCAGAAGAACCAGGGATAGAAGTCCTTACATGTGGTTGTATGACTTCTTCAGTTCCAGCTGATGTAACTATCCTTTGCTCGGGAACTGGTGGTTCAAATGATGGTAGGTTGATGAAGTTTGTCATGTAGTTGGATATGAGAACTGGAACATTGCTATACCTGAAGGATGTTTGCAATCTTTGATAGAACTTTCTGTCAGTGGTCGGAGAAATGAAAAAGCGACCATTCCTGAACAGTTCTTGATGCTCATTAGGAAGTAAAGAATTAAGGACAAGTGATAGAAAACGAGGATAATAACATTTAATCTTTCTACCACTGTCAAATTCCTTTCTAGCATTAAACACCCTCCTAACAACAATTTCCCATAGAAGGTGGCCATAATTGAGTCTTTTGTTGAAGACAATTACATAACCAATAACTTGTAACAGATAAGGAATATTATGAAAGTTATTTTTCGTGCAATTGCCAAAGACCTTAGCCAAAGTATCAAAAAATAGATCCCATTCACACACAAGATTCCCCTTGATCATTTTAGCCATATTTAGGGGACCTTGATAGTGAATACTGATGAAAAACCTAGTTAATTCTTCTTCAGTGGGGAGTCTGTCAAAATTATCCCGAGGAAACTGCAAGGCATTACAAAATGTTTCCTCAGTAATAATGTACTTTGTGTCCTGAATATTGAATGAGATAGTTGAGAAATCATCAAAGACAATAGCAGTAGAACAAAGTAAATATAAAGGATCAACTTTCAAGTCAACATTTGAACATATAGCATAATTAACACAAGAATGTTGATTAAGAAAGGAGATCCAAGGCCTAAAACGTTCAAGTGAACATTTCATGGGATCAAAATAGCCATGGTAATTAGTGAGAACAATTTCAAATTTCTGGGCCATTTTTAACACAAATTAATAGAGTTAATTTTAGATTAATTTCAATTTCGGGAATAAATTCCAAAAATAAAAACTAGATCAGAAATTAATTAAATCAAAATATGTTGATCCAAATAAAAATAATGCGCACAGAAAAATGGACATAACCTCTTTATTTTAGAGAATAAAGAAGCCAAACAAGAGAAATGTAAGTTTTGTAAAAACAAGAACTTGAAGGAATGAAAAACAAATGACAAACCGTTTAGTATTTATAGGCAAAATTCTGATTAGCCTGGGATGACTATCGGGATGACTACTGGGTAGTCATACCGATAGTCATTCCAGTATTAAACTGAGAATGACTAAGAATACTAACACATATATTAACAAAAGAAAATGAATAATTAAATAATTAAAAAACAATTGGAATGACTACCGGGATGAGTATGGGATAGTCATACCGATAGTCATTCCAGTACAAAACATTTATACTGAAATTAAAACAAAAAAAACTATTCTATTTTAAACTAAAATTAAATAAACCTGGAATGACTACCGGAATGACTATTTAAGATAGTCATTCCTATAGTCATGCTAGTACAAACGCATAACATAACAGATTAACTAAATAAAAAAACCACAGACCTGTTATCACAAATTAAGACAGATAACAGAAAAATAAACAGAATTATCTAGAAAATGCAATAATTAAGTAGAAAATTATGAACACATAAAAATTACAGAATATTATAGAAATTCAACAAAAATATATAAACCTGTAGAAAAATTTAAACAACAATATTTACAATCTGAAAATAACTTAAATGATTCTAAATAAATAAATTTTCAATAATAATACATTTCCCCACTTAAAAAATATAAGAAAAATATTTTTAAAGAAAATAAATTATTCAGAATATTTAAATTAACAAGCTTTACACAATAAACATGGATTGTCAATATTTAACATCTAATATCAACAAGAGAAAATGATTTAGATAAGAACAAACCTACCAGAGACATTGTCAATCACTAAGACTGTTCAACATACCCAATTTACCAACTAACCTGGTAAATGTGGATTCGTCAACAGATTTAGTGAATATATATGCAGTCTGTTCTTCTGTGGGTACAAAGTGTAACTCCACAGTTCCATTCATAACATGCTCTCTGATAAAGTGATACCTGATATCAATGTGCTTCGTTCTCGAGTGCTGAACAGGGTTGTTGGAGATTGCTATGGCACTTGTATTATCACATAAGATAGGAATTTTGTATAATGCAAAGCCATAGTCCTTCAATTGATTCCTTATCCATAGGATATGAGCACAACAGCTTCCAGCAGCAATATATTCAGCTTCTGCTGTTGAATTGGAAACTGTTTGCTGTTTCTTTCTATACCAGGAAATCAATCTACCTCCTAGGAATTGACAACTCCCGGAGGTACTCTTTCTATCCACAACACTACCTGCATAATCAGAATCTGTATATCCAACAAGGTTAAAACCAGAATCTTTAGGGTACCAGATACCTAAATTAGGTGTACCCTTAAGATATCTCAAGATTCTTTTAACAGCAACGAGATGTAAATCTCTAGGGTCCGCTTGGAACCTTGCACACAAGAATGTAGCATACATAATATCTGGTCTACTTGCAGTAAGATAGAGTAAGGAGCCAATCATACCTCTGTAGCTTGTAACATCTACCTTGATAGAATTGTCAGAAGCTCCAAGTTTGATTGCTGTTGAAGATGGAGTCCTTGCTGATGCTGAATCCTCCATGTGATACTTCTTGAGGAGTTCTTTGAGATACTTGGATTGACAAATAAATATACCATTTGACCTTTGACTTACTTGCAATCCAAGAAAGAACTTCACCTCACCCATCATACTCATTTCAAACTTACTCTGCATTAGCTTAGCAAATCTCTTACAGAGATCATCATTAGTAGACCCAAATATGATGTCATCCACATAGACTTGGACTAATATCATATCACTTTTGTGTTTCTTTGAAAAAAGAGTTTTGTCTATGATACCTCTAACAAAACCATTTTCTAAAAGAAAACCAGAGAGAGTGTCATACCATTTTGTCGGGGCTTGTTTGAGACCATAGATAGCCTTGAAGAGAAAGTACACAAAGTCCAGCAGCTCCTGATTTTCAAAGCCAGGGGTGTGACGCCCTCCCGATCTGGGGTCATGATCGGGGAGTCACTACAAACTCTATACAATAAACCCGTAAACAATAATATAAACATGCAGACTAGACCCCAACTCTACCAATGGATCTCAACAGTTGATGGTGTGAAACAAGCATCCACCATCTAATTCATTAATACATAAACATGAGTCTCAAAAGTTATTACAACCAAGACTTAAAAGTTCTATGTCCTCTCCTTACAAAACACCTTCTACCAGTGGTCATCACCTACCTGAGCTGGCATCCCAAAAACAACCCTATAGGAAGACTTCCTAGCTGTCTGAAAAGTGCGTACCATCTTCTCGCTTAACTGTGGGTTAGAATAGGGAAAAAGAATGAGCCAAATGCCCAGCAAGTAATAATATGTCCAAATAGTTAACCACTGGGAAAACAGTTCCAATATCAATATGTATGACATGGGTATAGCAAAATCCATATCAAGGGATTTTCAGAATAATGAATTGAATATACAGTTTCAAAGCAGTTTCCAATATCAATATATATGGCATGGTTTAAGCAGAATCCATATCAAAGGATTATCAGAACAATGACATAAATATGCAATTTCAAAGGGTTAACCAATTTCATTATCAAGATATCCGTTTTCAAGAAAAGCATTAAGTAATCTTGGAGATTTTTCACAACGCACCAGACAATACGGGTGATCAGCCACGTAAAGTCCCCATACCGGACACACAGTCCCTCTGGTCCTTGTATTGGGTCCCATTAGGCAACACATTGGCCTTTAGACTAGTCCATCCCTAGTCCATTTATTATAATTAAAAAGTGCTGGACCGGCGTTACTCGGCCTCTTACGCCTCCAATCTTAGGAATCCGTGGAAACCATAAATCAGAATTTAAATGAGTCTAAACTTTATTCCTTTTTAAAACATGTTCAGATATAAAGAAGTCTTTTGGAAATCAGATAAGTCCAATCAAAACAATTTGGATTCCTATTAGTGGAATATCAAAAATATTTATCATCGGGTCTGTTCTGGAAATGTACTAGAATGAGAGTTAGGTGTATTCACTTTCAGGTATAAAAAGGGAATGCATAAGTATATGATCAAATTCAGGTTATAGAATCATAGGTCGTTAGGTTTCAATTCATGGATATGAACAGTGTATAAAGGTTTAAGGATAAAGAACTAAACAAAGCATGGTGTACAGATCAACATGGTATATATGAACAAAGATAAGGGTTATCAATGAACAATAAGTGTTTTCAGAATTAAAGGTATATCAAGGCAAGGTAACAATTCATATATGTCAAAATGAAACAATGGAATCGAAATACGAAAGCAAGTTTGTATTACTTGCCTTAAGTAGCTAAAAAGGGGTAATGAGCAATCACCGATTCTCCACCTTAGTCTTTCCTTTGTCTCTAAGTTCCACTTCCTTGGACTCTACAAAAGAATATATTCTATCTTAGTATGCCCTCTCTAAAATGCTAATCCTTTACTCTAAACTACCCAACGCATCCTAAGCGCGTAAACACATAATAGTTATACCATAAAACAATTATAACCACGTAATAGGCAATCAACCATATAAACTCACACCGTCATTTAAATACACATAACATGCTCCTTATACGTATATATATTTCAAATCATACCACACTTGGTATTCCTTAAATCAATTTGATCATGCCAACCATATCCTTAACACTTACAACAATGTTTTTCATCTCAAAAAGCTGAAAAATCTGCTGCGCATACTTTACTAAAACATTTTTCATAAATCCAAACATAATCAAACAATTACCAAATTTGACAAGCTACTTCCTGATTACTAACTCAACTTAGCATAAAAGTTTGAACTTCAGAACACTTTATTTAGATTAAAAACGAACTGTATAAACTAGGTACTAAAGCACAGAAAAATCCCTGCTGCGCAACTTTTAGTAAAACAAGCATAACTTTTTTATTCTTTAACTCTATTGATACAAGGTTTGCGCGTGCACAAACTAGACTCTAATTAGAACATTAAAATCCTAGGCTCTCTGTCTAAAACACGCAGCAACCATATGCAAACAATCAAAACAGAACAGACAGTTTTTCTGGAAAATTCAGCATGATGTTTATTTATACAAAACCAACCCAAACATAATCTCTACTATAAATAACCATACAATATCAAAACTAGAACTCATGTTCTCAAGAAATTACCCAAAACTTATACATGCAATTATCAAATACCCAAATTAACACGTTAACAATTCAAATACTTGGAACTTCACTAAAATCACCAAATCAAAACCTTTAGCATCAAAAATTTCGAACTAACTAAACTTAAAACAATTAATTTAACATGCAATCACTACAACCTTGAACTTACACATCAAACATCCAATATAATCAAACATCAACACCAACAAATTTCAAACTAATTTTACAAAAGGGGAAAAATCGAAAATATATACATGCATTTCGATTTCTTTACATGCAACCAAAATCTTAACTAAACATAGCTATAATCATCAATATCCATGAGAGAAGGAGAGAGAATGAGAGAGAGATTTTACAAAGTGAGAGAGAGAGAGATTTTGCCGAGAGAAGAATCGAGAGAAAGAGAGAAGAGAGAGTTGAGCGGTGAAGTGGAGAAAGGGGAAAATGGGTGCAGGGGTTTTATAAGCCCAGGGGTAGAATAGTAATTTGCTAATTAAAAATCTGATTTCTAATAAACAAAACCAACATAATACCCTTTCTAAAATTCGAAATAAAATGAAGATAATGTTTAAAAATCACAATTTTATTTTTAAAACAAAGAATACGAATTTACAAGCTCACACATATTTTTAAAATATTTTTAGGATCCAAATTGAATTAAATATGAATTTTCAAAGTTTTGATCACATAAATGACATTTAACTCATAAAATCAGTTTTAAATCCTTAAAGCCAAAACTAAATTCCTCCACTAATTTTAGAAAATACTAGAATATAAAATAAAGGTTGTGAAAAAGATTTCACAATAAAAAGAGTCTCCGATGATTTTATAAAATTCACGGAAGGTCAAAAAGAACTAATTTTTAATAAGAAATTCATATAAAATGCATTTAAAAGCATACACATATATTTTAATCCATATCATTCACCAAGTAAACATCTATTTATCACATTTTCAAATATCCACCTTTCACACAATATTCACATATCATAGATCTCAAATATTATTTAAATATTAATACTGTACAAGCGTTTTTCTGAGTCGTTATAACCTTCCCCCTTAAAAAGATTCTGTCCCCAGAATCTAACCTTATGAAAATAGGTGCGGATACTTTTCAAGCATCTCGCTCTCAAGTTCCCAAGTTGATTCTTCAACTTTAGGATTCCTCCACAAAACCTTAACTAGCTTAACAATATTATTCCTTAATTTCCTATCCATATGATCCTGAATTTCTATAGGTTGTTCTGCATATGACAAATCAGGTTGAATCTCAAAAGGTTCATATTCGATCACGTGATTTGTATCAGGATTAAATCTCTTAAGCATCGAAACATGAAAAACGTTATGAATGTGCTCCATGTGTGGTGGTAATGCTAACTCATATGCAACTTTTCCAATACGCCTCAATATCTGAAACGGTCCTACATATCTCGGGCTAAGTTTCCCTTTCTTGCCAAATCTTGTAACTCCTTTCCATGGCGACACTTTTAGCAACACTTGATCTCCTTCTTCAAAGCTTAGATCCTTCCTGTCTTGGTCAGCGTACTTCCGTTGTCTGTCTTGTGCCGTAACTAGTCTCTTTCGAATGATTTCAATCTTTTCCTTCGTTTGTTGTACTAGCTCGGGTCCTAAAACTTTTCGTTCTCCAACTTCTTCCCAATATACAGGCGACCTACATTTCCTTCCATACAATGCTTCATACGGTGGCATTCCAATACTCGCGTGATAGCTGTTGTTGTACGAAAACTCTACTAACGGCAAATGCTCATCCCAACTTCCTTTAAAATCCAGCGCACAAGCTCTAAGCATGTCTTCAATGGTTTGAATTGTTCGTTCACTTTGGCCATCAGTTTGTGGATGATAAGCGGTACTCATCTTAAGCTTGGTACCTAGACATTCTTGAAATTGTCTCCAAAATCGGGAGTTAAACCTTGGATCACGATCCGACACAATGGTTACTGGAACTCCGTGGCGTGTCACAACTTCCTTTAGATATAGCTGTACTAATCTATCCAGTGAAAATCTTTCATTGATTGGGAGAAAATGTGCAGACTTGGTCAGACGGTCTACAATTACCCATATGGCATCATGATTCGCTTTTGTCCTCGGCAGTCCAACAATAAAATCCATGGCAAGATGTTCCCACTTCCATTCAGGAATATCCAATGGTTGCAATAGTCCGCTCGGCTTTTGATGTTCGGCTTTGACTCGTTGACAAGTATAACACTTACTTATCCATTCGGCAATTTCTCTTTTCATATCCGGCCACCAGAAATGTTCCTTCAAATCTCGATACATTTTCGTGCTACCAGGGTGAATTGAGTACTGTGAACTATGGGCTTCCCGCAAGATTTCATTCTTCAATTCTGTCACATTTGGAATCCATATCCTTGTAGAAAATCTCAAAATTCCTATGTCATCCCTTTGTGTGCAGATCTCTTCACCAGTCAATGTGTTCATCTCTTGGTTCATAACCTCCTCTTGACATCTTCTTATCTTTTCCAACAATTCTGGTTGAAACGTCATAGCGTTGAGAACTTCGTCGGTAACTTCCGAATCATAAACTTCTAGTTTCAACTTCTCAAATTCTTGAAGCAATTCCTTAGGTATTGTGAACAAATTCAATCTCTCTTTTCGACTTAACGCATCCGCCACAACATTCGCTTTTCCCGGGTGATAGTTAATACTACAATCATAATCCTTAATTAGCTCCAACCATCTCCGTTGCCTCATGTTCAGTTCCTTCTGAGTGAATATATACTTTAAGCTCTTATGATCCGTGTAGATTTCACACTTCTCTCCGTAGAGGTAATGTCTCCAAATTTTCAGCGCGAACACGATAGCTGCTAATTCTAAATCATGAGTTGGGTACTTTCGTTCGTGCGGTTTGAGTTGTCGTGAAGCATACGCGATCAATTTTTGCATGTTGCATTAAAACACATCCTAATCCTTTGTGTGAAGCATCACTGTAGATAACAAAATTTCCTTGATCATCTGGTAAGACTAACATTGGTGCTGTCACTAATCTTCCTTTCAGCTCTCGGAAACTTTCTTCACATTTCTCAGTCCAAACAAACTTCTCATTCTTTCGAGTCAGTGCAGTTAATGGTGTAGCTATCTTTGAAAAATCTTGAACAAATCTCCGATAGTATCCAGCTAATCCGAGAAAACTTCTCACTTCAGTAGGGGTCTTTGGTCTTTCCCAATTAACCACAGCTTCAATCTTGGCAGGGTCCACTCTCACTCCTTCTCGACTAATGACGTGTCCAAGAAATTGTACTTCTTCCAACCAGAATTCACATTTTGAAAACTTCGCATATAACTTTTCCTTCCTCAAGACTTCCAATGCAATCCTTAGATGTTCTGCATGATCTTCCGAAGACTTTGAATATATCAAGATGTCATCAATAAATACAATCACAAACTTATCCAAATACGTTCGAAACACTCGATTCATCAAATCCATAAACACAGCCGGGGCATTAGTTAATCCAAATGGCATTACTAAAAATTCGTAATGTCCATATCTCGTGCGAAAAGCAGTCTTCGAGACGTCTTCAGGTTTGATCTTCAGTTGATGGTATCCAAATCTTAAATCAATCTTTGAGAAATAGGCTGCTCCTTTGAGTTGATCAAATAAATCATCGATTCGCGGTAACGGGTACTTATTCTTTATAGTCAACCGGTTAAGTTCTCGATAATCTATACACAATCTCATACTCCCGTCTTTCTTCTTGACAAATAATACTGGCGCTCCCCACGGCGATATACTAGGCCTTATCACTCCTTTATCCAAAAGATCTTGTAGCTGTGTAGCCAATTCTTTCATTTCTGCCGGTGCCATTCTGTAAGGTGCCTTGGATACTGGTTCCGTTCCAGGTGCCAAATCAATCGTAAATTCTACTTCTCGATCTGGAGGTAATCCGGGTAGTTCGTCAGGAAAAACTTCAGGGAACTCATTTACAACTGGTATCTCCTCTATCTTCAACACTTGCTTCTCCACATCCACAACATGAGCCAAATAAGCTTCACAACCTTGTCGAAGTAGTAGTGTCGTTTGCATAAACGTTAAGAATTTCCTAGTTTGTCTTTGACCTTGAAACACCACTTCTTGATCTTCGTCCACACGCAATCTTACTTGCTTTTTCCTACATTCAATCTGCGCATCGCAATCTACTAACCAATCCATTCCTAGGATAACATCAAATTCTCCCATTTTGAACGGTATCAAATCCGCATGAAAAAGATATCCACCGATCTCGATTTTACAGTTAGGACACACTTGGTTTACGGGAACTCTATCCTGGTTCGCCACTTCAATTACTAACGTCCTTTCCAATGGTTTTACCTCACAATTCAATTTATCAAGGAATCTTTCAGATATAAAAGATCTAGTTGCTCCAGAATCAATTAACACTTTAGCTTTAACAGAATTCACAGGAAGCGTACCTGCTACTACATCTCTCTCCTGAACTGCTTCATTGATTGACATATTAAAAGTTCTTGCTCGAGGTTGAGATGACTGTGACCGTGTCGGTGGTGCAGTGAGCCTAAGTACATTAGCAGATTGGACCGGTTCCTTACATTCTCGCGCAAAATGTCCCGCTTTTCCACACTTGAAACATGTTAGTCCTCCTGGTTTTGAACTTGGACATCCATCAGCATAGTGTCCCTTCTTGTTGCATTTAAAACATGTGATGTTCAACTTGTTACAGATTCCCGAATGTCTTTTACCACACGTCTTGCACTCTGGTATAGACGGCTTTCCCGTGATAGTTGGCGGTTTTCCTCCTTAAGGTTTCTTGTCTGAACTTCCAAATCCACTCCTCTGTTTCTGAAAATTCCTATCTCCTCCTGATTGATTTCCAAACATTTTTCTATTCTGAGAACTTCCTTGTCCTTCATCACCTTGGCTTCTTTCAGATCCTCCAAACTTTCGTTTCTTTCCAAATTTCTCCTTTTGAACTAATTCGCTTTCGCCCTCAATGATCATCGCTTTCTGTACTACCGGAGTATAATTTCTCAACTCAAAAGCTGCAACTCTACTCCTTAACCATGGCTTTAACCCGTGCTGAAACTTTCTAGCCTTACTGACATCATCTCCTACGTACCTAGGTGCAAATCTTGCCAATTCAGTAAATTTGGCTTCGTAATCTGCCACACTCATCCCTTCTTGTTTTAATTCTAAGAATTGAACTTCCAACTGATCTTGTAGGTACCTTGGTAAATACTTCTCCTGAAATAATTCCGTAAATCTTTGCCAAGTAATTTCTCCTTCTCCTAACTTCACAGATTCCCACCAAAAATTAGCTTCTGCCTTCAAGTAGTAACTAGCAAATTCAGTTTTCTGATCTTCCCCAACCTTAATTAACGTAAAAGCTTTCTCAATGTCGATTAACCATGATTTCGTCTCAACAGGGTTTAGAGTAGCTTTGAATTCAGGTGGGTGGACAGCTTGAAATGATTTAAAGGTTGTCAAAGGTTGAACATTTCGTTGTTGTTGTTGAGTCAAGGCAGCAGTTTGTTGTTGAAGTAATTGAAGTATCTGAGTTATAGTTGGGTCTACCGGGTTCTGGGCCTCGGTATCGGTTGTTTGTTGAGTAGAAGAAGTAGTCTTTTTCTTTGGTGGCATTTTTCTGATAAGAGATAAGCAATTTATGAAACAATATGCATATATATACCACAATGTAAACTCTTTTTTTTGAAAACGTTTATAAAACTGTATGCAACTTAATTTTTTTTTTTTTTAAACTTTTAGCCATTTTGTTAGATAACTTGCCTGTCTCCGTAACAGGGTAAACAGGGTAAACATAGGTATTATAGGAACAGGTTAACAATAAATGGTGTAACAGTTTAAAGCAAGGTATAAGAAAAGTACGTGCATAATGTAAAGATACGAGTCAGGTACAATAGATGACAGGGTACATGATCACCCCATAAAGTCAAAGCAGAGTCAATGTCAAAGCAGATAATATAATAATGTCTACTAGGAAAAAGGGAAAATATCCTAATAGCGAGTAGTCAAGCGTGCAAATAACCAATACTAAAACCAATGGGCTCTAACAGATGTCCCACTCTCAGAATCCAACCATAGCTAGTCTCGTCCACCACGAACAGCTCTCAGCTCATACAGCATCCAGCTAACGATCCTAGTCACTCTCCTGGCCTCCTCTAAAGCATCAACAGTGACTGGTCCCTCAGCTAGGCGCTTTCGCGCTGACTCTTCTACAGTACGAATCCTATCCTGCCACTCCGCCTCAGTAACAGCAACACGACGGTCCGCCTCATCAGACATCTGGTCTACAAGGGCCTGAAGCTCGGCATTCTGTCCGGAAAGGGTCTCTAGGTCTCTAGCAAGGTCTACATGAGCATGAAGAAAGATAGGTGCAGGATCTCCCAAAACTGAAATACGAGAATCAACAGATGCGACTCTCCAAGGGATAGTAGTCTGAACAGGTACAGGTGCAAATGGTAGCTCAACGGGCTGAACACTAGGACTACCTATCTCCACTGGATCCTCCTCATGATCAGACAAGGTATGCATAGGGTCAGATGATGTGATAGATGGGTGAGGGGGTGTGTCTCCACCAATAACGTCCATCTCCTGCGATAACAATATAGATATAGATACTTATATAATAACAGGTTATCTTAATCCTAAAGACTTAACTTAAAAGGAAGTACTTACGCCTACCGTGGCTACTTAGCATCTATCAATCTAATATCCTAACAGATTCCTACTCCTTACATAACTATCTTAATCACCTTTTATTAATAGGGATCCTAATCTTTTATTAATAGGGATCCTAATCCTGGCTTGTTTCAGTGACCAAAAACTGACCGCTCTGATACCAACCTGTGACGCCCTCCCGATCTGGGGTCATGATCGGGGAGTCACTACAAACTCTATACAATTAACCTGTAAACAATAATATAAACATGCAGACTAGACCCCAACTCTACCAATGGATCTCAACAGTTGATGGTGTGAAACAAGCATCCACTATCTAATTCATTAATACATAAACATGAGTCTCAAAAGTTATTACAACCAAGACTTAAAAGTTCTATGTCCTCTCCTTACAAAACACCTTCTACCAGTGGTCATCACCTACCTGAGCTGGCATCCCAAAAACAACCCTATAGGAAGACTTCCTAGCTGTCTGAAAAGTGCGTACCATCTTCTCGCTTAACTTTGGGTTAGAATAGGGAAAAAGAATGAGCCAAATGCCCAGCAAGTAATAATATGTCCAAATAGTTAACCACTGGGAAAACAGTTCCAATATCAATATGTATGACATGGGTATAGCAAAATCCGTATCAAGGGATTTTCAGAATAATGAATTGAATATACAGTTTCAAAGCAGTTTCCAATATCAATATATATGGCATGGTTTAAGCAGAATCCATATCAAAGGATTATCAGAACAATGACATAAATATGCAATTTCAAAGGGTAAACCAATTTCATTATCAAGATATCCGTTTTCAAGAAAAGCATTAAGTAATCTTGGAGATTTTTCACAACGCACCGGACAATACGGGTGATCAGCCACGTAAAGTCCCCATACCGGACACACAGTCCCTCTGGTCCTTGTATTGGGTCCCATTAGGCAACACATTGGCCTTTAGACTAGTCCATCCCTAGTCCATTTATTATAATTAAAAAGTGCTGGACCTGCGTTACTCGGCCTCTTACGCCTCCAATCTTAGGAATCCGTGGAAACCATAAATCAGAATTTAAATGAGTCTAAACTTTATTCCTTTTTAAAACATGTTCAGATATAAAGAAGTCTTTTGGAAATCAGATAAGTCCAATCAAAATAATTTGGATTTCTATTAGTGGAATATCAGAAATATTTATCATCGGGTCTGTTCTGGAAATGTACTAGAATGAGAGTTAGGTGTATTCACTTTCAGGTATAAAAAGGGAATGCATAAGTATATGATCAAATTCAGGTTATAGAATCATTGGTCGTTAGGTTTCAATTCATGGATATGAACAGTGTATAAAGGTTTAAGGATAAAGAACTAAACAAAGCATGGTGTACAGATCAACATGGTATATATGAACAAAGATAAGGGTTATCAATGAACAATAAGTGTTTTCAGAATTAAAGGTATATCAAGGCAAGGTAACAATTCATATATGTCAAAATGAAACAATGGAATCGAAATACGAAAGCAAGTTTGTATTACTTGCCTTAAGTAGCTAAAAAGGGGTAATGAGTAATCACTGATTCTCCACCTTAGTCTTTCCTTTGTCTCTAAGTTCCACTTCCTTGGACTCTACAAAAGAATATATTCTATCTTAGTATGCCCTCTCTAAAATGCTAATCCTTTACTCTAAACTACCCAACGCATCCTAAGCGCGTAAACACATAATAGTTATACCATAAAACAATTATAACCACGTAATAGGCAATCAACCATATAAACTCACATCATCATTTAAATACACATAACATGCTCCTTATACATATATATATTTCAAATCATACCACACTTGGTATTCCTTAAATCAATTTGATCATGCCAACCATATCCTTAACACTTACAACAATGTTTTTCATCTCAAAAAGCTGAAAAATCTGCTGCGCATACTTTACTAAAACATTTTTCATAAATCCGAAAATAATCAAACAATTACCAAATTTGACAAGCTACTTCCTGATTACGAACTCAACTTAGAATAAAAGTTTCAACTTCAGAACACTTTATTTAGATTAAAAACGAACCGTATAAACTAGGTACTAAAGCACAGAAAAATCCCTGCTGCGCAACTTTTAGTAAAACAAGCATAACGTTTTATTCGTTAACTCTATTGATACAAGGTTTGCGCATGCACAAACTAGACTCTAATTAGAACATTAAAATCCTAGGCTCTCTGTCTAAAATAGGCAGCAACCATATGCAAACAATCAAAACAGAACAGACAGTTTTTCTGAAAAATTCAGCATGATGTTTATTTATACAAAACCAACCCAAACATAATCTCTACTATAAATAACCATCCAATATCAAAACTAGAACTCATGTTCTCAAGAAATTACCCAAAACTTATACATGCAATTATCAAATACCCAAATTAACAAGTTAACAATTCAAATACTTGGACCTTGACTAAAATCACCAAATCAAAACTTTTAGCATCAAAAATTTCGAACTAACTAAACTTAACAGAATTAATTTAACATGCAATCACTACAACCTTGAACTTACACATCAAACATCCAATATAATCAAACATCAACACCAACAAATTTCAAACTAATTTTACAAAAGGGGAAAAATCGAAAATATATACATGCATTTCGATTTCTTTACATGCAACCAAAATCTTAACTAAACATAGCTATTAATACATAATTTGGACTCAATAACATCATCATCGTCCCCATCGGCTCGCCAGAGCTCATTGCCGATGGCGGCATGGTTCGGAGGTGCGCGGAAAATCGGGTTTCCTTCACAAACCTCACCAATACAAATCAAACAATCTCCTTATCACGGAATCATCACAAAACAAAGGTTCGGGATTGAATCAAATCAAAATCGCCAAAACCCCTTTTTGCATGCAACTGATACACATGCACACACACTGCCATACACATACACACACACACGATTATATATATATACATATAATCATCAATATCCATGAGAGAATGAGAGAGAATGAGAGAGAGATTTTACAAAGTGAGAGAGAGAGAGATTTTGCCGAGAGAAGAATCGAGAGAAAGAGAGAAGAGAGAGTTGAGCGGTGAAGTGGAGAAAGGGGAAAATGGGTGCAGGGGTTTTATAAGCCCAGGGGTAGAATAGTAATTTGCTAATTAAAAATCTGATTTCTAATAAACAAAACCAACATAATACCCTTTCTAAAATTCGAAATAAAATGAAGATAATGTTTAAAAATCACAATTTTATTTTTAAAACAAAGAATACGAATTTACAAGCTCACACATATTTTTAAAATATTTTTAGGATCAAAATTGAATTAAATATGAATTTTCAAATTTTGATCACATAAATGACATTTAACTCATAAAATCCGTTTTAAATCCTTAAAGCCAAACATAAATTCCTCCACTAATTTTAGAAAATACTAGAATATAAAATAAAGGTTGTGAAAAAGATTTCACAATAAAAAGAGTCTCTGATGATTTTATAAAATTCCCGGAAGGTCAAAAAGAACTAATTTTTAATAAGAAATTCATATAAAATGCATTTAAAAGCATACACATATATTTGAATCCATATCATTCACCAAGTAAACATCTATTTATCACATTTTCAAATATCCACCTTTCACACAATATTCACATATCATAGATCTCAAATATTATTTAAATATTAATACTGTACAAGCGTTTTTCTGAGTCGTTATAAGGGGGCTGTTCCACATACACTTCTTCATCAAGCTCACCATTCAGGAATGCACTCTTAACATCCATTTGATAGACTTTAAAATTGGACAAAGCTGCAAATGCTAAGAACATCCTGATGGCCTCAAGTCTAGCCACTAGTGCATAGGTTTCATCATAACCAATGCCTTCAGCTTGTGAATACCCTTGAGCAACCAGTCTTGCCTTGTTCCTTGTAACAATGTCATCCTCATCCAGCTTGTTTCTGTATACCCATCTAGTACCAACTACTTTCTTGTTCTTTGGTCTGGGTACCAGCTTCCAAACTTGCTGTTGTTCAAATTGATTGAGTTCATCTTGCATAGCAATCACCCAATCTGGATCAGTCAGTGCTTCCTCAGTCTTCTTTGGCTCCATTTCAGATAGAAACCCTGAATAATGACATTCATTCTGAGTAGCACTTCTAGTTCTCACTCCAACACCTTGATCACCAATGATCAGCCCAAAGGGATGAGCTCTATTCCATACAATCTGTCTTGGAAGATTTGATCTTGATGATTCGCCTTAAAATTCATTGTGGTCTTGTGACTGACTAGTAGATCCTTCATTTCCTCCCCCTGAGTTGTTGCTTGATTGCCTTGATGATTCTTTTCCAGTGTTGATGGTACCTCCATTGTTACCAATGTTTCCACCCCCACCACCAGGATTATTATCATCATTGTTATTGTCATTACCAGCAACATTCTCAGGTGGGGCTTCATCATCTGAATCTGAGTCTGGCAAGTTATCAAACTTCAGTTTCTCAGATGAGTCTTCTATTTGGATACTAGGGAGCTTAGTGTCATCAAATGTTACATTGACACTTTCTTTCACATGGTGACCATCAATCAAGTACACCCTGTAAAATCTTCTGGAATAACCAATAAAAATGGCTTCTTGTGCCTTAGCCTCAAACTTGCCAAGTTTCACATTGTCATCCTTAAGCACAAAACATTTTGCTCCAAATACATGAAAGTATTTGAGAGTTGGTTTCTTGTTGTTCATGATCTCATACAGAGTCTTCATTAAATCCTTGTTGATTAAAGTTCGATTCTGAGTATAACAAGCAGTGTTCACAACTTCAGCCCAAAAGTACATTGGAAGTCTTGATTCACTTAACATAGTCCTAGCAGCTTCAATCAATGTACGATTCTTCCTTTCCACCACTCTATTCTGTTGAGGAGTTCTAGGGGCAGAATACTGTCTTGTTATTCCTTTATCTGCACAAAAGTCATTTAGGACTGCATTCTTGAATTCAATTCCATTATCTGACCTTATAGCTCCAACAGGGAATCTCGAATCCAGCTCAATCAACTTTATATGATCAATCACCATCTGTAGGGTCTCATCCTTGGAATGTAGGAATAAAACCCAAGTATATTTGGAATAGTCATCAACAATCACAAGTGCATACTGTTTCTTTGACATGGACATCACACTAACTGGACCAAACAAATCCATGTGCATTAGCTGAAGTGGTTCAGTTATTGATGATGTGTCAGTGCCCTTGTGAGAAGCTTTCTTTGACTTTCCTTTCTGATAAGCCTCACACAGTCCTTCCTGTGTAAATTCCATCTGAGGCAAACCTCTAACCAATTCCCTCTTGACTAAAGAGTTCATGGTTTTGAAGTTAAGGTGAGACATCTTCTTGTGGCATAGCCAACTCTCATCTGATGAAGCTTTAGCATAAAAATAAGTTACTTCATCTTTGGATCCAGAGTGTAGTTCAGCTATGAACAAGTCACCTTTCCTTACTCCTTGAAGAGTAGGCTTTCCATTCTTCTTGTGAAGGATCTGACATCTATCTTTCTCAAAGGAAACAACATATCCTCTGTCACAAAAATGACTGATGCTGAGAAGATTGAACTTCAGACCTTCCACAATAGATACATCTTGAATGATAACATTCGCAAACTTCAAACAGCCATATCCTCTTATAATACCCTTGCTGTTATCTCCAAAGGTAACTCCTGGGCCGGCTTTCTCAACCACATCTGATAGCAGGGCTCTATCTCCGGTCATATGCCTTGAACAGCCACTGTCAAGAACCCACATAACACGGTTTACCTGTTCCACACCCTCTGACATGTATGTTGATGAAGTGCTTGCCTCATTAGCCATTAAAGCAAGGTTTCCAATTTCACCTGCTTCTTCATCACTATCTGTATCATCCCAACTCTTTCCTTCAGCAACATAAGCTTTCCCAATCTTATTCTTCTTGCTAGAATCAAATGAGTTCCTTCTCACTTGCTTTGGCTTTTTATATTCTGTAGCAAAGTGACCCAACTCATTACAATTGTAGCACCTGATTGTGCTTCTTTCCATAGTTCCAGTTTTGTAGCCACCCCTTGTGCTACTTGAAGAGGAAGATCCACCTCTCTGAAACCTGGGCTTGAACTTAAGATTGGGATTTCTTCTGAATATGAACTTCCCAAATTCCTAACTATCATGGCCAAATCACCATCTTCCAGCTGATCAAGTTCTTCCAAAGAGTAGTAGTCACCACCAGATTGATCAATGGATGTTAAACCAAATTCAGCATCAATAACATCCAAGTTAGAACTGGAAGGTTGAACAACCTTCACTTTCAGTTTCTGTGGGACTACTGTTGTCAATGCAGTAGAAGTACCAACTATCTTTCCAGTTCCATATATCTCCTTCTGTTGAATCTGTTCCAGCTCATAGGTTTTCAGAACACCATAGAGTCTTTCCAGAGAAATCTCTCCAAGATCTCTTGCTTCTCTGATTGCAGATATTCTGTGCTCCAAATGAATTGGAAGTGTCAAAAGGAACTTCTTGTTGATTTCCTTGATAGTATAGTGCTTCCCATTGAGGTTCAGATCATTGATTAATTTGTTGTATCTCTCAAAAACCTCAGAGATACCTTCACCAGGGTTTGATCTGAAATGCTCATATGAAGAGGTGAGAATTTTTGTACCACTTTTCAATCTTTCGGCTTGAATTCAGCATTTGCAATCAAGCTTTTGTTATATTTGATGTGTTTTTCTTTAGGTTCAGGTAAAGTGTCGCTCCCCTCGAAGAAGGTTCTTTTTAGGTGATTTAGAGTTATTTTGGAGTTAAAATGGTGACGAAATACAAAAGGCATGGACTCGCATGACTTGGAGCAAGAAAGAGCATGAAAAAATGAATAAGGCAAAAAATCAGGTAGAAATTGTTTGGCAAACAAAATAATTTATTCTCGTGAAGACTAGAATAAAATGCACCATGCGGCATCGCGAGGGCATCATACAATTTCCAGCGATACCGTGGAGTGCCCGAGAAGGTGCAGCCTTTTGGAAACTTGAAAATTCAAAATGAACTAGGAAGTGTATAATTTTTATGGGCTGTTAGATATAATTGCTAATGATTGTTTTATCAGTGTTTAAGAAACAGGTACTCATCAGAGTTTACTTGAAGCCAGTCAGAGTTTATTTAAAGTCTGACGGGATGAGAGTTTATTTTAGCTGTCGGTGCTAACATGAAGATTCTAGAAGCAATATATTCTGAAGATGGAAAGAAGCAGAATATATTGAGATAGCTAAATAAACGGGACAGAAGACAGAAGCAATCCTAGAATGATATAAATTGTATAGCTGATTTATAGGATATCAATTAGAGATTGATTCTATAGCTGTGTACTATATAAACACAGATAGGTTAACCCTAAAAGGGATGCGAATACTGAATACATTATTCTTGTAACCTAGCAGCT
The DNA here is from genome assembly GCA_030848705.1 of Heracleum sosnowskyi. Taxonomy (NCBI): domain Eukaryota; kingdom Viridiplantae; phylum Streptophyta; class Magnoliopsida; order Apiales; family Apiaceae; genus Heracleum; species Heracleum sosnowskyi. The sequence continues at coordinate 68,335,892 of CM061237.1, forward strand.
CTCTGTGATTCTTTAACATCACTGAGAGAAGAGTTATTTATATAATTCAGTCTATTGATCATAAACAGTGTTCTTAATTGTTCTTCTCATACATATATTGATTATATAATGTGTATTCGGCCTAACAATTGGTATCAGAGCCAAGGCTGATTAATATATACAATTTATCGATCCAAACACAAGTATAATCATGATTGACAACTCTCAGGAAGGTTCAAATGCAGGTTCTAATGCTCAGAAGGTTCAACCTACTTCTGTGAGTCGATATGAGACTATCAGGGTTCCAATTCTGAGACCAGTTGAATATCCAATATGGAAGGTGAAGATGACTATGTTTCTGGAAGCCACAGATCCAGAATCAATGATGGTCCTCATATGCCAACTAAATTGTCTCCTGTTATAACTGGTCAAGAACAAAAGACTGTTCCAAAAGAGAAGAAAGATTTGACTCCTGAAGATATCTCATCAATTGCAAAGGATGCAAAGGTTAGACATCTACTCCATAGTGCCTTAGATAATGTCATGTCTAACAGAGTTATTGGCTGCAAAACTGCCAAAGAAATTTGGGATGCTTTAGAAGTCATGTGTCAAGGAACAAGTGCTATAAAGAAGAACAGGAAGACTATTCTAACACAGGAGTATGAACACTTTGACTCTAGATCTGATGAAAGTTTGACAGATACATATGACAGATTTTGTAAATTGTTGAATGATTTGTCCCTGGTTGATAAAGAATATGAACTTGAAGAGTCAAATCTCAAGTTTCTTCTATCCCTACCTGAAAGATGGGATTTAAAGACGACAACAATCACAGACAATTATGATCTTGCAGATACAGATCTTGATGAAATCTATGGGTTGCTTAAAACTCATGAACTTGAAATAGAACAGAGAAACAAAAGATCTGGAAAGAAGACAAAATCTGTTGCTCTTAAAGTTGAAGAAAAGCCTGTCAAGAAGGAATCATCAAGAAAGAAAACCAAAGGAAAGGCTTTAGTCATTAAATCTGACAGTGAGTCATCAAACTCTGATGATGGCTCAAACACTGATGATGAAGCTTCTGATTCTGAGGATGATGAAGAAGAGATGATGAGAATGGCTGCTTTAATGGTGAAGACCTTCAAGAAGATGGGATTCAAGAACTTCAAGAAAAGAAAGAGATTCTCAAGGAAAGATTCAAATTCTAATTAGAGAAATTTCAGAAAGTCTGATGGAAAATATACCAAGTCTGGAAAGAAAGACAAGTCTGAGATCCAGTGCTACAAGTGTAAAGAGATGGGTCATTATGCTCCAGAATGCAAGAAAGGAAAATCTGAGAAAGCACTCATCACTAAAGGCAAGGACTGGGCAGACACTTCAGACTCAGATGAGGGAGTCAATTATGCTCTCATGGCAACTGTTAAAGATGAAGCTGAGTCATCTAGAAACAAGGTACCCCTAACAACTTATGCTTATGATACTGATAATATATCTGAATTAAGAATTTATCTTAAAAGCATACATGTTAGTTATAGGGATCAGACTTTAGAAAATGAAAGAATCAAATCTGAGAATCTAGGTCTTAAAGAGAGGAATAAATTTTTTGAAGAGAAACTTGTTAACATGCAACAAGTTCAAAAGGAGAGAGATGATGCTGTTTATGTTGAACAGGAGTTGCTTAAAAGATATAGGCAAATAGAATCTGAGTCGGAAAAAGAGAGGAAAGTAATTAAAACTTGGACCAATTCTGGAAAAGTCACACATCAGGTTTTTCAGACAGATACTGTAGGTTTAGGTTACTGTGAGGAAGATGAACTTAGGTTTAAAGATAAAGTTAAAGTGAAACCACAACTTAAACCTGTGAAATTTGTTCCTGAATCCAGTAAGCTAAAGTCTGTAGTTGTGAAAGAAGCTGTTATGGAGCCAATTGAAACTTGTGAAAAACAGGTTAATATTGGTTCAATAACAGAGAATAAGATTGAGGTAGAATCTGTTAAAGAACCAGTAAAAATCTGTGATAAACAGGTTAATGTTGGTTTAATGACAGAAAAACAATTCAATCATGAGCTCAAAGAAGTAAAGTTTGTCATGAAACAGAAAAGGTTCAAGAAGAACAGGAATGGAAAGATAGGCATAGATAAAAGGAATAATCATTTGCCTACTACTGTTGCTCCAAAAAAAACTTGTTATAACTGTGGAAGTATTAACCATCTTGCTAGTTTTTGCAAGAAGAACAAAGATATTAATTCTTTACCCTCCAAACCTAGAGTAAAGAATGATTATGTTAGAGTTAGACCATAGACTTTATGCACACACTGTGGGAGCACTTGGCATTCCATTTATACTTGTAAGAGTTATCATGCTATTTATCACAACTATTATGAGCTAATAAAACCCAACTTAAAATGGGTTAAAGCAAACTCTGCAAGTGTAAAGTCTGACAATGTTAGTTTAAACTCTGTTGATAGTGATTCCGCTGCAAAAGCTAACAATGTTAAGAAAACCAAAGGATCCAAGCAAGTCTGGATCCTTAAATCTAACACTCAGTGATTGTTTGTGATTGCAGGGCATAAAAGAGAGCACTCTTATCTTGGACAGTGGATGCTCAGGACATATGACTGGAAATCAAGCCCTGCTATCAGATTTTGAGGAAAAAGCTGGCCCAAAAGTTTCCAATGGAGATGGCAACATAGGACATACTCTGGGATATGGCAATATCAATCTTGGAAGTGTCATCATTACAAATGTAGCTCTAGTCTCAGGACTCGAGCATGATCTGCTTTCCGTGAGTCAAATCTGTGACAGAGGATACCATGTAGATTTTCATACTGAACATTGTGAAGTTATTAGCAAAAATTAGCAAATCTACAGGGAAAGTTGTTCTAGTTAGACACAGGCACAATAACATCTATGAAGGAAGTTTGGTAACAAACTCTGAAGGAAAAACTGTGTGTCTATCTGCAAGAATGTCTAGTGAAGAGAGTTGGAAATGGCATAAGAAGCTCTCTCACCTAAACTTGAACAACATCAATGAGCTGATTCGAAAAGATCTTGTAAGGGGACTTCCAAAGTCAATACTAAGCTTAGATGGTCTGTGTGATTCTTGTCAAAAGGCCAAGAAAAGGAAGTCATCTTTCAAGAGTAAATCTGAATCTTCAGTTGTGGAACCTTACCATCTTCTACATGTTGATCTTTTTGGTCCAGTAAATATAATGTCATTGGGCAGAAAGAAATATGCTCTAGTCATTGTTGATGAGTACACCAGATACACCTGGGTGTACTTCTTAGCAAAGAAGGATGAAACTGCCCTAACTTTGATGGATCATGTGAAGCTATTGGACAAAGGATCACAGTACAAAGTGAAAATTCTAAGGAGTGATAATGGTACTGAATTCAGAAATTCTGAAATGGAAGCTTTCTGCAAGGAAAGAGGAGTGAAGCAAGAATTTTCTGCACCTGGAACTCCACAGCAAAATGGTGTAGTTGAAAGGAAGAACAGAACTCTAATTGAAGCTGCCAGAACAATGCTTTATGAAGCAAAATTGCCAACTTATTTCTGGGCAGAAGCTGTTCAAACTGCTTATTTTACTCAAAATTCAACACTGATCAACAAGCATGGGAAAACACCATATGAGATGGTGAAGAATAAAAAGCCAAATTTGAAGTATTTTCATATTTTTGGATGCAAGTGCTTTGTGTTGAAAACTCATCCTGAACAGTTGACCAAGATTGATTTAAAAGCTGATGAAGGAATTTTTGTTGGATATCTATTGTCAACTAAAGCATTCAGAGTCTACAATCTAAGAACTAAAGTGATCATGGAATCTATACATGTGTCATTTGATGACAAGAAAATAACTGGAATAGAAGATGAAGAATATCATGATCAACTTCGCTTTGAAAATGAAGATCTATACTCTGATGATGTAAACTCTGATGCAGCAAATCCAACAAACTCTGACGAAGCATACTCTGATCCTCTACTGGTAAACACTGACGAATTTTCTCTGACAGAACAAAATAGAGAACCAGTTGAGGGGGAGCGTGAAGAAACTTCAGAAACTTCTCAAAGTGATGACTCAAATTCTGAAAGAGAGTCAAATATAGAATCAAACAGAAGCTCTGAGTCAAACTCTGAAAGTTTAAATACTGAACAGTCCAATTCAGGGGGAGCCTCAGAGAATGCATATAGTCAAGAAGAAAATCAGGAGAGCATGGATCAAGGGGGAGGATCTAATAATGAAGTTAGAAGCCAATTACCAACAGCAAGAAGGTGGACACAGTCCCATACACCTGACTTGATAACTGGAGATCCAGAAGCTAGTGTAAGAACTAGAAGTGCTACAAATAATGAATGTCTGTTTCATGCATTCTTATCTCAAACAGAGCCCAAGAAAGTGGAAGAAGCTCTTCAAGATGCTAACTGGATAACAACAATGCAAGAGGAGTTAAATGAATTTGAGAGGAATGAAGTCTGGACACTTGTACCAAGACCAAAGAACAGATCTATTGTTGGTACAAAGTGGGTTTTCAGAAACAAAACAGACAGTGATGGAATGATTACAAGGAATAAAGCTAGACTTGTGGCTAAAGGCTATTCACAGTAGGAAGGAATTGACTATGATGAAACCTTTGCTCCACTTGCAAGATTGGAGGCAATAAGGATTTTTCTGGCCTATGCTGCTCACAAGAAGTTTAAAGTCTTTCAGATGGATGTGAAAAGTGCTTTTCTCAATGGGAAACTTGAAGAAGAAGTGTTTGTTGAACAACCACCAGGGTTTGTAGATCCCAAACATCTAGATTATGTCTACAGGCTTGATAAGGCATTATATGGACTAAAGCAGGCACCTAGAGCATGGTATGAAACTCTGGCTCAATTTCTTTTAGAAAGTGGGTTCACTAGAGGTACAATTGACAAAACCTTGTTCTATTTTAATTTTGGTGATGATTTGCTGTTAGTTCAAATCTATGTGGATGACATAATTTTTGGGTATACTAATGACAAACTCTGCAAGAAATTTTCCAAGCTTATGCAGTCAAGATATCAAATGAGTATGATGGGAGAGCTTAGTTATTTTCTAGGCTTACAGGTCAAGCAAACAGATGATGGGATTTTTATCAATCAAGCAAAATATACCAGAAATCTTCTCAAGAAATTTGGTATGCTTGATAGTTCATCTGCTACAACTCCCATGGCTACTGCAACAAAGCTAGACAAAGACACAGGAGCCTCAATAGATATGACAAACTATAGAGGAATGATAGGGTCTCTTCTTTATCTAACAACAAGTAGACCAGATATCATGTATGCAACATGTCTTTGTGCAAGATTTCAACCAGACCCCAGAGAGCCACATCTAAAAGCTGTAAAAAGGATTTTCAAATATCTCAAAGGAACCATAACTCTTGGTTTGTGGTACCCTAGAGAATCAGAGTTTAAGTTAATTGGTTACTCTGATGCAGATTTTGCAGGCTGTAAGATAGACAGAAAAAGCACAAGTGGAAGCTGTCAATTTTTAGGTGACAGATTAGTTTCTTGGTACAGCAAGAAACAGAAATCAATTTCCACATCCACAGCAGAAGCAGAGTATATAGCTATTGGTAGCTGTTGTGCACAGATTTTATGGATGAAGAATCAATTACTGGACTATGGATTAAGGTACTCTAAAATACCTATTTACTTTGATAATCAAAGTGCTATTGCTATGACAGGTAATCCAGTACAACACTCCATGACCAAGCACATCAGCATAAGGTATCATTTTATCAGGGAACATGTGGAAGAAGGACATATTGAGCTTCATTTTGTGTCTACAGATCAACATCTTGCAGATATTTTCACCAAACCTTTGAGTGAAGCTATCTTTACAAGGCTGGTAAATGAACTTGGAATGGTCTCTGGTTTTGACTAGAGATACCGGTTAGATTCAAACTCTATACATGATAGATTTTATGCTCATGGTTCTTTGCATGTGTTAACTGTTATTTGTACCAGTATGTTAAACTCTGATAGTAAACTCTGTTAGTAATAAAGTGTCAGTCATACTCTGTCGGTTAAAGTCTGATGTTAAACTCTGATTGTGATTTTTGTCTGAAACACATGGACCGATGAAGAAATTTGTATGAAGCATGATTTTCAGTAAGTAATCATGAATCCTTCTAAGTAATATAAATTCTGATTTCAAAATGTGCAGAAAGTTTACACAGCATGATATTGTCTCTATATTTATAGCATCTCTTAGTTTATTGATTCTATACACTGAGTCTGTATTAGCTGTTTGCACTTTCTCTCATAAATTAATTGTATTCCCTGATGAAAAGTCTAAACTCTGATAATTAGTTGCAAATATTTCACCCTCAAATCAAAAGATGCCAAAAAGAGCACAAATTCCTTTGAGATCATGTTGTGGCTAGGACGATCCAGGAACTTATTGTATGAAATAAGGGCTAAAATCTTTGATTTTTGGTGACTAGTGCCAACCACTGATTACTGGAAAAATTATAATATATATATATATATATATATAATATCCAAATGAAAGGATATAAGAAGACAGAGTTTGGATAAATATCAGATTTTACTTTATACATGAGAGTTTGAGCAATCAGTTTTTACTGATTTATTTTGTGGATTTTATGCACTTTGAGATGATCTAAATATTTATATTCAGTAAACTCTACTATTCACACACAAAAAAAATACTCACACCTGTACAGTTTGTGAAAAGAGTTTATTTATAAAGAAGGCAGATTGGTAAACACTGATGAACTGTGTACTCTACGCCGAGGTAATTTAATTTTAATCTCTGATGATTAAAATAAATTTTGTTTGTTTCAGACATATTATGATTTTGAGAAAAGACATTTGTTTTGAAAATTCAAAAAGAGTATGATTGGACAGTTGTTCAAGAGTGTATTAAACAGAAGAGAGAGGTTGCGTGTCTAGGAAAGTGTAAAAGGCGGTAATTATTGCTATTTTTACTGCGCATGTGCATTGGAAACTGTCAATTACTGTTGTCAGTCATTGCATGTGTGCCACGTGTCCCACTCACACAATTAACGGAGTAAGACAGTTGTGTATTAATGATTAAAAACTGTTCAGTTTTTAATTTTGAATTTCATATTTAAACAATACACACACATACGTCTAAACCTTTCACATCTTACTCTAATTCACTTCTATTGTCACACACACATATTCACAAACACTTTTCTGCTTTCAAACTCTTTCGTGCTTTTGCATCTGTTTCTTTGTTATTCTTTCAAATCTTGCTAATGGCAACTACATCGTTTGTTTCTGCTGGGTTAGAGTTTGTTCCTAACAACTATTCTGCTCCTTTGAGTAATGAGAATGCACCGACGGCGTTTCATTTGTTACAAAGTTTTCTTGCTCAATCTCCTATTGGGCGTGCTCTTGTCGAACCAGGAAAGCTGTCTGCAGTTCAAATTAAAAGCTTCTGGGAAACTGGTCTTTATGATAATGGTGGAGATTCTGGTACTCCATCAATTGTTTTTGAGTTTGAAGAAGCCGAGTATGTTATTACTCCTGGTACAGTTCGTGCAGCTATGGGATTTCCTGACTTCAATGCTTACACTATTGATGTTGGTGAGGCTGAATTATTGAGGATGATGAGGGAAATTGGTTATGGTGGATCTTTAGCAAAGATTGGTCAACTGAAGCGACCGTTCTTGAGGAAAAAGTGGAGCTTTTTCTTCGACTGCATCACTAGAACGTTCGGTAAGAAGTGCACAAACTGGGATGCCATACCTACTGAAAGTCTTCAAATTGGGTATTCTCTGATCTATGGTACTTCTTTTGATTATGGTAGATTAGTTCTTAGCAATTTGGGTGATAAGATGACAGAAAATAGGGGAGTTGTTTACTTTTCAAGATTTTGTCAACTTTTATTTACTGCTTGTGTTGCTGGGGTGGAAATTTCTGATGAAAATGTGAGTCCTTGTTTTAAATTGCACAAACGTATATTCTCTGATCTTATTAATAAGGACGTTAAGAAAGGGGTTGTTGGAGAATTGTTGCTACCTGCTTCTGTGCAACAGTTTGTAAATGATCAACTTAGTCCACAAACACAACCACAACCACAATTACAACCAGAACCTCAAACTCTAAATACTGAACCTCTACCCTCTACTTCTCAACAACCACAATCTGGTGGTAGAATTAAGAAAAGAGCATTTAAGAGGAAAGTTAGAGCACATAGACCAAAGTCTGATGATGAAGATGATGCTGATCATGAGGTTCTTCATCACAAAAAGAGGAAGTTGGTAGCCAATTATCTTTTTGATAATTTCGATGACGTTGTTCCTGAAGCTGTCCAGCATGAAGCTTCTGCAGTTGTTGTTGAGGAGTCTACTACCAATGCTGATATTGAGGACAAGGTTTTGCTAAACACTGAAGCTCCTGAAGTTATTGTTCAGGAGGCTACTGAAGATGATGCAGCAGCTACTGAGCCTGAGATGGCACAAGCTGATAAAGAGGCTGAAGTTTTTGAGCAAGATAATTTATTTGATGATTTTGAAATTGAAGCACATCCTAGTATCAGTGTTTGTGATACTGAGGATGTGGCAGCTGATCAACCCACCCAAATTCTAGATGAGTCTCTTGCAACTCATACAGAGATTCTCTCTGTCAATAATACAAATCCTGAACAGGGTGAGGAGGTTGATCAGGTATTTGAAGCTGCTGTCAATAACTTGGATGAAGCTACAGCAGAGAAATTGCATGACATTGTTGCAGAGTCTATTCCTGTCGAAACAGAGGTTCTTGTAAACTCTGACATTCCTGAAATTGCAAAGATAAATGCAAACAATGTAGATGAAGAATTTGTTGAAGTTGTTGCAGAAAATGTTGAAGAAGCTGCACAGTTAAATACTGAAGCTACTGCAGAAGCTGCAAACTCTGAACATTCTCTTCATGCCAACTCTAACATTAATCTTGAATTTTCAAACTCTGATGAATCCATACCTTTTCTAAGGGATCCTACAGCTGAGCATATCAAGGAAAATGTCAATGCCACTGAAGCACATTATAGAGATATGTACTATGCCAACTGGTCAGGGGCAGATTGTATTTTCTCCAAGCAAAGGACTGCTGATTTTATCGCTCAATCTGCCAAGGAGATCACAAATTCTGAGCTTTTATCACATTTTAAGGCTACCATTGTTCAAGTCAAATCATTGCACAATCGCTTTGATGAGACTCACAAGGTAGTTCTTGGATTAAGTAATGATATAGCTCTTAAAGAATTAGCTTTGAAGAAAGACAGAGCTCAGTTTTCATCTTTGATCAAGGATCAAGAAACCATCAAGCAGAGGCTAACAAATGTTGAGAGAAATCAGGCTGAACTATCTACAAACTGTAAGGAGACATCAGGCAGAGGCTAACTGGAGTTGCTGACATCAGTGCTTATTCCTGATGATGTCAAAAAGGGGGAGATAGTTTCTAAAGACAAATGCAAAAGGACTCCAACCTTAAGACTGAGGGATGATGCAAATGATGGTGGAAGCAGAGGAGCAGAGCAAAGGTCAAAATCTTCTCAAGAGCAAGGGAGACTTAGGTCAAACTCTGCTAGACAGACAAACTCTGATATGATAAACTCTGGTGCTACTGGTTCCGGTACTCATGCTCAATCTTCTTCCAGACTTAAGAGTCTAGTGATTTCAGCTAATCCAATAACTGATGAAGAGATTGCAGCCAAGCTGTTTTTAGATGAGCATGATGGTGAAGTGACAGTTGAGGATTTGGAAGCAGAAATGAAGATTCTATCTGAAGAACATAGAAAGAAAGTTGCTTCTGGAAATTACAAGAAGAAAGCTGTAAAAGTTCCAAGAAAGAAAGAACTAGGTATCTCTATCAAGGAAAACTCTCAACAGAGCATGCAATATTCAAGAAGGCCAACAGATATTATTTCTGGTAAGGGCAAAGGGAAGCTGATAGAAGATATAGTAACAAAGAAAAATTATTCAACCTCTGACATAGCTCAAGTTGAATCTGTTCTAAATCAATAATCAACCACTAACAAAGCTCAAGTTGATGATTCTTCTAAAGTTGTGACAACCTCTGACGTTGCTCAAGTTGTGCAAACTCAATCATCTACACAACTCCAAGGATTCAAAAGACCTATACTGCCTGAAACTCTGAAGCCAGAATCTGTGAATTTTCTTCAAACCAGGACAGTACTTGGAAAAGAATCTTCTGATAAGTCTGGTTTAGGTTCACATAGAGAGAAAAGGATAAATAACAGACCTCTAGATCAAACATCACTGGCAGAACCTGGTGTTGGGGTTACTCAAGAAAATCTTGACAAACTAGTGTCTGTTCAGATGATTTACCACAAAGGGTTAAAGAAAGAGTTTCTGTTATACTTTATGTCTGATGGAAGAGTATACAGAATAAGAGAAGCTGATGTTCAAATGAAGCTATGGGAAGAGCTTGAGTATGTTCTATATCTTCTAAAAATTAAAAATAGAAGTACTCACAATGCTGCTCTAGTTCTAAGAGAAAGGATGCTGAAAACCAAAGCTATGCTTGGAGGAGGTGTTTCAAGTGCATATATTCCTAAGTACAGAGATGCTTATGGAAAGATTGTTGAGATGAAGAGAAACAGTGCCAAGTTCAAGACAGCACTGGGAATAAAAGTCTTGGAGTTCAACTTAGAGTCTGACAAATCTTACTATATCCGGTTAGGGAATGAAATGAGGAAGAACAGCATTTATTCTCTAAGAGCTGCTATATACCAGACTGGAGAAAGTGATCCAGAGCTTAAGGAATTAAAAGAAATCATGGAAGAAGAGCTAGAAAAGGCTGAAAGGAGGCTTCTCATCGATTATCTCAGGACAGTGCCTGATATTGAAGAGATTAAGTAAAGTTTGACTGTAAGTTTTTAAAGTTTTCTGTTCTAAGTTAAAGTTAAACTCTGATTATATTTAAACACTGCATTTGTTATATGTTTTGACATCATCAATTATCTATTAACTTGTACATCTTTATTATGCACAAGTTGGGGGAGATTGTTAGATATAATTGCTAATTATTGTTTTATCAGTGTTTAAGAAACAGGTACTCATCAGAGTTTAATTGAAGCCAGTCAGAGTTTAATTGAAGCCAGTCAGAGTTTATTTAAAGTCTGACGGGATGAGAGTTTATTCTAGCTGTCGGTGCTAACATGAAGATTCTAGAAGCAATATATTCTGAAGATGGAAAGAAGCAGAATATATTGAGATAGCTAAATAAACGGGACAAAAGACAGAAGCAATCCTAGATTGATATAAATTGTATAGCTGATTTATAGGATATCAATTAGAGATTGATTTTGTAGCTGTGTACTATATAAACAGAGATAGGTTAACCCTAAAAGGGATGCGAATACTGAATACATTATTCTTGTAACCTAGCAGCTCTCTGTGCTTCTTTAACATCACTGAGAGAAGAGTTATTTATATAATTCAGTCTATTGATCATAAACAGTGTTCTTAATTGTTTTTCTCATACATATATTGATTATATATTGTGTATTCGGCCTAACATGGGCTTTTGTACATGGGCCTATGTGTATGAGCTTAGGGCAAGTCTGAAACCATATTTTATCAAAACAATCGAAGACTAGATATCATTATTCAATAACGTATTCTCCTTTCAATAAAGAAGAATACATATATTGTATCTATAGGTTGTAATTTATTGATCTTTCGTATAAGAACTAAAGAGGTTTGCATCTCTTGCGAAGGTGGGAAGGAACTGCAACAACCTTCATCAAGCTTGAGCGGATTTTGCTATCTCCGAGTTGCATATTGGATTTTGGATATGCATATAGGTTTTGTTTTCTTATCCCTTGCTTTTACTTGTTTTATTTTGTAAGTTTAATCATGTGTGTATTCGATCCCATAATGGATTTTGGTTCAACCATGAACTAATCTCCATTACATGACTCTAATGAACTTTGTTGATTAATATGCTTTGTTGATTGTTTATGGTTATGCCTTGTGTGGTTTGTGTCTATTGCTTAGATGATTCACAACCATCTACGGGGATAAATCAATAGCAACAAGATCAGACTATGAGTTATTGATATAACTAACCAAACTAGCATATGGAATGATTATGGGACCACGAGTGAACCCTTACCATATTTAGCCAATGAGGGGCTTGTAGTAAAATAGGGTTAATGACTTAATTCACCGAGATATTGGGTGTTAGGACTTAATCGGGTGACCATATCACCACTACCTACAATATTATACTACATAATAAGCAAATTAAAAAAAATTTAAAAGTAACCCATGCTTTACACGGCTCTAAGCTAGTTATGTTTAAGTTTGGGTAACATGTTTATTTAATGGAAATTTTTTATTGAGCAATCGAAGATAGTTTGCATTTTTCTCATTTTGTATTCTTCCTAATCCATGATCATGAATTTTGTCTCAGCTATTTCTTTTCAAATTCAGTTCATGTAAAATTGTCACCCTCGCTGGCTTAGAATTAGTGCACATTGATGGTTTCCCTTCAAGTTGCTGAAAATGTATTAGTCTTTTACATGTCTGCTGAAGAAGTTAAAACAAATTCTTAACTATATCTTTCTTGTAAAAGATCTATTGAAACCATTTAAACAAATAAACACCCATACATGTGACTTGACCTTTTCTATGTGTTCGACTATGCTCCTGACTTCTGTCATGGTATCTTCAATGATGAGATATGAGGCTTTCGTGATAACTCTATTCCTCGAACTAGTCCTTCCTCGTTGTTCCCACTACTGGTTTTGTTGCAGCTGTTGGTGGGTTTTTGCAAAATAATACCAGAAGGGAGTTTGGACCCGGCGGCACCTCTGGCGTGAGAATAAGTCAGGGGTTTGGAAGAATAAATTAAAGTATAGAGAGATCTAAATATGGAGGGTGTGTGTATAGAATGAGTGTGTAACCTCTAAACCTTTTTCCCTTGGGTGATATATAGGCCCAAGATTAGGGTTTAGGGGGGTGTACCCCAATCATTAGCGTTGAATGCTAAACAACGAGGACACTTGTGTGATGTAGATGGGTCACACGTGTCTAGGTGAAAATTTTGGTGGTGTGTGCCACGGTTTATATTGATGAGGGTATAATTGTGCTAATCATTAGGTAGTATTACATGTCACGATCAAGTGTGGTCCCCACTCATGAGATGTAGACTTATCTCTCGTGATATATCTTCTTTATTTGCTGTGTCAGGATGAGTCAAGTCTGGAACGTGAGACATGTCTTCGAATATCATCTCGATCTCAAAGGTGAGCCATGACCCGAATATGAGTTCGGTCTCAAAGGTGAGCCATGACCCGAATATGAGTTTGGTCTATGCTATGAGCTATGTCCCGAATATGAGTTCGGTCTCAACTATAAGATATGTCTCGAATATGAGTTGGGTCTCAAAGGTGAGGTATGACTCGAAAATTAGCTATGTCACGAATGAAGAGTAGAGGATGTCTACCAAGTTAAGAACCCATACAAACATTCTTTCATGTATATAACATTAAAATTAATTATTGAAGATGTGAGATATTTCGAGTTTCAGTTGCCTAAAAAGTGTTCCCATTTTACAAATATCAACTTGCACTCAAGTGAACAGAAGTGAACAAAAGAGAATGTATTGAAATCTTCTCTCAGATGCAATTCAAATTAGATTCTAATGTATCTTATAATTAATGATTCATGAACTCACATTGGCTTCTCCTTCTATAAAAGGACATAGGTCCTAAGCGGAGATGAGAATAAGCATTTTACCTTGTGATGACATTTTCCAATTTATATACAAAAAACTAACCAAACTAGCATATGGAATGATTATGGTTTAATTTGTTATGAGGAGCCAGAGTGAACCTATACATTTTAATCCATAAGGAGGACCACAAGTGAACCCTTACCGTATTTAGCCAATGAGGGGCCTGTACTAAAATAGGGTTAATAACTTAATTCACGGAGATATTGGGTGTTAGGACTTAATAGGCTGACCATGACACCACTACCTACAATATTATACTACATTATAAGAAAACTAAAAAAATTTAAAAGAAACCTAGGCTTTACACGGCTCTAAGCTAGTTATCTTTAAGTTTGGGTAACATGTTTATTTAATGGACATTTTTTATGGAGCAATCAAAGATAGTTTGCATTTTTCTCATTTTGTATTCTTCCTAATCCATGATCATGAATTTTGTCTCAACTATTTCTTTTCAAATTAAGTTCATGTAAAATAGTCACCGCTTAGAATTAGTATACATAGATGGTTTCCCTTCAAGTTGCTGAAAATGTATTAGTCTTTTACATGTCTGCTCAAGAAGTTAAAACAAATTCTTAACTATATTTTTCTTGTAAAAGATCTATTGAAACCATTTAAAAATATAAATACCCATACATGTGACTTGACATTTTCTATGTGTTCGACTATGCTCCTGACCTCGGCCATGGTATCTTCAATGATGAGATATGAGGCTTTCCTGATCACTCTATTCCTCGAACTAGTCCTTCGTCGCCGTTCCCACGCCTGGTGTTGTTGCAGCTATTGGTGAGTTTCTGCAAAATAATATCCGAGGGGGATTGGACCCGGCGGCGCCTCTGACGTGAGAATAAGTGTCCGCTTTGGAAGAATAAGTTAGGGTATACTGAGATCGAAATATGGACAGTGTGTGTAGAATGAGTGTGTAACCTCTAAACCTTTTTCCATAGGGCTATATATAGGCCCAAGATTAGGATTTAGGGGTGTATCACAATCATTAGTGTTGAATCCTAGACAAGACACTTATGTGATGTAGATGGCTCACAGTGTCTAGGTGAAAATTTGTGATGCCGTGTGCCAAGGTGTGTATTGATGAGGGTATAATTGTGCTAATCATAGTATTACGTGTCACCATCAGGTACCCACTCAAGACCTGTGTAAATCACACAATGAGGTGTAGTCTTATCTTTCATTTGACTGGTTTGGCAACATTAGGGATTTTGTGCTGATGCAGTATTTGTCTCTTTTTTGACAAGATTGGTCGATCCTTCTCCAACCATATTTCTTCCCTGCTATTATCAATTTTTATAATTAACACATAATTTTACTATAATAGCATCATCAATTTATAAACTAAATAACTTAATAATTTATACATGTATAGGAAGATGTTTTACATTATATTATTATTAGAAAGTAGTATTATTTATATAAGTACAGAAAAATTAGTGCAACATTCATAATAAATTATGGGAGAAGTCCTTAAGTCCATTAAATAAATAAATATATATATATAATACATATATTTATTTCATTTTTTATTGAATATAGTTACAATTTTAAATTACTAAATCAAAAAATGAAATTACATCACTTTTTTCTTTAAAAAAGACCATTGAAAATAAACAATCATATTTAATATTCATAGTACATATTTAAAATTCATCATAACAAACCAAATATTTTCCTTTTAGATCGAATAAATTCTAATATTTAAAAAATGGGAATTTTTTTTGTTGAATCACAACACAACCTTATCTTTTGTTGGTTACATTGTAAAGGCGTGCTATATATTTCATATATTTTCAAAAATATGCAAACAATCAAAATCATAATCACAAAACACGTGTGTAACTAAACAAATTTAAATAAATACACTATTAAAATAAAATCAAGTAGAAATAGTATAGAAGAACAAATATAATACATAAAAACTTATTAATAAAAGTTAAATACTTGGGTCACATTATTTTCATTAATTTAATGTTAAATTGTACTTGGAAAAAGTTAATTGTAGATTAACAAAATATTGTCATGAAACCAATTCTCCATATTATATTTATGTAATATATAGATGCATGAACTTATACATATATTCTATATGAATCTGTCAAATTCAAATATACATAAAAATATCAAATGCAAATATACATAAAAATATCAAAAAAATGTTGGATTATACCTTAAGAGTGAACTTGGTAAACAGATTGAAGCCCTGGCACAATGAGCTAGGAAAGTTGAAATCAATCTCGAGACTACAAAAACTGTAAAGATAAAATAAGTATAGAATTGTATTAAAATTTATAGGACTCATATAGTATACGAAAAATATATGTTTCTAGAATGTTCATATATAATTGAATATTGTAAAGATTCTTGTTGATGGTACCTTTCTTGAATTCTTTTCCCAAAAAATTTATCTCATTTCTAGTTACAAAAGGTATAATAGAAGTTGTGAAACGAATCATAAAATTCATTTTGTTTTTATACCACATTTCTTTTTAAAGGAAAGAAAAAAAATATTCTGGAGTTTATTTATAGTCTATAAATATGATATCCATGGTGGTACAAAATTGTATTACGGGCTGATGTGGAGGTGTACACCTAAAATTGTTGAACTAAAAGTTTGATTTGAGAATTTTAGCATCTCCACCACTTTAATCATTCATATAAAAATTCTTTTAATATATTTATTCTTATAAAAAAATCTACTTTTCATTCTTTAATTTCTTTCATATACAAATTGAATTTGAAATTTGAAATTTTCATTTTTTCGTTTTTTTAACCTAAATGCTCTTTTTGTACAAATTTTTGTAATGTTATGAATATTGTTGTTGTGCAATATAAATTAAGGTGAAAAAATTATGAGTTTCAAGTTTTAAATGGTTGTTGAATGTGTCTACTTTCACAAGATACCTACCTATCCGGATGAATATCAACAATAAAGCCAAAAATATTGTTCTTAATGTTGATATAGACATTGAGAGATATATCAGTTGCATAGAAAGTGTTCCCCGTTTAGAAATAGCAATGTGTACTCAAGCCCTGGGAAGCGAACTTCTATCCTTTTTTTGTTTTGAGGAAGAACAAAAGAGAATGGACTAAAATATTTTTTGAGATGCATTTCGAATTAGATTCTATTGTATCTTATAACTAATGAGTAATGACTTCCCATTGGCTTCTCCTTTTATAAAAAGGACACATTATATGATCAGAGAGACCACAATTAGCATTTTGTAATACTATTTGTTTACCTTTCAATGACCTTTTTCAAATTCTGTACATGAAACTAACCATTTAGTATAGTTGATGATTTCCATTTTAAAATTTTCACATATTTATAAAAAGAACAAAATCACTAGGATATCTTCGAAAAATGATTATTTGAGGGTTATTGGTTGGTTTAATGCATCCTCATACCATTTTTCACTGTTGATGTATGTGGTAACAAACTACAGTTGTAATTGATTGTCCAATATGATAGTCTGAACTTTCAAGTTAGTCTTTCAAGTACTAACTGCTTCATCTATCATCGATATATTAATTTCTTGAAAAGGGTGTATACCAACCAACATTATTGAGAGACTTCATAAATTTTATAAGAAATAACACCTATTAAATTATTAGGATTATTAACAAATTGAGAGACTTCATAAGTTCTATAAGAAATAACACCTCTTCAATTATTAGAGTTATTATCGAATTGACATTTAAAGTATTCGTGTTTGTGCACATGAACCCTTAAAAAAAAATGTACAATTTGACCGTTAAGGTTGGGTTTTTGTACAATTTGACTATGTTAGTTAATTTTATGCGAGGATAATATTCTTGGTGGATTTTACAAATTGCTAGACTTTTACGGCTATTTTCGGCTAGAATCTTCAAAATCACTTAATTAGATTAGGAATTCAACTTACAACTTTCTTTCCTGTTACTCCTCCTTCTAGTTATTTAATCATGACTCACCATTAGCTTATTTTCCTGCTTAAAAAATGGAGCAAGTTTATTTTTGGAAGAAAATGACCAAGATGGTCAAACTGTAAAAGGCAAATATTAAAATCAAAATTCTATATTTTTGTTATTTATTGGATAATATAAGGGTCAATACTTCAATAAGCAAAATAATTATTTAGCACCATTATAACTTAAAAGAAGCCTTCACCATTTACTAAAATCTATTGACCACATAATGAATGCAATGAGATTAGTACATTCTAATCAAAAGATCTCATGTTCTTAGCAAATAAATGAAACATTCAACATATTCCAATAGACCAAAGGTAGAAAAAGTGTAATAGACAATTCATCATTTACATTCACTACAAGATTTTCGGATAAATTCGACCGATTTTGAATCGGTCATAAATAAGGGCGTCGAAATTATAAAAATCGGTCGAATTTAAATAAATTCGACCGCGTAAATACGACCGTCTAAATTTGACCGATTAAATTCGACCGATTAAATTCGACCACAATCGGTCGTATCGTAATTGCTGGATTTTTTGACTTCAGAATTCAAATTTTTGATAAAAATTTAAAAATCCCGCCTAAAACACTAAATTTGACCATTTGCGGTCATATATTAAATTCGACCATATATGGTCATATATTAAATTCGACCAGTTGCGGTCATATATTAAATTCGACCATATGTAGTGAAAAATTAAATTCGACTACTATGGGTTGATTTCTAAATTTAGCTATTTTCGGTGAAAATTTAAATTCGACCAAAAATTGTAGAAATTTAATTTCAACCAAGATCTGTTGAATTCTAAATTCGACCATATTAAGTTGAATGCTTTATTTGGCCTCTTTTAGTCGAGTTTAATCAAAATTGGACACAGTAATGGTCTCGATCAATTTTGGTCAAATTTAACAACCCAAAAATCACCTCTACAGCAGTAATTGTCCCTGTATTTTTTTGCACCCACTTTCAACAAAATCTTTGATAACCAAAACTGATTTATCACCTGTATACACCAAACATGCATTAACAAATACAAAAAATACAAGCCAGTAACCAGAAAATAAATCCATGCTTAAGTTTGAAAACTAGCATTAGTTACTCGCGCTTAATTCACTAAATTACCAACTTATGTCTTGACATTCACTAAATTAGGTAATTTTATTTACAAGTGGCCCCTTTTATTTGATTTGAAGGAAAATCTTTTCATAGTTCTTTTATTTTTTTTATCTTTTACAATTTGTTGTTTTCTGTTTTAATATGTTTGAATTTAGCATGTTTTATGTACGTTCATTTTTGAATAAAAAATGTATATTTATTTATGTATTTTTTTTCTAATGTCACTGTTTTTAGTTAAGAATCGGTATAAATTTTATTTCAAGATACGACTACCTTCTAAAAATTATCAAAAATGTATTTTAGTCCCGCTATTTTATGATCCTGATTATGTTACATTTATCGTCACCAAAAAAAATATAAAGCAATTACTTAATTTAATTTAAATAAATTTGATTATACATTTTTTATAAAAAAATATTAAATCATAAACAAAAATTAGCTAACACTCCACTAACTTATAAGCAATTACTTAATTTAATTTAAATAAACTTAGAGTGAATTGATGTTTAAATAGCGCCCCTTCCCAGAGCCATCGCGCTTCTTTAGAAACAGCGCCAGAAAGTTTAAACATACAAAATATTCAAGTCATCTAGAGTGATTGCATTATTAACTAATGTGTCTGCAAACTTAGAATGGTAGGCTTGAAGTACATGATCATTACTTTTGCACAATAGTTGTAAACTAGTCCTTCTAGATTAACTACATTACTTGTGAATAATACTCTGACATGCTGCTATTTTATATCAGCATGCTTTCAACATTAAATAGTTGTATGTTGAAGATTTTTTTGACACTACAAAGTGTTAGAGTTAACAATAAGAGATCTTTTGTGTTGCAACTCCAGTAGGCGTGTGAAAATTCTTTAACAGTGGAAAAAATTAACCACGAGGTAAGTTTATATTTCACATTTAGCATAAACAGAGATGTGAAAGCATAAAGCATACAAAACCTGTAGCTAGTACATCATCAAGATTCCACATCTATTCATAACTACAACTATTTACCTTAAAATTTTAAAACGCACATAAAAAAAATAATACAAACCTGTAGTTCTTTCACAGCCGGTTCAGTGGGGTCGTATACCAAAGTTAGAAATTCTTCATCGGGGATAGGCAAGTCTCCTTTTGCCTCTCTTTCTTCATCTATTTCCTATCACATGAAAAAACACCAAGTTAAAAATTCAATTATTAACTTACCAAAGGCTGCCCAATTGTCAAAAATTCACAGTACCAAGAGAAAAGTTAAAAAAGCAACAATTCAAAGTCTTCTTAGTAAAAAGAATACCTCCCGTCTCTGATCATATGGTTTGGCCCCACTGCGAGCAGTGAATTCCACCATTCTTCGGGCTTTCTGACCATTGATCGACAAAGTTTCAAATTGTGGTGTTCCCCAATACTCACATATAGAATTCCATGCACGCTGGGATAAGTAGTGAGGCCTAAGTTCCTTAATGTCGATTTCTGATTCAACATATCCAGCATCCAAACAAATATTCACCATTTTCACAAGTCGGGCCCTCTCAGTACCAAGATACTGCTTAAAATTTCTTTTTAGATGCGCTCTCACAACACTATCTCCATCTTCTGGTTCATAATTCCCGGGATAAGCATAATACTCCTGCCAAACAAATTATTTTATATGTAAATTAAGCAATTTCATTTATGTCTTCGCTACAAGACCAAATTGCAAAATTAGCAAGGTACTATATTAGACTAAAAGAAAAAAACCCAAGTATATACTTACTTTAAAAGTGTTGATACAACTGTTATAAAACGCTTCACGTTTAGCTCCCTTTGTATAGACTATATATTCATCCCATTTTGTACGAACAATGTAAGACAGAGTTTTCTTGGGTTTAGGCGCCTTAAAACTGTAACAACACAATGAAAGACAAAAGACAATTAAAATACGTGAACAAAGTTAGAATCAACTTAAATTAGGGTAAACATAATAAGAGACATAAAAATACGTGAACCGTCTCTTATTTTGTTGCGCTCGCTAGGGTAAACATAATAAGACATAAACAAGACTGTATATTAAACTTGGTTTTTTGACATACCCTTTTTGGTTCTTAAGAAAATAAACAGTTGGCCTTGCATTCACGGGTGGTTTCCTCGGGTAGTCCCCTTCACAACAGTTGCGCCTTTTCCTTTCAAATATAATTTTTTGGCTGCTTTCTCCCACCTCATAGGTACCTTCAATATGACTTTCTTCATCACCCACTCCACTGGTCCTAACAGTCTTGCTTTTGTTACCCTTATTTCCTTTACCCTTCTTTGAATGTGGACCAGCCCATGTCACCTACAAAACAGTTGGAATACAGCTCTTTAAGGCATTTTAGTATGAACCTAAGAAATAAATCCTAGCTTTTTAACTACTGGGTCTCAGAAACTTGTTCACATACTCTAGCAGTGAAATACAGTGTTATTGTTAAATGCAATAAAATCTTGTCATTGAGCTGGAAAATACCAATTTAAAAAGCATAAGCAAATAATATTTATATATTTGATATTTCTACTATGTCAAAAATTCAGTATAAATTCTTAAACTTAGAACTAATCTTAGTTCTCAGTTTAAGGTCGAACATATAACAAAACCTACTCCCACAGAAACCCAGAGATTAATTCAACATTTATAATTTCCCCAGGAACCCTAACTGCTGATCCTTTGAATTCCCCCACATGTATAATTTCCCTGTATATGTCCATTACCAAGAAGAGATTTCTTAAACTAGTTTCAGAGTATTACAAAGATTATTACACACAGCAGATACGACCCATATTATGCTCACCACATGAACACTAACAACTTAACAAGTATAAATTTATGTATGCAGATGTAGATGTATAGACTCTTGGCAATAGAAGAAATGGGAGAAAAAGGGAAAAGAGAAATGTATGCTGCACATAGTTTCTTCGGACTCCTGAACAAGTATTATTGCCAAACAGTTGCAGTCACTATTGTCCAGCGTGTATATTATTTGATCGTTGCACAGTTTGCAATCGTTCAGATACACGGTACACTAATTCTCATGAATCGATTTTGAGGATCCGTAAATCAGATACAAGTGTCGATACAATAATCAGATCGACAGATATCTATATATTAAACATTACTTACATAAAATAATAGCAAAAGTGGTCATCAAAAAAATAAAAAACACAAGTGAGTTACTAAGGTTTACCGACAAACGAAACCAAAAAAAAAAGAGTTGAAATCCAGTCATTAGCATTGACAATTACACCGGAATTTGGTGAAGTGAGCTCATTAGCATTTATGCAATCAAATTTGTAACCATTGCACTTGCACGCTTTATAAGACTCCACTTTAAACATCGGACCTCTTATTAGGTCTATAAACCTTTTCGTGAGATCTTCATCATCTTGTACCTAAAAAAATGTAAAAAACATAATATGAAAATATGTGAATAAAATAATATATACAAAGTGTGTGCAAATGTGTGTATGTATAAAATTAAACACATACCCTTCTTGCAAACCAATCTCTAAATTGTTCCTTTTGAAATTGTTCCTTGTCGCCATCATTGAAATGTGGGAAGCGTTGTTGTACCAATTTTTGAAATCCACTACATAATAAAGTCGAACAAAAAAAGTTTAAATTATGAACTAAATTAACTCATTTTCTTTGAAGTAATATGACTTAAAAAAAATCTTACCGTAAGTACTTTCCAACTTCCGGCGAATTAATAAGTACATAGTATGTTACGAGTCCATGTTCATCATTAGTCAACATTCTATCTTTACTCCGTCGACTAGGATGTGTCGGATATGTGTACACTTCTAACAAATCGACATCATGAAACATTCGAGGTGCCTCGTTTCGACGTAATTTATTACGCATTCCAGTTTTGGAATCGAAAAACAACGAGCAAAAGTGAACACATTCCTCCTCAATGTAGCGTTGTGCCATTGAACCTTCCGCCCGAGCTTTGTTTCCAACTTTCAATTTCAAATTATGCAAGTATCTTTCAACAAAGTACATCCAACGCCAATTAGCCGGGCCACCCAACTTACACTCGGTAGCTAAATGTAGTTGCAAATGCTCCATTGGATCAAAAAAACCAGGAATGAAGACAGTTTCAAGCTTGGACATGATCTTCACTATATCTTTCTCCATTTTTTCCAAATCTGTGTATTTAAGATTTGACGCGCATAAATCTTGAAAGAAGTTGCACAACTCAATAATAGGATCAGCTACATGCTTCGGAAGTAAGTCACGACAAACGATAGGCAATAATTTTTGCATAAAAACGTGACAGTCATGTGATTTCATCCCGCGAATGCAATTTTTCTTCCAATTCACACACCTTGAGATATTTGAGGCAAACCCATCTGGAAGTTTCAGTTCAGCAATCCAGTTGAACAACTTATGAATTTGTTCCCTTAAGAGCACATATGGTGCATGTGGTTCCGTGTTGTCACTTTGAATCCACAACTCGCGGTGTACACGTAAATCGTGACAATATTTTCTTGCTTTTGTGTTATCTTTTGACTTTTTCGAATCATCAAGAATTGTGTAGAATATGTTGTCAAATACATTTTTTTCAGTGTGCATAATGTCAATATTGTGACGAAGACTGAGTGTCTCCCAGTATGGAAGCTCGAAAAATGGAGAACTATGAGTCCAGTTATGTGTCACACCATAATCTTTCGGCTTTCTCTTAGATGACTTTCCCGGAGGGGGAAACTGTATCTGCTCACACATGGTCTTTGCAAGCAACCCTGAATGTCGAGCACACACTGATCGTGTCTCAATACTTCCAAACTTTGTACTCCTTCTTAGGGGATCATCTGGTTCCAGAAAATACCGAGCGGTGCCATAAAAAGTAGGTTTACCACCATGTTTCAGTTGTTTAGCTTTTACCTCTCCCATGCAAACTGGACATTACAACTTACCCTTGGTAGACCACCCACTAAGCATAGCAAGTGCAGGAAAGTCACTAACTGTCCACATAAGGGCTGCCTTCATCATGAAATTGGTACGTGAGAACCTGTCATATGTTTCCACCCCAGTACACCACAACATTTTCAATTCATCAATTAACGGCCTGAGATAAACATGTAATTCTTTTGTCGGATCTGTCGGCCCGGGAATAAGAAGAGGCATGAACATGTATGGAGCCTTAGTACACATAGATGGGGGAAGGTTGTACACAAAAACCACCACAGGCCATACAGTATACTCCTTAGCGTGTGCATCACGAAAAGGGTCAAATCCATCAGTAGAGAGTCCGAGTCTAACATTCCGAATCTCTTTTGAAAATCGTGGAAATCTACGATCAAACTGTTTCCATTCATCTCCATCTGCTGGGTGACTTAATTGACCTTCAACTACAACTCTATCATGGTGCCATCTCATACATTTTGCAGTCTTCTCGGCCATGAATAAACGTTGTAATCTCATGGTAATAGGAAAGTAACGCAATATCTTTCGCGGGATCTTCTGTTTTTTAGGATCTTTTTGCACTTTGTATCTGTCTTTTTGGCATATATCACATTTTGTCTTATTGCTATTTTCCTTGTAAAATAGCATGCAATCATTCTCACAAGCATCAATCTTTTCATACTCCATATTCAACCCTTTAATCATCTTTCGCACAGTATAGTATTTCTGAGGCAATTTATGATCATCAGGCAATACTAATCCAATGAGATAAAACAACTCATCAAAGCTATTGTTACTGCAGTTATGCTTGTTTTTCCATTCAAGAAACTCCATTACGAACTCTAATGTTGTAAAATTGGGATTGTTTGGATAAATTGGTTCAGAAGCAGTATTCACCATCTCATAAAATGTTTTTGCTGTTGGATTTGGTTCTTCCTCGAAATCCTCACAATCCTCAAAATCATCATCATATGCATCATGCATATCATCATCATCTCTGTAATTAGTGTTAACAGAACTCGTTCCAACTTCATCATGTGCCTCATCTTCCTCCCCGTGACAATCCCATCTAGTATACCATTGCATGATACCATGTCGATACAAATCAAGTTTCACACTACTAGGATTCTTGTAGGTACCATTTCCACAATTTTTACATGGACATCTCATAAGGTCGTTGTCTTCTTCTCGTAGATGATCTATAGCAAATTGGATGAAATTATCTACACCAATTTTGTATTCTTCCGTTAAATATTTTGCCTCATTATACCGACTACGACCAATCCAACTACGATCGGATGCCATCTACAAATATACACACATATAAGGCAAATGCAATTATATAACAATAAAGAAAAATTGCCTATATAAATTTTAACAACTAATAATATCTCAATTTTTATCAACATATTTAACTCATTATCATACAAATGTGGCCAATACCAAAATATAAAAAACAATAATTATATTATTATACCAACAAATTTAAGCTACTCAAATTCATTCATACATGAACACATAAAATTATCATAATTACACTAATCAAAACAAAGATAATCATATTTACATTATTAAGAACTTGAAATTTCACTTACTTGATGATTTAGGATGATCACATGAAGTAAAAATGATGAAACAAAAGACAAAAATGGTGGAAGAGGCAGTAGCCAAACAAAAGAAAAGATGTCGAAACAGACACCAAAAACGGCTACTGGGAAGAAAGGGGCAGTAGGGTTTCCGACAAAGACACGGGTAAATTCGACCGAATTTGGTTGATTTTAGAGCACGGCTAAATATGACCATATTTAGTCGAATTTAATATTCAACCACATTTGGTTGATTTAGAGCACGGCTAAATATGACCATATTTAGTCGAATTTAATATTCAACCACATTTGGTTGATTTAGAGCACTTCTAAATATGACCAAGTTTAGTCGAATTAAATTTTCAACCTCATTGAGTCGAATTTAAATTCAACCTTATTCGGTCAAATTTAGAGCAGGACTTTTGATGGAATTTAGTCGAATTTAATGTTAAATTCGACTAAAAAACCCCAGTCGGTCGAATTTATGTAAAAGATTATAAAAAATTACTATAATTTCTATGAAATAAATATTGAAATTTAATAAATTTTTTCATATGCTCTTTAATTACTAAAATATCGACATCCGTACGGTTGGATCACTTAAATTAATTTTTTATAAATTTAAAACTCTAACCCTAACCATACCCTAAACCCTAAATCATATATTTTCAACTCACTATCTCGTTGTTGTAACAAATTATGAAGATTTTTTTATTAACTCAATATTATTTTCTCCAAAAATTATATTGAATATGATATGTCTTCTCGGTACTCTCATAATTTTTTTGTATGTTTTAAAAATAATTACATACTTATTTAATTTTGTTGAAAGTATGTAATAAATAAAAATTCAACTATCTTCTGTTGTATTAATATTTTTTCTATACAAACTAAATTTGTCCATATGGTGAATGATATCCTTGTATTTATTGATATTTTTTCATGATATGCAAACACATTTAAATATTTAATAACAGTTTTTCAAAAAATTTAAAAATAAGAATAAGACTAAATTCGGTCATATTATACAAATTCAACTGAATTCGGTTGATTATGATTTGGCGGCAAACTTCCCACATTTCACTAAATTTAAAAATATCGGCGGCAGAAATTCCCACCAAAATGAAATACATAAATTCGACCGATTTCGGTCGAACTGAGATTTCCAAATCAATTTTCTTGGGCGGGGTAGTTCCCTCCTTTTATTGGCTGGTTCCAAATTCGACCAAACAAAAAACCGGTCGAATTTAGTATTAAATTCGACCGGTCAAATTCGACTGCTCCTAAGTACGACAGAAATCGGTCGAATTTAGCCGCCATCCATAAATTCGACCGATTTCTGTCGTACTTAGAAGCAGTCGAATTTAATTGGTTGAAATTAGCCTTAGTTTCTTGTAGTGATTAGTGGGTGAAACAACCCATGTTAAAAATGTTTTTAACAATGAAATTTTATTTACGATGCATGTTAAAGAATTTTTCGGACATCACTTGTGAAAATAACCATTGTATAAGTCCATTTTAAAAAATAAAAAAACTAATATTACCTCCCCTTTATTACATAAATATTTTCGCATTCCCCCTTTTTCACTCATCCTCTTTCCCGCTAACTCTCTGTCGAGTCTCACCATCTCCGTCCCACTCTCTCTCGTTGAGCATTTGATCATCATTGTGAAAACTTAATGTTGTGAACTCCAATTGTAAAACACACAAACAATCATCTTGTGCAAATTAAAACCCTACCTTGAAAAGAAAAAGTCCTAAACTCTAAATCCATCAACTCAATTTTTAATTAGGCAAAACCCTAGTTTCTCTTCTTTTACAATTAGCATGATTCACATTAAGCAGTAGGAATCCCAACTCAAAACAAGTTATTCTCTACAATATTTTGGTTATTTTGCAATTAGTGATTGAGTTTTAATTTCTTATTTTTATAATTTCACTTCTTTCCACACATCAAGTAGGAATCCGAACTCAAAACAAGTTATTTTCTACAATATTTTGGTTCTTTTGCAATTAGTGATTGAGTTTTAATTTTTTTTTTATATAATTTCGCTTCTTTCCCCACATCATGTGGAGCGTCTTTGATGTTTGGGTTTTTAATTTTTCGTTAGTAGTTTTTTTTAATTATGAACTTGTAGTTATACAAAGATTTACACACATATTATATATTATACGGGAGATCTCTATGGGGATCCTGTTATAGAAGTAACCTAGTAACTAAAGCAAGAACATTGATTTTAAAGAAAATGAATGGTGTAGAATGCAAGATGAAACAACAGGGTTGAAAATACAAGCAAGGGCAAAGTAGGAATAGTGTCATAAAATTTGTTTTAAAAAACCCACGTCCTCAACAACCCAAAAATATAGGACCTTCAATGTAAAGTTCATTATGTTCTGCATTATTAATAAGTTTTGACATGCTCGTGTTGAGAAAGACATTAACCGGTTGGAACTACTCCATTAAGGTTTGTAACGCAACTGATATGTATTTGTCGGTGTCTGTAGTTCTATATTTTTGTTGTGGTATTTAATTCATGGTATTTTGTATAACAGTTGTTCAAGTTGTGATATTTTCTTCAAGTGTGTTTTTCTGTAAAAGGATTGAACATGTTTTCGTATTGTGTGCAAATTCAGTGTGCAGTCTATATGTTGGTCGTGTTTTGTACTGTTGGGTATAACATATGTTCTGTATTTTTTGGCGGCATTGATAGTTTTGTATTTTCTGCGTTAAATTTATTTGTTGGTGTTGTCGAATAATTGATTAAGTTCTGACAAGGTTTAAAAGAGTAGTTCATGTCTAAGTTTGATCGTTTTTTGTGGGCTTTTTTTCAGTACTACAGTTTTGTTATGTTGTTTCAATGTGATCTGCATTAGTATTGATTCTAGACTTGCTGATATTGGGAATGTGTTCTTTCTGACTGTGGTACTGTACTGAATAACATGTAGTGGGCGTGGTGGTCGTTTGAAATTGCGAAAATTAGAACACAAAGTGCTGGTTGTAAATTTGGATTCTAGCTCGAGCATTCCTCTTAATAGGGTTGAGACAAACAGAACAAAGGATGTCTATGCAGGTGGAACAAATATGGATAATGCAATTACGATTAGGGCCACTAATTCTACACCTACACAAATAGGTATTTACCATTTTAAAGAACATGTAATTTTTTTAAAGGATTGATAATGTTTGTGTACTGTAAGTTTAGTGTGTTCTGTACTAGGTCTCTAATCTATAAATTCAAAATGTCCTCGATCATTTTTAAGTTTTGACATGCTGATATTGGGAAACACATTGAGAGATTATAACTGTTTCATTAATGATGTATTTACATTATGAAATTGTAGTTTATGTTTTGACAAATAAGTGAATTGTTTTTTTATGGGTGTTCTGTACTGTTAGCTATAACATGTGAGGTTTATTTATGGACGACAGTCAGTGTTCTGTATTTTTTGGGGTTAATTCTTTGTATTGTCTAAAATTTTATTAAGTTGTGACAAGTTTTACAAGAGTATTTCATGACTAAGTTCAATCTCTTGGATTTTTTGCTAGTAATTTAGTTTGTTATGTACTACACTTTTGTTCGGTTGTTTTAATGCGTTGTGCATTAGTATGGATTGGACATGCTGGTATTGGGAATATGTTCTTTCTGACTGGTGTACTATATTGAATAACAGATAGTGAGCGTGATGGTCGTTTGAAGTTGCAAAAATTAGAACAAAAAGTGCCAGTTGTCGTGGATTTGGATTCTAACTCGGGTATTGTTGATAATATCGTTGAGACAAAAACAACTGCTGATGTCTATGCATGTGGAACAAATTTGGAGGATGTAATTGTGATTAGATCCAAAAACTCGACCAATACAAAGAAAAAAGGTATTTACCATTTTAAAGAACATGTGATTTGATTTTTTTAAATGTAATTTAGTTTCAAGTGGAAGTCATAACAAATTTGTTGCAGGTCAAAACCATTTACATGTTAATAACTTAAGATCTAGAAACAAAAAATCAAGGTATTATATAATGAAGAACACGACGTCTTTGAAGAGGAGGTTGTTTCAACTGAAAAGAAGCATCTATAGGGACTGTGATAGAACAGAACATGTCGAAAAATCAGTTTCAAAGAGGAGTAGATTAGCTTCAAATCAGGTGAATATGTTGGTGATGTTGTCCTGCTTTATTTCATTGGTAAATTAGTACTTGTATAATTCTAGTATAAATAAAGTGATCCCACAGTTACTATATTGCTGTTAAAACTTTCTATTGCAGGAAGTCACCACCAGAATGAAAAAATGTTCACGTGGTACAAGTTTGCTTACAAGCAACCATGTTGTTGAAAGGAGAAATTCAACTAATGAAGAATATAGGACTGAACCAAGTTCCAGGAACAGAAAAATGGTTCAAATTAGAACAAGTAGATTTCAGACAAAGCAAACCTATTACTGATACATACAAAAGAAGTTGTCGCCAATTTTTTTTTCTAATATGCTGTCAGGACTATCCGGGGAGCGGAAAAAGTGGGTTAAAAAAACAGGATTTGGTAATTGTAACACCCCCATTTATAATTAAATGATGGGCTACTTATTAAACAATAAATCTGAATACAGAGCACTAAAATCTCTAAGATAATAATAAAACAATCTAAATAATTCTAGAAGTCAATAATCCTAATGAATGAAATAGAGGGTAGCACTCCTTCACACTGTCCCAGATCCCCTAAGCACTTGCCAGAAAAAGAATACGGCATGAGCCAAACGCCGAGTACGGATGTGGAGTATAGTTTATAAAACAAAAAACAGATATACATATTTGACAATTAATAATAAAACAGTTATTTAAAAAAAATAAGCATGGCTGAGACAACGAAAGGGATAGGATATTTCATACCGAGATCAGAACATAACAGATACAGATACATACATCATAGGGTACCGTAATGTATGCAACAAACCGGATAACGTGTATGGCATATACATCGTCACCGCCAAATTAAATCACAAATCAAATCAAACTCTGGGTGCACCCACGTATCCTGAAACAAATATTAAAATGCGCAAAAGCTCGCCTCCTGAGCTATCAGAAGGATACGCCGTGACCAATCACACTGTCACGGAAGTGTCATGTCACTGGTGCCGCAATGACATGGCTGCAGTACCCCTACAGCTGGTTAACTCGGTATACCCTGTATCACTAAGGGTTCAAATAAAATATTTCACAATTTCATAATCACTTGATACACATATTTCAAATATTCAAAACAGATACAAAACGTACACAATTTTTGGAAAGCGCAGAAACAGATATTTATAAGCAAAATTTCTAAACTCACCAAGACTTGTATTTAAAATTTTCAGATCAAAACTAAAACAAATACTTTAATATTATGGAACAAAACTGAGAGATATTCAAATATTTTAAAAGAATATTTAAGATGCGTATTCTTTTAGAAAACCTCAAAGTTAGATTTTTAAATATTGCAAAATATTTTTAAAAAGTCAAAATCGTCAAAACGGATAATAGCCGAACCAGTTTGAGAACTGATGGAAACATACATAGCTGAATGAAAAAGAGAGAATCCGTACCTTGAAAATAACAACCAACACTACTAACAAAAATCATAAACAACACGCTCGATTTCCGGCTCCCGATCAAAGGCTCCCGTCTAATTACAAAAAAAAAAATATAGCTCGGGGTTAACATATATTTCTTTTATCCGTTTATGTTATTCTATTTAATTATTAAAATGTTTATTCTTTAACCAACAAGATAACTAACAGTCTTGATTTTAATACATACGTAACTAGAACACTAACCTTGAATAGTAATAATGTCCCTAATTAATTTTTTTTTTCTAACCTGCTAGTTAAGTCACATGGCGACTAATATTATTAGTATAAACATTGTTGCTAGAACATGCATCACGTTGCTTTTAATTACTTAAATTTTATAATTAAAATCAAACTTAAATTCTAATACTACGAAATCAAGCCAGACAAACAAGGTATTTTAACCAGAAATCAATTTGAGGTGTATTCATTAAATTTTAATATATGTGTGTGCCATAAACTGAACAACGAGTATGGTACTTCTATCATAATAAACATAATCTAATTATTCATAATAGTATACAAACTTTAGTTTATTACCAAATCACTATTGAGCGTTTGTCTCCTGTGGTTTTCTCTCTGTGCAGCTTGGTAGTCCTAGGGTTTTACTGATAAGGTACGTGTTTTTTTTTTCTAAACAAGGAATGAGTAAATATATATAAATCTAAAATAATTTTTTTTATCTAAACACCCATTCTAATTATTATTATTATTATTATTATTATTATTATTATTATTATCATCATCATCATCATCATCATCATCATCTAAAGTATTTAAAAAAATGCCGTATATTACATATATACTCCCTTAAAAACGATTCCGTCCCGGAATCAAACGAAACTAAAATCCGTACCTAAATCGAAAAAGTGCATATTTCTTTGATCCGTGGATTACCTATCGCTTAATGGTTCTTCCCCAAAAAATTTCATAAAAAGAATGATTTCCTTTCTACTAACTCATTTCTACAAGCTAATAAAATGACTTCAACTTCTTCATTACAAATGTAATTTATAAAAGTATATAACAAATATCGGAAAATGTCTAACAAATAATAATGACACTTATAATCTTTTAAAACCGGAATACGAAACATATCCTCGTGATTTTAAACTATAAACAATTTCATTCGCTTGATACACATATTTCAAATATTCAAAACAGATACAAAACGTACCCAATTTTTGGAAAGCGCAGAAACAGATATTTATAAGCAAAATTTCTAAACTCACCAAGACTTGTATTTAAAATTTTCAGATCAAAACTAAAACAAATACTTTAATATTATGGAACAAAACTGAGAGATATTCAAATATTTTAAAAGAATATTTAAGATGTGTATTCTTTTAGAAAACCTCAAAGTTAGATTTTTAAATATCGCAAAATATTTTTAAAAAGTCAAAATCGTCAAAACGGATAGTAGCTGAACCAATTTGAGAACTGATGGAAACATACATAAATATTACTAATATGAGTAGCGCTGAATCAAAAAGAGAGAATCCGTACCTTGAAAATAACAACCAACACTACTAACAAAAATCATAAACAACACGCTGGATTTCCGGCTCCCGATCAAAGGCTCCCGTCTAATTACAAAAAAAAAAAATATCTCGGGGTTAACATATATTTCTTTTATCCGTTTATGTTATTCTATTTAATTATTAACGTGTTTATTCTTTAACCAACAAGATAACTAACAGTCTTGATTTTAATACATACGTAACTAGAACACTAACCTTGAATAGTAATAATGTCCCTAATTAATTTTTTTTTTCTAGCCTGCTAGTTAACTCACATGGCGACTAATATTATTAGTATAAACACATTGTTGCTAGAACATGCATCACGTTGCTTTTAATTACTTAAATTTTATAATTAAAATCAATATTAAATTCTAATACTACGAAATCAAGCCAGACAAACAAGTTGTTTTACCTAGAAATCAATTTGAGGTGTATTCATTAAATTTTAATATATGTGCGTCCCATAAACTCAACAACGAGTATGGTACTTCTATCATAATTATTCATAATAGTATACAAACTTTAGTTTATTACCTGATCTTCTCCACATCGAATTAATCGACCAAATCACTATTGAGCGTTTCTCTCCCGTGGTTTTCTCTCTCTGCAGCTTGCTAGTCCTAGGGTTTTACTATAAGGTACGTGTTTTTTTTTTCTAAACAAGGAATGAGTAAGTATATATAAATCTATAATAATTTTTTTTATCTAAACACCCATTCTAATTATTATTATTATTATTATTATTATTATTATTATTATTATTATTATTATTATTATTATTATTATTATTATTATCATTATCATTATCATCATCATCATCATCATCTAAAGTATTTAAAAAAATCCTCTATATTAGAATGAAGTGGTATGCCCATAAATTGGGCTACGCTATTGTTGAAGCATTGGACCGAAATGATTGTTCTATAAGACAATATTAAAATTTCAGAATATTAAATATTATTTTTAAAAACATAAGGTTACAAATTGTAAAATTAAGATGATCTTAATATGTGCTAAACAACAAAAAACTTGACACATTTTTTTAAAAACAAAATTGTATTATTTTCCAAAAAATATTATGTTCTGTAAAAAACTTATAAACTTTATAATTCTGCTTCTAACCAAAAAAATGTTATTTTTTCACATATATTTTTTTAAAAATTAAATATTTTCCAAAATGAATCATTAAGTAGAAAAATTAAAAGTTTTACAAATTTATTTATAACCAGTAACATGTTTTACAAATTAATATTTTCTAAAAATATAACTTCATATTTTGAAAAATAACTGCATAAAACAACAATAGTTAAACTTATGATAATTAATCTCTTTTCAAGATAAATATTTTTGATAATTAAATACTCATAGTAAGTGTGAAAACACATGTTTTGTTGTTCCAACAATTTTTTTCTCAAATATAAAATAGGTGTTGAGACATATATGCACGTGAACACCTTTGGAATGGTTCCAAGTTTCAAATTACAAGAATAACCCTTCATACATTTTACACTACTGAGGAAAAAATAATGTGAAACGTTAAAAATACACATAATCAAACGGCTATCTACAAGTTACTCGGTTACTCATATAAAAAAGTTCCCCACTGAACCTTCCTCTATATATATATATATGTGTGTATTACTTTCATTTTTAAAATTACTTTTTAAATTTGTAATTTTACAACATCATTTTGCACCAGCACTAACTTGTATGAGTTGACATTTTATAATATTGAGGTTAGTTTACTCAATTTACATGCTTTTAATTTTAATTTATATGCTTATGTGAACCTTTTGAGTTAATGAGTGTTGATATGATTTCAGTTTGTTTATCTTTTTGTTTTTATTTTATCATTTCAATACATGGTAATAAGTATATTTTTATAATAATGTACATTATATTTCTTGATTACTAGTTGTCACACTAAACTTTTTTTTAAGTAAGACCGTCGGTTAGTAACTCTTAAATCCATTATTCCTTGTTGTTGGATAATCTCAAATTAGTTAGTTTTAGTATTGTACGGTAGAACTGAATAAGATTGAGTTCTTGGCATACTTGTGTTGCATTATTTTTTCTCAGTTCATATCAAACATTATATATATATATAAATTTATACATATACAATATTTGGTATCAGAGCAGCCAGGTTGTGTGGTGAGAGTTGGATTGAGCTACCCAATGCTGACTAGAAGTAATTACAGTGTGGTCGCTTAAGATGAAAGTATTTATGCAAGCTCAGGGAGTCTGGGGTATTGTTGAATCAACTGACTCGAAGGCAACCGTAGAAGAAAAAATGGACAAAGTTGTGTTGGCCATGATTTACCCAGGCATTCCTGAGGATGTGTTGTTGTCGGTTGCAGAAAAGAAAACAGCAAAGGATACTCGGGAAGCGATCAAAACATTGTGTCAGGGTGTACACAAGGCGAAGAAAGCTAGGGTTCAAATGCGTTGAGCATGAATGACACATAAGTGCTTGATGATTTTTATATGAAATTAAAGGGGATTATAACCAACATACATGATCTAGGCGAACAGATGAAGGAATCCCATGTGGTGAAGAAGCTGCTTCGAGGAGTGCCTGAGAGGTTCTTGCAGATCACTTCCACGATGGAACAATTTAGTGATCTGGAAACTATGACTGTGGAGGAAGCCATGGGCTCTTTGAAGGCTCATGACGAAAGAGTTAAAGGGTAAGAACGTACCAAGTGAAGTCAAACTCA
Organism: Heracleum sosnowskyi; assembly: GCA_030848705.1. NCBI lineage: Eukaryota > Viridiplantae > Streptophyta > Magnoliopsida > Apiales > Apiaceae > Heracleum > Heracleum sosnowskyi. The sequence continues at coordinate 68,371,050 of CM061237.1, forward strand.
TGCTTACTGAGGAACAATGGGGAAAAAGGGAGAGTGACCAAGGTATGGAAGGAACAAGTGTTAGTTATCTAAATTATCATTTTTTATAATTAACACATAATTTTACTATAATAGCATCATCAATTTATAAACTAAATAACTTAATAATTTATAGGTATAGGAAGATGTTTTACAATATATTTTTATTAGAAAGTAGTATTATTTATACAAGTACATCAAAATTAGTGCAACATTCATAATAAATTATGGGAGAAGTCCTTAAGTCCATTTAATATATATCTATACTATATTATTAAACACGAAACATTAAAAGTTTTGGTCGGTCGGTCGGTTGTTCGGTATTTGGGCCGGACCTATCTATAATTTGGGTCGGGCCTATCTATACTCTATTTATTTATAACTAATTATTTTTTTTGCAGCTAAAACACATTACCTATTTTATATATTTTTCTAACAAAAACAACTCATGTTCTAAAAATAAAATAGGTAATGTATATAAAATGGTAATATTATTACATATTTATAACTAATTACCTTTTTCAGCAAAAATACATTATCTCTCCTACATTTTCTAACTAAAACAACTCATCTTCTAAACATAACACATGGAAAATAAATATGTAATGATAATATTGTTATATATAATTATTAATAAATAATCAATTACCTTTTTCAGCTAAACACATAACTTTTTTTTATTTTTTTCTAACTTAAACAACTAATTTTCTAAAAGTAAAACGAGCAACATATATATAAAAAAAGGTAATATAATTTTATATTTTTTCAGCTAAAACACATTACCTGTTTTATTTATTTTTCTAACCAAAACAACCCATTTTCTAAAAATAAAATAGGTAACATATATATAAAATGATAATATTATTACATATTTATTTTAAAACATATTTAAATATTTTAAATTATTAAATTTTAGAACCTCATTTTCCAAAAATATCACGGGCATTTACCTTTTTAAACTAAATATATGTTACATTTTTTATTTTTTCATACTAAAACCCCTCTTTTTCCAAAAATATAACGAGCAAACCCTTAATTATTTATTTTAAAATCAGTTTTAATGTTTTTAATTAATTAAAAGTGTTTAGCTATTTTTACATGTCTACTTATTTTTTTAACAAATACAATAATAAAATAATAATAAAATAACAATTAACAATCCGTGCATCGCACGGGTTTTAAGCTAGTATATATATATATATATAATGGTAATATTATTACATATTTATAACTGATTACTTTTTTCAGCTAAAACACAATATATGTTTTATATTTTCTAACTAAAACAACTCATCTTCCAAACATAACAAATGCAAAATAAATATGTAATGATAATATTGTTATATATAATTATTAATAAATAACCACTAACCATTTTCAGCTAAACACGTAACCTTTTTTATTTTTTCTAACTTAAACAACCAATTTTTATAAAAGTAACACGAGCAACATATATATAGAAAGATAATATAATTTTCTATTTTCTAATTTAAACAACTAATTTTCTAAAATTAACATGTGCAACATATATATATATATATATATATATATATATATATATATAAATGTAATATAATTTTAAATAATTATTAATAAGTAACTAACTGTCTTTTTAAGGACATTGTCCGTTTTATATTTTTTAATTGAAACAACTCATATTCGAATTAAAAATAACACGTGCAAAATATATAAATAATGAAAATATTATTATTATATTAAACTTATAAAATTCATGTTTAATATAATTTTTTATAATATTCAATTTAAATAAGATAATTAATATAAAAAAATAAAAGTAATAGCATATGTTACATGGCACATATTTTGTTATTTGCTCATTAGTCACTCTTAGATTTTTTAAAAGCAAATAAATACCAACTGTTAGATCTATTATTTAAAAATATTTTTCTATTTTTAATATGTAAAATACTACTAAAGATTACGTCAATAATTTATTAAATTAAAATACTTATATTGTTAGATATATAAATCTAATTTATTATATACACATATAAATATATATTAAAATTTCATCAAAAAATATATAATTACAAAAATCTAAATAAAAATAATAAAATATTAAATAAAACTGTGCATCGCACGGGATATAAGCATGATAGTCGAAACATTGAAAGTTTTGGTTTTCGATTTTCCGTCATTTATTCTAATTAAAAAGGTTTACGTATATTGACATGCATACTTATTTCTTTTTCTTTTTTTTTTCAAATAAATTCCCCTTTTTTCCAAAAATATGACCGGATGTTACCTTTTTCAACTAGGACATGTTACCCTTTTCTATTTTTCATCACTAAAACTCCTGATTTTCCAAAAATATCAGGGACAAACCCTTATTTATTTATTTTAAAACCTATTTCAATGCTTTTAGTTATTTTAAAAAATTACATATTTTAACATGCGTGCTTATTTTTTAAATAAATGAAACTAATAAGTCAACAACAAATTTAAGTAAAGTTAATAAATAACAATTACAAAAAATATATAAAAAAAATTAATTTTACTATATTTTTTATATTATATTAAAAGAAAGCACGTGCGTCGCACGGGTTATAAGCTAGTATATATATATATATATATATATATATATATATATATATATATATATATATATATAATACATATATGTATTTTATTTTTTTATTGAATATAATTACAATTTTTAATTACTAAATCAAAAAATGAAATTATATAACTTTTTTCTTTAAAAAAGACCATTGAAAATAAACAATCATATTTAATATTCATTCTAAATATTTAAAATTCATTATATCAAACCAAATAACATCGTTTTAGATCCAATAAATTCTAATATGAAAAAAATTGGGGAAATTTTTTGTTGAATCACAACACAATCTTATCTTTTGTTGGTTACATTGTAAAGGCCTGCTATATATTTCATATATTTTCAAAAATATGGAAACAATCAAAAACACAATCACAAAACAGGTGTGTAACTAAACAAATTTAAATAAATACATTATTAAAATAAAATCTAGTAGAAGTAGTATAGAAGAACAAATATAATACATTAAAACTTAGTAATAAAAGTTAAATACTTGGGTCACATTATTTTCATTAATTTAATGTTAAATTGTAATTGGAAAAGTTAATTGTACATTAACAAAATATTGTCATGAAACCAATTCTCCATATTACATTTATGTAATATATAGATGCACAAAAAAACATCATGAACATATAAAATATATGAATGTACGTCAAATTCAAATATACATAAAAATATCAAATGCAAATATACATAAAAATATCAAAAAAATGTTCGATTATATGTTAAGAGTGAACTTGGTGAACACATTGAAGCCCTGGCACAATGAAAAGTCAACTCAAGACGTACTCTTTGTCCATCGGTTTTGGCTAAGTAATAAGGCTAACATCGATTCGACTAAAATACGAAACTTGTTAAGGACTGTCAAGGGAACATATTGGCGTAAATAACGAGATTAGAAATGATTAGTAAGTGGTGTAGAAGATCGTAAGTTAACTGGACATGAGAGAGTGAAAGTACAGTAAAGTGGAGTTTACTTAGAATAACTGAACTATCAATCAAGTGACTAATTAAGGCTATGTGTTGTAGGTTCCACGCCAGTTAGAGCTTCTACATCAAGCAAGTTTACTAACTCTTACTTTATTGTTCATGGTATGTATATTTTCAAATATTAATACTTTCTTATTCAAAAATATATATCAACTCTTTCGTGCGAGTATCGACGCAAGTGTTTTCCTCTTTTGTAAATACGAAAGTTTTCGAAACCGTGCATCAAGTTTATCGTTGTGTTTTAAAATTATTATTGTTGTGATATAATTGTTTATTAAATATATGATTTGATTAATTATTGTGCAAGTTTTCGTGTATTCGATGTTTGGTTTATATGCTATATAGTAATATAGATATAAGCAAGTGTATAGAAGGCTCTAGGTGTAGAGCATATTTTCGTATTTCAACTTAGACCAGGAGTCAGAATTATTTTATATTAAATATTGTCATAGAAACCCGGGGATTTCCGAAGACAGATTATCTGAAATATTGATTAAAATATTCCAATAAATATAATTTGGGTATTTTAAAGTTAATAAATATTTTAAATAATATTTATATAGTTAAATGAATATTAATTTGGATATTCATTTAAAAAGGTTTATTTAATTGTTTATTATTTAAGAAATATTATTTAAATATATATTAAATATTCTAAATTGATTTAAAAACCATAAAACCTTATTTAAAAATTATTTAAGGACTTAGTAATTTTTTTAAGAAGATTTTCTGACCTTCAGATAATTTATTTAAATATTATTGGGGTTCCCAAATATTTATTCTGAGTTTATCAATATTTTCCGACTTACCAAAAATTGGGAATCCAGTTTAGAAACTAAATAAATGATTTTACTTTTCAGTTTCTCGAAAAGAAGTATATTTGGGTCACTGCCCTCCCTTAGCTAACGTTTTCAACCTATTATAGTTAAAGTGATGTTTCCGACTAACTCCTATGTCGTGATTTTGATATTATTATTTCATCCCTCTATCAATTGACGAAGGTTAACACACATATTGGTAAGACTAGATCTATCAACGAGCAAGACTCTCGGAGAACAACGATTAAATTCGGTTCCAGTTTTAACGATATGGTTCATCAAGGGACATGAGACTATCAACAAGTTAGCAGAGGTATTTCAAGTACCGGGACCCACATGTAAATATTAGCAGAGTTACTTCGAATGTCGGGATGCACATGAATTTAAGAAGAGGTACTTCATGTACCGGGACACAATTAAAAGCCCGTATATGGCTAGGGTAATAACTGAATAACAGTATTGTCCTCTATTAGAAGAAAAGTTATGTTTATGATACAACGACTGATCATCGTGTATCGTGGGGTACTCTGAAGGTCTCATTCTTCCAATGGGAATTGTACTATAACATTGTAACGAAAGCTTAGGTGCTGAGTTACCAATAATGTTGACAGTGGTTGAAAAATATATTCTCTATTACACTATCTTGAACTGTATGAAATGTTTTGACGAAAGACAAATGATATTTTAAAACTTGTGAAGTAGTGTTGTTCATATTGCAATATCCAGAACTACATATTTGTTGATTTCTAAAGACCGTGCAAAGCCAGATATATTGTCTTTCAAAATTATGAACTAAGTTCGTTCATATGGTGGTATTGTAAACTTCATATTAAGTATGAATACATTAAATTAGAAAAACTTTGTGCTACTATCATATTGTTGGAAAAACTTATATTAGTAACTACTTAACTTTCTGAGCATTCTTTCGCTTATTCTTACTTTGATAAAATTTATATTGCTCTAAAAGGGGAACATAGTCGGTTTTCTCCTTATCACGAGAGAAAGGAAATGGAAGATACTCCCTAAGATATCAACTCGGGAAGGATATTCCATGAGCAAGTTGGATAGGTTTAGTATCATTAGTAAGTTTGTTATAGTCCATGTACAGAACTAATGTTAAAGTGTATCGTTGGTGTTGTTTTGTTGGATCACTGAGGTAATACAAGTATTATACAACTCGATGGTGACCTGACAACCTAGATTCATGACCCCGGTGTTACAATTGTGATAGTTGTCCAACATCAAATTTATCTTTCTCATTATTAATAATTCAACCATTTTGTAATAATGAAAATTTCATTGATGATTTAACTAATAATAATAATTTCATTGATGAGAATCTAGGGTCAAAAGCCGGAACAAATAAACGTTGTTAATTCTGTCATGGTGAACTTCAAATTTTCAATTAAAATAAATAATTATGATATTTGTCCAACATCACATTTATCTTTCTCATTCTTAATAACTAATACATTTTGTAATAATGAAAATTTCATTCATGATTTAGAATAAACACATATATGATGGAGTTAAAAAGAAGTATAATTCTAAAATGGGTTAGGACGTTCAACATTTTTATTAATTTAAAAATTGATGGTACATTTCAAACAATTCTAATATCGTATTTTATGTTATTTTCTTATGATGGTAGCATTTTATATATTTGTTCAATCAATTTTAATTTTTTATTATAAATACTTATTTTCTTACCAGGCAATAACGTAATATAAATTTAATAATAGTTGCATGCGTACATGTGGGAAAGAAATTAATATGAGTTCTGTTATATAATATATTTAAAATTATTTTAAAATTTTTAAGATTTAAAATTTTTAAGATTGTGATTTCGGTGTGTATAACGGGTAAAATGCTAGTATATATTATATATTATATATACTAGCCTATAACTCGTGCGATGCACGAATGAATTTTAGTATTTTTTTTATCTAATTATCTATTTTTTTATTTACATAATTTTATCAATAGAAAAATAAACTATAACAAATAATAAATCGTTTACCTTTTGAAGCTTTACGAAGGGCTGACTAATGGAGGTCCTTTGATATGATCACCACGTATCCCGCCTTGCGATATACGTCTCTAATTAGTCCACACGAACGCCCGATCGTCCAACGATCACCGGAGTTTGGTACTAGCCAAGAAGCAGCCTCGAATCTCTCTCTCTCTAGTCTCTCCTTGATGTAGAGCGGATAGGGATTTTTTTTTCTCTAAAAATTCTGAATATTCAAACCTAAAAATAACACATCCTTATGTATTTATAGGGAGAGAAGAGTGGGATGAACCCTAATCTGATTGGGCTTCCAAAACCCAGTCCGATTATTGGTTGTATTATTATTAAATTCGAATTATTGTTTAATTAATCAAGTCCCACTTAATTAATTCAATAATTCAATATAATAATAATTTATTTAAATTTGTAATTTAAATAAAGCTCCATTTAAAACGTTCTATGTGTGTGACCCTTTAGGTTATTATTACGTTGACAATAATTTTAATATCTAATAATAAAATTATAAACAATGAGCGGCATCTAGTAATACATCATCGCTACCCAAGTAATAATAATAATTGGTGATCCAATTAAACCTTTAATGAATAATGTTCCATGTAATATAATCCTTTTAACCTTATATTATAGATTAAACTCAAGGCATGATTCATGTCATCCTCTTCAACATTTAATCCCGGTTTACTTGATCGATGAGTAGACTACTAAACAAATCACAATTTGAGCATAGCCATGCATTTCATAGTCTCACTCAATCAAGAGGCCAATAATATCACTCCTAAAATAGGAGGGTTAAATCCTATATCTATCATTCATATTTCTCATATGATTCATAATATACCCAATGTCCACCTTTATCATTACCCAGTCAAAGGTAACTTTGAGTAGAATCAAAGTATATTAATTCTCATATAGAAATATAATGATTTCAAGTTTAAGGATCATTACACCATTATTACTGTGAGAATTTCTTATGACACTTGATAACATTTACCATGAAGAATTCACACGGTGGGTCTATCCAGTGCCATGTTATGCTAACATGCACTTATGTCTTTGACTTTAGTATCACCATACTTATGACCAATGAGTTGTGGTCATCAGTCAACAAACATACTAGTCTTAATGCATTATTATTGTGCTCTAATAATAATACTCGACTAGGGATCTTTTAGGATTATAAACACTACTCAGATAATCTCATTTCTAAGTCAAATACTTAGAGATATAGAATTCATGCTTATATTCCAAGGACATTTATTATTCTAACATTTATATCGCAGTTAATAAAGACATAAAAAATAATTGAAAGAAAATCCATAGAACATATTTATTAATAATCAAAATGTCTTCCCTAAGAACATTATGGTATTGTCTCTAGGGCACAAGAACTAACAATCTCCCACTTGCACTAGAGCCAATCACCCATGTATCTAATACCCATGGAACTAGTGTGACCTTCGTGCTTCTGCTGCGACAAAGCCTTAGTTAGTGGGTCTGCAACGTTATCATTAGTATGCACTTATATATATGTATATCTCCCCTCCTTGTAATCTCTCGAAGTAGATGATATCGTCTAAGTATATGCTTTGCTCGATCGGGAATGGGACCTTGGTTCCTTAGCCTGCGCAATAGCTCCATTGTTATTGCAATAAAGATCAACTGGATCTGCGATCGATGGAACTACTCCAAGTCCCTCAATAAACTTCTGATGCCAAACAGCCTCTTTGGCCACTTCACTGGCAGCAATATACTCAGCTTCCATTGTAGAATCAGCTACTGTCTCTTGCTTCAAACTCTTCCAGCTTACAGCACCTCCATTTAGACAAAACACAAACCCAGATTGAGACACAGTATCGTCTCTGTCTATTTGGAAACTAGCATATGTGTAACCTCTTACAACTAGCTTCTCATCTCCTCCATGTACCAAGAATGAATCTTTAGTTCTCTTGAGGTACTTAAGAATATTCTTGACTGCCGTCCAGTGACCTTCACCTGGATTAGACTGGTATCTGCTCGTCATTCTCAAAGCATACGAAACATCAGGTCGAGTACATATCATTGCATACATTATTGAACCAATTGCAGAAGCATATGGTACCTTTTTCATACGGTCCTTATCATCTAATGATTTAGGACAATTTTCTTTTGAGATCACTATCCCATGAGACACAGGGACAAATCCCCTCTTTGCCTCTTGCATCCCAAAACGATGCAATACTTTGACAATGTATGTACTCTGACTTAAGCCGATTAATCTTCTAGATCTATCTCTATAGATCTTGATCCCTAATATATAGGTAGCATCGCCTAAGTCTTTCATTGAGAAACTTTTTCCCAACCAAGTCTTAACAGCCTGAAGAGAAGGTATGTCATTCCCTATTAGTAATATATCATCAACATATAATACTAGGAATGCCACTTTGCTCCCACTAACCTTCTTGTATACACAAGGTTCATCTTCATTTTGAATAAAGCCAAACTCTTTGACTGTTATATCAAAACAAATGTTCCAACTCCTTGAGGCCTGCTTCAATCCATAAATAGATCATAGTAGCTTACAGACCATTCTAGCAAATCTCGGATCGACAAAACCTTCTGGTTGTATCATATACATATCCTCTTCTAAGCTCCCATTTAAGAAAGCGGTTTTGACATCCATTTGCCAAATTTCATAGTCATAGTAAGCTACTATCGCAAGCAAAATCCTGATGGACTTGACCATAGCTACTGGTGAGAAAGTTTCATCATAGTCAATACCATGAATTTGTTTGAAACCTTTCGCCACTAGTCTTGCTTTGTAGGTCATTACATTACCATCCATGTCTGTTTTCTTCTTGAAAACCCATTTGCACCCAATAGGTTTTACCCCTTCAGGTGGTTCAACCAAAGTCCATACTTTGTTTTCATACATGGAATCCATCTCAGATTTCATAGCTTCCAGCCATCTCTCAGAATCTGGACTATTCATAGCATCCTGATAGGTAAGAGGCTCATCTTCATCCATAAGCATTACATCGCCAGTCTGAGTTAAGAGAAATCCATAATATCTCTCAGGCTCGTGGCAAATCCTACCAGATCTACGAACAACCTGTGTTTCTTGAGCTGTAACATTTTCATGTACTTCGTGCTCATGTTCCAACTCTGGTTCAATGTCATTATGTGGTTCTCGAACTTCATCGAGATCTATCATACTCCCACTGTTTTTCTTAGAAAACAGTTCTCTTTCAAGAAATACAGCAGTTCGAGCAACAAACACTTTGCTCTCGGTACGATTATAGAAATAATACCCTTTAGTTTCTTTTGGGTATCCCACAAAATTACATTTGTCGGATTTTGGTCCTAGCTTGTCAGTGACTAAACGTTTCACAAACGCTTCGCACCCCCGTACTTTCAAAAAGGACATGCTATGACGTTTCTCAGTCCATATCTCATATGGTGTGGTTTGAACTGATTTAGTAGGAACTCAGTTAAGTGTGTGTGCAGCCGTTTCCAAAGCATAACCCCAGAAACTAATTGGAAGATCCGCTAGACTCATCATCGATCGCATCATGTCAAACAAGGTACGATTTCTCCTCTCAGATACACAATTCCACTGTGGTGTTCCAGGAGGTGTGAGTTGTGATACAATACCACACTCTCTTAAGAAATTCTTAAATTCTAAGCTAAGGTACTCACCTCCGCGGTCAGATTGTAGAGTTTTAATACTTCCGCCTATTTTCTTTTCCACTTCTGCCTTGTACTCTTTGAATATTTCAAATGATTCGGATTTGTTCTTCAAAAGATACACATATCCGTATCTACTAAAATCATAAGTAAAGGTTATGAAGTAGTAAAAGCCACCTCTTGCCATCGTACGCATTGGACCACATACATCACTATGTATGAGTTCTAATCGTTCGGTGGCCCTCTCACCAATTCCAGTAAAAGGAGCTTTAGTCATTTTTCCAATGAGACAAGGTTCACATTCTTCGTCTGATTCAAAATCAAACTTATCCAAGTATCCATCCTTATGTAACTTGGAAATGCGTTTCTCATTTATATGTCCTAAAAGACAATGCCAAAGGTATGTTTGATTTGAGTCATTAGCCTTAATACATTTATTATTTACATTATAGATAGGAATATCATGATCAAGAACATATAAACCATTAAATAAACGTGCAACCCCATAGGTAACATTATTCAAACCAAAGGAACAACTATTGTTCTGAATTACAAAGGAAAAACCTTTCTTGTCCAAACAAGAAACAGAAATAATGTTTCCGCAAATCAAAGGCACGTAAAAACAGTTTTCAAGTTCTAAAATAAGCCCAGTGGGCAATGATAAATTATAAGTCCCTACAGCCAAAGCAGCAACCTTTGCTCCATTGCCAATGCGTAGGTCGACTTCTCCTTTCGCCAAAGTCCTACTCCTTCGCAGTTCCTGCACATTTATACAAATGTGAGAACCACATCCAGTATCCAATACCCATGATGTAGAAATAGACAAATTGACTTCTATAACATACATACCTGAATCAGAAATCTTCACAGACTTCATACCCTTCAGGTTCTGATCCTCCAAATAAGCTTGACAATTACGCTTCCAATGACCCGGCTTCTTGCAAAAGTGACATACATCACCCTTTGCAGCACCTTTTGCAACACCTCCAGTAGGCTTCAAAGCCTTTTTGAAAGCAAGCTTCGGATTAGCAGATTTAGATCCAATCTTCTTCTTGCCTTTCCATTTCCCATTTCCTTTGGCATTCCCTTTATTCACCATCATTATGGGAGCAGGGTTAGCCTTTGACATATTGGTCTCAGCAGTCCTCAATAATGCCAATAATTCGGTAGGTGTTTTGTCTATCTCACTCATAATATAGTTTATAACAAATTGAGTGTAGTTGTTGCTCAAAGACTACAAGATCAAATCTGCTTGGTGTTCCGATAAAACCGGGTAACCCAAATTCTCAAGGGTTTCCAAATACCCTATCATCTTTAGAACATGCAGTCCAAACGGGTCTCAATCTCCCTGTTTGCATGCATACAACGCTTTGCTTACATCAAACCTCTCTTGACGAGCTTGACCCTCAAACAACCTTTTGAGGTGCTCTATCATGTCATAAGCGTCCATACGCTCATGTTGTTTCTGAAGCTCAGGACTCATAGTCGCTAGCATCAAACAATAGACATCCGTAGAATCATCAAGATGCTTCTGATAAGCATTTTGTTGAGCCTCGGTTGTTTCAGCAGCAAGAGGTCCAGGGTGAGGAATATCAAGGACATAAAGCTTTCGCTCCTGCCTGAGGAAAATCCTCAAATTCCTTTGCCAATCAAGGAAGTTGGTTCCTGTCAGCTTTTCATTCTCAAGGACTGGTCGCACAGAGAAATTGTTTGAGTTTGCCATTTAGATATCTACAATGTTAAAATGCATAAAATAAGTTAGTTGCAGATTTATTAAATTATGTTCAAGTGATTATCCATATATATTCACAATATATATCTCTCACTCTTTTTATCAAATCAATAGCCCTAACTATTAATTCGGAAGACATTACTCTAAATCCTTCTAGTGAGCCAAGATCCATGTTTCGTCATGCTTAAGCTCAGCTTTGACTTTACTCCCAAAACATGATTTATTTAGGTAGACAACTCTTGTCAATTATATCATATATAACTCTTGAAAAGTCTGGTAGAACAACATTTGTCTACATTTATCCAATAAATCATACCAAACTCCATGCCTCTAAGTTCACAATCTTATTGTGGTAACTTAGTTAAGTCTAACCCAATGGTCTAACAGTTAAGTATCACATTTACTTCATCGCACCTTACCACGATAGATTGGAGTGCTTCTCTTTGGCGAACCCACTCTTTCTCGATCTAGGTCTTGACGAGTGTTGCCCATTGGAAGGCATCTAAGTGACTTAATATTTTAAATTTAGTGATTTTATTATTAAAACGACCATGATCCCATCATCAAGAGATTCCCAATTTTTCCTTGAACTAAGTACTTCAATTCAAAATTCATCAATGGTTTGATTTCCAGTCCGTCGGGGGAGTCATATTGGTCTCACTTAAAACCCGCCTTTCTTACAAGCGCTGCTTGTATTTTTGTCAAAATCGCCCCATATCCAAAAATCGAAAATTCATACTTATTTCCGTGTTTCATAAACACAGGAATCTCATGTTCGTTTTGTTCAATTTTAAAATCTTGAATAGTTATAGATTTTATCTTGTTTAGCAGGCATGGCATGGGTGATGTATCTAATACATACACGTTTAAACTAATTAAACATGCATCATTATTACTAAGCATACATATCATCATCACATGCATCATATATGTAAAGTGCATAAAGTAAACGTTCTTGGTTATGGCCCAATCCTATGTGATTTTTCCAAACTAAAGGAAAAATCAAGGTCAAACTATGGTGGTACCAAATACAACATAATAAATAATACATGTCTTCATGCTTCCTTGTAATGACTCCTTTGATCGCCTCCTTGGTATGCGTCCATGTCTTCATATCATCAATTATATTACAAAATATGAAACAAGCTAATCTAATAAACTCGAGTTACATTCGAGATTTAATCATTACAAGAATGAACGACATGCAAGTCGTATTTAAAAAAAAACCAAACGATAATCAAAACCACTAACCTATGGGTCTTAGGGCCATAACCATACACCATGCTCATATAACAATTAAGAAAATCTCATATTGCATCAACATATCACACCATATCATATTTTTCATGATCCAATCACAAAATCAAATAAAGTGTAAATCAGAAAATTAAAATCAGAATTCTGAAAACAATAAATCGATGTTTACAGACATTAAACGACGTCAAAAGCCTTACAGATGAACGAGTGACTTTGTCAGTATTGTTCAGACGCCCGGTTCCCTTTCCGAGTATGCAAATTTCACCAAATTTGTACAGCCAATCAGAAATCGTATCGAATACGATTCTCATAACAAGAACAAAATTATATCATGTATATATCAGTATACATACAGATTATATGATCATCATATGATCATCTCAATCATCATTATTATACAATTTAAGTATATACATCAATACAATATTCATGTTATCATAAAAACAACGCATCAATCATAATAGTCGCAAACATGCTTTCATCATCAAAATAGTAAACATATAAATGAATTAAACACTTTTCGCAAGTAGCTCTGATGCCATTGAAGGGTTTCGGGCATGAAAACGCGACAGAAAAACGCGTAAAACAGAAAAATTAACGAAACCCTCTGCAGGAACCATGCGAAAAACGATATTTAATCCGTGAATAGAATCGTTTACCTTTTGAAGCTTTACGAACGACTGACTAATGGAGGTCCTTTGATATGATCACCACGTATCCCGCCTTGCGATATACGTCTCTAATTAGTCCACACGAACGCCCGATCGTCCAACGATCACCGGAGTTTGGTACTAGCCAAGAAGCAGCCTCGAATCTCTCTCTCTCTCTAGTCTCTCCTTGATGTAGAGCGGCTAGGGTTTTTTTTTCTAAAAATTCTGAATATTCAACCCTAAAAATAATACATCCTTATGTATTTATAGGGAGAGAAGAGTGGGCTGAACCCTAATCTGATTGGGCTTCCAAAACCCAGTCCGATTATTGGTTGTATTATTATTAAATTCGAATTACTGTTTAATTAATCAAGTCCCACTTAATTAATTCAATAATTCAATATAATAATAATTTATTTAAATTCGTAATTTAAATAAAGCTCCATTTAAAACGTTCTATGTGTGTGACCCTTTAGGTTATTATTACGTTGGCAATAATTTTAATATCTAATAATAAAATTATAAACAATGAGCGGCATCTAGTAATACATCATTGCTACCCAAGTAATAATAATAATTGGTGATCCAATTAAACCTTTAATGAATAATGTCCCATGTAATATTATCCTTTTAACCTTATATTATAGATTAAACTCAAGGCATGGTTCATGTCATCCTCTTCAACATTTAATCCCGGTTTACTTGATCGATGAGTAGACTATTAAACAAATCACAATTTGAGCATGGCCATACATTTCATAGTCTCACTCAATCAAGAGGCCAATAATATCACTCCTAAAATAGGAGGGTTAAATCTTATATCTATCATTCATATTTCTCATATGATTCATAATATACCCAATGTCCACCTTTATCATCACCAAGTCAAAGGTAACTTTGAGTAGAATCAAAGTATATTAATTCTCATAAAGAAATATAATGATTTCAAGTCTAACGATCATTACACCATTATCACTGTAAGAATTGCTTATGACACTTGATAACATTTACCATGAAGAATTCACACGGTGGGTCTATCCAGTGCCATATTCTGCTAACATGCACTTATGTCTTTGACTTTAGTATCACCATACTTATGACCAATGAGATGTGGTCATCAGTCAACAAACATACTAGTCTTAATGCATTATTATTGTGCTCTAATAAAAATACTCGACTAGGGATCTTTTAGGATTATAAACACTACTCAGATAATCTCATTTCTAAGTCACATACTTAGAGATATAGAATTCATGCTTATATTCCAAGGACATTTATTATTCTAACATTTATATCGCAGTTACTAAAGACATAATAAATAATTGAAAGAAAATCCATAGAACATATTTATTAATAATCAAAAATTCTTCCCTAAGAACATTATAGTATTGTCTCTAGAGCACAAGCACTAACATCTTCCTCCGCCACCTACTGTGCTGCGGCAACATCCTCCTCCACCACCTGGAATCGAGCATCCAAGGCACCTAGTCCCATATCCAATAGCCATATTTCTCTAGCTCTCCCAATACCTCTACGAAAAACTACCAATGTGTTACGGTTCTGAGCTCCATCTACTGCAATCTATTTTGGCTGGCCCGATCAGATTTTCTCTGTTCAAATTGCTCAATCAGCCCTCTATGATGCGATTTTGACCCCACCTCCAACCCCAGTGGTTCCATTCTTGAACCCCTTCTTCATTGTTTGTTTCTTGTTCATTGTCGGTTTGAAGTTGCACCATATCCTACTATATATGGTGCATCTCAATTAAAAGGAAATTAAGAAAAAAAATTAACTCAATAAACATACCACACGCACATATAATATCTTATGCCATGTATACCAACATATAATTATTAACCTAATTGGCTTAATATAATTAGCTAATAAATTTATTAAATTAGAGATTAATCTTTATTAAGAGCAAAACCCCCCAACTTAATATAACTGGCTCAATATTTAATTAATATAGCTTAATTCCAAATTAATAATAATAATAATATTATTATTAAATTTAAAATTATTATATATTCTTTATAAAAAGCACAAACACCCTCTATGTCATATATACTGCCCTATACATATGATTATTAGCTTAATTAGCTTAATATAATCTCTTTAATTTCAAATTAATATAATTATTACTATTAAATTAAAAATTAATTGGCAACAATAGTTAAGTTGTATACCACCATTCTACCAACTACTATAGCCTTCGAATTAAAAAAACATTTCTCCATTAAAATAATAATTAATTTTATGAAAAAAAATTTATATCTATTTTTAAATTTGTTAAAAAGTGTATAATAAAAAATTAGTCTTAAATTATTCACTATAAAAGTAAATTTTTTATGAAATTATTTTTTTGTTTCTATTCTTATTCACCACAAAAGTAATTTTCTATTTTTTAAAAGTTTACATTTTTCACCTACAACTAGTTTACTTCGCAGCAGCTTTGTAATAGTTTCTCTAATTTTTTTTAAAATATTTTATAAAATATGTTTTTGGATAAAATAATATTTCTTACATAAAATTAAGGTTTCTTTTGAATTTTCCGTTTCGTCTTAGTCATTTATCAAAATTTTGAATAAATTTAGAAAAGGATAATTGTTTAATATATTTCACTATTTTGATATTATATCAAATATTAGTATATTTATCAACTTTTTTATTTTTCTCAAAATTCATATTTCGACATCTATTTGAAAATAAATAATATAATATCAATATTAAGTTCTAGAATATAAAATGTTCTTACTAAAGAATACTTGTCGTGAAATAATTTTCGTATCAATAATCCTCTTTCTGGTTTTTTACCAAATCTAAACAGATAAAGAACTAATTTACTAAATATATTACATCATCTATTAATCAATTTTATTATACTATATAATGTTTTTAAAATATTTTCAAAATATAGTTTTTATTGTTTGAATTATAGGTACTTTAAGAAAAAAATGAAAAGAAACTAATATTTCCATATTTGATTTTATAGAAACTTGAAGATAAATGTTAGAATAACATTAAGATAGTAATTTGACTTAAGAAGAAAGTTTAGGAGAATATAAGATAATTAAGATTTCCATTTCTAAAACTTTA
Organism: Heracleum sosnowskyi; assembly: GCA_030848705.1. NCBI lineage: Eukaryota > Viridiplantae > Streptophyta > Magnoliopsida > Apiales > Apiaceae > Heracleum > Heracleum sosnowskyi. The sequence continues at coordinate 68,387,890 of CM061237.1, forward strand.
AAAGACAATTAGATATTTTCTAACTGCTAATATTATTAATTGAAAATTTTGAGAAAATTAGAAAAATAGATGAACGCAATTTGAGATTATTTGGACTAAGTTTAGAAGAATATTAATATAGTTTACTTAATTTCCTCCAATAGAATAAGATTATAGGAAGGAATTAGTAAATAAATTGAACTTATAGAGAAAGTCTAGATGAATATTAACATAACATATTTAGCTTCCTTACTTGAAAGAGAGTAAAAACGAAATTAATAAATAAATATGATTAGTAGAGAACATTTAGGAGAATATTAGCAATTAAGATATTTTCTATAATGGAAAATAATTTTTCCCATTAGTAAAAAATTAAAAGTCAATTGAGATATTTTCTAATAAAAAATTTAGAAGAATATTAAAATTATATATTAAGTTTCCTCCATTTGTAAAGATTTTAAAAGTAAGAATATTAGAATTTTATATTTAGTTTCCTACATTAATAAAATTAGAAAAATAGATTGAAGCTATTTGAGAGGCGTCACCTCAGCATTCTCATTTTCTCATATTGATTTTCGTCTACAATTTAAACATCAGAATGGCTAATGAACGATATATATATATATATATATATATATATATATATATATATATATATATTATTTGATTTGTAATATAATGATAATAATAAATAATAATAGTGAAATTATATATATTAGGACTCTTTCATAAATTATCTAAGGTCTCTATATTTACCACTATAATGGATATCTATACTAGGATAGTATACTAAAAACCGACCGTCTAAAAGTGACCGGACTTAAAAATGACCGTGTGCAGTCGCTTGTAAAGTCAACCAGCGTCAACCTTTGACAGATGTACACATTCGACCGCATAATTTCAACCGCAACATAGATGACCGCAAACAGTCGCATCTATGGAACCACAAATGACCGTTTTTAGTCACATATAAAAAATGATTGTGAACAGACGCTTGTATTATTGGCCTACGGGCGGGAAAATTCCCGCTTTTGAGAATTTGAAATATTAGAAACTTAAATCCACCAAATTCGGTCATAAATATTAAAGTGACCATATTCCGTGGTTTCTATATTTTAGGTAACTAAGCAGGAAATTAGCCGCTATTGGGAATTTTAAATTTCAAAATTCATAAAGGAACCACATGCGGTCACATTCTTAAAGCCACCGTTTTCGGTCATTTATATTTTTAAAAATTAAAAACAAAAAATATATATATAATGTAAAATATTAACTATTTTGTAGTACTATGAAAATATATTGAGACAACTAAACTAAATGCCTCACTTTTATTGTGAAACGATATTTAGGCATTAGAATTAAAATTAAAAAAAATGTTAATATTAAAAAAAGTTTTAAAAAAAGATCAAACATGTTTCGCATCAAACAAGTATAATAAATGATAATATAAAACTTTAAATTGTTACTTTAGTATCACCGTACCCTAATTAACACCTCAAGAAGGAATCACCCACTAATAGTCGATAAACTATCAAGGTCATCTCAATACTTTGGATTTACTTTAGTTTATCACTAAAATATAATCAATCATATATTATTTTAAAACAATTACGTTGGCATCCTGAAATCATGTTCCGCATCAAAAAAATAAATAAGGATCTTGAACTTCAATAACATTATGTAAGTAAATATTATAAACATAAAACATGTTAATCATCGGTAAAAATATTGGGTTTAAGCAAAGTTGATATCTGAGCGACCATATCCAGTCACAATTGAATTTAAATGTGACCGCAAACCGTAGTTATGTGCTCATGGGCGACTGCGTTTGGTCACAAATATTGCATCTAGATATTAAAAGCGACCATTTTCGGTAGTATAGTACCACGTGTGTAATTCAATATAACTTATAGTGGTTGCCAGTATCGTATATGAAATAGCCAATTTCTGATTTTCATTAAAGTATATAATATTACATTAAATAAATTAATAAGAAAAATAAAGTATTATCCTCGCATTGTTCTTCGATTTTCTATCTTGCTTAGTTTATCCGGTAAAGAGATTGATTTTGTGATTCTTGACTATGACTTTGTGCTTGATTGCCCACTAGACATTCGATCTACCAGTACTAGGCTTTAAGTCTCTTTATTGATTGAGCTTTAATGAAATTTTGTAGGTAAACAATGTAAACATATCACAATTATTGATACAAATATATGACTTAGTAGTTGAAGTCAATGTTTTCGATTTAAGTTCGAGAATTAACAAACGTTAGTTACTGAAAATTAATGTTAAATCATTCAACCACACATACGTTAAAATTACCAAAAATGATATCCATATACAATAATTCACAAGATGTAAATCATAGTGTCTCTAATATCATAATAATCTAAGAGTAGTTGATCTAATAGCGACCGCGCGCAGTCACAAATAGAAATAAATGTGACCGCAAACAGTAGCCAGTCGCTCTCAGAAGCCGAAACAACCGATTTCAGTCGCACTTAGATAGTACAAGTGACTAGTTTTGGTCACAAATGTTGCACGTGGATACTAAAAGCGACAGTTGCCGGTGATAATTGTCCACGTGTGTAATTGTTTACGACTAGCTGCCGTCACATTTAACCGCCACGTGGATAGCAAATACGACCATTTCCGGTCGCTTTGAAATGTACCAGAACCTAACGTAAAAAAATTACTGCCTCTTCTTACTTTTCATTATTGGTCTCCATTTTCAATTGGTCCCCTTCTTCCATTTTTTTTTCCTTCTTGCTACAGATCTGCAACTTCAATTATGGTAAAAACTTCTTTTTAACTTGTATTAATGTTAACATTATGTTCTTTTGTGATAATTGTTTATCATTTCTTAATATGTGTTAATATCAATTGGGTGTGAGATATGAAATTGTATCCACAAAATTAGTGTGATGAGTTGTTGTTATAAGCATAATTATGAAATTGGTGTGCTTGTAAGCATTTATCTCACTTTTGATTTATATTAGCCAATTATTTGGTTCATTTTTCATATTTTTTGGTCAATTATATAGACATGAATGTGAAATTATACTTGTTAGTTTATATTTAAAAACATTAGTGTGATAATTCCTTATTGTAACTATCGTTATGAAATTAGTGTGCTTATTAGCATTTAGCTCAATTTTGATGTATGCTAGTTAATTATTTGCAAATGAACTTATCATTTAAGTTTACAAATTTGGGGATCAAACTTGTGTTGTGCTTGTATTGTAGATGTCATCCGATCGAAGTTGCATGCAACATAGATTTGATGAAAGGAATAATATAACGGATGAATACAAAGACGGAGTAAAAGAATTCATTGATTTTGCTCTCAAGAAGAAAGATACACATGGTAATATAAGATGTCCATGTAATGAGTGTGTGAACTTGTCTTTTCATCAACCGGAAAGGGTGACCTATCATTTGTACCGATATGGTATTATAGAGTCATATACCACATGGGATTTACACAAGGAAACAAATAGGTCACGGGCCCAAGCTAGACCGAGTTCTACTAATACCGGTCATAGAGATTATGACATGTATGATGCACACGAAATGCTAAGAGACTTCAGAGAGGCACAAGGACATTTTCAGAATTTTGAGGAAGAAGAGCTGAATGCAGCAGCATGCAAATTTTATGAGATGGTTGACAATGCCTCTGAACCACTTTATCTGAACAATGCCAACATCACAACATTGGAATTTATAAACAAGATTTTGCACTTCAAGAGAAGGCATGGTTGTAGTAACAAGGGGTTTGATGAATTGCTTGGAGTCATTGGATCTGTGTTGCCTAATGACCACAAACTACCTGCTGCATACAATGAAGTCAAAAAGTTGACAAGTGCATTGAATATGGGATATGAAAATATTGATGTTTGCGAGAATGACTGCATGCTATTTTACAAGAAAAATAGTAAGAAGACGCATTGTGATATATGTGATATAAGTCGATACAAGTTACAAAAAGATCCAAAAAAAAAAGAAGATTCCACGAAAGATCTTACGGTACTTTCCCCTCACAACAAGGTTACAACGTTTGTTTATGGCCAAGAAAACCGCTGAATATATGAGGTGGCACCACAATCGAGTTGCGGTTGAAGGTCAATTATCTCATCCAGCCGATGGAGATGAATGAAAACAATTTGACCATAGAGTTCCTGACTTTGCAAAGGACATAAGGAATGTTAGACTTGGTCTCTCTTCTGATGGATTTGACCCATTTCGTGATCAACACGCACAAGGTTACACGGTGTAATATCCGTGAATTTTATTATTTGATTAAATGATATATTTAATATAAAAATATTTATTGTGGAGTATTGGAATATTATTAAATGATAATTATTGTGTGATTATGTGCTAATTGGTGAGTCGGAAGCCCCTTTCAAATATTTCGTCATTTGGAATTTTCTTCAAATCTGAGCCCCGTTTTAATAATTCAAGGGCCCCATTATTATCTCTTCGTCTTTCGTATTCGAATCATTATCGGGAGAGATATTCGTATCATTTCATTCCTACCTATTTAATTCTGCAAGAATAATTCGTTTTGTTCAAAAAGGGAAAAATTGTTCCGAACCCTAATTGCTTAAGGGGACGGATATATCGTTTTATATCAATATTACATTTGTTATAGCCTTAGTATTCTTGAGCATTAGTTATATAATGATATGTATTGATTTGGATAATTATCAATCCTTGTAGATAATTATCTTCTTGTAAAACGTATTTTTAACCTAATTAGGGTTTTTAAACGATCCAGTGGATCTATAACCATCCAAAAGTGTTCCTTGGGGTATTATTTTTCCAAAAATATATAAAGACGAATCGTACTTTATAACCTTCATAATCTGCATTGCGTATAATCAAAATGTAAAAATTCCTGAAACGTGTTCTTCGTGCTCTTGAATAATCAATCCATTCGTTCAAGGTGTTATTGATTTCAGAAATCAAAGTACTCAAATCAAAGCTCTTGATCTCTAGTTTCAGAATCTTCCAACCTCATCATCATCTCGTAATTTTTCGATTTGTTATGAATTTTTCAATATTCGAATTAAAATTAGGTTTCATACCCGATTTGGTGATTTTCATTCTGTTGATTCTCCGTTCAATTGGTTGCTTCTAACATGTTCCTAGGGTGCTAATTAGCAAGAATCCATACTTTAATTTCATGTTTATGTTCGATTTTGATGGGTTTGATTTTCGGGTTTGACCCGAATTCTTCTTTTGAATAGTCCGTTCATATGAATGTTCTGACATTGTTTTTGGTAGAGGGCTTTCATTGTATGTGTTCTTAGTTTCATTTTAACATAAAGAACGTAGAGTTTCATGTAGGATTTTTACAGAGCGGAAAATTTGTTTAAGTTCGCCGGAAAATAGTCGGGTTTTTTATTCCGGCGATGTTTTTGGTACGTTTTTGATCGGAATGTGTTGCTGTGTTTATTTGGAATGTTTTGATATAAAAATCCTCAATTTTGGATGTGTTTTTGGCTCGCCGGAATCTGGAAAAGGTCACCGGATTCTGGAAAAATTCCGGTTGTTCTTGGCGACCCGTTTCAGTTCTTGGCGACTCTTTTACCCGATGTTTGACCCGGTTTAAATCTTCAAAACCCTAATTCAATTTCTGAAAACTGTTTCTGGATTTTATGTTTAAATTTAATTCGAAAATAGTTTAAAAACTTTAAAAATTCATATTTTTATTTTAAAAATATATTTTAATATCAGAAAAATTCTGGAAAATTATATATATTATTTTAAATCCGAAAATTGATTAAACTTAATAATTTTAATTATTTTTAATTAATAATTAATTTATTAATTAATTGGTTATTTCTTTTAATCAATTAATTCATAAAAATTAATTATTAATTAGATTTAATTAATTAAAAATTCAGTATAATTATTTTCAAGCCTATTTATTTATTTAAAAATAGTTTGAGTATTTAAAGAGTGTCAATTAATTTTATTAATTGATTTATTTGCATTAAAATGTTTATATTGGATTTAAAAATCCGAGTTTTGATTTAAAAATTAATCGTGACTTATTTAAAATTCAAATAAGTTTCTTATGATGTTTTAAAAATGTTTATAAGTGCTATATGGTTCATATTAATTGTGTGATGTGTTTTATAGTCTGTATATGCCGTACTAGGGCAAATATCTGAGTTTTAAATATCGTAAATCATACCGGACGTCCGATACGTAACCGGTTACTTGTTTAAATGTGATTATTGATTGAATAAGTGTCGAGAGTAGAACGAGAATAGTATTAGCCGCTGATGTGGAGGTGTACACCTAAAATTGTTGAACTAAAAGTTTGATTTGAGAATTTTAGCTGCAATAGATCTCCACCAGTTTAGTCATTCATATAAAAATTCTTTTTATATATTTATTCTTATAAAAAAATCTACTTTTGATTCTTTAATTTCTTTCATATACAAATTGAATTTGAAATTTTACATTTTCATTTTTTCATTTTTTTTTAACCTACGTGTTCCTTTTGTACAATTTTTTTGTAATGCTATGAATATTCTTGTTGTGCAATAAAAATTAAGGTGAAAAAATTATGAGTTTCAAGTTTTAAATGGTTGTTGGATGTGTCTACTTTCACAAGATACCTACCTATCCGGATGAATATCAACAATAAAGCCAAAAATATTGTTCTTAATGTTAATGTTGATATAGACATTGAGAGATATATTTTGGGTTTGAGTTGGATAGAAAGTGTTCCCCGTTTAGAAATATCATTGTGTACTCAAGCCGAGGGAAGCGAACTTCTATCCTTTTTTTTGTTTTGTGGAAGAACAAAAGAGAATCGACTAAAATATTTTTTGAGATGCATTTCGAATTAGATTCTATTGTATCTTATAACTAATGAGTAATGACTTCCCATTGGCTTCTCCTTTTATAAAAAGGACACATTATATGATCAGAGAGACGACAATTAGCATTTTGTACTACTATTTTTTTACCTTTGAATGACCTTTTTAGCATTTTGTAATACTATTTTTTTACCTTTGAATGACCTTTTCCAAATTCTGTACAGGAAACTAACCATTTAGTATAGTTGAAGATTTCCATTTTAAAATTTTCACATATTTATAAAAAGAACAAAATCACTATGATATCTTCGGAAAATGATTATTTGAGGGTTATTGGTCGGTTTAATGCAACCTCATACCATTTTTCACTGTTGATGTATGTGGTAACAAACTACAGTTGTAATTGATCGTCCAATATGATAGTCTGAACTTTCAAGTTAGTCTTCCAAGTACTAACTGCTTCATCTATCATGGATATATTAATTTCTTGAAAAGGGTGTATACCAACCAACATTATTCAGAGACTTCATAAATTTTATAAGAAATAACACCTATTAAATTATTAGGATTATTAAGGAATTGACATTTAAAGTATTCGTGTTTGTGCACATGAACCCTTAAAAAAATATGTACAATTTGACCCTTAAGGTTGGGTTTTTGTACAATTTGACTATGTTAGTTAATTTTATGCCAGGATAATATTCTTGGTGGATTTTACAAATTGCTAGACTTTTACAGCTATTTTCGCCTAGAATTTCCTGCTGTTTAAAAAATGCAGCAAGTTCATCGATTGAGGAATTTTTGTAAAATGTATGACCAGATGAGAAAAAGTATCACCACATTACAATACCAAACATGTTTAGTAATTGCCAAATTTTTCTAGTTTCTGAAGTGAGACTGAAATCTCATCACAGAGATTCACCGAATATCGATTTCTAACATTCATTACAGAAAATTACATAGAAAATTAAATGCATGTGAAGTTTCTTATGCTGCATCAAATTTTGTTGTCAACTTGCTTGAAAATGTCACCCTCTTCTTGTTGCTTTCTTGTTGCTTCCTTCAGCATTACCAACTTTTGTTTTGGCTACCTTTATGAGTGTGTGTTGCGCATCATCTTTAAACAAGTCTTGTGCTTCAGTAATGACCTTGTTTTTTTTTTCATTAATACCCGATGACAAGATAGCATTGTTGTACTTGGCTCGGAGCTTAAAAATTTGCTTATACTGACCAGACTATATAAAAGTAATAAACAGGAATTAGATATTGAATTTAATCTTACACAATAAAAGATTTAAGATATATAGAGTTTCATATTGGCTTACCCCTTCTTTTCTCAAATCAGCTTCCCAATTCTTGGGATCTCCTTTATAAGTTTCCATATGCCGCATAAGAAATATGCCACAATCATTGGAGTTTCTTTTTGTCTGCCATGGCATGCTCAAGTACAAAGGCTTCAACTTTCGAACTATGTGAGACTTAATTTGGAATCCCTTCCATTGCAGATACTTAACAAAGTGAGAATGCTGAAATTTGAGGTTAATTGATTTTTCAGTACATGATTGCAATAGTATAATAAAAATGATTGTTATGTGATTAGTTGTTGATTTTTCTAAGCCAGTGTACTTGTTTAAGTACAAAAAAAAATATTGAAACTGAAATTAGAAGAACTATTTACCAGGATGGAAGGTATTTTGCCATAGTATGCCTTTGGGTCTTCATCCCTTATCAATGATTTCATATGATGGATTCTTCAAGTTGTAACAAACTAGGTAGAAATGTTCGTACACATAGATAGGGAAAAAAACCTTCAAAGATATAAAGAAAATTTTGTGATTATAGAAATGTATAACTACCAATAATTTGCAAGATTTAATTCATTTTTTTAATAATTTAGCATATCGACATGCTACAGTTTCCTTGTAGGGTATTTACTGAGCATGTCATTCATATTACTTTCAAATATTGGATATGTCAAAGCTACTTTCTTATTCACATCCAAGTTCCAAATGTGTAACACCCCATCTAAATTTAAATGAGCGGATACTTATTAAACTATTAAACCTGCAAGCATAGCACTAATAATCTCTAAATAATGATTAAATAAGTCTAATAATCTCCAAAATAATATTTATCCTCCAAAACAGTTCAAACCGATAAATACGAAAAATCCAAAATCTCAAATGAACAATAAAGTCTAATAATGCTAGAAATAAGCAAATCCTAATCAATGGAATAAAGGGTGTTGTCCATCACACAGTCCGAGATCCCCTAAGAACCTGCCAAAAAAAGAATACGGCAAGAACAATTGTCGAGTACCGATTTGGAATACAGTTTATAAAACAGAAAAACAGATATTCATATTTGACAGTTTGTAATACAAAAATTAATTGAAAACAAGTATGGCTGAAGCAACGAAAGGGGCACCGAGATCAAAACAGAACATATACAAATACACACATCATAGGGTACCTAATGTGTGCAACAAATCGGATAACGTGTACCGCATATACAACGTCACCGTCAAATCAAATCACAAATCACAAACTCTGGGTGCACCCACGTATCCTGAAACAAATATCAAAATGTGCAAAGCTCCTCCCAAGAGCTAACAGAACAGAAGGATACGCCAAGACCAATCACACTGCCATGGAAGTGTCATGTCACTGGTGCCGCAATGACATGGCTGTAGTACCCCTACAACTAGTTAACTCGGTATACCCTATATCACTAACGGTTCGAATATAATATTTCGCAAAACTTTTAAAATCACAGAAACAGATATTTTCAATATTTCCAACAGATATAAAATGTACCCAATATCAGAAAATCGCAGAAATGAATATTTAAAATTTTCAAAAAAGATTGAAAAATATTTTTCAGAGTCAGAACAAATTTTCAGAATCAAAATGATAAAAAACCAAACGAACATATTTGGGGTCAAAACAAATTTAACATTAATATTTCTAAGAGGAGTAGCGCTGAATAAAATAGGAAAGAATCTGTACCTCGAAAATAGTAACCTCAAACACAAACGAAATTCACAAACACTCAGCTAAACTCGTGACCGGCCATCTAATAACAAAATAATAATTTATTATTACTTATGCATTCTTTTCCATTTAGATAAATATATATATCAACCATAATTGCTATTATAAATACATACATTAATAATTTATCCTAGTAACATTACACTAACTTAAATGGATGTACACCTCATTACATAGTCTATTGCTTCCTTGCCCCTGTTAGGTGCAAAACCAGGTGACCAAATCTTCCAGTGACATAAACAATACAATTGACAAAACTAAACAAAAACACACTCGGCTACTAATAAAAATTTAATATTAAATTCAAGTAACATATTAATGATATCAAAATAAATTTTAATGAATCACAATAAAACTAGTAGTATTCATGTAATCCATTTAAATATTTGGAAGCTATGTTTACAACAAAAAACAATAACCAAAGAAATACATCAAATTATCTCACTAATTCACAAATAAAATAATAATAATTTTATATTACATATAACCATCATAATTATCGATTTATAAATTAAAACATATAATCTTGATTCCGTAAAACAAAATATACATCGGTTGACTACCAACACATGGCTATATGGATGATGTTATGGGTATGTAATTAAGTAACAAACTCCATGTAAACATTATTTTAAATTTTTAATATTATGAATCAAGAAACCAAAACAAAGTATAAGATCACCAACATACAATAAGCCTTATTATATTATTATAAAGATTCAGAGAGCATGTTAAGTCCTCTAATATGAATAACTACTAGTATAAAATAGTGACATAAACCTGGAAGTTGTTGAACACACAAAATCGTCCAGTGTTCTGTTTTTCTCCCTCAGCGGCTACTCTTCTTGTGAAGTTTTTACAGCCTACTATTAGAATTTAAAAAAAAAATTAATTATAAAAAAAATATAATTCTAATTCTTCTCTTATTAGTAAATAGAGAATAATCCAAATCATAAACCTTATCCTATTATTATTATTATTATTATTATTATTATTATTATTATTATTATTATTATTAAAAATCACGAATATTACAACATCAATACACAAATGTGAAAATAGTGAAAATTGTCTAAGCTAGTAATGGAATGAAAGAGAAAGTGTATTACCAAACCACCAACAGTACAAAATAGACGCATTGGTTACTGGTCCGCCTTGTAGTTCTCACACATATGCTCCCTAATGCATGTGTTCCCCTTGCAGACAAAAACCTCTTGGCTATAAAATAAAAAGAGATTAATATTTGTCACAACTTAATTTTGCATCAATATGGATACAAATGTGTTGGAAGTTAATCTTAAACTTGATTTTATTCTCAGCAATTTCTTAATAATGTTTTATTCTGTTTTATTTGGTATGATTTGGTTTGTTCAGCTGGCGATTTGGTGAAACTGCAAGTAGAGAAATTATAGGAGAAAATAAGGGGTGACAGGAGGTAGTTTTTCGGCCAGTAACTTAATTGTGGGAGTTGCTTGATTATAGGAGTCAAAAGCTTAATTCTAGCTAGTTGTACTTTTCTATTTATTGTAATCATTTCTATTCTGTAAAGGTAGAAGAACATAATATCATCACAATGTAGTCTTTTAATATAATTCTGTTTTGTACATATTTTAGTTCTCCTCTTGTTATTCAATCTTAGTTTAGTTATTTTATATTTTTAATTTCAACATGGTATCAGAGCCTCCGATTCTTGAGGCATAACAAATTGATTTCTGAGAAGAAGCCCGCTAGGAAAGCTTCGGTAGCATCATGAATATGAGTACACTCGAGCTGCACACCAAATGTTTGACAAAATGCCCGGAAAGGTTTTTTTTTGGATTTTAAAAGGCTGCTTGTCAAGATAAGATTGTACAGAGGAGTTTTGCAGCAATAGAGTTTCAGTCGACTCTAATGGATGTAGTCAGTGGTGTGTTGATCTTTACATAGGAGTTCCTGACCATGAAGCGGTGGGTCGAATTGCATTTTGCAAGGCCCATGGTGGTGATTGAAGATATAGACAAGATGGGTGTAGTTGTGCTGCCCGAGGCAAATCTGGACTGTGCATTCGACATGAAGGTCGTCGATGAAAAAAAACCCGAAAGAAATGATGGTGGTTCGTTTTCTTTCAGCAGACGTTTCGTGTGCTTGATAGGGATTCGAAAGCAGTGAAAATAAGTGTGTCGGGGGATGATGTGAGAAGGAATTGGATGAGGTTTTGAAGATGAATTAAAGAGCAGGGAGGTGTCATTTTGTTTTCTTTCTGGATCATTTTGTTGCATAACTTTGGTGGATTGTTTTGTTCAAGCCCCGTTTTTTTTTGGAGATTTATGTACAGTTATTTGAAAATATTTGGGCTGGTCTTGTTAGTGTTATTGCTGCTTCGTTTTTACATTACGGTCGGAGTAAGGAGGCTGATTTGTGACAGACTAGGGCAGTAGTACTGCTGTGGCGCAACAGTCGGAGAGGTGCAGGCTAGTGTGTGATGTTGCTGTACAGGGGTTCAGGGGCTGTGACCGGAGGCTCAAAATGGTGTGTTTTGGGCGGTGTTAAAGAGAGAGTACACAATTTGGTTGGAAGTTAAGGGCGGTGGTTTGAATCCAGTGGGTCAAGCTGGAATTGATGGTGCGGTGAACGTGGAATAAGCAATATGGATAGTTGTACTCAGTACAAAGGCAAGAAGGTTGTCCAAGAGTAATGGAGCGTTTGAGCTGGTGGATGACAACAAAAGTCATGGAAGTCATTGGAGTTTGCGATGGCAAGTAATGGATGGTAGTGCGCTGCAAGGTACAAGTCGTGGCTCGTTCTCGGCGAGGAAGGAAGACGGTGGTGATGACTATTGTTGTTACTATCGTTGCTGTCAATTCAGGAACTAATGTATTCAGGAACTAATGCATATCAGGGACTAATGCATGACTGAGAATTGTTGCTGTTGTGGTTTTTACTACTGCTGCGTTTATTGTTTTTGATCGAGCAATAGATGTGTATGTTTTGTATGTTTGTAAAGGGCTGTGCAGTTTTGGAAGGGTTGCTATTACAAGGTCTGGGATGTGTGTGTAATGTGATGTGCATGGTCTATAAATAGAGGAGATAGGGGCTGAAATGGAGGGCAGTAGACGAGAGAATGAAAGAAAAGACATCCATGAAAAGCAATGAAGATTGAAGAAGCTTGTGGTGGCACGGAATCTGCTGAGGAGGAGAATGTCCTCAACATGTTTAGATTAAGGGAGAGAAAATGTTGAAATCTAATCTAAACATGCATTGCAATATGGGCTTGTGTTGCTGGGTCAATCAAGAATGGTAAAAAGGATGTGTGATATCGAGCGGAAGGTGTGCAAAATGTGTGTGCGATCTGCGTGTGTACCATGATCTTGCTGGCTACTATTAGATTTTGCTACGGTGGAATTTTGGTATTGGATCTTGTTGGTTTTACGAGTGCAAAGGAGTGTGTGCATGCAAATTTTTTTAGCATGAGAGGGTCGGAGATGACGGAGAAAGCAACAGAAAGAAGGAATGAAACACTTCACAGATTAAACCACTTTCATCTAGATAGTTGTAGAAGGTGAATTTTATATCATTGGAAAAATCTCGAAGTCTAGTATTTTATGCAACAAACGGTTCGTAAAACGGATTTTTCTACAAAGAATTATAACTATTTTAGTGAAGGTGTATCCACCTGTCCAGAATTGCAACTGTTGCTGTTAATGCATCAACTTGGCAGAATTAACTGCTTTGATCTGGAAGGCTCTAGGTGTAGTATGATATACCATTGGAAAGGTATTGGAGTCTAGTTGATTGAAAAATTTACGGCTCGTAAAAATACATTTCCTAGAAGTCGTTATTGGAGTTTAAGTCACAGGAGGTCAATCTGTCCAGAATGATACATTTCTGAGGAATGGTTCAGTTTTGTTTTTTGTTAATCTGGAAATTGTAAGCTTGTAAGTATGTGTGTATACCGCTGTGATGTGTGTATAAATCAAGCTTAAGGATGAGTTGTTGGAGACTACAATCGAGGGTGGTGGTGTGGCAGCAGGGGCTGTTGCCTGGTTAATAAGGTGTGCAAGTAGAGGGCAGGAAGAGAGCCATACGGGCTAATGAGTTGAACCTTGTCTGAGTGCAGGCAGGATGAGAGCCATGCGGGCTGATGAGTTGAACCTTGTCTGAGTGCAGGCAGGATGAGAGCCATACGGGCTGATGAAGTTTGCAAAGTCACGGGTTCGAGTTTCCATTGAAGGCATTTTCCAGGACTGACTCTGATAGATGCTGGGGAGGGAGGATTCTTGAATCTTCCCAAGGGAGGCATCTGTAAATGCTGGGGGGTAATTGTTGGGTTTCCTATCGTCTTACCTAAATCGACTCGTGATGTTTGAAGCTTAGATAGTATATCGGGGTAGTGATTAAATTGGATTTAATCACCCGATAACTTGGGCGTGTATTCGCAATGGTGCGCGGATACTAGTAGCGCAGATGGCGCGGATACTAGTAGCGCAAAGGTTGTCTACTCGAGAAGAGTGACAAAATTTGGTGGTGTCAGTGTGGAGACGTCGGAGAGAAGAGGAGCATGAGGAAGCTCAAGCTGAGAGGGGCAGAGGTGGATTCCTCAGCAAGCAGAGCTGGAAGAAGAATGAGCTGATGTGTGTGCACAGAATCGAGTCAGGTTTGAGAAGATGCGAAAGTTGTTGGGTGTTAAAGATTTGATCAATCAAGTTTAAGATTACGGGGGTGAATGTTGGAAGTTAATTTTAAACTTGATTTTATTCTCAGCAATTTCTTAATAATGTTTTATTCTGTTTTATTTGGTATGATTTGGTTTGTTCAGCTGGCGATTTGGTGAAACTGCAAGCAGAGAAATTATAGGAGAAAATAAGGGGTGACAGGAGGTAGTTTTTCAGCCAGTAACTTAATTGTGGGAGTTGTTTGATTATAGGAGTCAAAAGCTTAATTCTAGCTAGTTGTACTTTTCTATTTATTGTAATCATTTCTATTCTGTAAAGGTAGAAGAACATAATATCATCACAATGTAGTCTTTTAATATAATTCCGTTTTGTACATATTTTAGTTCTCCTCTTGTTATTCAATCTTAGTTTAGTTATTTTATATTTTTAATTTCAACAAAATGTAGAATTTACTTACAATTTCTCTCTATCTTCTAGCAACATGTATCTCCAGAGTGTTATATCTTCACTAGTATATTTTCCATCAAGGTCAATAACTCTATTAACATAGGGGGATTTGGCATATATACCCAACTTTACCATCACTAAGCCATAAGTGCTCATATGCAATAGGGTTGCAAGCAAAGCGTTGCAAAAACTATACTTACTTTTGGTCTTCTGCAACACTACTCAAAAAGTATTCCATTTGATGTGAACGTACTGTTGCAGAGTGAATGCTAGTGTTGTCACCTCCAACACCATTAAAAAGCGTTGCATTATAATACAATATTTTTAGAATTATGAAAAATATACATATTATCAAAATATATACAATGACTTTAAATTTTAATCTTTGTTTTACTACAAAGTTTGAAAATAATATATTTTTAAATTGAAACTATTTTTACATATGTTTTACATAAATATCTATCATGTTCTCATTTTTCTCTAAATTTTAAAATTTTAAACTTAAAAAGATTAAAAATTAAAAATTAAAAAATATATATAACATAACTACAGTACCAGGTGAAAATTTTGGCGGATATTTTCCCTCCCTTAACAAAAAAACACATCTCTCCCAAATTATCACACTTTCCCCCCAAACCCCCCTCTCTCTCTAGACAAACCTCACTGTCTCTCTCTCGACAAACCTCACTCCACAAACTCTCACTTTCTCTCTCTCGTCACACCTCACTTTACAAACTGATAATTGAATACTTCATCTCATTTCAATTTATTTTGAAATTGCAGGTAATTAGGGATTTCATTATCGGGTTTAATTAGGTATTTCATTCTCGGCTTCAATTTTGGGGATTTCATTCTCGGGTTTAATTAGGGTTTCAACTTTGGGGCTTCGGTTCTCAGGTTTGAACTTGATTTGTAAATTAAGGTTTTGTATTCAAATGTTTGGGGTTATTTCATATTTAAAGTTTTGTGTTTGTATGTTTGGGGCTTGTAGTTGTAATTATATGTATAAACTTGTATTTTTGTATAAACTTGTAATTATATGTATAAACTTGTATGTTTGGAACTGTTGTAAAAGACAAAGCAAACTGTTTGCTTATACATAAACAAATATACTGGAAGTATTCAAGACGTTGGATTAATTTTATTAATGACTCAAAACATAATACAAGTACTAGATAGGAAACTGAAAACCGCTACAAAATAGGAACTACTCTCCTACAAGATTACCACTACTTCAACTATTAACTAATGTCTACAAAGACTCCTGTTTTCCAGCTCAACCACACGACCAAATCAACTCCATACCTCTGCATTCAGACAACCAGACTAACGGATACTTGTAGACTTATTTGAACAATCAAATCAACTAAATGAAACAACTTGAAACTCTTCCAGCAGCCTCTGTTTGAGATTACAATTCTCAACATAATTCCCCCTTAATCTCAAACACTATCTGATAGCCTTTTTACACCCAAAAGATTACGCATGTACTCAAACTTTACTGTCACCAAAGCTTTAGTTAACCCATCAGCACGTTGTTTATCACTCCCAATATGTTTAACGACAATCTCTCCACGTTCAACACACTCACGGATGAAGTGATAACGAACATCTATGTGCTTGCTTCTTCCATGGAAAACTGGATTTTTGGCTAAATTAATCGCAGATTTGTTGTCAATATACAACACAACAGGCCCAACATCTCTTGAAGTAATTTGACTAAGCACATTCCGTAACCAAATCCCTTGACATGCTGCAGCCGTAGCCGCCATAAACTCAGCTTCACATGATGAGAGAGCTACACACCTCTGTTTTTGTGACACCCAAGAAATCAGACTTTCGTTGAGATAGTATGCCATTCCACCTGTACTTCTCCTGTCATCGATGCTCCCCCCCATGTCACTGTCTGAGAAACCTGTAATAAAGTTGTTTCCACTGCTGCTAGTGTACACCAAACCAAACTGAATTGTACCTCTGATGTAACGTAGAACCCTTTTTGCTGCACTAAGATGGAGTGTGGTTGGTCGCTCCATATAATGGCTTATGATCCCCACTGGATATGCTATGTCTGGGCGTGTGTTTACTAGATAACGGAGACCCCCAACCAAGCTTTTGAACATGGTGGTATCAACTGCCTCTCCTTGTTCATCCTTGTAAATTTGATCCTTGGGATCCATGGGGAACTTTGTAGGCTTACAATCTTTCATACCAGCTCTTTCGAGGATCTTTTTTGCATAACCAGATTGTCGCAGCACAATGTAACTTTCACTTTGTTCTACTTCAATTCCGAGATAATAACTCAGTTTGCCTAAATCCGTCATATCAAATTTTTCACTCATTTGTTGCTTGAAATCGCGAATGGAATCAACTTGAGCACCTGTAATTAGGATGTCATCTACATACACGGCAACAATTAGGCACTGATCTCCTTCCTTCCTGGTATACACAGCGTTTTCATAAGGACATCTCTCAAAACCAAGTTCTATCAAGCACTGATTTAATTTGGCGTACCACGCCCTGGGAGCTTGTCTCAAACCGTATAGAGCTTTCTTCAGCTTGTACACTAGATGTTCCTTGCCCTCCTTTTTATATCCATCAGGTTGTGCAACATACACATTCTCTTTTATCTCACCATTTAAAAATGCCGTCTTGACGTCCATGTGATGCACCTGCCATTTGTTTTTTGCTGCCAATGCTAACAGTAACCTAACAGTCTCAAGCCGTGTAACAGGTGCATATACTTCCTCAAAATCGATACCATGCTCTTGTGCGTATCCCTTGGCCACAAGACGTGCTTTATGCTTGGTGATGTTTCCCTCAGCATCCCTTTTCAGCATAAAAATCCACTTTAAACCTATCACTTTTTCGCCTTGTGGAAGTTCTGTGAGGCTCCATGTATCATTTTTCTCAATAGATTCTAACTCAGCTGTCATGGCTCGTTTCCAATTTTTGTCTGATGAGGCTTCACGGTAGTTGGCAGGTTCTTCAACACCCATTAGATTCAGCTCCTCTTCACTAATCATTTCCTCCGTATCGTTGTAAATGTCACTAATAGGCCTGACTCGTCTAGGTTCCTCACTGTCATCATAGTTTTCTCGGCTCAATCTCATCTCTGTGTTATTATTCATTGGAGTACTGAAAGCGTGTTCCTCATCGTTTTCTTGAACCTCTGTTAGGTCTGCGATAGTAGAGTAACCATTGTTCTTCGTACTTTCTTCATTCAAATCTTCCCATGGCCAAGCCTTTCCTTCTTCAAACACAACGTCTTTGCTGACACGTATACGATTTTCGATTGGATTGTACAGCCTATAAGCTTTGGATCCTGGTTCCTTCCCCAAATTTACAACACCAACACTTCTGTCATCCAGTTTCTTGACATTTTTGCTTGGCACCTTCATGTGTGACAAACATCCGAACACCTTTACATGCCTTATGTCAGGCTTGTTTCCTGTCCAAGCTTCATACGGAGTCATTCCTGTTAATGCTCGAGTAGGGAGTCTGTTAAGAATGTATATAGTGTGACGAACTGCTTCTCCCCAAAGCATTGCAGGTAACACCATTTCTTTCAAGTAACATCGAACCATCTCCATCATTGTACGATTTCTACGCTCCACCACTCCGTTTTGTTGTGGAGTGTACGGAGCTGTGTACTGTCTTGCAATCCCCATTTGTTCACAATATTCCTTGAAAGCATGCGACAAGAACTCTCCCCCTCGATCAGTTCTGAAAGTCCTAATTCTGAGCTCATCTCCGTCCTCCACCAACAATCGGAATTTTTTGAATGCGTCGAGTGCTTCTCCCTTTGTTTTCAACAAATACACCCACATGACTCTGGTAAAATCGTCCACCAGCAAGAATATGTACTTATTACCAGATGCAGTTGCAGGTTCAATTGGCCCACAAAGGTCTCCGTGAACAAGTTCTAGTCGTTTGCTTGCACTAAAACTTGCACGAACAGGGATACTTTTGCGAGTCTGCTTTGACGTTAAGCACCCAGTACATACACCTCTGGGTTGCACCACTCGAGGCAACCCCTTGACCATATTTTTTTTAAACATTAAGGACAAAGCTTGATAATTAACATGACCCATGCGTGCGTGCCATAATTTTGAAACACAATCCAGTTTTGACAACATACATTCAGCACTGTTAGTTTCAATCAGGATTTTGTATAGACGATTTTGTGACCTCTTGATTTTCATTAGTAACTTTCCTTCCCGTTCATATACCCACATATAATCTCCTCTAATCACAACATTATTTCCATCTTCACAGAGTTGTCCAATGCTTATAATATTGTTATGGAGATTAGGAATAAAGTATACCTCGTTCAACATTCGTTCCTTTCCATCCTTGCATTTTAACATAACTGAGCCCTTTCCCTTGATCTCGACTGTTGACCCGTCTCCGAACTTCACCCGTCCAGTGATGCCCTCATCAAGTACACAAAATTTTGACCTTTGTCCCGTCATATGATTACTCGCACCATTATCTAGATACCACACATTAGAGTCCGTCTTTGCACCCTCGTCTTCATACTTCAGCTGAGGTCTCATGTCCCTTTCATTCAACAATACCATCTTCGAGTCCTTGGCTTCACAGCTGGCCATTAAGAGTGCTGGTTCATCATCTACCATTTCTGCTATGTTGGCTTCCTGCTTTTGTTCTCGATTTCTCTTGGGCCTGCGACACTCGGCTGCAAAGTGACCGTAAAGATGACAATTGAAACACTTAACTCTGCTTTTGTCATGCTGTACTCGACTCTTAGAAGCTGACCAGTTTCCCTCTGTGTTTCCTTGTTTACGCCTCATCCATTCCTCGCGTGTCAATAACAATTTCTCCTCTTTATTCTCCATTTTCTTCCATTCTTCTTCAGTTAACATAAGCTGACTTTCCTGTACCTCAGATTTTCCTCTTATTCTTTCGTCATGAGCCTTCAAAGCACCCATGGCCTCCTCCACTGTCATAGTTTCTAGATCACTAAATTGCTCCATAGTTGACGTGATCTGTAGGAATTTCCCGGGCACTGCTCTCAGCATTTTCTTTACCACATACGACTCCTGCATTGTTTCGCCTAATGCCCTTATGTTCGTTACAAGAGCATTCAATTTCATGTAAAAGTCGTCTAATGGTTCAGACTCCTTCATTCTTAGAGCCTCAAACTCGGCTTTCAGGGTTTGTATCCGTGCCTTCTTCACACGATCTGCACCTTGGCAAAGAGTTTTGATCGCGTCCCACGTCTCCTTTGTCATCTTTTTGTCTGCAACTGATAACATCATGTCTTCAGCTATCCCTTGATATATCATCGCTAAAGCGATCTTGTCTGTTTTGTCATCCACCACGATCTTCTCGCTTGAGGTTTCAACTGCAGTCCAAACTCCATGGGCTTGCATAAAAACCTTCATCTTTATAGACCATGCAGTATAATTGCTTTTCACCAACATTGGGTAACTCAACCCAAGTGATCCTCCTTTAGCTTTACTCACATCCACACCGGACGCCATTGAATCACCACCTCCTCGTGTTTTGCCTCGCTCTGATACCAGAATGTTGTAAAAGACAAAGCAAACTGTTTGCTTATACAGAAACAAATATACTAGAAGTATTCAAGACGTTGGATTAATTTTATTAATGACTCAAAACATAATACAAGTACTAGATAGGAAACTGAAAACAACTACAAAATAGGAACTACTCTCCTACAAGATTACCACTACTTCAACTATTAACTAATGTCTACAAAGACTCCTGTTTTCCAGCTCAACCACACGACCAAATCAACTCCATACCTCTGCATTCAGACAA
This sequence comes from Heracleum sosnowskyi, assembly GCA_030848705.1. NCBI lineage: Eukaryota > Viridiplantae > Streptophyta > Magnoliopsida > Apiales > Apiaceae > Heracleum > Heracleum sosnowskyi. The sequence goes on from CM061237.1 coordinate 68,408,668, forward strand.
CCAGACTAACGGATACTTGTAGACTTATTTGAACAATCAAATCAACTAAATTAAACAACTTGAAACTCTTCCAGCAGCCTCTGTTTGAGATTGCAATTCTCAACAGGAACTTGATGTAATTCGGGTGTGAATTGGTAGATATGTTGAGTTTAAGCAATTAAATGTTTAATTTTTTTGTTTTTTCGTGATTGGGGTCATGGATATATAGAGTAAGCCAGCAGCTTAGTTTATACTGCATTGATCTAGATTAGAGTTTTTCATTGATCTGGATTAGAGTTTTAATATGTGATGAATGAATATTATTCTATTTTGAAACGTGGAATTGGGTTTTAACGCCCACAGATTTTTTTTTATCAATGTATGTTTATTTGCTTCTCTATGGGTTCTCTATAGAAGGTATACGTTTCCTGATGCACATTAATTATTATATGTCATGGACTTGAAGTTGAGTGCCACTTTCATACTTTTACATAGATTTAATACTAATAGACCTGGTAGCAGTAATCATTAACAGATGGTTGTACGTGATGCAGTCTGAAATATGCACTTGATGAGGAAATGTCAAAGTCTTAATTATGGGAGGAGGTACAATATCTTGTTATGTAAAACAAGAAAGTCACTTTTTATAGATTAGTTTTTGTTGTATGTCTTTTGATTGCCTCACATATTATTGCCATTGAAAGTAGAGGTGCATGCATGCAAGATTAGAACCAATTGAAACTAAACGAGACATTTCACCATGCTCCCCCATTTTTTTGACTTTACCAACACGAGTTTAGTTTTAATTAAGCCTTTTCTTGTGAATTGTAAACAGAATAGAACCAAAGGACTACTCGACAAACATGGTCATGATAGGGTTATTTACTAAGGACTACGTTTCTTACTTGTATGTGAACTTGATGTAGTTCTGGTGTGCAGTTCACATATGTGTCTCACGATAAAACAAGGAAAAAGAGTCAGAAAAATATAGAGAGAAGGTACAACTAGTTTATATATTCACTTCAAATCTTCTACTAATTTGCGTGTTATGTTTGGTTCACATTGCAGCGTGTATGTTTGGTTCATATTGTAGGGTATTCGGACAACACTTTACAAATCTAAAGACCATTGTGTCACAACTTAAGGAACAAAAGAATGGTTACTAAAACGTTGTCTAGAAAACAAAAACACGTCCATCACCACCAAAAAAACCATTGTTGAAAACAAATTTAAACAACAAGTTGTCCTGAACAAACTGTTGTGAATAAGAAATTCATACAACATACAAATCAATATGTGCATTGTCTAACTTCATAAAACGCAACATAACACAATATTGTTATGCTGAGTGCAATGAACTCGGACAACGAACATTAAACAAAAAAGTGTTGTCTAGAATGAACAAACACAATATTTCCGAACAAGAAGACCGTTGTTGAAATCTAAACCAAACAACCATTTTACCAGAAAAATCGTTGTACAAAAAAACTTAAAACAAGTTCTTTTTAGTTGAAAACTACTGTCTATTTAGCGAACAACAACAAAACTTTAATAAGAACGTCTTGTTGGAGATGAATCTTTACAACACTTTTCTAAACAAATGTGTTGTTGCTTCTGGTTATTAGACAACAGTTTTGTAAGTAGTGTGTGTTGTTGTAAGCGTGTCACACAATGCTTCTGCACCGTTGTATGGTATACGTAAGAGACAGTGTCTCAATAGACAACAGGAAAACAGGGTGTTACACAACGGGCAACCCCCGTTGTGTGAAGCTGTTTTTCTTGTAGTGCTAGTAGATAGTTATAAATTAGTTTTTACCTTATCTAGAGATGGACTTTTTTCTGATCATGAATCTTGTGAGAAATGTTCCTTTAGTGGACATAGAATTTTACCACTCCCAAATTCACCATCCTCAAGTGCTAGTCCTTCTTTGAGTTTCTCATCTGTCCATCCTCTAAAAGAGGGAAACCTTCTTTCAACTAATGTTTTCCCTTTGTGTCTCACATGATCAACATAAAGCAACTAAAAATCACAATTATAAAATGAAGAAACTATAATAAAAGATTCTTATAAAACATTTGATATACTTAATTGTAATAACCCCAAATTTTGGACTTAATTATAAAATTTTGAATAGTAAATGTTGATGAATAGTGAATTTGCTGATGAAAAATACTTTCAGACCACACTATGTGGGAGACTTGAAATGAATGTTTCGAAGTTATATTTGTGATGTATAAGGAAAATAAGTGAATGTAAACGCGATCAGAATCGGGAGATTCCAACTTTAAATTTTGATCACTATTCATCGGACAATCAATGATATATTGATTTGATCATTTTGAGAAAGTATGTAGAATGAGAAATCCATGATCATATCTTAAGCCAAGGTGAGAAATCTAGGATCATATATTAAGCCAAGGTAGTGGAAAGATCAAGGAAGTATCGCCTAACAATGGTACAGAGAAACGTTTTTTAAATCACTCGAACCTATCGCGAAACAGAAGCGTAACGAATTATGGATTAAACCCTAACCGAAGGGGAAGTATCATATAAGATCATCAAGTGCATCATATAAAAGGATTTATGATACAAGAAATGACATAAGCATGACACAGGAGGATGACATAGGTTATGACAAGTGATGACAAGGTGATGAATCACCACCTTGTCACCACTTTCACCACCAAACCACAACAAGTTGACATGTGGCAAGGGGGTGACTAAACTCCACCAAAACCACACAAATTGGATGCATCCTTTTAGCATCATTTTGACAAAAGAAAAGAAAAGAAAAATCAAGCAAGTATCATCCCCATTTGTTCATCAAACTTTCGACCAAACCATGCCTCCAATTTCCTTAAATATTTTGCTACCACTTCCACTTCTCCAAAAATTGCAAGGATGGATTCTAAAGCTTCCATATTTCCAAATTAAGGAAACCTCTTAATCCTAGCTTCATCCATGGATGATATCATGTTCAAATCTTGATTATAAGATGAGCATGAATAGTGTTTTGAATAGTAACTTATGATTTTCTTGATTTGTTCTTGAAGATTAAGGCTTGTTAAGGTTGATTAAGGGTCAAGCAAGGGTATGTAAGCTATTGTTAGGGTATACCAAGCATCAAGGAAGGTATAAACATCTCACACCCTTGGTTATACTTTGATGATTATGATTAGTTTGATGATAGTTTATGTTAGTGTGAATAAGATGATGAATCTTGGTTTTGATGATTGATTAAGTGGATGTTTGATGGATGATCTTGTAGATGTTAGTTTTGACTTGTTAGTTAAAGATTATGAGTTGGTTTCGATGATGAATGAGAAGTATGGATGGTTTGGTTGTGTTAATGGATTGATTTAAGTGTTTTAAACACGGGAATCACGATTAAGCGTCGTTACCATGTCGGATTTTCCTTAGAAAGCTTAGACAGAGACCACGGCTACCTTGTAGACATAACACTGAGGTTTTCTGACCATGATCATGTATGCTCTGTTTTGTAGTTTATTTTGGCGAAAGAATCGTATCGTTTCGATTTACGGTTTAGGAGAAACATCAGTTTTAGTGAAAGCGATTTCGGATAACTAAGTAGTTCACTGCATGAACTTTGAGATTGTAATAAAACCCTTTAAAAATGGAATTGGGTCGAGATATTAATGTGGATACTAGTATGGACAGTTACGAAGGGAACCGAGGAGGTTTCGTGTTAAAAAGATGATTTTTCGATTTTATAAAAATGCGGGAACAAAAGTTGCGCGAGTGAAATACCCTTAAGGGGATGGTTAAAAACAATGAGTTAGCAATGGTAAAGTACTTGGGTTTTGAGAATAGATTTCCACCCAAACTTTTGACTTAAGAGTTTACGGAATGTCATGAGGTTATAAGTAACCAAGAGCGAGACATTTGATGTTCGTTAATAGAACGTTAGTGCTTAAGTTAAATGCACTTTAAATGATTTCTTTGTTTATAGATTTCCCGGCAAGTCATGAGGTTATAAGCCATGGGACTGATCGGGTATTTCTTTGTTTATAGATTTCCCGGCAAGTTCTCGAACCCCTAACAACCAAGGACCCGAGGCAAGTTTTCTCATTCCATGCTATTATTCCATTAGTTATACTGATGATGCATATGATAGATGCATGCTAGTTTTCAAACCTTACATCGTATATAGATGTGATGGTATTAAAAATGTTGAGATGTAGTATATGCATATGATATGATATCATGCATGCTTTCAAACCTTTCATCGTATATAGATGTGATGGTATTAAAAATGTTGAGATTTAGTATATGCGTATGATAGATGCATGTCAGTTTTCAAACCCTACCTCATATAAGTGATGCTGTTGTGAAATATGTTGTGTTTGTGATATATATTCTACTTTAATGTTGTGAAAGGATTTTGTTAGGTCCTGATAAGTTTGTAGAAGGGGGGTTGAATACAAACTATACCGTTTTATCGAAATTTGTTCGTTTAAGATTAAACAATTTAGAACAAATTAATGCGGAATAAAAATTGAAACAATATTCAAGTTAAATAGAAACTCTATTAAACTTGAGGGGTGTTACAATTTTGATCACTGATTACAAAGAACTTAATAAAACAAATCTAGAATAAATTCGACATGAATTTATCTATTTTTGTAATAAAAAGGATCGAATACTAAAAAGTAGTTCGATATAAAATCTAGGGATTATGATCCGCTAGAAAGCTAAAGCAGTACAAGAGAATCAGTTCTTATGAATTAAATGTTATGAACTAATCAAGATTTAATTCTCCTGCAGAAATTTAGAGCTTTGCCGTTGAAGAAATAAAGACAGAGCTTTTAATGGAATGTCTGTTTGCTTTTGTCTTCTGTTTTAAATCTGTGTTATAGAATGTCAACTGCCTAGCTTTGCATTTATACAATTTACTTGTATATCTTTCCACGCGCCAAACCACTTGCAGAATGTTTATGGAAGACTTGCTGGAAAACATTTCTTTTTGCCTTGGAAGACAATCGGGAAAACAAGCATTGTATTAAGAAGACATTCGGGAAAACATAACTTTGGCTTAGGAAGACAATCGGGAAGACTCACTTGTGAGTCTTCCTAGTTTAAAAACTAAGTCTTCCTAGTGCAAAATCTAAGTCTTCCTAGTTCAAAAATATTCTAATTTAAATAATTAACTAAATAAATTATGTATTAATTTAATTCTTTGCAGAATTAAATTAATAAATAATATACTTAATAATATTAATTATTTATAAGAGAATAAATAGAATTAGTTGACTTCTCAATTAATTCCAGAATCACTTAAATATTAGATAAATAACAAACACAATAGTACGTTGACACTCGATGTACTGTCTGGTTCATGAGTGACTAACGACAATGTCTGTTCTTTATCTATTTAACTTTAAGCAGTGATTCACTACCTTCTCATTCAAGAACTCCGTAATCAGTATCTTTTTCTGTCACCACTTGAAATCTCTGTCACTTTAATAAATCCACTGAGCTTGAATACTTCATTGAGGCTTGATCAATAAATTGAGCTTCTTTCAATGTAGAATCACTTCAAGTCTGTAGATGACTTTAATCTTCATTCTTTGACAGATATAATCTTCTGAGATTCCTGTGACAATTGATTTTTATTATTTACTTATTACATCTTAATTAAAGTTGAGTAGAATCCTCGGTGTTTACAAATAGGACTAGACATATGCCTTTCAGATTTATAAATGTTTACGCTTTTGATAAAAAGCTCTATAAGATATAAGTTTTATATGCTATGTAAATACTAGATATAAACGGAGGTTTTTAAAGGCTCTAAGGGTAGAGCACTCGTACGATGATTTTAAAACATTAGACCGGGAGTTAAATTACTATTTTGTATTGATTATACTGTCAGAAACGAGAGGGTCCAGGGATAGCTATGTTTTAAATATGTTGATTAAATATTCCAATATATATATACTATTGGATATTTAATGTTAGATATTAAATAATATTATTAAAAATATTATTTGGATATTTATTTGATTAAGTGAATATTATTTTGAATATTCACTTAAGTGGAATTTTATTGAATAATAATTCAATATTTATTATTTGAATATTTATTAAATATTCCAAAAATGATTTAAAAAAATCATAGAACCTTATTTAAAATATTACGTAAGGTTCCAATAGTTATTTAAAATATTTTCTGATCTCAAAAAGATTTATGTGATTATAGTAGGGGTTCCCAACTACTTTTAATTATTTATCTCAAATGATGATTAAGGTTTTGGACTTATAAATATTGGGAATCCATTCCAGGAAGTGAATATATGATTTCACTTGCCTCTTTCATTAAAAGTGATTATATTTTGGGTTTCTGAATTATCGGAACTAAAGATATTTTACCAAACACCCAGGTCATGATTTCGAAATGTTTTACTCGAGGATCGAGGTCAGTTGACAACGGTCAACCCACATTGTGACTTACTTCCGATATAAACCGGAAGTAAGGGTATTTTTATGAATCCTATCAACAAGCTTATGCTTGGGGAACTGGATTAATATCCGTTCCAGTTAAAGATAGTTGGGGCCGAGTAACGCACGGTCCCGCAAAGAAAAACTATATTTTTTCTGGCCTTGATGTCGCCAGGTGGAAATATAATAAGAGGTTGGGTGACGCCAGTCCAGTGGAATCCGTTGGCAGGGAGCGGGTCCACTTGTGTGGCCTTGATTTCATCATGTGGTTACTAATATGTAACAGGCCGAGTGACACCGGTCCAACCTAAAAGCCCGTATGCGGCTAGGGTAATGACCTTCAGGATTATCCATCTACTAGTAGAGAATCTATGGTATGACGACTGATCATCGCATACCAGTGCGTAGCCCTGTGCAACTCCCCATGTTTTTCCAAGGATTGGAATTTCAGAAATGTTTAGTAACTTGGATTAAATACCGGTTACGGTTACTTGTTAATAATATTTTAACAAGGTATTATATCTCATACAGTATTTGAACTGTATGACATGTTTTCACGAAAAGAATATTTCAATATATCATTCTGTATACGAATGAAGTTTTAAAAGTTTCAATTATGATATCAGTTTACATATATGATTATGTTGCTATATATTATTGTCGAGCTATAGTGCTCATTCTTGTTTCTGTTATATACCACAACACAACAGAGTCAAAAAGGTGTTCATTACTGATATTTTACAGTATTTTGAACAATATGAGATATCTAAATATATATGCGTGTATATATGTTGAGAATGTATTTAAGATATATAGCATGTTGAACTGTATAGTATTTTGAATCAATGGATTGGCTTTAAGCCTTGATTCCAATGATTAATATCTATTTTAAAAAGATATGTTTTAAGACTTGGTTTATTACATTGATACCAAGGATTTCTAAATGATTCACGAAGAGTATTTGAGTATGATTATAAGTCATACGGTATTTTGAACGGTATACTATTTTGGGGTCAAACCCTAGTAGTTTTTAAACATGGATCCTATATGGATTATTTACCTTAAAGGTTTAAAGATTTCAAGTGGGATAGATTTCTTGTTGAGCGCTATTAGCTCATTTTTGCTTTATTAAAACTCTCAACATGAAGAAAACGTTGCCGATTCACCTCGTGTTACGAGAGCAAGGGGATGGAGAGACCACCCTTGAGTTAGTGCAGCAGGATGGATACTGCCGGTGTGAGCTGAATAGTTGCAGACTGAATTAGTAAGAATTGTTTTTGAGTAGTTTTGTATTATTAAACTTTGTATAGAACGGTGAGGTCTATTATTGTAACTTGAGGTAGAGGTTGTAAATAATAGATGAGATCCTCGATAGTACATTTGAGTTGTAATAACAAATGTTACTTTTGTTGCTCATTTCCAAGGCTATAACTTGTGTGTGTGTGCATAAGTAATTGGGGTCTTTGGAGTTGTATTATTAGAATTTTGTAAGTAATGCGGGTATTGTATAATTGATGGAGAGTGACAACCCAGATTCCTGACACCGGATCTGGGGGTGTTACAATAATGCTAAAAAATAAATTAAAATTTTCAAATTATTTTTATTAACTTAGAGTGAGAAAAATCTGCGAGCCTCTAAAGAATCCTGATCCTGTGCCATTCCAACTCTCTTTTCCGGTCACAAGATATTCAATGAGGAAATCAACCCAGTTGTATGACACACATTTATCAAGAGGTTCAAAATTGACAAAGTATTTGTCAATATAGGAATGAGTAGGAGTTCTTATGAGCACATTGGAGAGAACAGTCAAAAAATTGATCTTGAACATTTCTGTAACTCTTTTTTCTGCTTTAACTTGCTCAACGACTTTAGCTGTTGTTATCTTTTTAGTTGGAAACTGAGTTAACCATTCGTTTGATCTCTTGGTAGTAACCTCATTGATTGTCTGCTCAATTTTGTTCCCTCCACGTGGTAGTCCAAAAACATCAAAAACATCTTCTGGAGTGATGTATATGTCCCAATGCTCGATTCTTAAGGATACACTCTTATGGTCAAATACATGGACAACTTTATTTGCTAATTTAGATGGTACCATCTCCAAATCAAAGCCAAGTAGTGGTTCAAATCCAGCTTTTGTGACCCATGCTTTTTGTTCATCACTAAGAAAATATACCATTTCGTTGAAAAGCCTTGGAGAGTTTCTAATTTTGGCTTCCTTTTGATCCTTTGTTTCCTATTAAACAATAATAATCACAAAAAAAAGTTACTTAATATTAAACAATCTATTAATTTACCTCACAATATTTACAACAATCTACACAAACACGACCAATATATGAAATACATGAAATCGTTAAAAACACAAACACATGAAGTCATTACAAAAAAGACTAAAATCACTAATATCTAACGAAATCATAATCTAATTAAAGTGAATAGTGTAAATCATCAAATTCAAACTAAAGAAAAGCCTAAAATGACTAAAATTTACCTCATCAATCACAAATGTATTTTTTTTGTACCTCCTTCTTCTTTTTGGTTCTTGATCTGCTATTGTGGTGAATCTTTGTTTGAAAAGCAAACAATAAAAATATGATCATCCAATATAATATATTGATATATTTTTCTTAAACTTACTGATTTATATAATAGATATTGTACCTTCTGACAAAACTTGGTTTTTTTAAACTTTTCCGTTGCTTCTTGTTCATTTGCCGGATTATTAGTTGATTCTTCAGTTGTCTGTTTGCTTGGTAGATTCTCAGTTGGAAGATCCTCAGTTGGGGGATTCTCTGTTGGCGGATTCTGAGTTGGCGGATTCTTAGTTGGTGGATCGCTATTCAACTGGTTTTCATTCAAATCCTGCTAACATTAAAGAGTAAAAATGTTAGTAAGTTTTAGTAATTTTATTTTTTGAAAATATGTAAAGAATCTAATAATGCTTGCTTACGAGATCTTCAGAAATTTGCACTCTGCCATAATTTCTTCGTCAATACTTCCATAATCAGTTGATTCTACAAGATTAATGAGTTCTGTGATGGTATTTCTAGGTAGACTTAATCGTGGCAGACTTAATCGTGGTTGTGTTACTGTACCTGCAAAATAAAAAATTAATAAACTACATCCAAACATCCAATTCTCTTACCACTATCCACAATGAAAAGTGTAGTATAAAACATCTCTTAAAATCACTAATGTCATGATCTAAAGCAATATAACAAGCCTAAAATCACTAAAAAAAAAAGAAACAAACCACACGAAATCATTACTAACACAACCACAACTAGACCCAATCATTAAACAAGATAACATCTACTAATTAAAGTAAACCATGTAAATTACAAAAAAAGCCTAAAATCACTAATGTCATGATCTTAATCAGTATAACAAGCCTAAAATCACTAAAAAAAGACCTAAAATCCAACTATCTACTGATACACATGATGGTATAATTAGTAATTACCAACTATGCATTGCGCGAGTTTTAAAAGATCTTTTAGTCACACAGTTGCGTATGAGCTGTGTGTAATGCATGATCTGGCAAAAATAGGCCAAGAACTAACAGTTGTCATCCTTCCATCTTTTCCGTTTCTGTCTAGAACCACTATGCACAAAACTATGGAAGGACATAATTATTAGAGTTTCTCAAGTTTTTTAACTCGCGAGGAAATGTTCTTAATAGCTAGTTCGACCTAAATGCAATTACACCCCGAGGTACTTAGAAAAACCACTAAAAATTCCTTTAAAGATGAATCAGAACATTGCCGTGTCAAATTGCGTCAACTCAATTGTTAATTTGTTATAGTGATAAAACTAAGATGTTACATACTAGAATAGATGGACAATCCAGTACTTACAGATATATAACATAATCACTGGTCAAAAAACAGAAAATGCCAAACCAAATAAAGATCAAGCAGCCATTAACAGTAGTTTCAAGAAGTAACAGTAACAGTAGTTTCAAGTAGAGGAAGAGAAGTAACAAGAATTAACAGTAGTTTCAAGAATTAATGTAAACAGAGGACTATGCATGAATCATTTATTGATTCATTAAACAATCAACTAGACGCAATCATTAAACAAGATAACATCTACTGATTCATAACCTAATTAAAGTAAACCATGTAAATTACCAATGTCATGATCTAAATCAGTATAACAAGCCTAAAATCACTAATGTCATGCTCTTAATCAGTATAACAAGCCTAAAATCATTTAATAACACAAACACAACTAGATGCAATCATTAAACAAGATAACATCTACTAATTCATAACCTAATTAAAGTAAATCATGTAAATTACCAAAAAAAAGCCTAAAATCACTAATGTCCTGTCAGTATAACAAACCTAAAATCACTAAAAAAAAACCTAAAATCCAATTGACAATAATCTACACAAGAAACAAACCACACTGTTAGGTCCTGATATGTTTGTAGAAGAGGGGTTGAATACAAACTATACCGTTTAATCAAAATTTGTCCTTTGAATAATTTAACAATTAGGAACAAATTAGTGCGGAATAAAACTGAAACAATATTCAAGTTAAATAAAACTCTATTGAACTTGAAGGGTGTTACAATTCTGATCACTGATTACAATGAACTCGATAAAACAAACCTAGAATAAATTCCACATGAATTTATCTATTTTTGTAATAAAAAGGATAGAATACTAAAAAGTAGTTCGATATAAAATCTAGGGATTATGATCCGCTAGAAAGCTAAAGCAGTACAAGTGAATTGGTTCTCAAGGATTAAATGTTACAAACAAACAAGAATTTAATTCACTGGATGATTTGAATGCTTTTGCAGTTGGAAGAAGTAAAGAAGACAGAGGAATTGAATGTTGAGTTGCTGTGTCTTTTTGCTTCTTTTTGTTTTGTTGTAATCTCTATTGTCTCCAGTCTTCTGTCTTTGAATATATACCACTGCATTACTTTTCTTTTAATCCACGTGCAAGCCACTAAAACAGAAATGGAATTGCCTTTGGAAGACTAGCAGAAAAACTATGCTTTTACTCTTGGAAGACTTTCGGGAAGACAACATTTGTTAATGGAAGACAATCGGGAAGACAATAGATTGGCCTAGGAAGACAATCGGGAAGACAATAGATTGGCCTAGGAAGACAATCGGGAAGACTCACTTGTGAGTCTTCCTAGTTTAATAAACTGAGTCTTCCTAGTTCAATCCTAAGTCTTCCTAGTTCATTTTTATTCTAATTTAAATAATCAACTAAATAAATTATGTATTAAATTAATTCTTTACAGAATTAATTTAATAAATAATTTACTTAATAATATTAACTATTTATAAGAGAATAAATAGAATTAGTTGATTTCTCAATTAATTCCAGAATCACTTAAAACTTAGATAAAGAATAAACATAATAGTACGTTGACACTCAATGCACGGTCTGGTTCATGAGTGACAAACGACAATATTAATGTCTGTACTTTATCTGTTTGACTTTAAGTAGTGATTCATTTCCTTCTCATTCAAGAACTCTGTAACCAGTATCTTTTGATGTCACCACTTGAAATCTCCGTCACTTTAATAAATCCATTGAGCTTGAATACTTCACTGAGGCTTGATCAACAAATTGATCTTCTTTCAATGTAGAATCACTTCATGTCTGTAGATGACTTTAATCTTCATTTTTTGACAGATATAAACTTCTGAGATTCCTGTGACATTTGATTTTTATTATTTACTTATTACATCTTAATTAAAGTTGAGTAGAATCCTCGGTGTTTACAAATAGGCCTAGACATATGCCTTTCAATCTCCCCCTATTTTTTTGTTAGACAATAACAACCAAATACTCTAGAGGATAACTCAACTAAAACAAGAAAAGATAGGACTTTTAAGAGCCAAGCAAATAATAAAAAGTTCTGGATTAAATATAACAATTTCCAGATTCAAACAATAAAGATAAATACAAGATAGATGTTCCTCTAGACTGAACATATGAATACATTTTCCTATCTTGATTTACCTAGCTCTAAACATATAACATTTACAAATTGAGCTAACTACATCATGTCTTAGTCTCTAATTTCACCTTCTTCAGCTTCTTGCAAGGTGACTAGAAGATCTTTGTCAAGGACACGATCACTTTCAGAAACCACACCACTTGGAATTACTGGTTGAGTGGTGATCTTCTTCAATCTATTCTTCATCTGAGCATACCTTGGAACTTTCTTCGTGCAGTAGTCTGAAATCATATCAGCAACTTCAGACTTGTCTTTAGTGGTAAACCCAGAAGTTCTCAGAAGATTCTTCAACTTCACCAGTTGCATTGCAGTCTGTAGCTTCAAAGAATCAGGATCCAGCCTCACAGTCTCTAAAGTTGTACCTCTATAGATTTTAACTTCATAAGGAAAGTGCACAACTTGAGGGCTGGCCTTCATTGTAGAATCTCCGAGCCGGTCATACAGAAGCTCATTCAAGCAAGAAGATCTCTTTACCTTACTCATTAGAATCCATAATTCAGAGAGAGATCTTCTTTGGAGTAGTTCAAGAGAAATAGTGAATGACCCTTCAAGAGCACTTGAGACATAAATGTACAGTTCTTGCCTCACTTGATCAAATGCAGATGTAATCCTTAGGATATCTTCCTTCAATGCCTTCATGTATAATGAATTGTCTGGATTAACAGTTCTGATCTTCTCAAGCAGCTTCAGAAAAGTAGCATCATTTTTTGTGCTTCTCTGAGGGATATCAAACATCTCCCTTGCCTTATCCCACTTGCTTCCTTGCTTCATCCTTACATCCAATCTCCTTTCTTTGACATGAATACTATGAAGACGTTGTTTGTCTTCATGTTCAGCCTTTTGAATTTTCAGCTTCTGAGAAATGATGTCGGAGACCTTGGCATTTTCATCTTCCTTTCTCCTTAGATCTGCATGTTGCTTCTTCAACTCCTTCTGAAACAAAGGGTCAGGGGTGTATAAATCAGCTTCATCTTCCCAATCCTCAAAGTTGGCTGCCTCTTCAACCTCCTCCTCACCAAAAGCGTCTTCATGTATAGTCTTCCCCAGATCACCAGATGTGTCAAATTGGAAGTCATCCTGTTCACCGTGGTAGTAGTAGGCATCATCAAAGACAGTATCCTCCAGTGATTGTTTCCCTTTCCCCCTATCTTTTCCAACTCCAGAAGCTCCTCCAGCTTCTCTTTCTCCTTTATTCTCCTTTTCCCCCTTAGTTGAGGAATCCTCTATCACAGAAATGACTGATGCTGAGAAGATTGAACTTCAGACCTTCCACAATAGATACATCTTGAATGATAACATTTCCAAACTTCAAACAACCATATGCCTTGAACAGCCACTATCAAGAACCCACATAACACGGTTTACCTGTTCCACACCCTATAGTATCAAATTGATTAGACTTTTTCAGAACCCAAACTTGATTGGGTCCGACATTCTTAATGAACTGGCCTTTGTCGGGCAAAACAACATCTTTAACCTTAACTACATAAACCTCTTTCACAAAAGAGCGTTTCCATTTATAGCCAACCTTAACACATTTTTGAGTAGGCTTAGGGATAAATGAATTCACTCTAGTCTTCGGAGAACTAGTAGTCTTAGATCTAACATGCTTCTTATTATTAACATGTTGACGTGGAGCAGTCTTATTATCAGATACATGCTTACTATTAAAATAATCATACATAACATTGAAAGCACAAGACATGTAATTTACCACACCACATGCTTTATGAGAAAGATTAATAGCAGGCATGTTGGTTCTACAGTTGTTTTGATCCAACTTATGGATATCTGATTTAGTCTCTGTTGTTGAAACAACTTTGACTGGTTTATCAGACATACACTTGTTGGACTGTTCAACTTCAAAAGCAAGATCTTCTTGATGTATCTCCTCTACAATGATTATAGAGTATTCATTCAGAGGTTCTCCTTGGGACTCTCTAAAGAAAGGTTTGTCAATACCCTTAAGCACATCTGGAATACCTCTTTCTTCAGCACTGACTCTATTAGGGGTATTTATGCTTAACTTGCCAATAGACTCATTATAGTCATAGCCTATACCAACATACTAACCAATAGCTTGTTTATTGATGATTTCTTTAGCAGTCTTACAAGAGTTATAGTAAGCATTAGCTTTAGTCTTCAGCTCACTATTTTTATCCTTGAGAATGGTTTCCAGTTGAATATAACATTTAACCATATTCTCAAGAAATGTTATTTTCTTAGTAAGTTCATCCTGATTAACATGCACCAGTTTTAATTCTTTTATCTCCTTTTCAAGAGCTGTTTTCAAAAGAATTATTCTATCATTTTCAGTACGAGCACAAGAAATAGTACCACTAAGATGATAGATCATTTCAGCATCAGTGAACTTTACCTCTAACATGTATGTAGATGAAGTGCTTGCCTCCTTATCCATTAAAGCAAGGTTTCCAATTTCACCTGCTTCTTCATCATTGTCAGTATCATCCCAACTCTTTCCTTCAGCAACATAAGCTTTCCCAATCTTGTTCTTCTTGCTAGAATCAAATGAGTTCCTTCTCACTTGCTTTGGCTTTTTATATTCAGTAGCAAAGTGACCCAACTCATTGCAATTATAGCACCTGATTGTGCTCCTTTCCACAGTTCCAGTTTTGTAGCCACCCCTTGTGCTACTTGAAGAGGAAGATCCACCTCTCTGAAATCTGGGCCTGAACTTAAGATTGGGATTCCTTCTGAATCTGAACTTCCCAAACTTCCTGACTATCATGGCCAAATCACCATCCTCTAGCTGATCAAGTTCTTCCAAAGAGTAGTAGTCACCACCAGATTGATCAATGGATGTTAAACCAAATTCAGCATGAATAACATCCAAGTTAGAACTCGAAGGTTGAACAACCTTCACTTCCAGTTTCTGTGGGACTACTGTTGTCAATGCAGTAGAAGTACCAACTATCTTTCCAGTTCCATATAATTCATTCTGTTGAATCTCCTCCAGCTCATAGGTCTTCAGAACACCATACAGTCTTTCCAGATAAATCTCTCCAATATCTCTTGCTTCTCTGATTTCAGATATTTTGTGCTCCAAATGAATTGGAAGTGTCAGTAGGAACTTCTTGTTAATTTCCTTGATAGTGTGCTTCCCATTGAGATTCAAATCATTGATTAATTTGTTGTATCTCTCAAAAACCTCAGAGATACCTTCACCAGGTTTGATGTGAAATGATTTAATTATCTATAACTACATAATCAAATAGTATTTATTTATTGTAGAATTTCATCTTAATTTCATGTTGAATTCACAATTACATATTTTATAATATTACATAAATAAATTATAAAATGAGAAACTTAAATATTAATTGTAACATAAAAAAGTATAAAAAAAAATACATATGGGGCTGAGTAAGATAAATGAGGTATTATTAATATTATTTTATAATAAAATAATATTAATAATAAGGACATATAGAAAAACTAACATGTTTTAATTAAAAAAAGTAATTGCACGTGATATTTTTAGATGTGTTTTAATTATATTAATTATATTTGTTAAAAAAATGCGTTGACTTGTTAAAATAGGTAAGTTTTTTTAAATAATTAAAAGTATTAAAAATAAGTTTTAAAATATATAAGTAAGGGTTATATTTGATATTTTTGGAAAAGAGAAATTTTAATGATAACAAATAAAAAAAGGTAATATATTTTAATTTAAAGGTAATTTCCTGTGATATTTTCAGAAAAGATGTAGATTTTGTTAGAAAAAAATGTTGTAACTATAAAAGGCAATCAGTTAGTTACTATTTTAGATTATTTTATTATTTATTAAATAGAGTATTAAAATATATTTTAAAATAAATAAGTAAGGATTGCATCTCATATTTTTAGAAAATAGATATTTTAGTGATAACAAATATAAAAGATAATATGTTTTAATTTAAAGCAAATTAGTCTCTTTTATTCTTGAATTCTCTTTTATTCTTTTATTCTTGAATTCTCTTTTAATTTAGTGATAACATTGAATTCCTATCACTTAAGAGCAAATTAGTCTCTTTTATTCTTGAATTCTCTTTGGTAAGTGATTTAAGACTAACACGCAAATTATATAGTACAGTAGACATTTCATTTACTGCACTATCGCATTCCTCTTTAGAAAGCTCAGAAAGATTAGTAATTGTTACCTGGTTGCTTGAGGAGCTTGCTTCATGCTCATGATTGTTAGCCATAAGAGCCAAGTTGACATACTCAACATCATCATCAGAATCTTCACCATTACCAGCCCAATCATACTCCTGAGACATGAAAGCCTTTTCTTTTTGCTTGAGAAGTTCAAAGTATTTCTTTTTATAATCAACAGGCTCAAATTTCCTGTTGCCCTTCTCAATCTTGGGCTTTCTGCAGTCTCCGGCAAAGTGACCAAGCATTCCACAATTGAAACATTTAGATTTAGACTTTTCAATCAAGTTACTTTTGTTAGGTTGAAAGTCTCTCCTTGGTGGCCTTGCTTCTGAGTTTCTCTTGAACTTGAACTTAGAGAATTTTCTTGACAGAAAAGCAATGTGTTCATCAATCTCATCTAAGTCATCCAAGTTGTCTGGTTCTGATTCTTCTTCTTCTGTCATCTTGCCTTTACCCTAGCTACCATCACTCCTACAACTAGCTCGACTAGTTGTGACCTTTGCAGCTTCTTCATTGTCATCTTCCAGTTGGTTCACAGATGCAATCAATGCAACAGATCCACCCTTCTTTTGTACCTTTTCAATTTCTTCATCTTGCTCCATTTCCAACTCATATGTCTTCAAGGTTCCATAAAGCCTCTCAAGAGTGTAGTCTTTGTACTCTTGAGTGTTTCTGAGAGAAACAATCATAGGCTTCCATTCTTTTGGAAGAGCTCTAAGAAATTTAAGGTTTGAATCCTTGGTTTGATAGATCCTCCTATACAACTTTAATCCATTCAAAAGCTTCTGAAACCTACTAAACGTGTCATTTAGGGTTTCACCAGCTTTAAAATGAAAATGCTCATATTGTTGTATAAGGAGTTGCATTTTATTTTCCCTAACTTGCTCAGTTCCTTCACAGAGAGTTCTAACAGTGTCCCATACTTCTTTGGAGGTTGTACAGTTTATGACATTGTCAAACATCTCTTGCTCCAAACCATTAAACAGAATGTTCATGGTTCTTTTATCTTTATGGACTTCTGTAACATCTTCAATAGTCCATTCTGAGACAAGTTTTGGAATTTCCACATCAGGAGCATCATCTGGCAGTCCAACTCTAGATGCAAACTTCATGGGAACGTGTGGACCTTTCTCAATGCAGTCTACATATCTCTCATCCATAGACATGAGATGTAAATGCATCTTTACTTTCCAGTGAAAGTAATTGTCCTTATCAAGAACTGGTATCTTTACTCCTGCATCCTTCTTCACCATGGTTACTGTTTTGGTCTTGATCTTTAAACTTCCTGTATGTTAGAAGCTCGCTCTGATACCAATTGTTAATCCCAAATGACCTAACAGAATTGTAGAAGGGGGGGTTGAATACAATTCTTGATATTTCTTAAACTTGAAACAACTTACAAATAAAAACTAAACTTAAAGTAAAAATCACAAGCACATAAATAATTTCAGTTGGATTGTTTGATGATCCAACTGAAGTGATTTCTATTGCGGAAATAATCTGTGATACAAAATGTACACAGCTGCTCAGTTACAAGATTGTAGAGAAGTATGCTCTCAAAGATAGCTAATACAAACTATTTGTTTTTCTTCTCTCTTACTCTTAAAGTAACTGCTACACTTGGTTATATATACTCAAGTTTACAATTCTACGTTTGGCTAAACTAAAGAACAATAGTAGTAACCATCAGTAGCTTGCTTTTCATTCCTTTTGTCCAATGGTCCTTGGAGATCTTTGCTTTTGTCTTCATGCTTATTTTAATCATTCCCAAGAGCCTTATTGGAAATTGGAATGTTTCCTTATTTCCAGTAACCATTTTGATGGCTTCCAATGCAAAGTACACTTCCATGTCTCCTTTAGATCTGTTCAGTAAACTGTCACTATCACTTTGTCAACTGTTCAAAAAGCAATAGTGATTCGTTGATAGCAGGGAGATGTGTTTCGTTGATAGCTTTATTCTTCATTCCGTTGATGGTGTTTCCTTCGTTTCGTTGATGGTGTTTCCCTCGTTTCGTTGATGGGTAAACTCCATACCGTTGACAGAGTGATCTTCATACCGTTGACATGTCTTCACTTAGACAAAATTACAAGGCATAATGTATTTACAATTAACCAACCTATTTTGCCTATCTAGTACTTAGTCAACATGACTTAGAAAACCTATCTAATACCACTACTAGAAAAAGGTCAATAGACCTCGCCCATATAACATCGGTTGTTGGGGTCACCGATGTAAAAGATCCCAATTAACATCAGTTTCAAAATAACTGATGTCTTTGTATTGTTACAACATCAGATTACATCCGAACCGATGTATAAACGTTGTCTTTAAAAAAAAATTAAGGCCCGCTAATATTTCCCCCTTATACCAAATGTTTTACCTCTACAATTTTCCCCCCTTGCCCAATTTTTCTTCCCCCCATTTTTTTTAGCTGTTGTACCCTTCTCCCCTAAATTATAGTACAAAAGTAAAAACATAATATAATTAAAACAAAAACTAATTAAACTGAAAAAACACCCCTCTCTCTCCCTCGCCCCTCTCTCTCCCTCACCCCTCTCTCTCAACCTCACCCCTTTCTCTCAAGAACTGAACAAGACATTTCACGCAACCCTAATTAATTTGAGCAATTGATTTTCGATTCTCTGGAAGACGATACTCTCAAAGCCTATACAAGTTCTAATCGATCCCTATAACATGAATCGAGCTCTAATTTGTAAGTGTATTTCAAATTTATTTTTGTTGTTTGATTTTAGTTTTTTGAACATATTAATTGGTGATTTTGCCTGTGTGTTTATATGTAGCACAAGATGCATAGTGGGTAATTTTAAACATGGAGTGGTGGTAGTATTGATTGATAAAGATTATTTATATAAAAATAAGTTAGTTTTATTTGTTATCAGGCGGATCTTTTGCTGTCATTTGGGCATGGGAATGATTTGAAAGCTCTAACTGTTCACATACCTCGTCGATGTCAATGTCTTCTTATGTCTGCTACTATAAGGTATGTTTGTGTGGTTTAAGTGGAATCTCAGTGTATAAATATTATGCTATGCACCTCAATTGTTATATCCAAAACCTTATGAAACTTTTTTCGAGCCTCGAGCACAGAAATGAAAATTCTCTGTTTAATGTAGATATTACAGCGCCTTACCTAAATGCATCACCCGCTACCTAAATTTATAATCCACTTACTGCTCTGTTTTTTTTCCTTGCAGTGAAGAAGTTGAAAATCTGGCAACCTCTACTACACAATTCGTATATCTTAACTTTGCGTGATGTTGGGAATGACAAGGATGACATTGTTTCTAAAAATATTCAGCAATATTATGTAAGCGCTTCAAGACTTCTTTGGCTGTCAAACTGATTCCTGCTGTATGTACATGTTTGACCTAAATTTAATAATCTCTATCTCAAAATATTATGCATGTTTTCTCTTGTCTCATATAATTAGTACCTGATTGTTCAAATATTCTATGTAATCTCAGTATGAAGTTAGGTCTAATGCACTGATTGTTGTTGTATTGATATTTCCTACTTCAAAACTATTTAGGGTTGCAGAAGTATATTATTGGACTCACCTTGTTCGGATTTAGAATGAAATGATTTTGTTAGACCTATATCCTTACTATGTACTTTTAGTCACTTTGCCAAAACTACTACTTTGTTTAAACAAAACATAATACCTCTATGTGTATAGCAATGTGGACTTAAAGATAAAGGATGAAGGAGTTTTCTAAAATACAGGGGAACACATAGATTGATATACTGATGCAGATGACATGATCAATAGCTTGATGCAGGACAAACATCAGGACAGATTATGAAGGAAAACAAAAGAGGATGAAGGAGAACCAGTTATTGCTTAAAATAATACCAAACAGTTGAATTGCATAGTGCTACTTAAAAAAAAATTAAACCCCAATATTAATACAATTGAAAAGCTAATGTCTAAAAAAGGTAAAGATCGAGCTAATTATAGTCATTCATAGTTTAATAAACAAAAAAGCAATTCACAATTACAGTTTCCAGTACGAAAGGGTTCTCTTTTCTTGCCATGTACAATATTCTTTGCTGTTTCTTGAAGTTATAGTTTATGTTTCTTGAAGTTCTAGTTTCTGTTATGCAGATCAAATGCAGTTCTCGTGATAAGCTTGTCCACATTCTTGCCCACTTAAAGCTGGAGCTGGTCCAAATAAAGTTTTAATATTTACAAACACAATAGACATGAGCTTTAGACTAAAGCTTTTCTTGGAGCAGGTAGGCACTTGGAGCAGGTAGGCAAAGTACTTGAAAGCTCTTACAGTGGGTGATTTAATGCAACCTGTTTACGTGACTAGCCTTTTATTTCCAATAAGTGTATCATTTTTTTTAGTTGGCTAAATTATTATATACATTTCAGTTTTTTGAACATATTAATTGGTGATTTTGAGCAATTTCTGGTATAATTGTGTGTACCTGCAACAAATTAACATTGGCAGGGTTGGACTTTGATTCCCAGTCGTCCTTTTGATTTCCTGGTGAGTTCTTAAACTTTGCTTACACTTTTGTTTTAACATTTAACATTTAAGTTTGTAATTTTATTCTTGTGTCTATTGTAATATAAGTGTGCAGGAGCATTGATTTTGACGCAAGAGTATTGCATAAATGCAAATATTATTGTTCCCTTACTGAAGTTCTATTAATTATGTATTGGCTGGTCAGATAGTTCAAGGCCTCAAAGAGGTAGTGGATATTAGTAGGATCAGTACTAGTTTACAATTTTATAATACTACCAAAGTGCCTATGTAATAAGAAATATATCATGCTTCTAAACTACGTCTTTGTAAAAATTTCATTAACTATGTAGGATATTTAATATAAATATGTATGAGATCATAATTGTGGATTTGTGCTATACATGTTGCCGACTTGCTGCACGATGTCACCAGCAATGTAATTACAAATATTGCAGACTACCGTTCCTCACGTGTAAGTACATTTGTATATATACTTTTCATCCATATAGAAACAAAGAGAAGTCAGATATACATAGAAAATTTATAAATCATAAATTATTCAGGTTTCCTCTTCTGTAAGTGAATGTCTTCTGGCCAGTGTGAAAGTTTTTTTTATTTTAGTTCGGATTAACACTGGGATCTAGCATCCATCGCTGCTGTTTTTTTATATATATTATATTATAGTAGTTAATATATATATATAAGGCACACACCTACACAATTTGTGAACCCTTGACCTTACACTGAGATGGTTTGATGCCTCAGCACTATGAAATCTCTCCGTTTCCTTAATGTTCTCATGCTAAATGTTGCAGGCATGCAAATTGCAACAAACAAAAAAATTCGAGGAGCTAATTGATCTGAGGTTGGGGTCAGAAGTCAACAAAGACGAAGCAGAAAGAATGGTGAAAGTTGCACTCATGTGCACAAATGCATCTCCATCACGTAGGCCTATTAATCCAGTATACTCATCTTTTATAAAGTTACAAGTCGTATACTTTAAAGAAACGGTATGATAAATGTTGTGCTAATTTTTTATTCGGTCTGGAACACTTTGTAGTGGATGAACATGAGTCAGAAGTCTTACACGTAGTTGGAGCTTGATGCGGTGCTTTGGAGACTAAGTATATCAAAGACTCGTGTAAAAGAAATACTTTTGGAATGCTATTTTGACTAGAATGTAATAGTTTTGAGAATTATGTTTTCAGTTTTGTTGTTGTTGTATAGTGGAACTCTGTAGATTGGTTTGGTAACACAATCAAAGTTTTGGTTATTTATATGCGATTGCTTCAACTTGTCTTTGTTTTTGCTATTTTTTTGCATATATGCATGATTAGAGGAGGTAAATTTGTAAACATAGACATCAGTTTAAATAAAATAATATCCAAAAGCTCCTTATCTTTTACATCGGTCCATGGTCGAAGTCTAAGAACATTTATAACATCAGTTATCTACATAAAACTGATGTTTTAGATGCTCTTAGACATCGGTTAAAAATCGATGTCAAAAGTAACATCAGTTATTTACAAAAAACTGATGTTTTACATGCTCTTAGACATCGGCTAAAAACCGATGTCAAAGGTGAGGACTTTTCTCTACACCGACAAAGACATCGGTTCGAAAATTCCCAGACATCAGTTTATAGCTGATGTCTATTGACCTTTTTCTAGTAGTGTACATACAACAAAATGCATATCAAACTGTGAAGTATTGTACAATGCAATTGCTACATTACTCATTTCGTTGATAAGCTTCCTGTCAACGGAGTGCTGCAAAGCATGTCATTTCATTGACAGTTACAAAATGACTTAATACAAATCTACTAAGTGTTTTTATAATTATCATCAAGAACAACATATTCCTAACAAAACCCTTTTTAGTTGTACAACCTGCTACTGATCATAGTAAGGTTGGACAACTGGCGCGGAGATTACTCCAGTATTAGTTCATCATCCAACTTGGATAATTCTGCAACATGTATTGAAAGGGACTAAAGGGTAGCCCCCTTAGTACAGGTTTACCGATCATGTTGGCAGAGGGTCGAATAGTGTTTAACAAAATGAAGTTACAATAAATCCTTGTAACTTCATCTTTTATTTTATGAGTTATGACTCTGATAAAACCTTACTCCGATTATATATGCATAAGTGGATTTTGGGTTACGGAAACATTATATTAATTTTCCTCGTAACTTCATCTTTTATGTTATGCTAGTATTTTATCCGTTTAATGCGTAGCATGTGGTTATAAAGATATCGAACTGTATGGTATTTTGAATCAGTAATTAGGCTTTAAGCCTTGATTTTAATGTTAACCTCTATTTTTTTTAAAAGATATGTCTGAGTCCTGGTATACCATACTGATACCAAGGATTTCCTAAAGGATTTACGAAGAGTATATGAGTATGAGTATAAGTCATACGGTATTTTAAACGGTATACTATTTTGGGGTTAGACACTAGTAGTGATAAAAGCTTTGATCCCATATGGATTATCTCCCTAAAAGGTTTAAAGATTTAAACTGGGATAGATTTCTTGCTGAGGATTATTAGCTCATTCTTGCTTTATTAAATCTTTCAGCATGAGGAAAACATTGCCGAATCCACCTCGTGTTACGAGAGCAAGGGAATGGAGAAACCACCCTGGAGTTAGTTGATGCAGGATGGATACTGTCGGTATGAGCAGAATAGTTGCAGCTTGAATTAGTGAGAATTATTTTGAGTGGGTTTGTATTACTAAACCTTGTATAGAATTGTGAGGTCTATTATTGTAACTTCAGGAAGAGGTTGTAAATAATAGATGAGATCCTGATAGTACAGTTGGGTTGTAATAACAAATGTTGATTATTGTTGCTCATTTCCAAGGCTATAACTTGTGTGTGTGTGTGCGTAAGTGATTGGGGTCTTTGGAGTTGTATTATGAGAATATTGTAAGTAAGGCAGGTATTGTATCACTGATGGAGCGTGACAACCCAGATTCCTGACCCCGGATCTGGGGGTGTTACAGAAATGGTATCAGAGAGTTAAGTTATAAACTTGGATATGAGAGTGTTAAGAGTTATATCGAAGTAAGAGAATGATGAGAGAACTCATATAGAGTTCGTTAAGTGGACTACCGGAAGTAGTGCCACTGAGGATGTTAAGATTAAAGAGTTTAGTTGAGGACTTATCGGGGAACCGATAGGACCGTTGAAGAACATCATAATGATGAGAAGGACATTTAGAATTGTACACGGATTATCAAAAACATTAAGATAAAACGCGAAGCGGAGTGTCGGTTGCAGTTGGGGTAAGGTCGGAATGGCCAATACCAATGGATAACTTGACTTAGTAAGAACCTAAGTGTTTGAAATTCATCGTAGTTCGCCACGAGAAGGCAGCACATGTGAAGATTGAGACGTTTACAGTCATTTACGCGATCCGAATTACTAAATTGTGTGGACTAGTTATGGCATTATCTTGTGTATGAGGTCCAAGCCTTGAGAACAACGATTCCACAAGAGTTGGTGTCTTTTCCGTCGATGGGTATTTTGTTACCTAAAAAGGAGACTGTTGCGTACGTGTAGTACCAGAACGTTATCGTGAGACGAACGTGCTAAATCGCATCACGAGTACATTTCGTACGATAGACCATGATGGCTCAACTCAGAAATCAAAGATATGAAGAATGAATAGCGTGATTCTGATAAAGACACGTATGGTTGCAACGAGCAATGCGACAATCTCAGGACCTACGAGGGACGAGACCTATAGTGGCCTGGGGTTGGATTCATTCGATACGACTAGTGTTAAGAAATTACATATACGTTAATCGACCTTCATCTTTTGATGATGCAGCCGTAGGAGGCCCAATCTTTGAACAATTATCGGGGAATGGCGAATATGTTTCGAGCTCCTGACCTAGTTAAGGACTTGTACGATTTTGAGGTACCGTTGGTTAGTACCATAAGCCATAAAGGCATAAAGATAAGATCATCCTCGTACGGGTGATGTTAGAAATTATGATGACCATTGACTTCTTGGTATGTACTTGTTGGTACACTCCTCAATCTAAAACTGTTCATGCCCGTGTTACCTTGAATAATTCATGTTAGGTATGTACTTGTTGGTACACTCCTCAATCTAAAACTGTTAATGCCCGTGTTCATGCCCGTGTTATATTCATTTTATTTCTTTTCTTTTCTCCTCTCATTACCTTTGAGGTTTAAATACGCAGAGTTAACTTACCATTACTCACCAGAGCGCTTTGTCCGTGCCCTAGGATGACCGGAAGAGGGAACCATTATTCATCTATCCTTCTAGGTCTATATTTTATTCCTTATTCTTTCAATTATCTAAGGAATGTTCAATTAATGCTTCCTTAATTATTTGACGAATATTCTTTAACGCTTATTTTGATATTCGATTTCTTTTTTTCATACTTGGACTCCTCAGTCGAGTTCATAAATATCTAGCTATGTGTCTAAAACATAGATGATGTATATTTCAGAGACTACTCGTAAATTCTTTTCTTCTATTAAGGAGAGATTTGCACATCAGACGTTGAAATCGTAGAAAGGATATCAATTTGATTTTGATATTTTGAATTCAATTCTATTCGAAGAATTTGACAAAGTTTATGTACGGAGACACCTTTGGGTGGACCGTTTCACTGATGAGAAATGTTTGAGGTTATCAATTGTTCCGATACCAAGAACTTTCTCTCCAGACCCTATATTCTATTCAAGGGTTATAATTACCTTGTTTGTCCCAAACTTAATTATCCTTCTTTTTCAATTCATTATCCGAGCAGTCAAAAAAATTTTGCTTTCTTTCTTTCTTTGACTACGATGCCGAGATTTTTGTACCAATAAATTGAAAATGGCTAATTGCATGTGCCATAATGAGTGACTAGTTAATTGTTCTAACTAGTTGAAATTTTAATGATATGATGAAAATTTAGCTAATCATCCTAGCTAGATGCTACGTCCCAAACCAATCAAACTAGCAAATTTTGTCTAGCTAGTTGTTAATGATTCTTGAAATGAACTAGTTATTGTATCACTAAGTTCAACTTTCGTTCAAATTTTTATAAGTGAATTCACGATGCATTTGTATGCAGTGAAGTATGGTGGGAAGATTTTCAAACGATAATTTGATTGAGACCTAATCAGGTCGCCCCCTCAGCGAAAATTTTGCAAAGTTTTTTTTTATATAAAGTATTCTGTTGCTTGAAGTATTCTTGGTACCATGCAAGTATTTTCCTTGGTATTTGGAAAAAGGAGAGTGTTGAAGCTGAGAGCCAAGATAAATGAGTACGACAATTATGAATCGAAGTTTACAGAAATTGCCAAGGTTTGTTTCGCATGATGCGAATTCAGAATAACGAAGCGTTTGAAACGACTGATTATGTTACCTTGGTTAATGAAACGACTATGATAGAAATGGAAGCAAAGTGGACGAGAAAGAAATGGGCATAAAGAAAATAGAGTATGAAACGCGAATAGATTGAGAAAGAAAGGAAGTAAGAATTCATATTGTCGGACGAGGAAGCGTTTGACCTCCAAGAAGATGAAACTTGTTTAACGACTGTGATGGATACGAAACGGGAAGTACCTAGTGTACAGAATATCACCGTGGCCAACGAATTCGAGGATGTATTTCCAGAAGATCTTCTGGGGTTACCACCTGATAAAGAAATAAAGTCTGGTATAGAATTAGCTCCAAGAACGGCGCCAGTTTCGAAGGCCCCGTACCGACTAGCTCCAGTCAAGATGAAGAAATTAGTCACTCAATTGTAGGAATGATAAGACCAAATCTGTCACCGTGGGATGCACCCCGTGTTATTGGTGAAGAAAAAGGAAGGATCGGTGATTTGATCGATCGGCTACATGATGCAGTTAAATTCTCGAATATTGATTAAGAACTGGATACCACCAATTGCATATTAAGCCTGAGAACGTACCCAAGACTACGTTTCGCACCAAGTATGGACACTACAAGTTTTTAGTAATGTCGTTTGGGCTGACGAATGCCCTTGCAGCTTTCATGGACGTGCTGAATCGACTTTTCAAGAAGTATTTGGATAAGTATGTCATAGTGACATCAGCAATATTTAGGTTTACCTCAAAGACCAAGGGAGAACATGCAGAACATTTGAGGATCGTGTTAGAAACAGTGAGGAGAGAAAAGTTATATGCCAAGTTCTCAAAGTGCGAGTTTTGGCTAAAGGAAGTACAATTTTAGGACATGTGGTCAACAGTAAAGGAGTACTGGTTGACCCTGCAAAGATAGGAGACGTTTCAAACTAGGAAAGACCAACCACACCAACCGAGGTGAGTAATTTTGTGGATTTAGTCGGATATTACCGAAGATGTGTACAAGATTTTGCTAAGATAGCAACCCCAATGACCAGACTTACTCGAAAGACTGAAAAAGTTGAATGGATCGAGAAATGTGAGAAAATTCCCAGGAATCATAAAGTGTATTTTACCAAGTTGGGATTCCAAATGTTCAAGAAATGAAAGATGCTAAATCTTCGGAATGACTAATAAGAAGAACTGAAAGGATGAAGTTTGAAGTCACGAGAACGTAAAGGATTATATAAAGGCCCTGAATGAGCCAGAACGAATTGAGGAATAAAGATCTGTCACAAAGAGACAGCTACATCGAGAGTACAAAAAGGTAAAGAAAGTTAAGGAAATGTTATAAGTGGTCGGATAAATAAAAGGATTTATCGATTGGTAAACAAATATTGGATATGTCAGAAAATGAAGGCAGAAGACCTAGTTGACTATCACAGTTAATAGAGATTCCTGGTTAGGATTGTAATTTTACTATAATGGATTATGTGATAGGATCAACAAGAATCAAGTCAGACTCTGACGTCAATTGAGCTATAATTGATGGATCAAAGGATTCTACTCATATTTTGTTATCAGCAAGAGATCGTTAACCGAAGAGTTACGAAAGAGATAGTTGGGTGACGTGGATTTCCAGTCACCATCGTGTCAGATAAGAACCAATGATTGAACTCCCGATTCGGGAGGAGTTTTCCAAACATGTTTGGCAACGAGATTGAGTGCGAGTACTACGTAGGATCCGCAGACCGACGGACCGACCGAAAGAAACATTTCAGAGAACCGAAGTTACGGTAAGTGTTGTACCGCCGATTGCAAGAATAATCGAATGTTGATAGAAAATGGGTGTATATGAGAATAGCCAGAATTGGCTTATATAAAGCGTCCGGTAGATATCACAGACCGGAATGAGTAAGAGTTGTAATGAGACCAGAGGGTTGAAGAGTCAACCTGGAGACTAGAGATTTCTATATTGAAAGAGTAACCTCAGCTATTTTCTTAGATTCCGGGACGGAATCCTTTTAAGGAGGGGAGACTATAATAACCCCAAATTTTGGACTTAGTTAAAAAAAAAATTATTTTTTTTATTTTTTGATGAATAGTAAATTTCTGAACCGAAAAAGATTTTCAGACCACCCTATGTACGGGACGGTATAATGAACTTTCGAAGTCGTATTAGTGATCTACGATGTAAATGAAGGAATGCAAAAGCTGTCAGAATCAGAAAAATAGCATTTCTGTTTTCTCCGAAATTTCACCAATAACGGACGGATTAATCATTATTTGAAAATATTGGAGGATTAAATTATCAATTCCATGGATATGGATTTAATAAAAGAATTAGTGATATCAAGAACGTTTACGGTAAACTACTTCGATAGAACACTTAAGAAATCCTTGCGAGCGTTCAACGAGATTAAAGCGGTAACAGAACAAGGCGACACAAATGAGAGTATATAAATCCCATTTATATTCCAAGATTCAAGCTCGAACCATTTTAATTAAGTATTCAATTGTTAGGACGAGTAGTGAATAGTTACTATTCACTACGAGAATCGCTTTGAGTTTTATTCGCCCTTTTTAGAAAATATTTTCGAATCGTTTCAAGAGAAACAAAAACAAGGATGAATAGTAACATTGATGAATAGTACTCCATGGTGAATAGTAAAATTTTATAGTCTCCGATTGATCCTATATTTCAGCGGAAGTTCAGGAATAATAAACGGTTACTAATCGCGTAGTCAGAAATCGCAAACGAAAACGAGGAATATTAGAATTTATTTTGATCTAAAGGATTGTGCCGCAATGAGATAATAAAATATTGCGTAGAAGTGTAACATTAGTATTTTAACCAAAGACACAAAGACGATCCAATTGGTGGAAGAAGAAAAACCAAGGTGTCATGCATGAAAGTCAACCAGAAAGCTAATGGTGTATTTGCAACATTGGAAAAAATGGAGTTGTTTGATGAGAGGACAACACTTGGACTAATGAGAGAGCAACAAGTGGACCAATGGGTGGTTAACAACACAAAAGAAAAGATGCATCCAAGTTAAAAAGCAAAACAAAAGTAAGATGAGCAAAAGCTCTCCAATCTGCCAAACAAGAGCACAACTCAAAGAAAAATTCATATCTCCACTTCTATCCATCCTTAAATCACCGAATTTAAACCATAGCTTCTCCACTCCATGGGTAGCATTCTTTCAAAATTTCATGGTCAACAAAGGAGTGGAGCCTAGCCAAATCTCTTCCCCAAGTTGGAGAACCCAATCTGTCCAGTTTCTGTCCAGAGGAAAGATGGGGCTCAAAACCCTAGCTAGGAAGATTCAAATTTGATTATCTATAACTCAAAAGAAATCTTATGAAGAGAACAAGGTCTGGTAAAAAGTTTAGCACCAAACTCTTAGTTTTCGATTTGTTATGGATTTTACAAGATGAGGATGAATAGTAACTTCAAGTGGTTTCTTGTTTTGATCTTAAGGATTTAGCACTTTAAGGACCATCTAAAGCTTGTCAAAGGTTTATAAACACTTGATAGCGTTGTTAGAGCATCCAAGGAGGTAAAACCCTAACCCACCCTTTGAGTTCATATGAGTTTTGATGATTGTTTTGATGTTATAAGCTTAAGAGATCATGTTTAAGTATTTTAGTTGTTATTTAACTTTGTAAAATATGAAAAGTGGTGGGTGTTGGATTGTAGCCACACCACTGACCTTAGAGAAGTAAAAAGGTTGTTTGTTGAGGTTGTGGATGTATGGTATGCCCGGTGTGGCTTGGTTATGTGTGACAAAATGGAAATGTCCGAATTATAGCTGTTGTAATGCCCGATTTTCCTTAACCTTGTTTTTCTTGTGATATTCGAACCTAGTAACTTCTGCCCAAGATCACCACGGCCCAGTTTTTTCTAGGCCTTAGTTCAAGGTCCGTTTTGGTGCGAAGATCATGTGAATACGATTTACGGTTTAGGAGAAACATGTGTTTTTGTGTAAGACGTTCGTAAAACCAAACCGTGCCACTTAGTCAACTTTGAGGCTATGATCGAACCACTTAGAGATCATAATAAAATGTGAAACTTTGTGATAACATGCTAGGTATGTTTAGGAAGACCCTCGAAAAGATTTCGTGCAAAAAAGGATTAAATCTCAATCTTATAAAAATGCGTGAGCGAGCATGCTCGAGTAGAAGTTCTTAAGGAGTTAACTTGAAAATGGACTTTGTACTTGAGATATTATATACTTAGTATGGTGAAAGCGTTTAAGTTATTAATCTTGAACCTTGTGTTGATTCTAGATTACTGGACCAACCTGAGACTTATTGCTACTTCGGGATTTCCAGGCAAGTTTTCTCATTCCTTGCTATGTTTTAAAGTAAAATATTCTAATGATGCTTATGGTATTATGCATGCTTTCAAACCTCACATCGTATATAGATGTGATGGTATTAAAAATAATGAGAGGTAATATATGCATATGATAGATGCAAGTTTTCGAAACCTATACTTACTGTTGTTGTGATAATAAACTGTTTTCATATATGATATGCAAATGCTAGGTATGCATGTTTTATTCCGAAGTACATTGCGATATATAAATTGCATGCTTGTTTTCGAACTGCTATATATAGCGATACTCGAGGTTATGACTTGATGTTGGGGCTTATAAGTTAGATATGTGATATCAGCTATAAGCCATGTTTTTATAAATGCCCTAGGATAAGGGCGTGTGATTTTTCTTTAGACCAGAAGTAATTATATTTCTTTATATGTTAAAGATTATTTTTCCGATAAAGATATCGGGTAACTGTTATTCGATGATTATTTATTTAATGAATATTATTTTTGAATATTCATTTAAGATTTATTTATTTAATGAATATTATTTTTGAATATTCATTTAAGATTTATTTATTTAATGAATATTATTTTGAATATTCATTTAATCCTTATTTAGTTAATGAATATTATTTTTGAATATTCATTTTAGGTTTATTTATTTAATGAATATTATTTTCAATATTCATTTAATCCTTATTTATTTAATGAATATTATTTTTGAATATTCATTTAATCATTATTTACTTAATCAATATTATTTTCGAATATTCGTTTAAGGTTTACTTATTTAATAAATATTATTCGATTATTTATTAAATACTTTTATAATGTTTTAAAAGTGAGAAATGTTATTTAAAGTTTATCCTCGACCTTCAATAATTACGAAGGATACTCTAAGCTGTATTATTTTAAATCAAAAATAGGTTCCCAAAACACTGTTTTTCCATTTAAATCTGTCTTTTAAGAGGATTTAAATGCTCGCTCAACTATCAAAAATATGGGAAACCTGATTTAAGTGACTGCTACTCATTTTAAACTCTCAACTCAAAACTGTCAGGGGACAGATATTTTCTCGGAGCAATTTAATTGCTGCAAGTCAAATGTTGTGTTACCACCTCAACGATCGAGGGGTAAATTGATGGAACAAGTCGATATCCATTAACAAGCAATCGCTTGAGAAATATTGGAGAATCTTCCTTTCCAACCTAGATATAACTACTGAGTGGAGTCGTATCAACAACTATTACACTTGGGGAAAGGAGGACGA
Organism: Heracleum sosnowskyi; assembly: GCA_030848705.1. Classification (NCBI taxonomy): domain Eukaryota; kingdom Viridiplantae; phylum Streptophyta; class Magnoliopsida; order Apiales; family Apiaceae; genus Heracleum; species Heracleum sosnowskyi. Next base: position 68,440,691 of record CM061237.1, read on the forward strand.
TCTTTACGTTTCAGGGTCATGGATTTCATCCGAACTAGGAGCAAGTGTAAGAGGTCGAGTCACGCCGATCCATCATTTTTATTGCCCCAAATGGGCCGGGGAGATCCAGAAAGGCGATAGACAATGTCAGGCTGTCGTGTTCTTCCATCTACATGTAGAAAACCCTTTTTAGTTGTACAACCTGCTACTGATCATAGTAAGGTTGGACAACTGACACGGAGATTACTCCAGTATTAGTTCATCATCCAACTTGGATAATTCTGCAGCATGTATTGAAAGGGACTAAAGGGTAGCCCCCTTAGTACAGGTTTACCGATCATGTTGGCAGAGGGTCGAATAGTGTTTAACAAAATGAAGTTACAATAAATCCTTGCAACTTCATCTTTTATTTTATGAGTTATGACTCTGATAAAACCTTACTCCGATTATATATGCATAAGTGGATTTTGGGTTACGGAAACGTTATATTAATTTTCCTCGTAACTTCATCTTTTATGTTATGCTAGTATTCTATCCGTTTAATGCGTAGCATGTGGTTATAAAGATATTGAACTGTATGGTATTTTGAATCAGTAATTAGGCTTTAAGCCTTGATTCTAATGTTAACCTCTATTTTTTTTAAAAGATATGTCTGAGTCCTGGTATACCATACTGATACCAAGGATTTCCTAAAGGATTTACGAAGAGTATTAGAGTATGAGTATAAGTCATACGGTATTTTAAACGGTATACTATTTTGGGGTTAGACCCTAGTAGTGATAAAAGCTTTGATCCCATATGGATTATCTCCCTAAAAGGTTTAAAGATTTAAACTGGGATAGATTTCTTGCTGAGCATTATTAGCTCATTCTTGCTTTATTGAATCTTTCACCATGAGGAAAACATTGCCAAATCCACCTCGTGTTACGAGAGCAAGGGAATGGAGAAACAACCCTAGAGTTAGTTGATGCAGGATGGATACTGTCGGTGTGAGCAGAATAGTTGCAGCTTGAATTAGTGAGAATTATTTTGAGTGGGTTTGTATTACTAAACCTTGTATAGAATTGTGAGGTCTATTATTGTAACTTCAAGAAGAGGTTGTAAATAATAGATGAGATCCTGATAGTACATTTGGGTTGTAATAACAAATGTTGATTATTGTTGCTCATTTCCAAGGCTATAACTTGTGTGTGTGCGCGTAAGTGATTGGGGTCTTTGGAGTTGTATTATGAGAATATTGTAAGTAAGGCAGGTATTGTATCACTGATGGAGCGTGACAACCCAGATTCCTGACCCCGGATCTGGGGGTGTTACATAAGTAGTCAGTTCACAGTGTTTGGATTTGAGCAAATTGAGGCACCTGAAGAACAAACGAGCTCAGGGGTTGATAGTCATCTCGAAGGTGAAATTCACTCACCTGTGACAACACAGAATTCTGGGGAGATGCAAACGCCACTGTCGACACAACTCCAGAGTAGTGCAGATTCAACAAGTATGAGTGTGGAGGATGACGGGGAAGAGAGTGAGCCTCTGAGATTTAGAAGCCTAAGAGAGGTGTATGACGACACCGAGCCAACTGAAACACCTGACGAGTTGCTGCTATGGGGGTGGACGAGCCTATGAATTATGCTCAGGCGTCAAAGAAAAAGGAGTGGAGAGTAGCCATGGAACAAGAATTAGAGGCTATTGAGAAAAATGAAACATGGAGTCTGACGGAGTTACCACCATGGAAGAAGGCCATCGATTTGAACTGGGTTTAAATGATTGTGGGATGTGTCTACTTTGAGAAGATACCTACCTATGCAGATGAATATCAACAATAAAACCAAAAATATTGTTCTTAATGTTGATATAGACATTGAGAGATATATTTTGCAGATAAATTGTTCCCCGTTTAGAAATATCAATGTGTACTCAAGTTGAGGGAAGCTAACTTGTATCCTTTTCTTGTTTTGAGGAAGAACAAAAGATAATCGACTAAAATATTTTTTGAGATGCATTTCGAATTAGATTCTATTCTATCTTATAACTAATGAGTAATGACTTCCCATTAGCTTCTCCTTTTATAAAAAAGGACACATTATATGATCAGAGAGACAACAATTAGCATTTTGTAATACTATGTTTTTACCTTTGCATGACCTTTTCCAAATTCTGTACAGGAAACTAACCAATTAGTATAGTTGAAGATTTCCATTTTAAAATTTTCACATATTTATAAAAAGAACAAAATCACTAGGATATCTTCGGAAAATGATTATTTGTGGGTTATTGGTCGGTTTAATACATCCTCGACGAGAACATTTAGGAGAATATTAGCAATTCAGATATTTGACAGTAGTTACTATGTGAATGACCATCTTTTAGATTTTTTGGTGTTCCTACCATGGTTTAGAATAGCCCTTCCCATGTAAGGAGCCATCAAAGTTTGTTGAACAAAATATATAATATTAAAAATAACTTCATGTAATAAATACGATGAGTTAACTGATGGGGATGGTTGGTCAAGAATTGATATTATTGGATGAGAACATTGATTTGTCAAAAATTTCAACATTATTTATAAAAAATACAACATAATTAATGAAAATGAAATCCTAAGAATATATTTGATACAAGTATTACATAAATCTAAAAATGCTAAGGTTATGGACCCAAAAAAGGCTAACATAGAAGTGCTGCAAGAACCTCCCGTAAAGCGAATTACCAAATATATGACCCTATAGAAGGCGACCAACATGGACCAATTCTGTCGAAACATCCTGAAACAAGTAATCTTCAAGATAAAGAATCCTAAAAAAAATCTAATTATGGATTGAAGGTGGTTGTCCCTCCTCCAAGTGAATCTAAACCTACTTACTTAGACTCTATCCTCTTAGATTTATAAATACAAATACAAGGGATTTCCTCATCCACAATAATTGTTGGAATTTTTAATCTAAACTTGTTTGAATTTCTAATATAGAAGTCTAGCACCAGGTACCTCAACCGTGAGAATAGCTACATGACTTGGTCAGCTAACGTGTGGCGTAATTGTAGGAGTTTAATGGAATAGGTGGCATTAGATGCTCTCGGTAACACTTGTTTTTTATACAATTGTTGTCTTTTGTGAGTCATCAGAAGTTGGCTTAAGTTTTTATTATTATCTTTTCCTGTTTTTCAAATCTCCATTTGAAATTTTTAGGAGTTTAAAAGAAAAACAAAATCACTAAGACTTCTCGAGAAAATGATGGTTTTAGGGCTGTTGTTAAGACATAAGAGTCTAAAATTTTATGACCAACACTCCTACAGGGTATTGCATATATTATAGGACTAACACTACACCAAAAATGGCGTTTTCCTACCACGAAAATGGTAGGTTTTGGGGGTAAATTGGTAGGAATTGGGGTCAATTCCTACCATTCGACACGGTGAGAATTGCTCAGGTCGGAAATGGTGATGGTAGGAATTGGTGGCTTGTTTCTTAAAAGGCCCCACATGCCAAATGGCGAGCCACATCAACAGCCACATCGACGGCCACATGGCGTTGGACCCCGACACGTCACTTGCCACGAGGTTGACATGTCATTCCACGTGTCACAAGTGGGGGTCAGTGCAACGTCATTTTGTGGGGTCACATTTGACCCGGTCAACGACTATTTCCTACCGACCAAATCCTACCAACGCATTTCCTACCAACTCAAGGGGCACCAAATTGGTAGGTTTTATAACAGAAGCACATAAAAACGGATATTTCCTACCAAACAATTCCTACCACCTTCAGTATTTCCTACTAGTTAAACCTACAGCATTCATCAATTCTGTAAAATGTTATGAAGACAGGACGAAATGCTATGAAGACGGTAGGAAATGTTATCAAGACAGTAGTAAATGCTTTGAAGGTGGTAGGAATTACTAGACAATTATTTCAAAAAAAAATAAAGCTTTCATTACTTCCCCTATCTAACAAATTGCTCAAATCATTATAAAAAAAAATAGATCGATATCTAATTCACAAGTATACAACCATAAAAAATAATCAAACATTTATTGTATATAAAAATTCAAACATTCCTTACACATAAATCATAATATTCGAAGTTGTTGTTATGCACCAAAACTACAAATCAAATATTATTTACAAGGCTTAATTAATTATCTTCAAAGTCTTCATCTTTTTCGTTTGGATCTTCATGTTATTTTCTTCACAATCATTTTCTCTATTTTCTCATCATTGTCTTTGGATCTTCATCAAGTACCTAAAATTTACATAAGAAGCAAGAATTAGTACACCTAATAATTAAGAATTATTAGCTAATTAAATAACAAAATAAGCATGAAGACAAAATTACTCAAATAAGCAAGAAGATGAACAAAGTGAATAAGATGTGAAATTGATTTGAAGAAAATGAAGATATAGAGAAGAAGATGAAGAGATAAAGAAAAAAATTGAAGTGAAATGAGAAAAAAAATAAATGATAGTATTATAAGTAATAAGCACATGAAAAATAATTTTAATTTTTTGTTTGGGCACAATTTTTAAATTTTCGTTTGTGCACAACTTTTAAAATTTTCGCATGGGCACAATTTTTAATATTTTTGTAAAATTGTAGTTTATTTTCTACCGATAATGGTAGGTTATGATTCTCAGCGAAATTTTTGAATTTTTGGTTTGGGCGCAATTTTTGAATTTTTAGTTTTAGGCGCAATTTTTGAGTTTTTCGGGAAATTGTAGCTTATTTCCTACCGATAATGGTAGGTTATGATTCTCAGCGAAATTTTTGAATTTTTGATTTGGGTGCAATTTTTGAATTTTTAGTTTTTGGCGCAATTTTTGAATTTTTTGGGAAATTGTTGCTTATTTCCAACCGATAAATGTTAGGTTATGATTCTCGGAGCCAATTTCGAATTTTTGGTTTGAGCGCAAATTTTGAATTCTAGTTTTAGGAGCAATTTTTAAACTTTTCATGAAATTGTAGCTTATTTCCTACCGATAATGGTAGGGTATAGGTTTTGGCACAATGTTTTTTTTAAAATAAACATAATAATTTTTTTAAATAATATTTTCGACGATCGGAACGTAATTATAATTAAGATCTATTGATTTATGTCAGACGGTAAATGAGTTTTTACCCTAATTTTTTTCTTTGATTATTTTAATTATATTCTTTTATTAGTTGTGCGTGGTAATTTCAATTTTTTGGTAAAAGTTTTGGCTGAAATTGCTAAAACAATTGGGTTGTGTGGATTCGAACAACCGCCACTTTGACAACTGCCCTCTCTGACAATAACCAAGTGCACAAACACTACACCAACATCGTTGTTTGTACTAAATATGCAATTTACTTATATATCATATTTCAGTTCAAGTTTTGTAAATTATAAGTTTGATAGATACATTATAAAAATATAGGAGCTTAAATTGAAAAATTCTAAAATTTTACATACAGCTAAGAAATCAACATATTTAATCATCCGTAAGGTTAGATCGTTGGATTGCACGGATTCGAACTCGTGCCCTCTCCAACAATGACCAAGTGAACAACCATTGCGCCAAACAAGCTTTTTATACTAAATCAACAAATAATTGATATATGATATTCCAATTCAAGTTTTATAAAGTACAAGTTTGATAAATAGATTTATTATAAAAATATTAGAGTTTAAATTAAAAAAATCCAATATTTTGTATAAAACTAAGAAATCAACATATTTAATGATCCGTAAGGTTGGATCGTTGAAAAAAAATCAAAATCAAAAAGTGTAACCCTAGACAACCTGTAAAAAATGAGTATAAACTCTAACTCAATCTTCTAACACTGTTTCGTTTTCTAAACGACTTTAACTTTTTATAATTTTTTTTGTCTATTTTTTTTTTCCTTAGCTTCATCAAACTACAAAACGACGTTTCATATAAAAAAATTTAATTTAGTCATACATCTTTTATTTTTAATTTTTTTTCGCTATAATTAGGTTTTAGCGAAGAACATAAAACATAAGAATATAAGTTTAAATCAACTAATTTTAATCATCCGCTACTAAAATGAGTAGATCTTTATGGCGGTAGAGTTTGATTAACAAAAAACATGATAACCGATCAACATAAAATGTAATAAAAACACTTTATACCCTAGTTTTAGTTTTTTTATTATTTTATTATTAGATCAAAACCTACCATTATTGGTAGGAAAACTGTACAGAAATGGGCCGATTTGACTGGGCCGATTTAACACCACACACTAAAAAAACAAAAAGGTGATGGGTCCAAAATTTGATTGGGCCTATTTCCTATTTGTGGGACCAAACAAAAATAAAACCGACATTTTCCTACCATATGTGGTAGGTTTTATTTTCCTACCATATATGGTAGGAAATGATGCTGGCAAAATGAAAATATTTCTTAATTTAAAAAAATGTTTATTACTTTAAAATATGATAGGGACGATGATGTGGATAGTGGGGTACCATCACGAATAAAACCTACCAGATTTGGTAGGTTTTATTTTCCTACCATATATGGTAGGAAATGACCATCACAGAATGAAAAATTTTCTTATTTTAAAAAAATTATTTATTACTTAAATTATGATATGGCTGATGATGTGGATGGTGGGGTACCATCACGAATAAAACCTACCGGATTTGGTAAGTTTTAGTTTCCTACCATATATGGTAGGAAATGATCACAGTATATTGAAAAAAAAAATTATTTTATAAAAATTGTTTATTACTTAAAAATATGACAAGGCTGATGATTAGGATAGTGCGGTCTTATCTTTGTGAAAATGCTGACAAAACCTACCAATGTTGGTAGGTTTTATTTTTCTACCAACAATCGGTAGGAATTGGTCCTCGCTTTTACAGAAATCGGGCCCCACACGGATCATTTTCTACCATATTCATCATCGGTAACGTAAGAAATGGGGGGTCAATTCCTCCCAAGTTTTTTTGGTAAGATTTATAAAGAACAACATTTGTTGCTTCATATCTTTTGTCCAATTTACATTTAGTGTGAACATAGACAAACACAACTAGGCAAATTGTCAATATGTGTATAATAAATTTCTTTTCTTTCTTATCATTCAATATATGTTTTAATTCATATCCTTAATTAGTTGTGTGGCCATTTCTTCGTTAATGTATGCGATAACAAACTACATAAGATGTCTAAAAACCACATTATTGAGAGACTTCATAAGTTATATAAGGAATAACACCTTAAATAAATAAAATAGAACCATTATAATGAAAAGAAGCCTTCAACAGGTACTAAAATCTACTAACCACATAATGAATGCAATGAGATGAGTACATTCGAATAAAATGATCTTACGTTTACCAAACAAATGAAACATTCAACATCTTTAAATGGACTAAAGGTACTTTCAACATTTTCAGCAAGCATTCTGACACTACAACAAAAAAGGCTAAAAGCCACCACACAAAAGCGACCGCTTTTAAATTCCACCACACACAGTCGTTTTAAAGGTCAACCAAATTTCCTTTTGACCAGCACCTAAAAGCCACCGCCGACAGTGGAATTTAAAACCGGTCGATTTTGTTCGGCGAATTTAAACCTCGTTGATTTTATGCGGTCAAATTTAAGACTAAAAGCCACCGCTTTCATTCTGCAGTCGCTTTTAAGGCTTGCCTACTGCGCGGCAAATCTCCCGCCGAAGTTGAGCACCTAAAAGCTGTAAAAACTTTTCTGAATTTTTATTTAATGTAATAATTAAAATTCATAAAAGCCACCGCCATGACTATGTAGTCGCTTTTAAGCCACCGCTGAGCGGGAATTCTCCCGCCGAAGTTCAACGCCTAAAAACAGAAAAATTTTGATGGATTTTTATTTAATATTATAATAAGAAATTATATGACATTAAATAATCAACATTTTATTCAAATATTTAATATAAATAATTAGTAATATATTATTAAAGTGATTATTTCTTGTAAATTATAACTTAGTAATATACTTTAATTCAAATAATTAAAGTGATTAGTTCTTGTAAATTATAACTTAGTAATATACTTTAATTCAAATAATTAAAGTGATTATTTCCTGTAAATTATAACTTTTTTAATTTTAGATTAATTTAAAAAAGGCAACACTAAAAGCCACAGCAAAATCTCGTGGGTCGATTTTGGCATTAACGTTCATTTTAATAAAAGCAACTGCTAGCAGTGGAATTTATAAAAGCCACCGTCGGTGGTAGAATATATTCGACCCAGATCACTTACTGCCTTATCTTTTTCTTTCGCTTCTTGTCCACACCTTTTTCCTTTCTTCTCTCCATGCTTTTTCCTTCATCTTTCCACCATTTTTCCTAATTCTCCAAGCTCAAGCATCTACTAATTTCAAGTAAGTATTATTTCTTTACTTTAAATAATTTGTATAATGGTTTTTGTTTATTTATTTGTGTCATGGCAATTTTACTTGTTTATGTTTGAATAAAATGATAAATATTAGTTGCTAATTTTATTGACAGATTATTTGTTATAATTATGAAAAACTTAAATATGTATGTGATCATTCTTTTTGTCTTTAGCAATGATGATTTAAACCACATATTTAGGGGCATTTAATTTTGAATGATAGTTATTGCTCATTTTTTATGTGATTGTAATTACACTTGACTATGTTTAAATGATAAAAATTTGTTGCTAATTCTATTAAGAAATGATGTGTTATGATTATAAAATATTTATTTGCAACTATCAACATAAGCTACTCATTGAGAAATGACCAAATAGATATGATTAATATTATATATTTAGTGTACACATGGTGATTTTATTTTGTTGTGTTTTTGTAAATTAATAATTAAAGACTAATAAAATTATATGTCCACATTATAGATGGCATCTGATCGTAGTTGGATGAATCGTCGATTTGATGCGAATAAAAAAATAACGGATGACTACAAAATTGGTGTTGAAGATTTCATTAGATATGTTGTTGCACGAACAGAGGATTCAAAGGGGAGAATAAGATGTCCATGCACAGAATGTGGAAATTATTATATCAAATATTCCGATGATGTGATATTGGATTTGTATCGACATGGCATTATGCTGGGGTATACAACATGGAGTTCTCACGGAGAGAGTGATAGATCACGGGATGACACTGGAATGAGTTCCAGAAATGTTGGTAACATACATGATGATTTTTATGATGCGCGTGAAATGCTTGAAGATTTTGCAGAGGCGAATAGACATTTTCAAAATGTTGAAGAAGAACCGACGACAACAGCATCACATTTTTATAAGATGATTGACAATGCTACTGAGCCACTTTATCCAAATTGTGAAAGGTTCACAACATTATCATTTGTGAACAAGCTACTCCAGTTTAGACATAAACATGGTGTTAGTAATAAGGGATTTGATGACCTCCTTGAACTCATTGGATGAGCCTTGCCTGAAAATCACAAGTTGCCCCTAAGATACTATGATGTGAAAAAAATGATAAGTGGGTTGAGCATGGGATATGAAAAGATTGATGCTTGCGTGAATGATTGCAAGTTGTTTTACAAAGAAGATAGTAACAAAACATGTTGTGATATATGTACTGAAACTCGTTACAAGGCTCAGAAGGATCTTAAGAAAAGCTTGATCCCGAGGAAGATTCTAAGCTTGAAACCATCTATATTCCAGGTTTTTTTAATCCGATGGAGCATCTACCGCTACACTTGGCTACTGAGTGTAAGTTGGGGGGTCCATCAAATTATCGATGGATGTATTTTGTTGAAAGGTACTTGCATGGCTTGAAATTGAAAGTTAAAAATAAAGCACGAGCAGAAGGTTCAATGGCAGAACGTTATATTGAGGAGGAAACTGTACACTTTTGTGAGTTGTATTTTGAGTCTGAAGCTGAAACTGTGCATAATCGACTTGGTCGAAATGAGGTGCCTATAGTGTTTCATGATCCGAACTTGTTGGAGGTTTACACATATCCTGCACATCCTATGCTACGAATCGGGCGTAGAATCTTGAGTAATGTGGAACATAGGCTCATGAAATACTACGTTCTTATCAATTTTCCAGAGGTTACACCATACTTAAGGTATACAATTCTCCACTAACTTCATTAATTATACTTTTAATGAATTTAATTTTAGTGATATATTATTTATTAAATCTTTAACATGTAGTGAGTTCCAAAAGTTGTTACACCGACATCACCCGGAATTTAATGATGCACAAAAAGAAGAAAAACAAAAAGAACTATTCACGAATTGGTTTGAAAGAAGGGTATGACATTAAATATATGTCTTATCTTATTATTCATTTACCTATTCATATGCTTTATTCATAATTTTTTTAGGTAAAAGATGACATAGAACTCAAAGACAAATTCAAGGATTTAATAAAGGGGCCATCTTATGAAGTGCAATCATATAGAGGTTGCAAGTCATGTAATGGATTCAAATTTGATTGTGGAGATCTTAGTGAACGTACTTCTTCAAATTCCGGTGTTGTAGTCGTTGGTAAGAAATTAGAGATATTATTAAAGAATTAATAGTATTAATCTTACATTATATGTTTAATTGTATTAACTTGCTCATGTTTAATTTATAGGAACTTCTTACAAAGAAAAGTTTGGAAATTATTATGGCCGACTACAAGAAGTACTTGATCTCTACTACCAAAATGGTCATCATGTCATTTTATTCAAATGTCATTGGTTCGATCATACAACACATGTGAAGGTGGATAGAAACCAAATTACTACAGTAGATATCAAATCAAAGTTGAATGCCGAGGATGTGTTTGTTTTGGCTAGTCAAGCTCATCAAGTGTATCATGCACCAAATATTACAAACGCGAAGTCATCATGGTATACAATACTAACTACAAAGAGTTGACAAGTTAATGAAGTTATACCATCAACCGAGAAGGATTCATCCAACGATGATTTTCTTCAAAATGAAGTGTCAAATTCTTCATCGTCACACGTCGAAAGAGTGGTTATTCATGATGGTTCAATTTTTTTTATTGATTTGAGAAACTTTGAAAATGACTATTTCGTACATGAAGACAATGAACCACAAAAAGATGATGAAGACATAAGTGTTGATGAACAAAGTGGTAGTGAGGATGATGATGATAATGATGATTTGATATAATTTATTTTGTCAAATTTGAGATTGTAATATTTGAATTAATGTAAGATGTTACTTTTAAATTAAATTGCACTTTGTTTTGCTTGTTGTGGTTTGCAAATTGCAAATATGAGTTACAGGGAGTTAGTGCAGTAGCTACGGGGTTTGGGACATATGACAAATTAAAAGCGACCGTCTATAGTCGAATTTACCGTTAAAAGCGACCGTCTATAGTCGAATTTACAATTATAAATTCAACCGGTTCAGGTAGAATTTATAAGTTTTAATATATATACACGACCCCCATTTTTTTTACCTTTATCTTCTTTTATCACATCTGTATCTTGCATCCCTATAAGCTCTCTACTTTTTCGGTCTCAACTAAGCAATGACGGGTCAAATCTATCCTTCTACGATGAAAGCCGGTGGTCGAATCACTAAGCAGGTCAGTTAATTAGTTCCGATATGGGTCAAATTTATCTGGAAATTTATAATCTTTTGTCGTCTTTAGATTTAAATCTTATGCTTCCGGTAGTTTTTGTTAAATTTATTGATGTTATACTATGCTTTGTTTATATAGGGTAATCAATCAGAAATGGATCCAGTGGAGCAGAATCGACTTTTATTAGAGATGGACTTTGGAGGGGAGGACGACAGGAATTTGGTTCAGTGTCCTCTTTACGAATAGTATTAGCAGGAATGTTACTCTGTTTTATTTTGGTATTTGCTGCTTCTAAGCCATCTAAGGGATCAAGACTTATTATCTTAAAAATTATGTAGTATTTTGGTACTTTGTATGGTAGTTTAAGGCATGCTGGTATGGTAGTTTTAATGGATTTCTGGGATTTATGTAACTTAAATTTATTTGTGAACCATTGCCTTTGTTACTGTTAAATTGTATGCTCCCTTTCTTGTATTATGTTGAGATGTATTTTAATGGTTTGTGAAATTGGTAAAGTATGGAACAGGTTAGAAACAAAAAGAACAAACAGGTCCTGCCATTTTTTTTTGAGAATTGACCATCTAAATTCCACTGCATTTGGTTGTAATAATTATTCCAAATACAATATAAAAGCCAGTGTTTATGGTGACTTTAAATTCCATAGCGGGAAATTCAAATTTTTTAAATCCTTTGAGAGGGAAGTTCAAATTTTCGCAAAATTTTGAACTGGTGCTTTTAAAATTTGACTCTAAACAAAAGCAACTGATATTTCAGTCGCTTTTATATAAATTCCACCGCATATTATAAATTCCACCATCTTAAAAGCCACTGAGGGCCTCCGGTGACTTTTAGTATAAAAGCCACAAAAAACGGTCACTTATAGTTATAATCCACCGTTTTTTGTTGGTGGCTTTTAGCCTCTTTTCTTTTCTTGTAGTGTGACTGGACTATGAAAAAGTATGAAAAATTTACATAAAGCAATATGAATAAGATTGATTTGGTTGTTGCACACTCGGTACCACTTTTATTCAGTCTTTTCCTGTGTTGTAGGAGAAGTATTTGAACTACTACTCAAAAAATACTATTTCACTGGTGGAATTATAAAGATCTTCTATAGATCGTTTCTTCTGAGTGATGCAACCTTCTCCTTCCCTGACCCTTTTCACAGTCTTTGAACGTTTCCCTTTGCATCTAATGCCAGGATTGGGAGTAGTATGACCTCCAGCTACAATGGTCGTGCCATTTTCATGTTTCCCTGCATTGTCATAATTCATCTCAAAATTATGAGACCTAATATATTCCTTAGCCTTCAGTATTGGTGGGCCAGTAGGTTTAGGTACATTTTGTGCTTCACGGAGATCATTTGACTGGTTTGGCAACACTAAGGAATTTGCTGATGCTTTTTTGACAAGATTGGTCAATCCTTCTCCAACCATATTTCTTCCCTGCTATTTCAATATGACATGGTATAGTAGGAACAAGTGTTAGTTATCTAAATTATCAATTTTTATAATTGACATATAATTTTAATATAATAGAATCATCAATTTATAAACTAAATAACTTAATAATTTATACTAGGAAGATGTTTTACATTATATTATTATTAGAAAGTAGTATTATTTATACAAGTACAGAAAAATTAGTGCAACATTCATAATAAATTATGGGAGAAGTCCTTAAGTCCATTAAATAAATATATATATATAATACATATATGTATTTCATTTTTTTATTGAATATAGTTACAATTTTAAATTACAAAATCACTTTTTTTTCTTTTAAAAGACCATTGAAAATAAACAATCATATATAATATTCATCCTACATATTTAAAATTCATCATATCAAACCAAATATCTTCCTTTTAGATCCAATAAATTCTAATATGAAAAAAAGGGAATTTTTTTTGTTGAATCACAACACAACCTTATCTTTATTGGTTACATTGTAAAGGCCTCGTATAACTAATGAATGCAATGAGATTAGTACATTCTAATCAAAAGATCTTACCTTCTTAGCAAATAAATGAAACATTCAACATCTTCTAATAGACCAAAGGTAGAAAAACGGCAATAGACAATTCATCATTTACATTAGTGGGTGAAACAACCGATGTTAAAAAAGTTTTTAACAACGAAATTTTATTTACGATGTTAAAGAATTTTTCGGACATCACTTGTGAAAATAACCATTGTATAAGTCCATTTAAAAAACTAATATTACCGCCCCTTTATTACATAAATATTTCGGCGTTCCCCCTTTTTCACTCATGGTCTTTCCTGCTAACTCTCTCTCCAGTCACCATCTCCGTCCCCCTCTCTCTGGTTCAGCATTTGATCATCATTGTGAAAACTTAATGTTCATGAACTCCAACTGTAAAACACACAAACAATCATCTTCTACAAATCAAAACCCTACCTTGAAAAAAAAAGTCCTAAACTCTAAATCGATCGACTCAATTTTTAATTAGGCAAAACCCTGGTTTCTCTTCTTTTACAATTAGCATGATTCACATTAATTAGTAGGAATCCCAACTCAAAACAAGTTATTCTCTACAATATTTTGGTTCTGTCCTTGTAGTTTGAATGTGTAAGGCGCCCTTCTTCTGTTTATCTTGTTGTCAACTTTTCGGCCAAGTGACGTAAATGCAAACAGTGAATTGTAAATCCTGATAAGCTTTTTGTAATGGTTAGTTCTTGGACCACCAGAAAGCAATTGTGCTAAGAACGGAGGAGGTTGCCTTTCCGGTGGGAGTTTAACCTGTCCATTTCTACAACAAACGGAAAATGTGGGATTAGCATTTTTTGAGGATTTATTATTCGGTTCCGCATTCCACATGGCTGCTTTACAATTTGGACATATTATATCTGGTCCACCGATATCCATATACCCTTCCCGCATATCTTAAAAATACAAATAAGAAGCATGTGTTATATACATGTAGCATTTACAATTCAAAATATTATATTTAGATTCGCATGTACCTTCATTAGGTACATAAGCTCCATATTCATTATCATCAATCAAATAATCAGAAGCGATAGCTAGATATATAAAGAAACACATTAAAAAGCATAATGTATCCAAATTAAATTTTTACAAATCATAATATAATATGATTTTACAAGATAAAAATGAAAGAACTTACATTCTACATCATCGACATGGGATCTGTTTCTACAATTTGAATCAGATGATTCACCTTGTTCACTGCTTTTGACTTGATCTGGTAATAGAATTATTAATTGCTAAATAAATAAAGGACTTGATAAGCTGCTATACAAATTATAACCTTCTATCATAAACTTACTTTTTGGTAATATAGTAGAGGCTAGCAGTTTAAAGATTGCACTTTTTCCTCTTGTACCAAATGCGTTTTTTGGAGTCATAATGTTACAATTCTTTGAAATTGATGAACCGATGGAATGGTTGAACATATTATTTTATATATGGATGAAATAAGTGTAAATAATTTGTGATTAAATGAAATTTAATCACATGAAAAAGTACATAAATAAAAAAAATCAAATACTGGGAAATGTTAAAGGTGGCAACTCAAACTTCGGAAAAAAAAAGCTTGTGTTGTAGGTGTTGTAGTTGCAGTATTGCGTCCATTGCGTGATATTGAGTTGCTAAAAGTAACATCTGCACAAAACAATTAACATGAATAAATAGTAATAAAATTTTTATTGTTTAAAACGGGTAGATTTTTTGCATCTATAAAAATGACCTGAATGTAATACACCGGAATCGACTGTTACAGAATTGAAGGCTTCCAATAAATTTGTGTTGTGTGGGACATGTGTTTGATTTTCCAGTTTGCTCATGGTTTTATCTGCAAATTGTATATTGATTTCTCATAAATTAAAAAAATACCTAATGTTTAAAAACCTAAAAATAAGCGATTGCACTATACTCGCTCCCAATCGTAGAAACTGGCAACTGAAACTTAGAAATATAAGGTTGTGTAGTAGGTATTGTTGAATACATTTAGGCATTCATGTGTCTCATGCTCGACTTTGAGTTGCAAGTTGTGACACCTACAGAAAAAAATTGTCAATATTCCATCCATTATAAATCAAATGTTAAGACTATACATTCAAATACCAGATGAGACAATGTTTGACATCCGCCGATCTACTGGAGAAATGATTGTAGAACTTATTGGGAAACCACGATGTATTTGTTCCATGTTTTCATAAACATTATAAAAGATTAAGTGCATTATGTTTCATAAAAATATAAAATTATAAGAAGATAATATATTAAAGCATTAGTTGAAATTGTATGATACCAAATGTAAGATAAAGATAATTATATCATAGAACCACCTGACTGATTAGTGGTCATGTATCCATGTGTATTAGATATAATCGATGACTTTTCCTTTGAGTTTGATATATGAGGTTATCTATTAGAACTCTGATCCAATGCAGAAAGAGTATGTCTCGCAACATCTAATAAAAAAATTGAAACATAACGGATATATGAATCAAAACATTGGCCTATTTCATAAAATCAAAAATTATGGTTGACATTATAACATTTTTACAACTGATTCAGCATTACTTAAAAAGTCTGATTTGAATGGAACACTACTTCTGTTATTGGCAACAGTACGGTGAATGATTGCTGCGAGATGTAAAAAAAAGCACCAATTAACATACCTGAACTGATACCAGATACAGATCAATGAGTCTGATTAATGAAACTTGGTACAGATTTTGTACTAAACCGCACAACATTATTCTGATCCAAAGGAGAAAGAGCAGGACGTCCAACTTTTATTCAAAATCAGGATATAATATAAAATCAAGTGACCAAAAAATTGGTATTGATATTGACAGATTATAAATAACTCACCAAGATTTGTACTACTTTGTGCGTACAGAATTGCATTTTCAGAGTTAAAAATCATATATTCAGAACTATAGGATTTGTTTTGAGGCAGATTTTCTTTGATAGTTCCACGTGGAAGTACGTTGGACACGGGTATGGAAAACATCTCTATTGGATTCATACGCCTTCGCAGAACTGAATGAAACAATAAAAGATGAGCAGACCATGTTTTGTAGACGTTGGAGATAATAACTTTGAAACAGAACATGTTTTTCTTACATCAAACATAAAACATACCAGGTTTTGTAGACGTTGGAGATAATGGATTCAATAAAGATGAACGTTTTGAACCAATTCAATCAACAGATAACCAAATTGATAACTAACCACAGGTTCATAAATGGCTATGAACCAAAAAAAAATGTAAACAGACAAACCTGTAGGATTGTTTGATGGGTCTGAATTCTCATTATTTGTATCCATTTAACTCTGTTGTGGATCTTGATAATAAAGTGTAAACAATTCGTTATGAATGTATTAAAAAAGATTCAAGATCAGCATTTGTAAACCATGAGGATATGTTCATATTCAGTATATTGTTCAGCTTCACCATGAAAGAACCATGGTACAAATCTGATAAGATGAAAGTGTAGATGCGTTTTACATGGTAACTTGAATTTCAAAATATCAAATTCGCTGGTGGAGTGATTGATTTCCAGAGACGTAAGCATTGTATCAAGCATAATTGGTGGTGATCAATCTCAAATACAGAACTTTTCCAGCAGAGCGTGGGAAATCAGTTGCATCGGGTAAAACATGGATCGGGTATAGGTCGGGGCTGGGTCGGGTAGTATAGGAAAACAAAGGAAGTTGGATCGGGTCAGCCCGTTTTGGGTAGGGAAATTACCAAAATGCCCTGGAATTAGGGACAAAGTAGTAAATTTCTTGGAATGCTTCACTAGCACGAATTTAGTTCTATGATATTTTGGTTCTTTTGCAATTAGTGATTGAGTTTTAATTTATTTTTATTTTTTTATAATTTCACTTCTTTCCACACATCATGTGGAGCGTGTTTGATGCTTGGGTTTTTAATTTTTAGTTAGTAGTTTTTTTTTAATTGTGAACTTGTAGTTATACATAGATTTACACACACACATATATATTTTATATATATATATATATATATATATATATATATATATATATATGTGTGTGTGTGTGTGTATTACTTTCATTTTTAAAATTACTTTTTAAATTTGTAATTTTACAACATCATTTTGCACCAACACTAACTTGTATGGGTTGACATTTATAATATTGAGGTTAGTTTACTCAATTTAGATGCTTTTAATTTTAATTTATATGCTTATGTCACTACAACAAATCTGGGCAATTATGACGGAAAACTTATGACGGAATATTGGGCGCGCGTTCCTTACGACGGAAATGAAAATTTGTTCGCAAATACTTATGACGTAAATTGGTAGGAATTATTTGAGATGGCATGTAGAATGTGATTTCCTACCAACCATTTCCTACCATCTTTATTAGCATTTGCTACTAGTCATTTCCTATCGTTCTTACCATAAGGTAGGAAATGAACTAAAATTGGTAGAAAATATTGGATTTTGAATGGTAAGGACAGTAGGAAATGAGTTGAAGACGGTAGGAATTACTGGGCATTTTTTTTTTTTTTTTTTTCAATTTATTGTTTCCCGTCCCAATAATACAAATCATGCTTGCAAAACAAAATCTAATACAAATAACACACAATTACATTTTATATCAAAAACACTCAATAACAAACAACCATTCATTACATCAAAAGACCATTACATTAAGTTCCCCTTATCACACCATGATATATAATCCTTTACAACAAATACATATGTGTTCAACACAACTATAATGCATATTTGTTCTAATATACTATAATTATAACCATTACAACAAAAAAGAAAAAAAAATTAAAACTTAACCAATCTCCTTCGCCTTCATCCTTTAAAATGCCATCACCCTCAAACTTGCTTTCAATCTTGTTTTCTCCATTTTGTTTGCCTTCAAATCCTAACAATTTACATAATAAGTGGAACGAATTAACAAACAAAGAATAATCAATACACAAAATTTAAATTTAGTGTAAGGATATGTAACAAAGAACTAATTAGAAAACAAAACACAAATGCACACATATTATATGTAAATGAAGTACATATATAAAAGACAAAAAAAAATTATACCCAAATGGTTGAAATGGAGGAAATTGAGATGATTAAAGTGAATGAGATGAAGAGATTTATGTGAAATGAAATAGATGAAGAGATTTATATGACATGAAGGAGGAAATTGAGATGATTAAAGTGAAGGAGATGGAGAGATTTATATTGGTGAAATAGATGAATAGATAGAGATAAAATGAAAGTGAAAGTGGAGAAGTAGTTTATAAATATGGGGAAAAAATTTGAATTTTTAGTTTGGGCGCACTTTTGAATTTTTTGTGAAATTATGGACCATTTCCTACCGACATGCGGTAGGTTTTGAATTTGGGCGGATTTTTTCAATTTTTGGATGTGGACGGAAATTTTGAATTTTCATGTTTGGGCGCACTTTTGAATTTTTGTGAAATTATGGACCATGGAGTAGGTTTTGAGTTTGGGCGGATTTTTTGAATTTCAGCGAATTCACACAACATCCCAACCACTATGCCAAGGTGTTTCTTGTTTTGTATGGTCATTCTAAATTATATGACAATACCACATTATTTTATACTTTTTCATTAAAGAGTCGTTACAAATAACCTTTAAAAATTATAATTTTTGGCAGACATGATTTATTCATAGTGATACTGAGATTTGTACGGTTGGATCATTAAAAATTATTTTTTAAAAAATGAACCAATACAAACTATTCGTAAAATGTGACTAATTTGCAGCGATTCCTTATAAAATCACATCAAATCAATTTTAAAAATCACAGTTTTTGGTACAAGTGAGTAATTTGTAGTGATTTTGAGATGTGTACGGTTGGATTGTTCAAAAAAAAAAAATTTAAAAATGAGGTCCAACCCTAGAGTTACCCCTAAATCTTAACCCTAAACTACAACTCTTACCCTTCGAAGTTCAGTTATTGAAGAATGTGAATAATTTTTTTTTTTTAAAATAATTGTAAATGTCATTTTGTTTTTGTAACTTCATGCAATAACATACAATATGTTTAACAAAATAAATTTAATAACTTAGAATTTATTCTGTAACAATTAATTATTTATTAGAAAGCGGTATGAATTGCTGAGAATGGTAGGAAATAGTGTTCATATATCCTACCGCCATGCGGTAGGAAAGGAGTTTAGGCGCCATTTTTGAAATTTTCGGGAAATTTTGGGTGTCATTTTTGAATTTTTTGTGAAATTTGGGCGCCATTTTTAAAATTTGCTAAAAAATAAATTCAGTTCTTCATGGATTCGAAACTTAGACCTACTCAACAAAAGCTAACACTCCAACCACTCAACAAAAATGTTATCCAAGATTTATTTAACCATATATGTAATCTAAATTATTAAAAATAAACATTTTCAATATAAATTCATGGGAAATGAAGTTAAACGAGTCTAATTTTTTGCATACATTATAATTTTATAAGAAAATGGCATTCCAAGATGTATTTACGATATGAATTTTTATTTTTATTTTTTTAATTATTAAATAATTCATTTATAAACTTTCGGCAATAGGAAATGATGTATGGCGGTAGGTTTTAAATCAGAAGGCAGTGTAAATGTAGATAAGATTTGACTTTTCGTTATAGCTCATTTCCTACCGATATATTTTCGTTATATTTTTGGAAAACATAAATTTTAGTAAGAACAAATATAAAACGTAATAGCTTTTACAAAGAAGTATATTTGTAGCTATCCTAAATTTAAACAAATTACATCCCACATTTCCATTTTTTTGATTAGATTTCAATATTATTTGATTTTTATGTAGTAAAATATAGTGAAACATTAATGTAGAATAAAACTTTCCCAAATTTTGATTAAATTATTAATTTATTAATTAGAAAAAGTACCGAAAACCAAAAACTAACCGAAAATCGAAAACCAAAACTTTCAATGTTTCGGCTTTAATAATATAGTATAAATATTTAAAATTATTTTAAAATTTTTAAGAATTAAAATTTTGAAGATTGTGATTTCGGTGCGGGTAAAATGCTAGTACATATTATATATTATATATACTAGTCTATAACTCGTGCAATGCACGAATGATTTTTAGTCTTTTTTTTTCTTATTATTTATTTTTTTATTTACATAATTTTATCAATAGAAAAATAAACTATAACAAATAATAAATTATAATAATATATTTATGATATTATTCTAATCATTTGTTTGTATTTTGATGATAAAAATACGTAGCTTAGAAAATAAATTATTTAAATATTTAATAATAATATGTTGTTGACGAAATTTGAACCTTGAACCAAAGTAATATTCTTTTAACATTACATCCACGATTCTCGTTTATATTTAACGTTTGTTATTTAGAGTATCAAAAAATCAACCAACAAAATAGAACTCAAAGTAAAGATATCAAATACAACAAGAAGATACAAACAAATTAAATATTTCTTACATAAATTAAAGTAAAATATGTTTTTGGATAAAATAATATTTCTTACATAAAATTAAGGTTTCTTTTGAATTTTCCGTTTGGTCTTGTTCATTTACCAAAATTTTGAATAAATTTAGAAAAGTATAATTGTTTAATATATTTCATTATTTTGATATTATATCAAATATTAGTATATTTATCATCATTTTTATTTTTCTTATAATTCATATTTCAACATCTATTTGAAAATAAATAATATAATATCAATATTAAGTTGTAGAATATAAAATGTTTCTACTAAAGAATACCTCTTGTGAAATATTTTTCCTATAAATAATCCTCTTTCTCCTTTTTTACCAAATCTAAACAGATAAAGAACTATTTTACTAAATATATTACATCATCTATTAACCAATTTTATTATACCATACAATGTTTTTAAAATATTTTCAAAATATAGTTTTTATTGTTTGAATTATAGGTACTTTAAGAAAAAAAAATGAAAAGAAAATAATATTTCCATATTTGATTTTATAGAAACTTGAAGATAAATGTTAGAATAATATTAAGATAGTAATTTGACTTAAGAAGAAAGTTCATGAGAATATAAGATAATTAAGATTTCCATTTCTAAAACTTTAAAAGACAATTAGATATTTTCTAATTGCTAATATTATTAATTAAATTTTTTGAAAAAACTAGTAAAATAGGTGAGGGAAATTTGAGATTATTTGAACTAAGTTTAGAAGAATATTAATATAACTAGTTTAGCTTCGTAGCGGCCTTATAATATTTTACAATTTTTAAAATAAATATATTATAAATTATTGTATGTTTTCAATAAATTAAACAATTATATTTCTAATATAACTCATATTTCTAATATAACATTATAAGTCTACAGTTTCTTTGAGATTTTTCTTTCCGTCTTAGTGAAATTCTAAATAAATATAGAAAAAGATAATCGTTTAGGATTTTCATTCTTTTGATATCATCTCAAATATTATTATATTTATCACTAATTTTATCTTTCTCAAAATATAATTATTATTTTAAAATACATAATACAATATAAATATTAAATTCTAGAATATTATACACTCCTCCTATTTGAATACCCTTTTGTTAAATATTTTTACTCCCTTATTGCTACGAAATCTAACAAATAACCCATTAAATAGTTAATTGTAAAAATTGTAAACTTTAGTGTAATATTTTGAAAGATTAATTTAATTAATGTAAAAAACTTGTATTTTTTTATAACTATATTATCTTTTATATAATTTGAAAGGTAAAACATAAAAGACTTGATTTTAAATATATAAAATATACAAAAGATTATGAAACATAATTTCTGATAACGGTCATAAAATTCACGCATATATATAATTGATGGAAGAAAAAAGGTAAAGTAAGAGATTAAAGTTGAAGCAGAAAAGTTCCTATTCTCTTTGCAGCAAAACATTACAACAAAAGTTACTTTAAACAAAAATCCTTCAAACAAAATTAATAAAGGGGAGAAAATATAAAGGAAAAAATTCATGAGATGCTAAAGAACCAGAATGAAGAATATATATAAATATTAAGCGTCTTTAATTAGGAGATTTGCCATAAAAAAACAAAAGAATCAACACTTTTCTCTATAACCTCGTAAAAATTTTCTTTATGATTTGTACTTTCTTATCTAAATTGATTATTCTCGTATTTATTCTCTTTTTTTGCTTAATATTTTCGAATTTTCAATATTAATAATTCAAAAATTCGAGAAAATATGAAAAATAAATCGAGCAGCTTTATAGCAATTTTTCCAAATTGTTCTAAAAAATATTATACAAACTATGTTTTTATTTAAATTAATATTTTTAACATAAAATTAAAGTTTTTTTTTAATTCTCTATTTAGTCTTGTTCATTTACCGAAATTTTCAATAAATATAGAAAAGGACAATTGTTCAATATATTTCATTATTTTAACATTGTATCAAATATTAGTATATCTATGACTTTTTTTTCTCAAAATTCATATTGCAACTTCTATTTTAAAATACATAATATAAAATCAATATTAATTTCTACCATATAATATGTTCCTCCTAATGAATCGCTTTGTCGTTAAACATGTTTAGTTCGGATAAGCTTTATCGTTGTTACCAAATTTAAAATATAACAAATTAATTACTAAATGTATTACATCATTTATTAATCAATTTTCTTATACCATAAA
Source organism: Heracleum sosnowskyi (assembly GCA_030848705.1). Taxonomy (NCBI): domain Eukaryota; kingdom Viridiplantae; phylum Streptophyta; class Magnoliopsida; order Apiales; family Apiaceae; genus Heracleum; species Heracleum sosnowskyi. Next base: position 68,463,877 of record CM061237.1, read on the forward strand.
ATTTAATTTAAACATTATTCAAAATTCTAATTTTCAAGAAAAAATATGTGAGAATATTAAAATGGTAACTTTAAGTTTAAAAGAAAGTTTAAGAGAATATCAACATCGTAATTTGACTTGAAGATAAGTTTTAGGACAATATTAAGATAATAATTTGACTTAAGAAGAAAGTTTGGGAGAATATAAGATAATTAAAATTTCCATTACTAAATATTTAAAAGACAATTTCTCAAATAATCCTCTTTATTATTTTCCTCGATTACAGGATACTAAAAAAGAAATTAGTATATTAAATTGAACTCGTAGAATAAGTTAAGGAGAATATTAATATAGTATACTTACTACGACCACATACTGGTAAGGATTAGTATATAAATTGGACAAACTTTAAGAAAATATTAATATCACATATATAGCTTTCTTACTTGAAAGACAGTATTAAAGAAATTAGTATATAAATTAGATTAGTAGAGAACATTTAGGAGAATTTTAATATAGTATATTTAGTTTCATGCGTTAGAAGAAAATTGAGAATTTATGGAATATTATAAATGCAAGAATATTAAAATTTTATATTTAATTTTATCTAATAGTAAAAATTTAAAAGATAACTGAGATATTTTCTACTAAAACATTTATGAGAATATTACAAAAATCTTAAAATTATATATTTAGATTCCTCAATTAGTAAAGATTTTAAAGGCAGGAATCTTAAAATTGAGATATTTTCGAATCTTTAATATTAATAAGTCAAAAAATTGAGAAAATTAGAAAAATAGAATGAGTGATTTGAGAGCCGACACCTCAAGTTTGGGAGAATATAAGGTAATTAATATTTCAGTATATTAAAAAAATTAGTATATTAAATTGAAGTCGTAGAATAAGTTAAGGAAAATATTAATATAGTAGACTTAGTTTCCTCAGTGATAAGGTCGTATATCAATTGGACTTAAGAGAAAGTTTAGGAAAATATTAATATAACATATTTAGCTTTCTTACTTGAAATACAGTATTAAAGAAATTGGTAAATAAATTAGATTAGTAGAGAACATTTAGAAAAATATTAATATAGTATATTTAGTTTCGTGGGTTAGAAAATAGTATTAATGAAATTGAGAATTAATCGAATATTATAAAGGCAAGAATATTAAAATTTTATATTTAGTTTTTTCTATTAGTAAAAATTTAAAAGATAACTGAGATATTTTCTAATAAAAAATTTAGGAGAATATTACAAGAATCTTAAAATTATATATTTAGTGTTTACTCAATTAGTAAAGATTTTAAAGGCAAGAATCTTGAGATATTTTCGAATCTTTAATATTAATAAGTCAAAAAATTGATAAAATTAGAAAAATAGATGGGAGAGATTTGAGAGGAAATTGATAAATAAATATGATTAGTAGAGAACATTTAGGAGAATATTAGCAATTCAGATATTTTTTATAATGGAAAATAATGTTTCCCATTAGTAAAAAATTAAAAGTCAATTGAGATATTTTCTAATAAAAAATTTAGGAGAATATTAAAATTATATATTAAGTTCCTCCATTAGTAAAGATTTTAAAGGTAAGAATATTAGAATTTTATTTTTAGTTTCCTGCATTAATAAACATTTTGAAGGTAATTGAGATATTTTCAAATCTTTAATATTAAAAATTTAAAAATTTGAGAAAATTAGAAAAATAGATTGAACGGATTTGAGAGGGGTCACTCACTGTTCTCATTTTGTCATATTGATTTTCCTCTACAATTTAAACATCAGAATGGCTAATGAATGATATGTATATATATATATATATATATTAGCTTATATCCCGTGCGATGCACGGTCTTTTTTAATATTTTCTTATTTTTTATTTAGATTTTAGTTATTATATATAATTTGATAAAATTTTAATATATATATATATATATTAGATTTATAAATCTAACAATATAATATTTAAATTTAATATATTATTGACGTAATCAATATTAGTATTTTAGATATTAAAATATAAAATATTTTAAAATAACATATCTAATGATTCATATTTTTTTACTCTTAAAAATCTAAAAAGGGACTCAAGTGCAAATATCAAAATATGTGCTTGTTCAATATACCGAGTTTATTTGAATATACTGTTACTTTTATTTTCATTAATTATCTCGTTTAAATTGAATGTTAAAAAAATTATAATAAACATGAATTTCATAAGTTTAATATAAGAATATTATCAATATATCTATCTTTTGCCCGTGTTATTTTTAATTTGAACATGAGTTGTTTCAGTTAAAAAATATAAACAGGTAATATCCTTAAAAAGACAATTAATTACTTATTAACAATTATATAAAATTATATTAATTTTTTTATATATACGTCTGCATTACTTTTAGAAAATTAGTTGTTTAAGTTAGAAAATATAAAAGAGGTAATTTGTTTTAGCCGAAAAGAATAACTTGTTATTTATTAATATTTATATAAAACAATATTACCATTGTATATTTATTTTGCATGTATTATATTTAGAAGATAAGTTGTTTTAGTTAGAAAATATAAAACACATAATGTGTTTTAGCTGTCGGTTATAAATATATAATAATATTACCATTTTATATATATATTGCCCGTTTTATTTTTAGAAAATGATTTGTTTTAGTTAAATAGATATATGAAATAGGTAATATGTTTTAGCTGAAAAGGGTAATTGGTTATCAATAACTTGGTTTCCATATATATGTGTCCTATATTTATAAGATGAGTTGTTTTAGGTAAAAAAATATAAAAATAATGTGTTTTAGCTGAAAAAGGTAATCGGTTATAAATATATAATAATATTACCATATTATATATATGTTGCCCGTTTTATTTTTAGAAGATGAGTTGGTTTGGTTTTAAAAAAATATAAAATAGGTAATGTAGTGAAAAAGGTAATTGATTATTAATAAATTGATTATAGATACGCCGTGAATCGGCCCAAATACCGACCGACCGACCGACCAAAACTTTTAATGTTTCGTCTTTAATAAGATAGTATAGATATATATATATATGTTATTTGATTTGTAATATAATGATAATAATAAATAGGGTCGCGCTCCAGTGAGAACCTTCACTATTGTGAGATATGAGATCTAATCCTAGTCATTCATTAATACATCTTATATTAATCTCCCACCACCCATTAAATTTATTAATATTTTAATATTCCATCACCCCCACGCATCCACCACCTCCGACGACCGGGAACCTCCATTTCCGGCCACCACTAACTCCGGCGACCAGCAGTAATCACCAACGTCATAACTAAAATCACCACAGTTCAGAATAAAATCACCACCGGAAAACAAAAAATCACCATCATCTCCTTCAAATTTCAACCATCTCCCACCATAACTTCCGGCCATCACTAACTCCGGCCACCGTCATAATCAATAATCACCACCACCGTTACCAAAATTCAACACATAATCATCACATTTTTAATACAACAACCATTAATCACCACCGTCGTCGTCAGTAATCACCACCGCACCACCGCCTGAATCAGTAACCACCACGGTAACCACCAGTAATCACCACACAGCCACCACAACAGAATTTTCAAATGGAAAAGTAGAGTATAGTGGCCGACAATGTATTAATGTTGGTGTACACCTCATCCCGCCGCCTCATTTTGTATCAGTTTCTGTAAACTTAGCATTATTCTAAAAGAAAAGACTTTGAAAGAAGGTCTTTATTGTGTGTGGGGAATACATATACTTCATGAACGGTGATCCACGCTCATAGGAGTCACCTGCTACTGCTACTCTATTTATAGAATTACAAGCTTCGTCGTATTATTTAAATTAGAAAATAACCCGTGCTCGGCGGTGGTGGAGGCAGGTGGTGGTGGGTGGTGAGAGAATGGGGTTAGATTATAAAGATAAAAATTAAAAAGATAAAAATTAAAATATTAATTATGTGGTTAGGATTTGATTTAGATATAAAAAATGTGTGGCTGAGATTAGATCTCAGTTCTCACAATTAATGAGGTTCTCATATGAGCACAAGCCATAATAAATAATAATAGTGAAATTATATATATTAGGACTCTTTTATAAATTATCCAAGGTCTCTATATTTACGACTATAATGAATATATATACTAGGATAGTATACTAAAAACCGAGAATGTAATAATTTACAAATTTTGAGTTTCGTTAATTAGCCCATAAAAGAATTATATTCGAGTCTATGAACTACGGAATATATATCAATTATAAATACAATTAATTACAAATATGAGTATATTAATTAAAATAGTGACTATATTAATTTTCAAAAATTGAGATATTTTAATTTTAAAGACCGAGAATATACTAATAATTTGTATTAATTTACCAATATTAATTTTTTATACTAATATATCTTTTACTATATTAATTTATAACAATAATACAATTAATAAATCTTCAAGTGCGAGTTCTACAATAATTCTATATTTATAACTATTAACTGTCATGAAATAAGTTATCTAATAATAATGTATTAATATAATTAATATCTTCTTATCACTTCATTTCATTCGTGCCGCCTGATCTTGATATGTTTGTGGTTGTATTGGGTCAAGAATTTGGGAAATTTTTAGGTTATGGGTATGAACAGAGGAGAAGTATAAAAAAAATTATGGATGGGAAATTTAATTAATAAAGGAGATTCCTTTTTATTCAAAATGAAATATGTAATATAACTAAATTAATTGATTTCATTTAAAACTCGGGTTCAATTTGCTACAACTACATGATTATACAAGTTATTTATTTATTTAATTTCACTTTTTTAATTTCACCAATGATTTAATTATCTATAACTACATAATAAAATGGTATTTATTTATTGTAGAATTTCATCTTAATTTCATGTTGAATTCACAATTACATATTTTATAATGTTACATATTTGAATAATAATTATTAATTATTTTTAATCTCCATATTTTAAGTTTTTTCATTTTTTCTATAATTTAGTTTTTATTCTCAACCCATGCTTAACACTAGTTAGGATTACTATATATAGAACAACCATAACAAAATATATAATATTATGAAGTCAAAGCCATACTAAAAGGCCAAAGTTGTAAAGCAACTACCATATGAAGCAACGCCAAATTAGGTTAAAACCATCCATAGACATCAAGACCTACATATAGTTACCACCACAATTAAGGCACTAAAGGCCACATTTATTTACGGCATTTACATTGTTTATGTGACGTCATACTATCATAAAAAATAATATCAGAAGTACCAAAGCTGAAATGTTTTAGCTCAAGTCAAAATGGGAAGAATGGACTGAGCAACTATCTTGCTTCTCCGCCATGTCTTCCATGCTATCAGCCACCCCTACAACCTCTATACAACATAATTGATGAAAATGAAATCCTAAGAATAAATTTGATACAAGTATTACATAAATCTAAAAATTCTAAGGTTAACGACCCAAAAGAGGCTAACATAGAAGTGCTCTCCCCTGCAAGAACCTCCGCTAAAGCGAATTACCAAATATAGGACCCTATAGAAGGCGACCAACATGGACCAATTCTGTCGATACATCCTGATATAAGTAATCTTCAAGCTAAAGAATCCTACAAAAAATCTAATTATGGATTGAAGGTGGTTGTCCCTCCTCCAAGTGAACCTAAACCTACTTACTTAGACTCTATGGTCTTAGATTTATAAATAAAAATACGAGGGATTTCCTCATCCACAATAATTTTTGGAATTTCTAATCTAAACTTGTTTGAATTTCTAATATAGAAGTCTAGCGCCAGGTACCTCAACCGTGAGAATAGCTACATGACTTGGTCAGCTAACGTGTGGAGTAATTGTAGGAGTTTAGTGTAATAGGTGGCATTAGATGCTCTCGGTAACACTTGTTTTTTTATACAATTGTTGTCTTTTGTGAGTCATCAAAAGTTGGCTTAAGTTTTTATTATTATCTTTTCTTGTTTTTAAAATCTACATTTGAAATTTTCAGGAGTTTAAAAGAAAAACAAAATCACTAAGACTTCTAGAGAAAATGACGGTTTTAGGTCTGTTGTTACGAGTCTAAAATTTCATGACCAACACTCGGACAGGGTATTGCATATATTATAGGACTAACATTTGCTACAAACTTGGTCAAAACAAAAAACATTTGCTACATAAACTCTGAGAAGAGATTGATAAAGAACAACAGTTGCTGCTTCATATCTTTTGCCCAATTTACATTTAGTGTGAACATAGACAAACACAACTAGGCAAACTGTCAATATGTGTATAATAAATTTCTTTTCTTTCTTATCATTCAATATCTGTTTTAATTCATATCCTTAATTAGTTGTGTGGCCATTTCTTCGTTAATGTCTGCGATAACAAACTACATAAGGTGTATAAAAACCACATTATTGAGAGACTTCATAAGTTATATAAGGAATAACACCTTAAATAAATAAAATAGAACCATTATAATGAAAAGAAGCCTTCAACAGGTACTAAAATCTTTAGTACCACATAATGAATGCAATGGGATGAATTCAATGGGATGAATGCAATGGGATGAGTACATTCGAATAAAATGATCTTAGGTTTACCAAACAAATGAAACATTCAACATCTTTAAATAGACTAAAGGTACTTTAAACATTTTCAGCAAGCACTCTGACTCGACTATGAAAAAGTATGAAAAATTAACATAAAGCAATTTGAATAAGATTGATTTGGTTGTTGCACACTCGGTACAACTTTTATTCAGTCTTTTCCTGTGTTGTAGTTGAAGTATTTGAACTACTACTCAAAAAATACTATTTCAGTGGTCGAATTATAGAGATCTTCTATAGATCGTTTCTTCTGAGTGATGCAACCTTCTCCTTCCCTGACCCTTTTCACAGTCTTTGAACGTTTCCGTTTGCATCTAATGCTAGGATTGGGAGTAGTATGACCTCCAGCTACAATGGTCATACCATTTTCATGTTTCCCTGCATTGTCATAACTCATCTCAAAATTATTAGACCTAATATATTCCTTAGCCTTCAGTATTGGTGGGCCAGTAGGTTTAGGTACATTTTGTGCTTCACGGAGATCATTTGACTGGTTTGGCAACACTAAGGATTTTGCTGATGCTTTTTTGACAAGATTGGTCAATCCTTCTCCAACCATATTTCTTCCCTGCTATTTCAATATGACATGGTATAGTAGGAACAAGTGTTAGTTATCTAAATTATCAATTTTTATAATTGACATATAATTTTAATATGATAGCATCATCAATTTATAAACTAAATAACTTAATAATTTATACTAGGAAGATGTTTTACATTATATTATTATTAGAAAGTATTATTATTTATACAAGTACAGAAAAATCAACATTCATAATAAATTACGGGAGAAGTCCTTGAGTCCATTAAATAAATAAATATATTTATATATATATATATAATACATATATGTATTTCATTTTTTATTGAATATAGTTAGAATTTTAAATTGCTAAATCAAAAAATGAAATTACATCACTTTTTTCTTTAAAAAAGACCATTGAAAATAAACAATCATATTTACTATTCATAGTACATATTTAATATTCATCATATCAAACCAAATATATTCCTTTTAGATCGAATAAATTCTAATATGAAAAAAAATGGGAAATTTTTTTGTTGAATAACAACACAACCTTATCTTTTGTTGGTTACATTGTAAAGGCCTGCTACATATTTCATATATTTTCAAAAATATGCAAACAATCAAAATCACAATCACAAAACAGGTGTGTAACTAAACAAATTTAAATAAATACACTATTAAAATAAAATCAAGTAGAAATAGTATAGTAGAACAAATATAATACATAAAAACTTATTAATAAAAGTTAAATACTTGGGTCACATTATTTTCATTAATTTAATGTTAAATTGTACTTGAAAAATTTAATTGTAGATTAACAAAATATTGTCATGAAACCAATTCTCCATATTACATTTATTTAATATATAGATGCAAGAACTTATACATATAGAATATATGAATGGGTGCCTCAAAAGAAAATATACAAAAAAAACATCATGAAGATATAAAATATATGAATGTACGTCAAATTCAAATATACATAAAAATATCAAATGCAAATATACATAAAAATATCAAAAAAAATGTTGGATTATACCTTAAGAGTGAACTTGGTAAACAGATTGAAGCTCTGGCACAATGAGCTAGGAAAGTTGAAGTCAATCTCCAGATTACAAAAACTGTGATTTGCCTTATAAAGATAAAATAAGTATAGAATTGTATTAAAATTTATAGGACTCTTATAGTATACCAAAAATGTATGTTTCTAGAATGTTCATATATAATTGAATATTGTAAAGATTCTTGTTGATGGTACCTTTCTTGAATTCTTTTCGGAAAAAAATCTTCTCATTTCTAGTTACAAAAAGTATAATAGAAGTTGTGAAAGGAATCATAAAATTCTTTTTTGTATTTATACAGTGTTGTAAAAAGCGGGAATCGGAGTTAATCGGTGAAGGCACCGTCCAGGGATTAATCGGGTAATCGGGGATTAATCGGAATGATTAATCGGAGCATTAATCGGAATAAATTTAATAATATTTTTTATATACAATTATAAAATTGTTTCGTTATTTCAACAAAACATATGTTATTATCATATATTTATGCAAATATGTTAAAAATGTTATATAATTGTACTAAATAAAATTTTGAAGGTTTAACTTTTCAATTAGAGATCAATTTAATAGAAAAACTTAAGAGAATTTACGATTTAGGCATCTAAAATTATAATTATATGTACAAAAATAATGTTTTTTCCTATTGTTTAATCAAGTTTCTACCTTTTAAATTTTTTATTATTTTTTTTAATTTTAACTATTTTTTACTATTTTTTAATAATTAGCCCGATTTTTGACCGATTAATCCGATTTTTGACCGATTCAGCCGATTTTTGACCGTTTTTATGAAAAAACGATTAATTGACCGATTTTCGCTTAATCAGTTCGGTGGCCCGCCGTCTAGCGATTAATCGGCGATTAATCCCGATTAATCGCCGACTTTTAGAACAGAGTATTTATACCACATTTCTTTTTAAAGGAAAGAAAAAAATATTCTCGAGGAATAAGAAAATCTACATGTGATTTGCCTTATAAAGATAAAATAAGTATAGAATTATATTAAAATTTATAGGACTCTTATAGTAGATCAAAAATGTATGTTTCTAGAATGTTCATATATAATTGAATATTGTAAAGATTGTTGTTGATGGTACCTTTCTTGAATTTTTTTAGGAAAAAAATCATCTCATTTCTCGTTACAAAAAGTATAATAGAAGTTGTGAAAGGAATTATAAAATTAATTTTTGTATTTATACCACATTTATTTTTAAAGGAAAGAAAAAAATATTCTGGAGTCTATTAATCGTCTGTAACTATGATATCTAGAGTGGTACAAAATTGTATTACCCTATGTGGAGGTGTACACCTAAAATTGTTTAACTAAAAGTTTCATTTGAGAATTTTAGCTGCAATAGATCTCCACCAGTTTAGTCATTCATATAAAAATTCTTTTTATATATTTATTCTTATAAAAAAATATACTTTTCATTCTTTAATTTATTTGATATACAAATTGAATTTAAAATTTGAAATTTTCATTTTTTCATTTTTTTAACCTAAATGTTCTTTTTGTACAAATTTTTGTAATGTTATGAATATTTATGTTGTGCAATAAAAATTAAGGTGAAAAAATTATGAGTTTCAAGTTTTAAATGGTTGTTGGATGTGTATACTTTCACAAGATACCTACCTATCGGGATGAATATCAACAATAAAGCCAAAAATATTGTTCTTAATGTTGATATAGACATTGACCGATATATTTTGGGTTTCTGTTGCATAGAAAGTGTTCCCTCTTTAGAAATATCAATGTGTACTCAAGCTGAGGGACGCCAACTTCTATCCCTTTTTTGTTTGACTAAAATATTTTTTGAGATGCATTTAGAATTAGATTCTATTGTATCTTATAACTAATGAGTAATGACTTCCCATTGGCTTCTCCTTTCATAAAAAGGACACATTATATGATCAGAGAGACCACAATTAGCATTTTTTCAAATTTGTACAGGAAACTAACCATTTAGTATAGTTGAACATTTCCATTTTAAAATTTTCACATATTTATAAAAAGAACAAAATCACTAGGATATCTTGGGATTATTAACAAATTGAGAGACTTCATAAGTTCTATAAGAAAAAACACCTCTTAAATTATTAGAATTATTAACGAATTGACATTTAAAGTATTCGTGTTTGTGCTCATGAACCCTTAAAAAAAATATGTACAATTTGACCCTTAAAGTTGGGTTTTTGTACCATTTGACTATGTTAGTTAATTTTCTACCAGGATAACATTGTTGGTGGATTTCACAAATTGCGCTAAGTTTACAGCTATTTTCGGCTAGAATCTTCAAAATGAGGTAATTAGTTTAGGAATTCAACTTACAACCTTCTTTCCTCTTACTCCTCCTTGTAGTTATTTAATCATGACTCACCATTAGCTCATATATATACACATGTTAATGTATGTGATGTAATTGAAGATTCCAGAAATTATTTTATTTTCCTGCTGTTTAAAAAATGTAGCAAGTTTATTTTTGGAAGAAAATGACCAAGATGGTCAAACTGTAAAAGACAAATATTAAAATCAAAATTCTAGATATTTTTGTTATTTATTGGATAATTTAAGGGTCAATACTTCAATAAGCAAAATAATTATTTAGAACCATTATAACTTAAAAGAAGCCTTCACCATTTACTAAAATCTATTGACCACATAATGAATGCAATGAGATTAGTACATTCTAATCAAAAGATCTTACCTTCTTAGCAAATAAATGAAACATTCAACATCTTCAAATAGACCGAAGGTAGAAAAAGTGCAATAGACAATTCATCATTTACATTAGTGGGTGAAACAACCGATGTTAAAAAAGTTTTTAACAAGGAAATTTTATTTACGATGTTAAAGAATGTTTCGGACATCACTTGTGAAAATAACCATTGTATAAGTCCATTTAAAAAAAATTAAAAAACTAATATTACCCCCCCCTTTATTACATAAATATTTCAGCGTTCCCCCTTTTTCACTCATCATCTTTCCGGCTAACTCTCTCTCCACTCTCACCATCTCCGTCCCCCTCTCTCTGGGCATTTGATCATCATTGTGAAAACATAATGTCGTGAACTCTACCTTGAAAAGAAAGTCCTAAACTCTAGTTTCTCTTCTTTTACAATTAGCCTGATTCACATTAATTAGTAGGAATCCCAACTCAAAACAAGTTATTCTCTACAATATTTTGGTTATGTCCTTGTAGTTTGAATGTGTAAGGCGCCCTTCTCGTGTTTATCTTGTGGTCAACTTTTCCGCCAAGTGACGTAAATTGTAGATCCTGATAAGCTTTTTGTAATGGAACGTTCTTGGATCACCAGAAAGCTCCTAAGAACGGAGGAGGTTGCCTTTCCGGTGGGAGTTTAACCTGTCCATTTCTACAATAAACGGAAAATATGGGATTAGCATTTTTTGAGGATTTATTATTCCGTTCCGCATTCCACCTGCTTTACAATTTGGACATATTTTATCTGGTCCACCCATATCCATATACCCTTCCCACATAACTAAAAAATAAAAATAAGAACCATGTGTTATATACATGTAACATGTACAGTTCAAAATATGATATTTAGATTCGCATGTACCTTTAGTAGGTACATCAGCTCCATATTCATTATCATCAATCAAATAATCAAAAGCGATAGCTAGATATATAAAGAAACACATTAAAAAGCATAATGTATCCAAATTAAAATTTTACAAATCATAATATAATATGATTTTAAAAGATAAAAATGAAAGAACTTACATTCTACATCATGGACATCGGAATGATTTGGATCTGTTTAAAAGGACACCAATTGGTCTATATTTGCAATTTAAAGAAAATATAGAATTGTAAAGGAGATTTAAAATATATTACCTGAAGTAGTCATGTCAATCTCTTTTGTAGCATGATTGAAAGCATGCAACAAATTTCTAGAATGTGAATCAGAGGATTCACCTTGTTTACTGCTTTTGACTTGATGTGGTTATAGAATTATTAATTGCTAAATAAATAAAGGACTTGATAAGCTGTTGATACAAATTATAATCTGCTATAATAAACTTACTTTTTGGTAATATAGTAGAGGCTGGCAGTTTAAAGATTGCACTTTTGCCTCTTGTACCAAATGCGTTTTTTGGAGTCATAATGTTACAATTCTTTGAAAGTGATGAATGTATGGAACAGTTGAACATATTATTTTACATATGGATGAATTAAGTGTAAATAATTTGTGATTAAATGAAATTTAATCACATGAAAAAGTACATAAATAAAAAAAAAAATCGGAAATGTCAAAGGTGGCAACTGAAACTTCGGAAAAAAGGTTGTGTTGTAGGTGTTGTAGATGCAGTATTGCGTCCATTGCGTGATATTGAGTTCCTAAAAGTAACATCTGCACAAAACAATTAACATGAATAAATAGTAATAAATTTTTTATTGTTTAAAACGGGTAGATTTTTTGCATCTATAAAAATGACGTGAAGGTAATACACCGGAATCGACTGCTACAGAGTTCAAGGCTTCCAATAAATTTGTGTTGTGTGGGACATGTGTTTGATTTTCCAGTTTGCTCATGGTTTTATCTGCAAATTGTATATTGATTTCTCATAAATTAAAAAAATACCTAATGTTTAAAAACCTAAAAATAAGCGATTGCACTATACACACTCCCAATCGTAGAAACTCGCAACTGAAACTTAGAAATATAAGGTTGTGTAGTAGGTGTTGTTGAATACATTGAGGCATTCATATGTCCCATGCTCGACTTTGAGTTGCAAGTCGTGACACCTACAGAATGTTTTTTGTCAATATTCAAGAACATGAATATTGCCATGTTGTATAGCATAAGGATTATCCATTATAAATCAAATGTTAAGACTATACATTCAAATACCAGATGAGATAATGTTTGACATCCGTCGATCTATTGGAGAAATGATTGCAGAATTTATTGGGAAACCACAGCGTATTTGTTCTATGTTTTCATAAACATTATAAAAGATTAAGTACATTATGTTTCATAAAAATATAAAATTATAAGAAGATAATATATTAAAACATTAGTTTCAATTATATGATACCAAATGTAAGATAAAGATTATTATATCATAGAACTACCTGACTGATTAGTGGTCATGCATCCATGTGTATTAGATATAATAGATGACTTTTACTTTGAGTTTGATATATGAGGTTGTCTATTAGAACTCTGATCCAATGCAGAAAGAGTATGTCTCGCAACATCTAATAAAAAAATTGAAACATAACGGATATATGAATCAGAACATTAGCGTATTTCATAAAATCAAAAATTATGGTTGACATTATAACATTTTATCAACTGATTCAGCATTACTTGAAAAGTCTGATTTGAATGGAACACTACTTCTGTTATTGGCAACAGTACGGTGAATGATTGCTGCGAGATGTAAAAAAAAGCACCAACTAACATACCTGAATTGATACCAGATACAGATCGATGAGTGCGATTAATGAAACTTGGTACAGATTTTGTACTAAACCGCACAACATTATTCTGATCCAAAGGAGAGAGAGCAGGACATCCAACTCTTATTCAAAATCAGAATATAATATACAATCAAGTGACAGAAAAATTGGTATTTATATTGACAGATTATAAATAACTCACCAAGATTATAAATAACTCACCAAGATTTGTACTACTTTATGCGTACAGAAGTGAATTTTCAGAGTTAAAAATCATATTTTCAGAACTACAGGATTTGTTTGGAGGCAGATTTTCTTTGATAGTTCCACGTGGAAGTACGTTGGACACGGGTATGGAAAACATCTCTATTTGATTCATACGCCTTCGCAGAACTGAATGAAACAATAAAAGACGAGCATACCATGTTTTGTAGACGTTGGAGATAATAACTTTGAAACAGAACATGTTTATCTTACATCAAACATAAAACATACCAGGTTTTGTAGACGTTGGAGATAATGGATTCAATAAAGATGAAGGTTTTGAACCTATTCAATCAACAGATAACCAAATTGATAAATAACCACAGGTTCATAAATGGCTATGAACCAAAAAAAAATTGTAAACAAACAAACCTGTAGGATTGTTCGATGGGTCTGAATTCTCATTATTTGCATCCATTTAATTCTGTTGTGGATCTTGATAATAAAGTGTAAACAATTCTTTATGAATGTATTAAAAAAGATTGAAAATCAGCATCTGTAAACCATGAGTATACGTTCATATTCAGTATATTGTTCCGCTTCACCCTGAAAGAACCATGATAGAAATCTGATAAGATGAAAGTGTAGATGCGTTTTACATGGTAACTTGAATTTCAAAATATCAAATTCGTTGGTGGAGTGATTGATTTCCAAAGACGTAAGTGTTGTATCAGGCATAATTGGTGGTGATCAATCGAAAATATAGAACTTTCCAGCAGAGCGTGGGAAATTAGTTGCATCGGGTAAAACATGGATCGGGTATGGGTCGGGGCTGGGTCGGGTAGTATAGGAAAACAAAGGAAGTTGGATCGGGTCAGTCCATTTTGGGTAGGGAAATTATAAAAATGCCCTGGAATTAGGGACAAAGTAGTAAATTCCTTGGAATGTTTCACTAGCAGGAATTTAGTTCTATGATATTTTGGTTCTTTTGCAATTAGTGATTGAGTTTTAATTTTTTTTTGTTATAATTTCACTTCTTTCCACACATCATGTGGAGTGTGTTTGATGCTTGGGTTTTTAATTTTTAGTTACTAGTTTTTTTTTAATTGTGAACTTGTAGTTATACATATATGTGTGTATTACTTTCATTTTTAAAATTACTTTTTAAATTTGTAATTTTACAACATCATTTTGCACCAACAATAACTTGTATGGGTTGACATTTTATCAAGATGGACTATACTGACTCTCAGTTGACACCCTCAAATATGCCCATATATGGATTCAATGGAGTGGAGTCAAAGGTGGAAGGCACTATCCAACTCCCAATGACAATGGGGCAAGGGTCGAATACGTCTACTCAGATGTTGAACTTCATAGTAATAAAGGCAACTTCGACCTACAATGCAATCCTGGGAAGGACGGGTCTTCATGCGTTCAAGGCCGTTGCCTCATCTTATCATCTGAAAATCAAGTTCCCAACGAGGAATGTAATTGGTGAAGAACGGGGAGGCAAAAAGATGACCAGAAGTTGTTACGTAGCCGCGTTAAGGCCTGATGGAATTGTTAGTTCAGAATTCAATGATCGTCAGGAGCTAGACTCAACTGATCAGGATTGCTGACGTCATCAGGATTACATGGTCGTCAGGATTAAGATACATATCAGGACTGGGATCAGGATTGATCATCAGGACTGGAAGCTGATCAGGATTCCTACTTCGAGTTATATTTGGAGTCTAGTTAAACATGGAAGTTTATTCTGTCGGTTCCTGGTTTGTAGAATGTAGCTATCAATTATAGATAGGTTTCAATCTTTGTAATTGATTAGGACTTATCATTGATAGAGAAGCTGTGTAGTATATAAACACAGTTTTGGTTTCGATTTATGTACACAACACAGATGCGAACATAATCGAATAGAAGCTCTTAAGAACATAGAATTTCTTGAGAGAGTTTTTGTAAGCTAGCAGCTCTCAAGAACATCAGAATTTCTTGAGAGAGTTTGTAACAGTTTTATATCAGATTTAATAAAGCTGTTATCTTTCTTTCATATTTGTGATATATACATTAAGAAGTCGATTATCTTATACTATTGTTGATAAGTGGGTATTTTATTCACTTAGAACGTGTCCGTATGGCTTAAAACGAATGTTTGTACTCGAGTTGTGGTATTTTTGATCTCTTTTAAGGGTATTGTGCAGGAATATCTATCACAGGTGTACTAGGAATGAAGCGGAGCAATCGGAATGCAATTTGGAGCTAAAACGAAAAAAATGGAAAAATTCATCTTCCTGGACAGAAGGCACGGCGCGGTAGCGCCGTGTTTGTGCTTGCCTATGGCGCGGCAGCGCCGCTGGAAAAAGGAGCAGTAATTATCTGGCGCGGCAGCGCCGCTATCCTATACAATCGTGGCGCGGCAGCGCCAGTCTGTCTGACGAAATTTCCTGTTTTGAACCCGATTTGCTGATTTTTCGAGTTGAAGTCAAATTACAATTCCGTACGACTTATTTGCACCTGGAGGCCTATATAAAGAGAAGAAAACCCTAGAGAACAGGAGAGACACATACCACATATTATATACGGAGTTTTAAAGCACGAAGAAGCAAGGAAGAAGATAGTTTTCAATTTATTCTTGTATTCTTTCTAGCTTGTGGATGCTTGGTTTGGGTGTATTCTTTAGAACCTTTGATAATTATTCCAATATTGATTCGTTTTCTTCAATCATGTTTACATTAGAACCCATGGTGACGGTTAGTTTGATTATGAATTAACTCGTTGTCATGGGGTTTTAGCGGATTTATTCATGAAGTTTATTTATTGAATTTTCTTGATGCCTATAGTGTGATTGATGCGATATCCTATCATGGTGGTTTTAATTCGTTATAGGAGAGTAGCTAACTCCTGTAATTGTGTGTTAATTCTTATTGAAGCGAAAGTGGATTTAAGAGTTTAGAACTTGCCATGCTAGCATAGGTTTATGCGTGAGAATATCATTCGTAATTAGTGTCGTAACTCTAACCGTTTTATGACGACTATGTGATCAATTGAATGCTTGTACTTCAACCATTATGTTTTCAATCTTTATAGACATATAGGGACTAAGCATAATTGGGAGACTAAGTGATTTCTATCTTTATTGTGGATATTATTTAGGATGGTATTTGTGCAACGAAAGTTGGCTTATATCAGTTTTGTGTGTTCGATCAGGTATTAATAAATCACATGAAAGGGCTAGAGAATTGAAGACTATAGATGGATTGTTTAATGAAGTTAAAATTCCATGTTTTATTTGCATAAGTAATTCGACATAAATCTCAGTTCAAGTAGTTGATAATTAGTTATAATTCTTAGATTAATTATAGTGATAACAAAAATCCACTTTATTATTTGTTTTAGCATCGGATAATAATCATACATCGGTGAGTGAACTAACTAGACAAACAACGAGTCCCTGTAGGAACGAACCTTATTTGCTATCTATATTACTTGTGACCACGTGCACTTGCGTGTTGAGTTTGGTCTTAACAAGTTTTTGGCGCCGCTGCCGGGGACTTCGGTTTTATTTGTTTAGTTTCAGTATTTACCATCAGTGGTCATTAAAGTTCGGTGACTAGGACGTTTCTCACCAATTTTCTAGTTGGTAAATTTCAGGTACTTATTGAGAGTGTATGCGTACACGAGCTCGAGCACGTAGAGAAGAATTAGCAAGAAGAGAAGAACTAGCACGAAGGAAACTTGACTTTGAGAACATCAGTGTAGAAAACAATCGTGAATCAAAAGAAGATATGGAAGATCAAGCACAACCAGCGAAGGCTTTGAGTGAATTCTCTCAGCCAAAAGTGGAGGACATTCATACCAGCATTGTTCGTCCAGCTATTGGGGCAAATAATTTCGAGCTTAAGCCAAACATCATTCAGATGATTCAGAATACGGTTCAGTTTGGGGGTAGTCCTGCTGAAGATCCCAATGCTCATATTAGGGACTTTCTTGAGATCTGTGATACCTTCAAATTCAACGGAGTTACAGATGACGCAATCAGATTGAGGCTATTTCCCTTCTCTCTTAGGGATAAAGCCAAGAGTTGGTTACATTCCATGCCATCAGGTTCTATTAAAACATGGGCAGATTGTGCTCAAAAATTCTTGACGAAGTATTTCTCCATGGCGAAGACAGCAGCTTATAGGAATTCTATTTCTCAGTTTGCTCAGCAATCCCAGGAATCTTTGGGGGAAGCTTGGGAAAGGTACAAGGAGATATTGGCACGTTGTCCTCATCATGGGATGCCGGATTGGATGGTAATCAGCAATTTCTACAACGGATTGGGAGCTCAGTCAAGGCCTATGCTTGATGCAGCTTCTGGAGGAGCACTGTGGGCAAAAAGCTATGAGGATGCCTATAATCTTATCGAGATGATGGCGGCCAATGAGTTTCAGAATCCTACTCAACGCTTGCCACCTGCTAAAGTGGCTGGAGTTCTTGACTTGGATGCAGCTACTGCTATTGCTGCTCAACTCAAAGCGTTGACAATGAAGGTAGATTCCCTTTCTAATCTTGGGACTAACCAGGTTGCTATGGTGTGTGAATTGTGTGCAGGGGCTCATGACACGAATCTGTGTGCTATCTCAGCTGAATCAGCACAGTTTGTTAGTAACTTTCAGAGAACTCAGCAACCAGCACCTAATGTGTATCATCCCAACAATCGGAATCATCCTAATTTCAGTTGGAGCAACAATCAGGGTGGTGTTCAGCAACCACAAAATCAGTAGTTCAATGCAAGGCCATATAATCAGAACTATCAACCACCACCTTATGCTCCAAGGCAACCATTCATTCCACCGGGATTTCAACCATCTCAAGGAAATTCATTGAATCAGTCTGAGAAGTCTGAATTGGAAGAGCTTCGAATGATGTACAAGAGTCAGGCAGTGTCGTTGAAAACTTTAGAGAATCAGATTGGGCAACTAGCCAATGCATTGTTGAACCGTCAACCAGGAACGCTTCCGAGTGACACAGAGATGAATCCAGGCAAGAAAGATCACAAGGAACAGGTCCAGGCAGTAACCTTACGATCGGGGAAGATTCTACAAGGTCAGAACGAAGAAAATTCAGCCGAGGAAAAAAATGAATTTTCTGATCAGAATGTGCGGCGCGGCAGCGCCGCTTCCCAATATAAAAACGGCGCGGCAGCGCCGGCCCTTCTGGAAGAAAAAGCTAATTTTGACGCTGGGGTCGATTCTGTTCCTGATTTGGTACCTAATGCTACTCTCTCGACTCATGTAACTGGGAAGAGTGATAATTCTCAGAAAGTGGTAGAAGAAAAGGTGTTTCCACCTCCTCCATTCCCAAAACGAGTTCAAAGGCAAAAGTTTGACAAGCAGTTTGCTAAGTTCTTGGATGTCTTCAAGAAGCTTCAGATTAACATACCATTTGCAGAGGCTCTTGAGCAAATGCCGAGCTATGCGAAGTTTATGAAGGGCATTCTTTCGAAGAAATTGAAACTTGAGGAGCTAGAGACAGTTGCATTGACGGAAGAATGTAGTGCCATCTTGCAACAAAAGTTGCCACCTAAGTTGAAGGACCCTGGAAGCTTTACCATACCATGTACTATTGGAGATCTCTCATTCAGCAAA
The DNA here is from genome assembly GCA_030848705.1 of Heracleum sosnowskyi. NCBI lineage: Eukaryota > Viridiplantae > Streptophyta > Magnoliopsida > Apiales > Apiaceae > Heracleum > Heracleum sosnowskyi. The sequence goes on from CM061237.1 coordinate 68,483,335, forward strand.
TGCTTGTGTGATTTGGGTGCAAGTATTAATCTCATGCCCTTATCAGTTTTCATGCAGCTTGGTCTTCCAGAACCAAAGCCAACTACTATGACTCTGCAACTTGCGGACCATTCAGTTACTTATCCTCGAGGAATAGTTGAGGATGTTTTGGTGAAGGTCGACAAGCTTATCTTTCCAGCCGACTTTGTTATTCTTGACTTTGAGGAAGACAAGAAGATCCCTATCATCTTGGGACGACCATTCTTGGCTACAGGTCGGACTCTTATTGATGTCCAAAAGGGAGAACTCACAATGAGGGTGAGTAATCAAAAGGTCATCTTTAATGTGTTCAAGGCTATGAAATTTCCGACAGAGGAGGAAGAGTGTTTTAGCTTGAATATGGTTGATACGGGTCAGAGAAAGGAGTTCGATCAGCTGTTGAGCAAAAATTCGGACATGCACAAGTTCGAGCATCACATCAGTGATTCCATTGACAATTCTTCCATTCGAGATCTTTCGAATGTCAAGCTTGGAAAACTTCCACCACATTTGAAGTATGTCCTTCTGAATGATGAGTTGGTGATTTTTAAAGAGTGTGAAGATAATGTGTTGAGAAGGTGGAACAAGGATGATGAGGTAAAAGAGTGTTCTTATCAATCGACGGAGAAGCATAAACACCTTAGAGGTGTAAAGAAGAAAAAGAAAAAATCGATTGGTGGAAAAGTCAAGGTGAAGTTTGATTTGGAAAAGATGTGGGAAGAAAGCAAGAAGGTTATCAAACAAAGGGTGAATGGTCCTTCTGCTAAGGACAAGTCAAATGCGATCTTCGAGCCACCATGATTTGATTCACATTTGTCCGGCTAAATGACATTAACGACAGCGCTTCGTGGGAGGCAACCCATGTGTTAGGTGTGTTTCTACTATCTTTTTATTACCTTCAATGAGGACATTGAATATTGTAAGTTTGGGGGTGGTAATTAAGGAATATTAGTGTGTGTGTGTTCATGTAGGATTCATATTGCATGTGTAGTTAGTTCATTCATATCTTTGCATGTTTGTGTCATATAGAGCATTATGTTTTGCATTAGTATTTATATCTGTTATGTGAGTCCATTTTAGTTGCATGCATATTTCATGATCCTGTAGGATTTGACTATTTCCGTTGGTGAGTCGATGTTGATTGGAGTGTGGTTGTGATGAATAGAGGGTTGATTAAGTTTCTAAGTATTGACTTGCATGCCAGAAACAAATCTATTTCATAAGTCTCATTGGTTGCTTTTGAATTTGATCAGACCATGCTTGTTTGGTGTTAGAATTTAACCACTTGTTTACATTTAGAATGTTGGCTAGATTCTTGAAAACGAAGGAGCACTTATGTATAAGTTTGGGGGAAACCAGGGATTTCATGCTAGTTGTAATAAAGGCTAGGCATCAATTGGCTAGTAGCCGGCTCATTGAAAAGATGAGTAGTCTAGGATGGGATGAGAAAAAGGCAAAGTGCACTCATTCCGAAATTTAAAAAAAAAAAAAAAAAGAAAAAAGAAAAAAGAAAAAAAAAGAGTTGTTTTAGTTGTTTTATGCAGAATTGATCAGGTTGAGCTCTTTAATACTCGAGCAATTAAGTTCTAAGGGACCTTGTGCCTAGTGACCTAAGACTTTTCCGGTCTGGGATCCACTAACCTAACGCTCGCTACATGGGTATTATTGTATAAGCCTTTTGGGGTCTCAACCATTGCACGGTCAAATAAGCATGTGAGTCGTAATAAAGCATGAATTCCTGTCTAGCTCAAGTGGATTTTGAGGTGTCTTTAAGTGGTTTCTTGTGTCTAGCGTTCATTCTGTTTGTAAGCTTGTGGTTGTTTTGGCTAAGAGTAGGTATGGTCTTGATTTAGTTTGGGAGTATATTGGTGAGCATCGCACACACGCACGTTTCTGTGTTTGTCTCGTTGGTCGATGGGAATTTGGTCGAACTCTGTTTGGAAGACTGTGTTCTTTGAGATGTTGGCTTGTTGATTGGTTTTGGTTGGTTTGAAGGGATCGTTGCATTTTCATATTAGTTGCATACATGTAGTTAGTTGCATTTGTAGTTGCATTGTTAGATGGATTTTGTGGGTACATTCACTATAGGCCCTCACGAGACCTTACTCGTCCACTAGGGCTGCCTAGGGGTTTAAAGGGCTTGTTGCATATGCCAAATGCAACCGTGATCACCTACGGAAGTGGTACTAGTTAGTTGTAATAAATTGTTTGTTTATGCTCGAGGACGAGCATCGGTTTAAGTTTGGGGGTGTGATAAGTGAGTATTTTATTCACTTAGAACGTGTCTGTATGGCTTAAAACGAATGTTTGTACTCGAGTTGTGGTATTTTTGATCTCTTTTAAGGGTATTGTGCAGGAATATCTATCACAGGTGTACTAGGAATGAAGCGGAGCAATCGGAATGCAATTTGGAGCTAAAACGAAAAAAATGGAAAAATTCGTCTTCCTGGACAGAAGGCACGGCGCGGCAGCGCCGTGTTTGTGCTTGCCTATGGCGCGGCAGCGCCGCTGGAAAAAGGAGCAGTAATTATCTGGCGCGGCAGCGCCGCTATCCTATACAATCGTGGCGCGGCAGCGCCAGTCTGTCTGACGAAATTTCCTGTTTTGAACCCGATTTGCTGATTTTTCGAGTTGAAGTCAAATTACAATTCCGTACGACTTATTTGCACCTGGAGGCCTATATAAAGAGAAGAAAACCCTAGAGAACAGGAGAGACACATACCACATATTATATACGGAGTTTTAAAGCACGAAGAAGCAAGGAAGAAGATAGTTTTCAATTTATTCTTGTATTCTTTCTAGCTTGTGGATGCTTGGTTTGGGTGTATTCTTTAGAACCTTTGATAATTATTCCAATATTGATTCGTTTTCTTCAATCATGTTTACATTAGAACCCATGGTGACGGTTAGTTTGATTATGAATTAACTCGTTGTCATGGGGTTTTAGCGGATTTATTCATGAAGTTTATTTATTGAATTTTCTTGATGCCTATAGTGTGATTGATGCGATATCCTATCATGGTGGTTTTAATTCGTTATAGGAGAGTAGCTAACTCCTGTAATTGTGTGTTAATTCTTATTGAAGCGAAAGTGGATTTAAGAGTTTAGAACTTGCCATGCTAGCATAGGTTTATGCGTGAGAATATCATTCGTAATTAGTGTCGTAACTCTAACCGTTTTATGACGACTATGTGATCAATTGAATGCTTGTACTTCAACCATTATGTTTTCAATCTTTATAGACATATAGGGACTAAGCATAATTGGGAGACTAAGTGATTTCTATCTTTATTGTGGATATTATTTAGGATGGTATTTGTGCAACGAAAGTTGGCTTATATCAGTTTTGTGTGTTCGATCAGGTATTAATAAATCACATGAAAGGGCTAGAGAATTGAAGACTATAGATGGATTGTTTAATGAAGTTAAAATTCCATGTTTTATTTGCATAAGTAATTCGACATAAATCTCAGTTCAAGTAGTTGATAATTAGTTATAATTCTTAGATTAATTATAGTGATAACAAAAATCCACTTTATTATTTGTTTTAGCATCGGATAATAATCATACATCGGTGAGTGAACTAACTAGACAAACAACGAGTCCCTGTAGGAACGAACCTTACTTGCTATCTATATTACTTGTGACCACGTGCACTTGCGTGTTGAGTTTGGTCTTAACAATTGTATTCAACCCCCCTTCTACAATAGATTATTACTGGGCAACAATTGGTATCAGAGCAAACTGATTTAATTCTGAATCAGATACGATCTAAAGATGTCGACAACCAAGTATGAAAGCATGAAGATTCCCATCTTGAAGAAATCAGAATATCCAACATGGAGGGTAAAGATGCTGATGTACCTGGAGGCTATGGATCCTGACTATTTGGACAGGATTCGTGATGGACCATATATTCCTACACGAATTATAGAACGAACAGATACAGTACCTGAACATTATGTGGTCAAGGCTAAAAGTGAATGGACTCCAGAAGAAAAAGCTCATGTACTCAGGGAACCAAAGATAAAGAATATCTTACACAGTAGTCTTGATGCTGTCATGTCAAACAGAGTGATTGCATGCAAGTCTTCAAAAGAAATCTGGGATACTTTGGAAACTCAGTGCCAGGGATCTGCATCTGTCAAGAAAAACAGAAGGGCTCTTTTGATTCAAGAATATGAACAATTTGATGCAAGACCCGATGAGAGCCTAACTGATCTATATGATAGATTTCTAACACTATTGAACAGTTTATCTTTAGTTGACAAGGAATATGAAACTGAAGATTCAAACACCAAGTTTCTAAGAGCTTTACCTGAAGAATGGGACACTCAGACATTGATCATTAGACATCAGTATGATCTTAACACTGTGTCTCTTGATGAAGTCTATGGGATGCTAAGAACTCATGATCTTGAAGTTCAACATAGAAAGAACAAGAAAAGCAGCAAGGCAAAATCAATTGCTTTGAAAGCAGAGGCTAAATCAAAAGGAAAAGCTATGGAGGCCTCTAGAAGTAAAATAAGAATAGTTGAGTCAGATCCTGATGACTCTTCATCAGATACTGATGGCAATGCTGATGCCAATACTGATGATGATTCTTCTGACTCAGACATGGAAGAGATGGTTGCTATGATTGTCAGAAACTTCAGAAGGATGAAGTTCAGGAAGAATAGAAGACAAGGCAACTTTCAGAAAAAGGCTTTCAATCCAAACAAAGATGAGTATATCAAAAAGGACAGCAAGAGTAGCAAATTTGACAAATCAAAGGTTAGATGCTACAAGTGCAATGGTATGGGTCACTTTGCTTCTGAGTGCAAGAAGACGAAGGCACTTATCACATCAAGCAAGGATTGGATGGACTCTTCCTCAGAATCTGATACTGAGGTGGTCAACTATGCTCTAATGGCCAATGCTGATGTAACTACTGCTCCTGATGATAAGGTACTAAATACTATCTTTGATTTTGATACTGATAATGCTTCTGAGTTAAGACGTTTTCTAAAGTCATTACATATTAGCTTTAGAAGTCAAACTGCTGAAAATACTAGGATCTTATCTGAGATATCTGAACTTAGAAAAAGGAATGATATATTAGAAGCTGAATTTTCTCGTATGCAAGAAGTACAAAAAGAATGTGATAATGTGAATCACATGTATGTAGAGATGAAATCCAAATGTACTGCTCTTGAAAAGGAACTTGAAAATGCTAATGAGAAAATCAGAACCTGGACAGACTCTGGTAGGAAATTTCATGAGATTAATACCTCTAAGAATTGGAAAGAGTGTCTAGGATATAAGTCAGATGAGGATAAGAAATTGAAAGAGAAAATTGTCATTGATGAGACAGTCAGTCCAAAGACCTATAGACATGTTATAGATGCAACCAAATCTAAGATTACTCCTGTTAATTTTGTTTTTGGTAAGGATTCCAATTCTACTTTTGAAAAGGGATCTACTTCTACACAAGGAATTAAAATCATAAAGTCTAAACCTGTCTTGAATAAAGTCATTAAGAATGTAGGTTTATTGTCTCAGAAACAGCTTGAGGATAAAATCTGTGAGGTGACAGATAAGAAAAAGGAATCTACTGTTAAGAGAAACAGGAATGGTAAAGTTGGGATCAACAAAGAGAATGGTTACAAATATATCCCAAATGCACCTAGAAAGTGTTGTTTTAACTGTGGTAACTCTAATCATCTTGCTATTGACTGTAAGAAGAGTAAGAAGAAGATTGCTGAAATTTCTAAGTCTGATGTTAGGAATAGATCAATATTTTATAAACCACAGAAGTCCTGTTTTCATTGTGGTAGTATATGGCATTCTATTTATACTTGTAAAGATTATCATGAGTTGTACTATAACTTTTATGATCCATTGCCTAAAGTTGATAAAAATAGTGCAAACTCTGGTAGCATTAAGAATGTCAAGTTGGAACATGCTTTTGTTAATACTGATACTGACAAAGCAAATCCTGATGGAGTAAATCCTGTCAGGACTGCTAAAGTCAGAAAGTCTTCTGCTGTGAAATTTAATAAATTGCATGGAAAAGGAACCCAACAAGTATGGGTTCCTAAATGTTCTAACTAGTGTGTTTCTATTCTGATTGCAGGGTAAAAAGAAAAATGTGTTAGTCATGGATAGTGGATGTTCTGTGCACATGACTGGAAACAAAGCCCTGTTATCAGAATATGAGGAAAAAGCTGGCCCAACTGTGTCTTATGGAGATGACAACATTGGACAAACCTTGGGATATGGCAATATAATCATTGGAAATGTCATCATTGAAAAAGTAGCTCTAGTGAAGGGACTAAAACACAACCTGTTGAGTATTAGTCAAATCACTGACAGAGGTTATCATGTCAACTTCTATTCCACTCATTGTGAAGTAGTCAGTAAGGCAACAAGCAAGATAGCACTGACTGGCTACAGGCATGGTAACATATATGAAGCCAACATTCAATCAAATACTGATGACTCCCCTACCTGTCTGATCAGTAAAGCTTCAGTAGATGAAAGTTGGAATTCGCACAAGAAGCTTTCTCATCTCAACTTCAGCAATATCAATGAGTTGGTTAAGAAAGATTTAGTGAGAGGATTACCAAAAGTGTTATATACTCCTGATGGACTCTGTGATGCATGTCAGAAAGCAAAACAACGAAGGACATCATTCCAGAGTAAATCAGAATCCTCTATTGGAGAACCATATCACATGCTACATCTTGATCTATTTGGTCCAGTCAACATCATGACCATCAGTAAGAAAAGGTACACTCTTGTAATTGTTGATGAATATTCTAGATTCACCTGGGTGTATTTTCTGTACAGAAAAGATGAGACTCCTGAAGTTCTGTTGGATCATGTAAGAATGATTGAGACAACCACAAAGTACAAAGTCAAGATACTGAGAAGTGATAATGGTACTGAATTTAAGAATTCAAAGATGGAAGAGTTCTGCAAATACAAAGGAATCATTCAACAATTCTCTGCTCCTGGCACACCTCAGCAAAATGGAGTAGTTGAAAGGAAAAGAAACCAAGTCTGAAGCATCTTTATGTGTTTGGCTGTAAATGTTTTGTTCTCAGAACTCATCCTGAACAGCTAGGGAAATTTGAAACAAAGGCTGATGAAGGAATTTTCATAGGCTATCCTGCATCAAGAGCCTTCAGAGTTTCTAATTTGAGGACAAGGACTGTCATGGAGTCAATACATGTATCTTTTGATGACAAGAAGATATCTGGAATCAATGAAGACTCTCATGACAAATTGATTTTTGAAAATGAAGCTACCAAGGAACCTGAAGAAAGAGAATCAGATCCTGTCCATACATCAGATCCTGATGGGTCACCAAATCCTGATGACACACCAGATGCTGATGGTGCGAATACTGATGATGCAATCAATAGTAATACTTCTAGTAGTGCTAATGTTGAGGGGGAGCAACATCATTCTACTACAAGTTCAGAGTCAACACAATCATCAGGACAGAATTCTTCAGATACTGATTCAAGTGATGATCCTGATAACTTATCAGGAGGAAATAACAATTATTCAGGGGGAGCTTCAAGACAAGAAAGTTCTTCAAATCAAGATAACACCAATCCAGGGAGAGCATCTACTTCAAGAAACAATTTAACACCAGCAAGGAAATGGACTGCAAGTCATACTCCTGATTTGATCATTGGGGATCCTGATGCAGATGTTCAAACAAGAAGTGCAACTCAGAATGAATGTATATACAATAACTTTCTATCCAAGGAGGAGCCTAAGAAAGTTGAAGATGCACTTAAAGATGCTGAGTGAGTTACTGCAATGCAAGAGGAACTGAATGAATTTGAAAGAAATGAAGTCTGGAAACTGGTACCAAGACCAAAGAACAGATCAATTGTTGGTACAAAGTGGATTTTCAAGAACAAGACTAATTCTGATGGAGTGATAATCAGAAACAAAGCAAGACTAGTTGCAAAGGGGTATTCTCAACAAGAGGGAATTGATTATGATGAAACTTTTGCTCCTGTTGCAAGACTAGAAGCCATCAGGATTTTTCTTGCTTATGCAGCACATAAGAAATTCAAGGTTTTCCAGATGGATGTTAAAAGTGCTTTCTTAAATGGAGAACTGGAGGAAGAAGTCTATGTTGAGAAACCTCTTGGTTTCATTGATCCTAACTATCCAGATCATGTCTACAGATTGGATAAGGCACTTTATGGACTAAAGCAAGCTCCAAGAGCATGGTATGAAACTTTAGCTCTATTCTTACTGGAAAGTGGATTCAAAAGAGGTGCTATTGATAAAACTCTATTTTATTTGAATCATGGTAAGGACTTGTTGTTAGTTCAGATTTATGTTGATGATATCATTTTTGGGTCAACAAACAATAAGCTTTGTGAAAAGTTTTCCAAGCTTATGCAGTTAAGATATCAAATGAGCATGATGGGAGAAATGAGTTACTTTCTTTGTTTTCAAGTTAAACAGACTGATGAAGGGATTTTTATCAATCAGTCTAAATATACAAGGAATTTATTGACAAGGTTTAACATGCAAGATAGTTCTGCTACAACTCCCATAGCTACAGCTACCAAACTTGATCCTCATCAAGGTGCTGAGGTAGATGTAACTCACTACAGAGGAATGATGGGCTCTTTATTGTATCTCACTGCAAGTAGACCAGATATCATGTTAGCAACCTGTCTATGTGCAAGATTTCAAGCAAAACCTAGAGAACCCCATCTGATTGCAGTCAAAAGAATTTTCAGATATCTCAAAGGCACTTCTTCACTTGGCCTTTGGTATGCAAGGGAATCAGATTTTGGGTTGTGTGATTATTCAGATGCTGATTTTGCAGGATGCAAAATAGACAGGAAAAGTACTTCAGGAAGCTGTTAGTTTTTGGGTGGAAGACTAGTTTCATGGTTCAGTAAAAAGCAAAAATCCATTTCCACTTCAACTGCAGAAGCTGAGTACATTGCTGCAGGAAGTTGTTGTGCTCAGATAATGTGGATAGGAAATCAGTTGTTAGATTATGGCATGTCATACTCAAAAATCCCTATTTATTGTGATAACCAAAGTGCTATTGCAATGACAGGAAATCTAGTTCAACATTATCTTACTAAACACATCAGTATTCGATATCACTTCATAAGAGAACAAGTTCTGGAAGGAACAATTGAACTTCACTTTGTTCCTACTGATCAACACCTAGCTGATATATTCACCAAGCCACTACCTGAAGCTACTTTCAATAAATTGGTGAATGAACTTGGAATGATGAACTTTGAGAAATTCTGAGGAAAGCTACGGAGAGGAAATCCTCATAACTGTCAAATCCTGATGGTTATTCAGAAAGGTATGTTTTCTTTAATCAAATCCTGATAGGATGCAATCCTGACAGGAAGTCAACTGGTCAAATCCTGATGCTCAGATATTGAAGCTGGTATGAAAACCAGAAGTTCTAGGATAATTTGTCAAACAACACTCCTGGTAAACTCTGACAAATAAGATCATTACTTAGTCTTTGATTAAGTTATTTAGTCTTAATTTTCAATTGCAATTATATTTTTGTCAGCGATTACTATTCGTTATATTATGTATCAAATGCAGTGTTACTAACAAATTGTGCAGGACAAGTAAGAAGGACAAGAACAATTGAACAAATTGATAGTTTTCATTAAATCTTGCAGATTCTTTACAAATGAAAATGGAAATTTTCAATCCTGATAAGGCAAATGGTTTCATAGGAAATGTTTTTATTCCTGATGAGGTTAGGTTTTTCTTGCATAGGAAAATGCCTACTCGTTATGGTTTAATTTCTAATGCTATGGGGTAAGGTCAATCACACTTTGTTCCTAACCCAAGCATTCATCCTAAACAGTCTAAACAGTCAACTGCCACCTCTAATGTCTCTCAAAAGACTTTAGTTGTAAAAGCAAAGAAGTCAGCTAGAACTGATGCGTCAGGAAGGCAATCAGGTTCAAAGGACTTTTCCTCTACACCTATCACTAAAAAGAAGTTACAAGGGGGTGTACAAGGGGTCCTGGTGAAGAAAGCCGCAAAGAGAGGTGAGGTTGTTTCTGTTAAAAGAAAGTTAGTGCTCAGGGATGAGACTGACTCAGAGGATGATTTACCTATATCCTCTATGATGAATGTGAATAAGGAAGTTGCTGATACTGCTACTGCAGCTGTGGTTCCATTGTCTACACCACAGAAGAAAAGGAAGTTATCAAAAAGCAGGTATCATATTCCTTTAGAAAAGAAGCAGGATACTGATGTACAGGACACGTCTATTCTGAATGAGCAATCAGTTTCTACTGCTCAAGCAAATCCTGATGTTAGTATTCCTGATGCTGCACCAAGTCAAGTGGTTAATATTTCAGACTCTCCAGCACAGGACTCTCCAACAAAAAGACATGTTGATATTTCATGGGAGAAGTATGGTGCTGCTGCTTCCAATCTTGGGATAAAACATCCAATTGAAAAGCTAAGGAAGGCAGAAGAGTTAGTCTATCAGAGACAGAAGAAACTGAAAGGATCAAGCCCACAAGAACCTGAACCTCAAAGTGGTTCAGCAGCTCTTTCTGATGATCCAGCCACACAAGAACCACTCAATCAAAGTTTGAGTGAAGCCTTAGCTCGTGGAATGGTTCCACAAGAACCATTTTCTCAAAGGGAGAATGAAGACATCGACATTCCAGCTACACAAGAACCATCTTCTCAAAGTGAAGATGCAGGCCAAGCTACAGTTTCTGAGAAATTTCCTGACAATGCTCAAGGGATTTCTGGTGCAGATGAAGTTCAAAGATTGGTCGAGGACACTGTCAATGAGGGAAGCACACAAGAACCTTTGACTCAAAGTGTTGAAGAAGCTTCTGAACCTCAAGCTCCACAAGAACCATTGGTAGCAAGTACAAGCCTCGAACGGCTATAAAAGCTCAAGCACTCGCTGACTTCATGGTTGGATACACTATTGACAACTAGGAAGTCGGGGGGCAGGAAGTGATAGATGAAGACAATAAAGATGAAGACATGGTGTCCAAAGAGTGTTGGGTGGTCTATTTTGATGGAGCATCAAAAACAAAATCAAGTGGAGCAGGTTTAGTGCTACAAAGTCCTGATGGATTTCTCATAGAATACGCACTAAAACTAGACTTCCCAACGACAAACAATAAAGAATAAAGCTGAATATGAAGCCCTAATAGCTGGCTTAGGGCTGGCTGGAGCCTTGAGAGTTAAAACTCTGATAGTGTGTGGAGACTCGAGGCTAGTGGTTTCCCAAGTAAATGGGGAGTTTGAAGCCAGAGATGAAGTCATGGCCAAGTACCTAAAACTTGTCAAGGCCATCATGACTCAGTTTGATGAATGCTATATGGAACACATTCCAAGGGAAGAGAACATGAACGCTGATGCCTTGTCTAAGTTTGCCTCTTCTGAAATTGAAAACTATGCAGGAAGTGTATACTTCCAAGTCTTGAAGACCCCGAGCATCAATGGAAAGTTGGTAGCACCTATTGATGTTGGAAACTCTTGGATGGATCCCATCAAATCTCATCTGGAAACTGGGAGGTTACCCAACGACACTTCAGAAGCACGAAAGTTATATGTGAGAGCACTAAGGTATACCCCTGATTGAGGGAGTCCTAAACAAAAAGTCTTTCATTGTTCCATATCTGAAATGCTTGAGACCCCAAGAGGCAGAGTTGGCCCTAAGGGAAGTACATGAAGGAATTTGTGGGCAGCACTTGGGGGGCAGAGCCCTTGCCCATAAAGTCACTCGTCTAGGTTTCTATTGGCCAAGCATACTTGCAGATGCTAAAAGCTACGTAAAGAAATGTGAACGGTGCCAAAAGCATGCACCGGTGGTTAGGCAACCACCAGAGATAATGACATCCATAAAGTCACCAATCCCATTCGCCATGTGGGGAATGGATATACTTGGACCATTTCCAATGGCAAGTGCGTAAAGAAAGTTCTTGATAGTCGCAATCGACTACTTCACCAAGTGGATTGAGGCTGAGCCTTTAGCCAAGATAACCACCAAGCAGGTGATGCATTTCTTCTGGGAAAATGTGATATGCAGATATGGGATTCCACGTATCTTGGTCACTGACAATGGAACTCAGTTCAACAATGATGAATTTAAGAAGTATTGTGACGAGAATGATATCAAGTTACACTTCACTTCTGTTGCCCATCCTCAAGCAAATGGGAAAGCTGAGGTTGCCAATCGAATTATCCTTGATGGACTAAAGAAAAGAGTTGAACGCTCTAGAAACACTTGGGTAGACGAATTGCTCCCCATACTATGGGCATATCGTACTACTTGTAAAGTCACCACTAGAGCAACCCCCTTTCTGTTGGTATATGGGGCAGAGGCAGTGGTTCTAGTGGAGATTACTCACACGTCTCCAAGAGTTGAGGCCTATGAGCTAGAAGAAAATGAAGAAGGCTTGAGGCTAGATTTAGATCTAATTGATGAAGTTAGAGATGAGGCAAATGCCAAGATAGTTGACCATCAAAAAAGGGCATCTTTCTACTATAACCTAAGGGTTAAAGAGAGATTTTTCCGTCAAGGAGACTTAGTCCTCCGAAAGATTGAGGCATCTGGGGTTGAACAAAAAGGCAAGTTCGCCCCGAATTGGGAAGGACCATATCGCATCAAGAATGTGTTTGGACGAGGCTCGTTTAAGCCATAAACCCTCGAAAGGCATGAGGTGCCAAGGACTTGGCATGCCTCAAACTTAAAAGTTTATTATGTTTAGTGCATCCTAAAAGGATCCGCTAGTAGGACAAGTACAAATAAGGTTCGATGAAATCACGAGCTTCCTAGAAAGCAGATGAAGGGTTGAGCCCGTTTTGATTGGTAGAAACATCCTCAAAGCTTTGCCAAGACAAACTACAAATGAATCCAAAGGAAAGCATACAAAATATGCATGTCAACTGCACAAATAGAGTTGAATACAACAAACCCCGAAGGGTGAATGTTGTTAATAAACATACAAAAGAAAGCCTAAGATGCCTATTGTTAATTAGCAAAAATTTCAAGCTCAGGAGAAGTTTGATATGATAGATTTGAGAATGAATCACTACGAGTGGAGCCATCAGTAAGAGCTCGTAAGGGTGAAGGGTTGAAACCCCAGAAACCTAAGACATTCAGTCCAAACCCCATCATTCGACATGCTCAATGAAAGGCTTGAAGCCAAAACAAGACGGTATAAGACATAAAAGGCTTATGCAAATGTCAAGCTAGCCTCGAATAAGGCAAAATCGTCGTAAATATGTAGGTCGCTCCACACTTTACACCAAGACGATATTCGTGAAACACTAGTGTATATTAAAATCCCCAAAAAGGGTAGTAAGTCCCAAGTAAGGGATAAAAAGACCTCAAGTCTCGAAAAAGACCGGTATAACTTCTATGAAATCCTAGTGCATTATCATAGAAGTTGGGGGGCAAATGATATGGGTTAAAAATAACCCTAAAGACATAATTAATATTGCATTAATTAAACCTAGCTGGTCCATAAATAAGGCCCATTAACAAGGCCCGAAACTCTAATTAAATGTTAATTTCGTAATTAATATTTGGGCTAGAAGTACAACCTGTATTAGGAGATGTCCAATATAGGCTTGTTCTAATACAATTGGGCTTGTTTCAATACAAGTCTGTTATGATATGGAAACAACTCCTACAAGGAAAGATCTAGAATTAATCATTATCCACCGTCAAGGATAAGACTTATCCTTTAAGGAAGTGATAATACTTATCCAGCGTCAAGGATAAGACTTATCATTCAAGAAAGTGAGAATACTTATCCACTATCAAGGATAAGATTTATCCTTCAATAAAGTGATAATACTTATCCACCGTCAAGGATAAGATTTATCCTTCAAGGAAATCAATACTTATCCATTAGGCTTCTAAACGCCTATATAAAGGGTCTGACCCCTCATCTCAGAACTACGTTTTGGACACAGCTCCAAACGTCATCATCATACGTTTTAGACTTCATCCGCGAATAAGGACATACAAGTCACTACGTCTTTGGTGTGCCCCTGCCGCCATAGCCCCGAGGGCAACACCAAGAACTACGTTTTTATTGGCTTGATTCTCTAAACAGTAGAGATACGTAGGTATCTTGTTAGGACCGAGTTAGTCACCGACAACAAGAGCAGCCATTAAAGCTTGAAGCTCTCTAAATCCTAGCAATTAATTTACAAACACGTTTTTTAATCCATAACACACACAATGATATATAATCCCTTTACAACAAATACATATGTGTTCAACACAACTATAATACATATTTGTTCTAATATACTATAATTATAACCATTACAACAAAAAAGAAAAAAATTAAAACTTAACCAATCTCCTTCGCTTTCATCCTTTAAAATGCCATCACCCTCAAACTTGCTTTCAATCTAGTTTTCTCCATTTTTTTTGCCTTCAAATCCTAACAATTTACATAATAAGTGGAACCAATTAACAAACAAAGAACAATCAATACACAAAATTTAAATTTAGTGTAAGGATATATAACAAAGAACTAATTAGAAAACTAAACACAAATGCACACATATTATATGTAAATGAAATACATATATAAAAGACAAAAAAAATTTATACCCAAATGATTGAAATGGAGGAAATTGAGATGATTAAAGTGAATGAGATGAAGAGATTTATGTGAAATGAAATAGATGAAGAGATTTATATGAGATGAAGGAGGAAATTAAGATGATTAAAGTGATGGAGATGGAGAGATTTATATTGGTGAAGTAGATGAATAGATAGAGATAAAATGAAAGTGAAAGTGGAGAAGTAGTTTATAATTTTGGGAAAAAAATTGAATTTTTAGTTTGGGCGCACTTTTGAATTTTTTGTGAAATTATGGACCATTTTCTACCGACATGCGGTAGGTTTTGAGTTTGGGCGGATTTTTTCAATTTTTGGATTTGGACGGAAAATTTGAATTTTCATGTTTGGGCGCACTTTTGATTTTTTTGTGAAATTATTGACCATTTCCTACCGACATGCAATAGGTTTTGAGTTTGGGCACATTTTTTGAATTTCAGCGGATTCACACAACATCCGAACCACTATGCCAAGATTTTTCTTGTGTTGTATAGTCATTCTAAATTATATGACAATACCACATTATTTTATACTTTTTCATTAAAAAGTCGTTAAAAATAACCTTTAAAAATTATAATTTTTGGCAGACATGATTTATTCATACTGATACTGAGATTTGTATGGTTGGATCATTAAAAATTATTTTTAAAAAACTGAACCAATACAAACTATTAGTAAAATGTGACTAATTTGCAGTGATTCCTTATAAAATCACATCAAATAAATTTTAATTAATAAATAGAAAGCGGTAGGAATTGCTGAGAATGGTAGGAAATAATGTTAATAGTTTAGGCGCCATTTTTGAAATTTTCGGGAAATTTTGGGTGTCATTTTTGAAATTTTTGTGAAATTTGGGCGCCATTTTTAAAATTTGCTAAAAAATAAATTAAATTCCTCGTGGATTCGAAACTTAGACCTACTCAACAAAATCTAACACTCCAACCACTCTACAAAAATGTTATCCAAGATTTATTTAACCATATATGTAATCTAAATTATTAAAAATAAACATTTTCAATATAAATTCATGGCAAATGAAGTTAAAAGAGTCTAATTTTTTGCATACATTATAATTTTATAAGAAAATGGCATTTCAAGATGTATTTACGATATGAAAATATTTTTTTTTTATTTTTGTAATTATTAAATAATTAATTTATAAACTTTCGGCGATAGGAAATGATGTATGTCAGCAGGTTTTAAATCAGAAGGCAGTGTAAATGTAGATAAGATTTGACTTTTCGTTATAGCTCATTTCCTACCGATAAGCGGTAGGAAATGGCCACGTGGCATGTCAACCAATCAGACGACGACACGCTGTCTTTGGTGTATAGGAGGCGGTAGGAAATGGGTAACAAAACGACTTCGTTTTGACCCTTGTCAGACACGCTGACAACAACCAACGTGGCATGTGGGACCCACCATGACTATTTCCTACCAATCTCGGTAGGAAATGAGAACACCATTTCCTACCATTAAATGATGGTAGGAAATAGATCGTGCAAAACGACGTCGTTTCTTCGTTGCGAGACACGCTGAAAATTTTGACGTGGCATTATGGGTCCACATGACCCATTTCCTACCATCGACGGTAGGAAATGGGTGGGTCCCATGGGTTATTTCCTTCCATATGCGAGGACGGTAGGAAATGACTCTTTGACCTGAAAATTGTTAGGAAATACTTTGGTTGGAAATTGTTGGTACGAAAAGCCAATTTTTGGTGTAGTGTTACAAGAGTGTGAGTAAACTCCCATAAATTACTCGCACCAAAATAGATATATAGTTGCAAATTTCTGGAATGCACTAGACCCATTTCAACTAAGAGTTTTGCATACAAAGACGAGTTCTTGGTTTTAGCAGCCTCATAAGTAGTAACATCAAACGTGAGAACGGTGCCCAGAATCTTTGCCGTATAAGCTAACCCCTCCAGTTACCAATAGACAACTAGAATATCAGAGATTTGGATCCAACAAGGAACTGAACCTAAGATGGACTTGATAGGAAGATGTTTGCTTACATACCGGTGGAAATTAAAAAACATACCATGATCAAAATCTAGAGGACCCATTGTAATCAATTTTTGAATAAAGTTTACATTATCAAACTTAATCCAATAAAAATAAGTTTCAGACATCATAACACTAGTACAAAAACTGGTTTTTTACATCGTTTATTTTATGTCTCACGTATATCTAAGCACATTTAGTTCACATTTTTGAGTAGTGCCTCCTCCAGCTCCTTGATAATAAAAGAGAAAACTTTTTCTTTTACAAAGATAGTACTTCAACTACAAGTCAAAATGAGGAAACCAAATGTTCAAGTGGCTTCAACAGCCTTATTCATCAACCTCTACTTTTAAATTCCTAAAACTCCAACAATAGGACTTTTCATGGGTAAGTACTTCCCCTTTAGCTTGGGTGAGATGCCTTAATCGGTAGACTAGGTGGAAAGGTGTATGGGTTTCAGTTACCCCTTGGAGTAGTCCAATAAGCCCAAAGCACCGCAATAGTTCACCATCCATTATTCTTCTAATTCAATATAATTTCCTCTCAAACTAATCAATCCCTCATTCTTACAATTCTCATTCCATTCAATTCCATTCCCCCCATCAAACACATCATAAGGGTCTACCCTAGGTGAAGATGTGACAGTAGTTACTATGTGAATAACCATCTTTTAGATTTTTTGGTGTTCCTGCCATGGTTTAGAATAGCCCTTCCCATGTATGGAGCCATCAAAGTTTGCTGAACAAAATATAAAATATTAAAAATAACTTCATGTAATAAATACGATGAGTTAACTGATGGGGACGGTTGGTCCAGAATTGATATTATGGGACGAGGACATTGATTTGTCAAAAATTACAACATTATTTATAAAAAATACAACATAATTAATGAAAATGAAATCCTAAGAATATATTTGATACAAGTATTACATAAATCTAAAAATGCTAAGGTTATCGACCCAAAAAAGGCTAACATAGAAGTGCTCTCCCCTGCAAGAACCTCCCGTAAAGCCAATTATCAAATATAGGACCCTATAGAAGGTGACCAACATGGACCAATTCTGTTGAAACATCCTGAAACAAGTAATCTTCAAGCTAAAGAATCCTACAAAAAATCTAATTATGGATTGAAGGTGGTTGTCCCTCCTCCAAGTGAACCTAAACCTACTTACTTAGACTCTATCATCTTAGATTTATAAATACAAATACCAGGGATTTCCTCATCCACAATAATTGTTGGAATTTCTAATCTAAACTTGTTTGAATTTCTAATATAGAAGTCTAGCGCCAGGTACCTCAACCGTGAGAATAGCTACATGACTTGGTCAGCTAACGTGTGGAGTAATCGTAGGAGTTTAGTGGAATAGGTGGCATTAGATGCTCTCGGTAACACTTGTTTTTTTATACAATAGTTGTCTTTTGTGAGTCATCAGAAGTTGGCTTAAGTTTTTATTAATATCTTTTCCTGTTTTTAAAATCTCCATTTGAAATTTTCAGGAGTTTAAAAGAAAAACAAAATCACTAAGACTTCTCGAGAAAATGATGGTTTTAGGGCTGTTGTTACGAGTCTAAAAGTTCATGACCAACACTCCTACAGGGTATTGCATATATTATAGGACTAACATTTTCTACAAACTTGGTCAAAACAAAAAACATTTGCTACATAAACTCTGAGAAGAGATTGATAAAGAACAACACTCGTTGCTTCATATCTTTTGCCCAATTTACATTTAGTGTGAACATAGAGACAAACACGACTAGGCAAACTGTCAATATGTGTATAATAAATTTCTTTTCTTTCTTATCATTCAATATCTGTTTTAATTCATATCCTTAATTAGTTGTGTGGCCATTTCTTCGTTAATGTCTGCGATAAAAACTACATTATTGAGAGACTTCATAAGTTACATAAGGAATAACACCTTAAATAAATAAAATAGAACCATTATAATGAAAAGAAGCCTTCAACAGGTACTAAAATCTACTAACCACATAATGAATGCAATGGGATGAGTACATTCGAATAAAATGATCTTACGTTTACCAAACAAATGAAACATTCAACATCTTTAAATAGACTAAAGGTACTTTCAACATTTTGAGCAAGCATTCTGACTCGACTATGAAAAAGTACGAAAAATTAACATAAAGCAATATGAATAAGATTGATTTGGTTGTTGCACACTAGGTACAACTTTTATTCAGACTTTTCCTGTGTTGTAGGAGAAGTATTTGAACTACTACTCAAAAAATACTATTTCACTGGTCGAATTATAAAGATCTTCTATAGATCGTTTCTTCTGAGTGATGCAACCTTCTCCTTCCCTGACCCTTTTCACAGTCTTTGAACGTTTCCCTTTGCATCTAATGCCAGGATTGGGAGTAGTATGACCTCCAGATACAATGGGCGTACCATTTTCATGTTTCCCTGCATTGTCATAATTCATCTCAAAATTATGAGACCTAATATATTCCTTAGCCTTCAGTATTGGTGGGCCAGTAGGTTTAGGTACATTTTGTGCTTCACTGAGATCATTTGACTGGTTTGGCAACACTAAGGATTTTGCTGATGCTTTTTTGACAAGATTGGTCAATCCTTCTCCAACCATATTTCTTCGCTGCTATTTCAATATGACATGGTATAGTAGGAACAAGTGTTAGTTATCTAAATTATCAATTTTTATAATTGACATATAATTTTAATATAATAGCATCATCAATTTATAAACTAAATAACTTAATAATTTATACTAGGAAGATGTTTTACATTATATTATTATTAGAAAGTAGTATTATTTATACAAGTACATAAAAATTAGTGCAACATTCATAATAAATTATGGGAGAAGTCCTTAAGTCCATTAAATAAATAAATAATGTATATATATAATATATATATATGTGTATGTATTTCATTTTTTATTGAATATAGTTACAATTTTAAATTATTAAATCAAAAAATGAAATTACATCACTTTTTTCTTTAAAAAGACCATTGAAAATAAACAATCATATTTAATATTCATGGTACATATTTAAAATTCATCATATCAAACCAAATATCTTCCTTTTAGATCCAATAAATTCTAATATGAAAAAAAATGGGAATTTTTTTTATTGAATCACAACACAACCTTATCTTTTATATTTCAAAAATATGCAAACAATCAAAATCACAATCACAAAACATGTGTGTAACAAAACAAATTTAAAGAAATACACTATTAAAATAAAATCAGGTAGAAATAGTATAGAAGAACAAATATAATACATAAAAACTTATTAATAAAAGTTACTTGGGTCACATTATTTTCATTAATTTAATGTTAAATTGTACTTGGAAAATTTAATTGTAGATTAAAAAAATATTGTCATGAAACCAATTCTCCATATTGCATTTATATATGTAATATATAGATGCAAGAACTTATACATATAGAATATATGAATCGATGCCTCAAAAGAAAATATACAAAAAAAACATCATGAAGATATAAAATATATGAATGTATGTCAAATTCAAATATACATAAAAAAATATCAAATGCAAATATACATAAAAATATCAAAAAAATGTTGGATTATACCTTAAGAGTGAACTTGTAAACAGATTGAAGCCCTGGCACAATGAGCTAGGAAAGTTGAAATCAATCTCCAGACTACAAAAACTGTGATTTGCCTTATAAAGATAAAATAAGTATAGAATTGTATTGAAATTTATAGGACTCTTATAGTACAAGAAAAATGTATGTTTCTAGAATGTTCATATAAAATTGAATATTGTAAAGATTCTTGTTGATGGTACCTTTCTTGAATTCTTTTCGGAAAAAAATCATATCATTTCTAGTTACAAAAAGTATAATAGAAGTTGTGAAAGGAATCATAAAATTCTTTTTTGTATTTATACCACATTTCTTTTTAAAGGAAGGAAAAAAATATTCTCCAGGAATAAGAAAATGTACATGTGATTTGCCTTATAAAGATAAAATAAGTATAGAATTGTATTAAAATTTATAGGACTCTTATAGTAGACCAAAAATGCATGTTTCTAGAATGTTCTTATATAATTGAATATTGTAAAGATTCTTGTTGTTGATGGTACCTTTCTTGAATTCTTTTCGGAAAAAAATCATCTCATTTCTGATTACAAAAAGTATTATAGAAGTTGTGAAAGGAATCATAAAATTCATTTTTGTATTTATACCACATTTCTTTTTAAAGGAAAGAAAAAAAATATTATGGAGTCTATTAATCCTCTATAACTATGATATCCAGAGTGGTACAAAATTGTATTACCGGCTCATGTGGAGGTGTACACCTAAAATTCGTTAACTAAAAGTTTGATTTGAGAATTTTAGCTGCAATAGATCTCCACCAGTTTAGTCATTCATATAAAAATTCTTTTTATATATTTATTCTTATAAAAAAATCTACTTTTCATTCTTTAATTTCTTTCATATACAAATTGAATTTGAAATTTTACATTTTCATTTTTTCATTTTTTTAACCTAAATGTTCTTTTTGTACAGATTTTTGTAATGTTATGAATATTTATGATGTGCCATAAAAATTAAGTTGAAAAAAATATGAGTTTCAAGTTTTAAATGGTTATTGGATGTGTCTACTTTCAAAAGCTACCTACCTATCGGGATGAATATCAACAATAAAGCCAAAAATATTGTTCTTAATGTTGATATAGACATTGAGAGATATATTTTCGGTTTCAGTTGCATATAGATATATTGAGGGAAGCCAACTTCTATCCTTTTTTTTTGTTTTGAGGAAGAACAAAAGAGAATGGACTAAAATATTTTTTGAGATGCATTTAGAATTAGATTCTATTGTATCTTAGAACTAATGAGTAATGACTTCCCATTGGCTTCTCCTTTTATAAAAAGGACATATTATATGATCAGAGAGACCACAATTAGCATTTTGTAATACTATTTTTTTACCTTTCAATGACCTTTTTCAAATTCTGTACATGAAACTAACCATTTAGTATAGTTGATGATTTCCATTTTAAAATTTTCACATATTTATAAAAAGAACAAAATCACTAGGATATCTTGGGATTATTAACAAATTGAGAGACTTCATAAGTTCTATAAGAAATAACACCTCTTAAATTATTAGAGTTATTAGCCAATTGACATTTAAAGTGTTTGTGTTTGTGCACTTGAACCCTTAAAAAAAATATGTACAATTTGACCCTTAAAGTTGGGTTTTTGTACCATTTGACTATGTTAGTTAATTTTCTACCAGGATAATATTGTTGGTGGATTTCACAAATTGCTATACTTTTATGGCTATTTTAGGCTAGAATCTTCAAAATCACGGAATTATATAGTTTCGGAATTCAACTTACAACCTTATTTTCTCTTACTCCTCCTTGTAGTTATTTAATCATGACTCACCATTAGCTCATATACATTTACACATGTTAATGTATGTGATGTAATTGAAGATTCAAGAAATTATTTTATTTTCCTGCTGTTTAAAAAATGCAGCAAGTTTATTTTTGGAAGAAAATGACCAAGATGGTCAAACTGTAAAAGACAAATATTAAAATCAAAATTCTAGATATTTTTGTTATTTATTGGATAATTTAAGGGTCAATACTTCAATAAGCAAAATAATTATTTAGAACCATTATAACTTAAAAGAAGCCTTCACCATTTACTAAAATCTATTGACCACATAATGAATGCAATGAGATTAGTACATTCTAATCAAAAGATCTTATGTTCTTAGCAAATAAATGAAACATTCAACATCTTCAAATAGACCAAAGGTAGAAAAACTGCAATAGACAATTCATCATTTACATTAGTGGGTGAAACTGATGAATATTCAGTCGTGTATATATATAATGCAGAAGGAGAACAAAGTCTTGTGTTGTATACTTCTGGAAGAGCAAACTGGTTTCTTCTCCTTATTAAACCGGAAAGGATTACATGCGATTTAAATAGAGCTAAACACATAGGGTGGTAGCATGAAAATAGAAACTAACATACTTGACTCCTAAAATAACTCCACTACTCTTATCCTACCAATGACTCTCCTGACCCTCAACTACTGAAAGACGAAGTCCAGCTGCTACTAAAAGCACGTAACAACTTTACATAATTATTTAAAACAAAATAAACTAAAACCTATTAAACTATTAAAATAACATGAGTTTAGATTAAATAGAAAACCCAACAATCTCCCCCTTAATCTAAACTTGTCTGATGCGTCCGACCAGCCCATATGGCTTTCAACCCAGCCCGTATGGCTATTAACTTCTCTGCCCGTCTGGCACTTGATATTTGCCCGTCTGGCAAGCTTATTCATCAGCCCATTTGGCCTTTTGATTTCCCGTCTGGCACGTTGTTTATTTTACCCGTGTGGCACTAATTATTTGCCCATCTGGCATGGCTTATTTCTGTCTATAACAGCGCTGGTTCATCATCCTCGATGACTGCAATGTTTACCTCTTGTCTCTTCTCTCGTTCCCGTCGTGGTTTACTACATTCTGAAGCATAGTGTCCCATGGTGTTACAATTGTAACACTTTATCCTACTCTTGTCACGGAAAGAACCACCTCTAGCTCTTTGATTCTGAGATGCCAAGAGAAGCTGTCCACCTGCATTCTGTCCACCTGCACTCTCGGACCTGCCCTTCATCCTTTCCTCGTGAGCTTTGAGACGACCCACCAATTCTTCAACCGTCATTGACTTGACATCTCCAAATTGCTCAATGTTTGAAGCTATTTGAAGAAACTTATCCGGGACTGCACGCAGAATTTTCCTCACAACACTCGATTCCTCCATTGTTTCTCCAAGAACTCGAATATTAGTCACAATCCCGCTCAACCTCATACAAAACTCATCAATGTTATCCGTTTCCTTCATAATGAGGGACTCGAACTCTCCTTTTAAGGTTTGCACCTTCGCTTCTTTCACTCGCTCTACTCCCATGCACATTGTCTTTATCGCTTCCCATGCCTCCTTAGCGGTCTCTTTCTCAGCAATGGTCAGCAATACTTCTTCTGGCACTCCTTGATATATTGTTGCAAGGGCTATCTGTATCGTCCTCTCATTAACGACAGTCTTTGGGTCTTCTTCGATCGCACCCCACACTCCTTGCGCCTTCATGAACACTTTCATTTTAAGGGACCATGTTGTATAGTTACTTTTCGTTAACATGGGATAGCTCAAACCCACAGCACCTTCCTTTGTCTTGGATGTTTCCATGGTTTTTTCTATAGGTTTTGGTTGATATTTAGGCATGCACAGGACCTAAACACCTGCTTTGGTACCAAGTGATGGATATTCAGTCGTGTATATATATAATGCAGAAGGAGAACAAAGTCTTCTGTTGTATACTTCTGGAAGAGCAAACTGGTTTCTTCTCCTTATTAAACCGGAAAGGATTACATGCGATTTAAATAGAGCTAAACACACAGGGTGGTAGCATGAAAATAGAAACTAACATACTTGTCTCCTAAAATAACTCCACTACTCTTATCCTACCCATGACTCTCCTGACCCTCAACTACTGAAAGACCAAGTCCAGCTGCTACTAAAAGCACGTAACAACTTTACATAATTATTTAAAACAAAATAAACTAAAACCTTTTAAACAATTAAAATAACATGAGTTTAGATTAAATAGAAAACCCAACAGAAACAACCCATGTTAAAAAAGTTTTTAACACGATGTTAAAGAATTTTTCGGACATCACTTGTGAAAATAACCATTGTATAAATCCACTTAAAAAAAATTAAAAAACTAATATTACCTCCCCTTTATTACATAAATATTTCAGCGTTCCCCCTTTTTCACTCATCGTCTTTCCCGCTAACTCTCTCCAGTCTCACCATCTCCGTCCCACTCTCTCTCGTTCAGCATTTGATCATCATTGTGAAAACTTAATGTGGTGAACTCCAATTGTAAAACACACAAACAATCATCTTCTACAAATCAAAACCCTACCTTGAAAAGAAAAAGTCCTAAACTCTAAATCGATCAACTCAATTTTTAATTAGGCAAAACCCTAGTTTCTCTTCTTTTACAATTAGCATGATTCACATTAATTAGTAGGAATCCCAACTCAAAACAAGTTATTCTGTACAATATTTTGATTCTGTCCTCGTAGTTTGAATGTGTAAGGCGCTTCCCGTGTTTATCTTGTTGTCAACTTTTCCGCCAAGTGACGTAAATGGAAATAGTGAATTGTAAATCCTGATAAGCTTCTTGTAATTGTTAGTTCTTGGACCACCAGAAAGCAATTTTGCTAAGAACGGAGGAGCTTGCCTTTCCGGCCGGTGGGAGTTTAACATGTCCATTTCTACAACAAACGGAAAATGTGGGATTAGCATTTTTTGAGGATTTATTATTCCGGACATATTTTATCTGGTCCACCGATATCGATATCCACATACCCTTCCCACATATCTGGAAAATAAAAATAAGAAGCATGTGTTATATACTTGTAGCATGTACGGTTCAAAATATGATATTTAGATTCGAATGTACCTTCAGTAGGTACATAGCTCCATATTCATTATCATCAATCAAATAATGAGAAGCAATAGCTAGATATATAAATAAACACATTAAAAAGCATAATGTATCCAAATTATATTTTTACATATCATAATATAATATGATTTTAAAAGATAAAAATGAAAGAACTTACATTCTACATCATCGACATCGGAATGATTTGGATCTGTTTAAAAGGACACCAATTGGTCTATATTTGGATCTGTTTAAAAGGACACCAATTGGTCTACCATAGAGAAGTTTGCCTTAGCCTTGATAATGGCCTCAAGAAAGCTACGCCCATACTTCCAGGCACACAAGATAGAGGTCTTGACCAATCAGCCTCTAAGAAACATCTTGCATAGCCCTCAAGTTAGTGGAAGGTTAATCAAATGGGCTATTGAATTGGGAGAATTTGACATCAAGTACAAGCCTCGAACGGCCATAAAAGCTCAAGCACTCGCTGACTTCATGGTTGAATGCACTATTCACAACCAGGAAGTCGGGGGGCAGGAAGTGATAGATGAAGACAAGAAAGATGAAGACATGGTGTCCAAAGAGTGTTGGGTGGTCTATTTTGATGGAGCATGTTCGCACAAAAACACGCAAGTGCACGTGGTCACAAGTAATATAGAGATAAGTAGGATTCGTTCCCACAGAGACTAGAATTGTTCGTTTTAGTTCACTTATACACCAGATTACGATTTCTATCCACTGCTAAAACAATCACAAATTTGGGTTGATTATACTAATGATTATTATTAACTAAGAATTTACTAGAAAAATGACTTAAACGATTTTCTTATAAATAAACAAACATGGGATTTCAACTTCATTAACCACTTCATCTAGAACCTGATGCCTCTTAGCCTAGCATGTGCAAGCGATGATAACTGATTAGACGCACTAAACTGACACACGCCAACTTTCGTTGTACATATATCATCCTACTGATCATCCACAATTGATAGAAGTCAAGTAGTCACCAAATATGCTTAGTCCCTATATGTCTATAGAGATTGAAAACATAATGGTTTACAATCAAGAATCCAAATAATCACATAGTCGGTGCGAGACGGATAGAATTACACCACAAATTAATACATGCTCTTCACATGCAAAAACCTACGCTAGCATGGTATGTTCTAAACCCTAGATCCACTTTCGCAATCACTAGGATTCAACAAACAATTACGGATGTTCGCGACGCACCCATAACGAATAAGCGCAACCAAACTAGGTTAACAATATATCAAACATACACCAAGGCATAAAAACATTTAATAACTAGAATCCATGGAAAACTCCATTAAAACCCCATGATAACGATTAGCCCATAATTGGACTTCTCATCATCATGGGTTCAAGTAATAACATGATTAAAACAATATAAAGCATAGAAGAAAGAAATCTGAATTCAATAATAAACTAATTACGAGAACTGAATATGAAATCAATTAAACTAAGGAGAAAAGACAAAAGAAAACTTCTCTTGTTCTTGAGCCTCCTTTGCTTACAATATACGTATGTCTCCGTCTAATACTAGGTCTGAATAATATGTCTCTAATATATCTAATATAAAGTATTTTTAATTAACTAAAATAATTACAAGGAGATTTCCCAATCAGAATTAGATTTCTATAATGGAAATTTCGTTGGCTTCTGTTCCCTCCTGATTCTGGACCGCTCCGAGCAGTAATAAAATATGAGCCCAACTCAGAATTAAAGATCTTCTTCCAAGCTTTCCAACGACTGCTTACGGGCCCAAAACAGACTTGTAGAACTCCAGATAGAGCCCAAACAGTAAAATCTGCGCAACCAGCCCAAAAATCCGAAAATTGCTTCAATCCACTCCAAAAATTGCAATTTAAGCTCCACTTCAAATTAAATAGGATCTCCTTAATACCTACAATAAAACAATATAATTTATTAAATAAAAATCCAATTCAGTGCAAAATAACTTAAATATAAGGACCAAATTACGATAAAGCTCACGCTTATCACATCCCCACACTTAGCGTATTGCACGTCCTCGGGCAAAGAAAAAGAAAAAAAACTACGATCTAACTAAATAGTACCACTTCCGTAGGTGATCACGGTTGCATTTAGCATATGCAGCAAGCCCTTTAAACCCCTAGGCAGCCCTAGTGGACGAGTAAGGTCTCGTGAGGGCCTATAGTGAATGTACCCACAAAATTTATATTTTCCTACCAAATCTCAAGCATGCCAAACTAATATGAATGCAACTACATGAATATACAAAGATTCCAATCATGCATGTGTCCACCTTATTAACATATAATCCTCAGAATATACAACAGTCTAGGATTTCACCCATCTCACATATTAGTCATGCTACTTTTCCATTGCAAGTACGGTGTGCGTAGTACGTGTTCTTCATGCTCTCTAGTGAAACAAACCAAACACCAACAAATCTCAATCGAGTCTCAACCATGAGCTAATAATCAGAATAACGCTTAAACACTTCGTTACTTAGAATGAACTCTCGCTTAGGGTTGTCAGGAGTTTCCATGCCTCTCAATTTTTTTCTATTTTGTTTCTCTTTTTTTTTTCTATTAGCTCGCAAATCAAGTCTTTCTCCAGTAACCAATGGCTAGAACATTGCTACCCAATGACCTCAAAGGAGGACGATGATATGCTACATACAAAGGTCAAGTCTTTCTCCAGTAACCAATGGTTAGAACATTGCTACCCAATGGTCTCAAAAGAGGACAATGATACCTATTGTAAAATTTCTTATTATTTTTTTTTTTTTTAGAAAGGCATTTACACTCCCTCAACTTCCCCACACTTAAGCATTACTCATTCTAAACTCAAAAGGGAATACGCAAGATTCTACGTTCACTCATGGATAAGACTCAAGAATTAAGCTAGTCTAGGTCACGTCTCTAGAGCATTTTAATAGTGTTCTCAAAACAATTACCGCACAAACAACTTCTAAGCATGCACAACATCACATACGATCAAGACTACTAACCAAGACATTATGCACATAAACTCATCATAGGATATCAACTTGGTATCACACACATTCATGGAATTATGCAAATGCAACGTATACACAATGCTCTACTACACAACAATTATGTATGTAGAATTAAACAACTATATGCTCTACTTTTAATGCAGCTAACACAATTTTGAGACGAGGCATATACAATAATTTTATTAATACTATTCACGAGAACACCTCCCCACACTTGAATGGTTCATTGTCCTCAATGAACAAATAAACAATATATTAATATTAAAACTACACTAAAAAGAAAGGATATAGAACTCCCCTACTGGCTTGTGCACTGTTCTCTGTTCTGATCATACTCAACTGATCTTCTGGACCTTCAAATCCGATCTCCACCGTTCAAAATTTAGATACTAGAGTCAGGAAGATGCTGTCCAAAATTCAGGACCATCCGACCGCTGGAACTCCGGGAAACTCAAAAACAAGACAGCTGAGTCGACCAGAAGTTGTTATTTTTTTTTTGTGAACAGTACTTCAAGCGCGCCTGCGCTGCTGGAGGCGCGCCCGCGCTGCTATCACTGTTCATCAAATTTTTTTTTTTTTTTTTTTTTTTTTTTTTTTTTGACTAATTCCAGCAACTCCCTTGGTTCACCTACATGAACTCTTTCCTGAAACACTTAACAAACTCATCAAATCACCTTGAGGGAGTACACTAAAATTATATAATATTTATTTTTTCTAATAATAATAACGATACCAATAATAATAATACACTAATAATACACTAACTTACAAAAATTGGGTTGCTTCGCAATAAGCGCACTTCTTTATTGTCTTTGACTAGACTTATTTATACATGCAGCCTTATCGATAATGAGGTGAAAAAGCATATAATTTGGCAAATCTCCCAATTTTAATTAATCTAATTTTGTTAGAATATATCACATCTAAAAGAACATATAAACATTGGGAGGAAACGATAACATGATTTTTAACAATTATCGGAATGTCAAAGTACTCAAAATATTTAATACAAATATTTAAACACTGACACTCCAAAAATGACTCCCAAATTGGATCGACATAAGACAAATACACATGTTCTTTCTCAACCTTATTTAAGTCAAATTCCTCAAATTTCGGTGCTACATTATCGATAAATTTTAATCCCACAACATCAGCATCAAAGTCTTGATCTATTATAACACATTCCTCTTCTACATCATACAATAAAGGAGAGGGGTCATCTAACACATCAAATTCATTACTGGCATCAGAACCTTCAGTTATTAAAATATTTTCCTGAAAAGCAGAGGGACATATACAAGCCGGAATTTCATAATCATCATATCCATTCCTTTTTGAACTAGAATGTAAATCCAATGACTCTTCTTCATATGACACGCCATATTTCAATTCATGAAGGACATACCAACCTATTGACCCCTCGGGTAATGATGACTCATTGTGTATTACGTAGTCAAGCATACGAGAATTACAATTTTTGACTTGATGCAAGTATGGGTAACGTTGTAACAAATCAGATGAATCAGGATAAGAGTTAGGATACATATCTGGATAAAAGCTCAAGTTGTCCTTGTCAATCCTGCGAAAACTCAACACTTAATACAAAAGAACCAAATAAACTAGAAAAAGAAAAGGGATAAGAAAAGAAGTGTCCGAGTCAGTGAACTTTAACGACCACTGATGACAAGTACATAAACTAAACAAAACAATAACCGAGTCCCCGGCAGCGGCGCCAAAAACTTGTTCGCACAAAAACACGCAAGTGCACGTGGTCACAAGTAATATAGAGATAAGTAGGATTCGTTCCCACAGAGACTAGAATTGTTCGTTTTAGTTCACTTATACACCAGATTACGATTTCTATCCACTGCTAAAACAATCACAAATTTGGGTTGATTATACTAATGATTATTATTAACTAAGAATTTACTAGAAAAATGACTTAAACGATTTTCTTATAAATAAACAAACATGGGATTTCAACTTCATTAACCACTTCATCTAGAACCTGATGCCTCTTAGCCTAGCATGTGCAAGCGATGATAACTGATTAGACGCACTAAACTGACACACGCCAACTTTCGTTGTACATATATCATCCTACTGATCATCCACAATTGATAGAAGTCAAGTAGTCACCAAATATGCTTAGTCCCTATATGTCTATAGAGATTGAAAACATAATGGTTTACAATCAAGAATCCAAATAATTCAACAAACAATTACGGATGTTCGCGACGCACCCATAACGAATAAGCGCAACCAAACTAGGTTAACAATATATCAAACACACACCAAGGCATAAAAACATTTAATAACTAGAATCCATGGAAAACTCCATTAAAACCCCATGATAACGATTAGCCCATAATTGGACTTCTCATCATCATGGGTTCAAGTAATAACATGATTAAAACAATATAAAGCATAGAAGAAAGAAATCTGAATTCAATAATAAACTAATTACGAGAACTGAATATGAAATCAATTAAACTAAGGAGAAAAGACAAAAGAAAACTTCTCTTGTTCTTGAGCCTCCTTTGCTTACAATATACGTATGTCTCTGTCTAATACTAGGTCTGAATAATATGTCTCTAATATATCTAATATAAAGTATTTTTAATTAACTAAAATAATTACAAGGAGATTTCCCAATCAGAATTAGATTTCTATAATGGAAATTTCGTTGGCTTCTGTTCCCTCCTGATTCTGGACCGCTCCGAGCATTAATAAAATATGAGCCCAACTCAGAATTAAAGATCTTTTTCCAAGCTTTCCAACGACTGCTTACGGGCCCAAAACAGACTTGTAGAACTCCAGATAGAGCCCAAACAGTAAAATCTGCGCAACCAGCCCAAAAATCCGAAAATTGCTTCAATCCACTCCAAAAATTGCAATTTAAGCTCCACTTCAAATTAAATAGGATCTCCTTAATACCTACAATAAAACAATATAATTTATTAAATAAAAATCCAATTCAGTGCAAAATAACTTAAATATAAGGACCAAATTACGATAAAGCTCACGCTTATCAGAGCATCAAAAACAAAATCAAGTGGAGCAGGTTTAGTGCTACAAAGTCCTGATGGATTTCTCATAGAATACGCACTAAAACTAGACTTCCCAACGACAAACAATAAAGCTGAATACGAAGCCCTGATAGCTGGCTTAGGGCTGGCTGGAGCCTTGAGAGTTAAAACTCTGAAAGTGTGTGGAGACTCGAGGCTAGTGGTTTCCCAAGTAAATGGGGAGTTTGAAGCCAGAGATGAAGTCATGGCCAAGTACCTAAAACTTGTCAAGGCCATCATGACTCAGTTTGATGAATTCTATGTGGAACACATTCCAAGGGAAGAGAACATGAACGCCGATGCCTTGTCTAAGTTTGCCTCTTCTGAAATTGAAAACTATGCAGGAAGTGTATACTTCCAAGTCTTGAAGACCCCGAGAATCAATGGAAAATTGGTAGCACCTATTGATGTTGGCAACTATTAGATGGATCCCATCAAATCTCATCTGGAAACTGGGTGGTTACCCAACGACACTTCAGAAGCACTAAGGTATACCCTGATTGAGGGAATCCTATACAAAAAGTCTTTCATTGTTCCATATCTAAAATGCTTGAGACCCCAAGAGGCAGAGTTGGCCCTAAGGGAAGTACATGAAGGAATTTGTGGGCAGCACTTGGGGGGCAGAGCCCTTACCCATAAAGTCACTCGTCTAGGTTTCTATTGGCCAAGCATACTTGCAGATGCTAAAAGCTACGTAAAGAAATGTGAACGGTGCCAAAAGCATGCACCGGTGGTTAGGCAACCACCAGAGATGATGACATCCATAAACTCACCAATCCCATTCGCCATGTGGGGAATGGATATAGTTGGACCATTTCCAATGGCAAGTGCGCAAAGAAAGTTCTTGATAGTAGCAATCGACTATTTCACCAAGTGTATTGAGGCTAAGCCTTTAGCCAAGATAACCACCAAGCAGGTGATGCATTTCTTCTGGGAAAATGTGATTTGCAGATATGGGATTCCACGTATCTTGGTCACAGACAATGGAACTCAGTTCAACAATGATGAATTTAAGAAGTATTGTGACGAGAATGATATCAAGTTACGCTTCACTTCTGTTGCCCATCCTCAAGCAAATGGGAAAGCTGAGGTTGCCAATCGAATTATCGTGGATGGACTAAAGAAAAGAGTTGAACGCTCTAGAAACACTTGGGTAGACGAATTGCTCCCCATACTATGGGCATATCGTACTACTTGTAAAGTCACCACTAGAGCA
This sequence comes from Heracleum sosnowskyi, assembly GCA_030848705.1. Taxonomy (NCBI): domain Eukaryota; kingdom Viridiplantae; phylum Streptophyta; class Magnoliopsida; order Apiales; family Apiaceae; genus Heracleum; species Heracleum sosnowskyi. The sequence continues at coordinate 68,515,819 of CM061237.1, forward strand.
AACCCCTTTCTGTTGGTATATGGGGCAGAGGTAGTGGTTCTAGTGGAGATTACTCACACGTCTCCAAGAGTTGAGGCTTATGAGCTAGAAGAAAATGAAGAAGGCTTGAGGCTAGCTTTAGATCTAATTGATGAAGTTAGAGATGAGACAAATGCCAAAATAGTTGAACATCAAAAAAGGGCATCTTTCTACTATAACCTAAGGGTTAAAGAGAGATTTTTCCGTCAAGGAGACTTAGTCCTCCGAAAGATTGAGGCATCTGGGGTTGAACAAAAAGGCAAGTTGGCCCCGAATTGGGAACGACCATATCGCGTCAAGAATGTGTTTGGACGAGGCTCGTATAAGCCATAAACCCTCGAAGGGCATGAGGTGCCAAGGACTTGGCATGCCTCAAACTTAAAAGTTTATTATGTTTAGTGCATCCTAAAAGGATCCGCTAGTAGGACAAGTAGAAATAAGGTTCGATGAAATCACGAGCTTCCTAGAAAGCAGATGAAGGGTTGAGCCCGTTTTGATTGGTAGAAACATCCTCAAAACTTTGCCAAGACAAACTACAAATGAATCCAAAGGAAAGCATACAAAATATGCATGTCAACTGCACAAATAGAGTTGAATACAACAAACCCCGAAGGGTGAATGTTGTTAATAAACATACAAAAGAAAGCCTAAGATGCCTATTGTTAATTAGCAAAAATTTCAAGCTTAGGAGAAGTTTGATATGATAGATTTGAGAATGAATCACTACGAGTGGAGCCATCAGTAAGAGCTCGTAAGGGTGAAGGGTTGAAACCCCAGAAACCTAAGACATTCAGTCCAAACCCCATCATTCGATATGCTCAATGAAAGGCTTGAAGCCAAAACAAGACGGTATAAGACATAAAAGGCTTATGCAAATGTCAAGCTAGCCTCGAATAAGGCAAAATCGTCGTAAATATGTAGGTCGCTCCACACTTTACACCAAGACGATATTCGTGAAACACTAGTGTATATTAAAATCCCCAGAAAGGGTAGTAAGTCCCAGGTAAGGGATAAAAAGACCTCAAGTCTCGAAAAAGACCGGTATACCTTCTATGAAATCCTAATGCATTATCATAGAAGTTGGGGGGCAAATTATATGGGTTAAAATAACCCTAAAGACATAATTAATATTGCATTAATTAAACCTAGCTGGTCCATAAATAAGGCCCATTAATAAGGCCCGAAACTCTAATTAAATGTTAATTTCGTAATTAATATTTGGGCTAGAAGTACAACCTGTATTAGGAGATGTCCAATACAGGCTTGTTCTAATACAATTGGGCTTGTTTCAATACAAGTCTGTTATGATATGGAAACAACTCCTACAAGGAAAGATCTAGAATTAATCATTATCCACCGTCAAGGATAAGACTTATCCTTTAAGGAAGTGATAATACTTATCCACCGTCAAGGATAAGACTTATCATTCAAGAAAGTGAGAATACTTATCCACTATCAAGGATAAGATTTATCCTTCAATAAAGTGATAATACTTATCCACCGTCAAGGATAAGATTTATCCTTCAAGGAAATCAATACTTATCCATTAGGCTTCTAAACGCCTATATAAAGGGTCTGACCCCTCATCTCAGAACTACGTTTTGGACACAACTCCAAACGTCATCATCATACGTTTTAGACTTCATACTCGAATAAGGACATACAAGTCACTACGTCTTTGGTGTGCCCCTGCCGCCATAGCCCCGAGGGCAACACCAAGAACTACGTTTTTATTGGCTTGATTCTCTAAACAGTAGAGATACGTAGGTATCTTGTTAGGACCGAGTTAGTCACCGACAACAAGAGCAGCCATTAAAGCTTGAAGCTCTCTAAACCCTAGCAATTAATTTACAAACACGTTTTTTAATCCATAACACACACCATGATATATAATCCCTTTACAACAAATACATATGTGTTCAACACAACTATAATACATATTTGTTCTAATATACTATAATTATAACCATTACAACAAAAAAGAAAAAAATTAAAACTTAACTAATCTCCTTCGCCTTCATCCTTTAAAATGCCATCACCCTCAAACTTGCTTTCAATCTCGTTTTCTCCATTTTTTTTGCCTTCAAATCCTAACAATTTACATAATAAGTGGAACCAATTAACAAACAAAGAACAATCAATACACAAAATTTAAATTTAGTGTAAGGATATATAACAAAGAACTAATTAGAAAACTAAACACAAATGCACACATATTATATGTAAATGAAATACATATATAAAAGACAAAAAAAATTTATACCCAAATGATTGAAATGGAGGAAATTGAGATGATTAAAGTGAATGAGATGAAGAGATTTATGTGAAATGAAATAGATGAAGAGATTTATATGAGATGAAGGAGGAAATTAAGATGATTAAAGTGATGGAGATGGAGAGATTTATATTGGTGAAGTAGATGAATAGATAGAGATAAAATTAAAGTGAAAGTGGAGAAGTAGTTTATAATTTTGGGAAAAAAATTGAATTTTTAGTTTGGGCGCACTTTTGAATTTTTTGTGAAATTATGGACCATTTTCTACCGACATGCGGTAGGTTTTGAGTTTGGGCGGATTTTTTCAATTTTTGGATTTGGACGGAAAATTTGAATTTTCATGTTTGGGCGCACTTTTGATTTTTTTGTGAAATTATTGACCATTTCCTACCGACATGCAATAGGTTTTGAGTTTGGGGATATTTTTTGAATTTCTGCGGATTCACACAACATCCCAACCACTATGCCAAGATTTTTCTTGTGTTGTATGGTCATTCTAAATTATATGACAATACCACATTATTTTATACTTTTTCATTAAAAAGTCGTTAAAAATAACCTTTAAAAATTATAATTTTTGGCAGACATGATTTATTCATAGTGATACTGAGATTTGTACGGTTGGATCATTAAAAATTATTTTTAAAAAACTGAACCAATACAAACTATTAGTAAAATGTGACTAATTTGCAGTGATTTCTTATAAAATCACATCAAATAAATTTTAATTAATAAATAGAAAGCGGTAGGAATTGCTGAGAATGGTAGGAAATAATGTTAATAGTTTAGGCGCCATTTTTGAAATTTTCGGGAAATTTTGTGTGTCATTTTTGAAATTTTTGTGAAATTTGGGCGCCATTTTTAAAATTTGCTAAAAAATAAATTAAATTCCTCATGGATTCGAAACTTAGACCTACTCAACAAAAGCTAACACTCCAACCACTCTACAAAAATGTTATCCAAGATTTATTTAACCATATATGTAATCTAAATTATTAAAAATAAACATTTTCAATATAAATTCATGGCAAATGAAGTTAAAAGAGTCTAATTTTTTGCATACATTATAATTTTATAAGAAAATGGCATTTCAAGATGTATTTACGATATGAAAATAATTTTTTTTATTTTTGTAATTATTAAATAATTAATTTATAAACTTTCGGCGATAGGAAATGATGTATGTCGGCAGGTTTTAAATCAGAAGGCAATGTAAATGTAGATAAGATTTGACTTTTCGTTATAGCTCATTTCCTACCAATAAGCGGTAGGAAATGACCACGTGGCATGTCAACCAATCAGACGACGACACGCTGTCTTTGGTGTTTAGGAGGCGGTAGGAAATGGGTAACAAAACGACTTCGTTTTGACCCTTGTCAGACACGCTGACAACAACCAACGTGGCATGTGGGACCCACCATGACTATTTCCTACCAATCTCGGTAGGAAATGAGAACACCATTTCCTACCATTAAATGATGGTAGGAAATAGATCGTGCAAAACGACGTCGTTTCTTCGTTGCGAGACACGCTGAGAATTTTGACGTGGCATTATGGGTCCACATGACCCATTTCCTACCATCGACGGTAGGAAATGGGTGGGTCTCATGGGTTATTTCCTTCCGTATGCGAGGACGGTAGGAAATGACTCTTTGACCTGAAAATTGTTAGGAAATACTTTGGTTGGAGATTGTTGGTAGGAAAAGCCAATTTTTGGTGTAGTGTTACAAGAGTGTGAGTAAACTCCGATAAATTACTCGCACCAAAATAGATATATAGTTGCAAATTTCTGGAATGCACTAGACCCATTTCAACTAAGAGTTTTGCATACAAAAACGAGTTCTTGGTTTTAGCAGCCTCATAAGTAGTAACATCAAACGTGAGAACGGTGCCCAGAATCTTTGCCGTATAAGCCAACCCCTCCAGTTACCAATAGACAACTAGAATATCAGAGATTTGGATCCAACAAGGAACTGAACCTAAGATGGACTTGATAGGAAGATGTTTGCTTACATACCGGTGGAAATTAAAAAACATACCATGATCAAAATCTAGAGGACCCATTGTAATCAATTTTTGAATAAAGTTTACATTATCAAACTTAATCCAATAAAAATAAGTTTCAGACATCATAACACTAGTACAAAAACTGGTTTTTTACATCGTTTATTTTATGTCTCACGTATATCTAAGCACATTTAGTTCACATTTTTAAGTAGTGCCTCCTCCAGCTCCTTGATAATAAAAGAGAAAACTTTTTCTTTTACAAAGATAGTACTTCAACTACAAGTCAAAATGAGGAAACCAAATGTTCAAGTGGCTTCAACAGCCTTATTCATCAACCTCTACTTTTAAATTCCTAAAACTCCAACAATAGGACTTTTCATGGGTAAGTACTTCCCCTTTAGCTTGGGTGAGATGCCTTAATCGGTAGACTAGGTGGAAAGGTGTATCGGTTTCAGTTACCCCTTGGAGTAGTCCAATAAGCCCAAAGCACCGCAATAGTTCACCACCCATTATTCTTCTAATTCAATATAGTTTCCTCTCAAACTAATCAATCCCTCATTCTTACAATTCTCATTCCATTCAATTCCATTCCCCCCATCAAACACATCATAACGGTCTACCCTAGGTGTAGATGTGACAGTAGTTACTATGTGAATAACCATCTTTTAGATTTTTTGGTGTTCCTACCATGGTTTAGAATAGCCCTTCCCATGTATGGAGCCATCAAAGTTTGCTGAACAAAATATAAAATATTAAAAATAACTTCATGTAATAAATACGATGAGTTAACTGATGGGGACGGTTGGTCCAGAATTGATATTATGGGACGAGGACATTGATTTGTCAAAAATTACAACATTATTTATAAAAAATACAACATAATTAATGAAAATGAAATCCTAAGAATATATTTGATACAAGTATTACATAAATCTAAAAATGCTAAGTTTATCGACCCAAAAAAGGCTAACATAGAAGTGCTCTCCCCTGCAAGAACCTCCCGTAAAGCCAATTACCAAATATAGGACCCTATAGAAGGTGACCAACATGGACCAATTCTGTTGAAACATCCTGAAACAAGTAATCTTCAAGCTAAAGAATCCTACAAAAAATCTAATTATGGATTGAAGGTGGTTGTCCCTCCTCCAAGTGAACCTAAACCTACTTACTTAGACTCTATCATCTTAGATTTATAAATACAAATACCAGGGATTTCCTCATCCACATTAATTGTTGGAATTTCTAATCTAAACTTGTTTGAATTTCTTGTTGGAAACGTTAATGGGCTTTACTTTAATTTCATCAAACTCAAACTCACTGTGTATATGTGTGTGTAGGTGTATTCTGTATTAGCACTTCAGTAGTGATGCAACAAAATAACAACAGTACTCTTTATATATATCAAAAGCTACAACTTTTATAAGTGATACAAACTCAAGGATACAGCCTTTCTTTTTCCCTCTCTGAGCTTCAGCTCTTTTCTGTTTCTCTGTATTTTCACTTCGATGTGTATGTATCAAATGACAGCAGAAGAGCCTTATTTATAGGCTTCAGAATACACACTAACGTCATGTCTTACCTAATACATATTTATTACAAGCCTTCTATATTGACAACTGATCACCTTGATTTATTACAAACCGTGTACACTATATTAACATGCATACACGTAATAACAAAGACCAGCAAATACTTTGATGAACACATTCAGAGTCTTCTTTTCATACACACAAATCTCTGCTTCACTAAGTAGCCTACCATTTTTCACTCCTTCATAATTACTGCCAGCCGTATTCTTGTATACCTTGACAACCGAGTCTTCTGACTTTGCTGCATACAACTTCCTTACTTCCAGGGAGACTTCTTTACACGTACTGTATGAATCCTTGACCATGCAGAGTGTGTAGCCACACATTTTCAAACCACAGCTGTAGATATTAATATTATTTCTAGAGAGTTTGAATTCTAACACTCCCCCTCAAACTCGACTTTCCATTCTGAGTTTCTTTTTCATTTTATGAAATATCTCCGGCTTCAATGGCTTTGTAAAAATATCCGCTAAATTTTCTTCGGTCCTGCAATGCACCAGCTCCACGATTTTATCATTCACCTGTTCTCGAATAAAATGATATTTTATGTTGATGTGCTTGCTTCGACTGTGGGACACTGGATTTTTCGCAAGTGAGATAGCAGATTTATTATCCACGTAAATGGTAACCAGATCTTCTTTGGCAAGATTTAACTCGCCCAATATGTAGCCTAGCCACATAGCTTGACATGCGCATGCTGCTGCTGCGATGTATTCCGCCTCACATGTTGAGAGAGCAACTGTCTGTTGCTTCTTGGATGACCATGAAAATATTGCCGAACCGATATGAAAATCATAACCCGAAGTGCTTTTCCCGTCATCCAGGTCACCACCATAATCACTGTCTGAGTAGCCAACTAATTTTGAATCCTGAGAATGTGTATAAAATAGACCATGATCAAGTGTACCTTTTATGTACCTCAAAATTCTTTTAGCTGCCAAGAAATGATCTTGCTTCGGCTTCTCCATGTACCTACTAACCAGTCCAACTGCATACATAATATCGGGACGAGTGAAAGTAAGGTACCTCAGACTTCCAACCAGACTTTTGAACAATGTCGGATTTACCAACTCTCTTGTTGAATCAATTCTCAACTTTATGCTTGCTTCTGCTGGTGTGCTCACTGACTTGCATTCCTCCATTCTGAATTTCTTTAAAATCTGCTCCGCATATTTTCTCTGCGACATAAAAATCCCGTCCTTGCTTTGCTTCACCTCAACTCCAAGGAAGTATGACATTTGACCAATATCTGTCATCTCAAATTCGTTAGTCATAACTTTCTTAAAATCATCAAACATACCAGGGTTGTTTCCAGTAAAAATCATGTCGTCCACGTATAAGCACACGATCATAATATCTCCCCCTGAATTTGTTTTTGTGTAGAGAGCATGCTCGTACGGACTCTTCACAAAACCATTTTTTTGGAAGTATTCATCAACCCTTGTGTTCCATGCTCGCGGAGCTTGCTTCAAACCATATAAGGCTTTCTTCAATCTGTAGACTTTGTTTTCCCGACCTTTCTGAACATATCCGGGAGGTTGCTCAATGTAGACTTCTTCTTCGAGATAACCATTCAAAAATGCTGACTTGACATCCATCTGATAAATCTTCCACTGATTCTGAGCTGCAATTGCTGTAAGAAGTCTTATGGTATCAACTCTTGCAACTGGAGCAAATACCTCGTCATAGTCAATTCCATATCTCTGCTTGTAGCCTTTACCCACCAACCTTGCCTTGTGTTTTTCCACTTTGCCTTCTTGATTTGTCTTGGTCTTATAGACCCACTTGACACCAATTGCTTTGTGTCCTTCTGGAAGATCTGTGAGCTCCCAAGTATCGTTCTTCTTGATTGCACCAATTTCTTCATCCATGGCTTTGTTCCATTTGCTTTCTTCAGAAGCTTCCTCAAATGTAACTGGATCACACTCAGCCATTAAGCAGAACAATGAATAATCAAAGGTAGTTTGTACCGGACTTGTTGCATCATAAATGTCATCCAGACTCCGCATTTTTCTCGGTGCTCCCCCTGAACTGCTTCTTCCTGTAGTTGATGGCATCGATGCAGGAGTTTGTTGATTTGGACTTTGTGGAGGTGTTGGATCATCATTTTCATCATCTTCAATGTTGGTGTCATCATCATCATCATCTTCATCCTGAAAAAACAAACCAGCAACTTTTCTTTCTTCCTCACTCCATTTCCAATAATCGGATTCATCAAACTCAACATCTCGAGAAATGATTAATTTCTTCGTCAAGGGATTATAGAGTCTGTAAGCCTTGCTCCTTTTATCATATCCGGTAAAGATACACTTCTCGCCTTTATCATCCAGCTTCTTTCTTTTCTGATCGGGAACATGGGCATATGCAATACACCCGAAAATTCTGAGATGTCCAACTGATGGTTTGCTACCACTCCATGCTTCATTTGGAGTTTTGTTTCTGACACTTTTTGTTGGACAGCGATTCAGCAAATAAACTGCACATAAAACAGCTTCAGCCCAGAAAGTTCTTGGCATGTGCTTTGCTTTCACCATACTCCTTGCCATGTCTAGAATAGTGCGATTCTTCCTTTCTGCAACGCCATTTTGTTGAGGAGTATATGCCGTTGTCAACTGATGATTGATTCCATGTGCTCTACAGAAGCTTTTAAACAGATTTGAAGTATACTCGCCTCCTCTGTCTGATCGGAGTACCTTCAAATAATGACCACTTTGTTTTTCTGCCAAAGCTTTGAACTCCTTGAATTTATCAAGAGCCTCCGCTTTTTCTTTGAGGATATACACCCAACTTTTCCTGCTAAAATCATCAATAAATGTTAGGTAATACTTGTTACCTCCAAGTGATGGAATATCAAATGGACCAGCAATATCTGTGTGAACAATCTCCAAAGGCCTTCTGGCTCTCCATGATTTTCCAATGGGAAAACTTTGTTTGTGTTGCTTCCCCTTAACACATGCTTCGCACAAATTTTCTGGTTCATTGATTTCTGGCAAACCGTCCACCATCTTTGTCTTTGACAATAATTTCAAGCCAGAAAATCCAAGATGACCATATCTCAAATGCCACAACCACGAGTCATTTTTAATGACCGATTTTAAGCACCTCTGCATCTTCGTCTGTATATCAAGTGTAAACAAACGATTCTTTGACATCTCCACGTCTGCAATTAATTCTCGAACCTGATTTCTAATGATAAGAGAATTATCCTGCATCTGAATATTATATCCTTTCTCCACAAGTTGGCCAAGACTGATGATGTTACTTTTCAAAGCAGGTATATAGTAAACATCATTAATAAACTTTTTCTCACCATTCTTTAATACAATCGTAATTGTACCTTTGCCTTTGACCGAAATCTTCGAAGAATCACCAAACGTAACTTCTCCACTGATGGTCTCATCTATCTCTGTAAATAAATCTCTGTGGCCCGTCATGTGGTTGCTCGCACCGGAGTCAAGATACCAAACATTTTTCTTGTTTTCCTCATCTCCTTTGTAAGTGAGGAACATAGCAGTGCCAACATCTTTATCTTCTTTTGCTGCTGCAAAATGACTTCTTTCTTCCACTTTTGGTGATCTACATTCATAACTGAAATGGCCAAATTTATTGCAATTATAGCACTGAAATTGAGACTTATCACCTCGTTGAAATCCTCCTCGTCCTCGGCCTCTAAAATTTTGACCACGGCCAGATGGACGATAACCTTCAGTGTTCTGGCTTCTGTTGAAGGACTGTCTTCCACGTCCTCTTCCACCACGGTAGCCACCTCTAAAGCCACCTCTTCCACGACCAGAACTGCTACTGCTTGAACTTTCACCAATGGACACCTTACTTTGCAACGCCTTTTCCAAATGGCTTGTATCATCATACTGGTTCATCCGCTGCTCATGCGCTTGAAGTGAACCAACTAGCTCATCAATGGAAATTGTGGACAAATCTTTTGACTCCTCGATAGAAGTAACGACATAGTCAAATTTTCTTGTCAATGAACGGAGTAATTTTTCCATGACCCGAACATCATCGAGACTTTCTCCATTTCTCTTCATCTCATTTGTCACCGTTTTCAAACGCGTAACATATTCACCAATATTTTCTGAGGCCTTCATTTTTATATTTTCGAACTCCCCGCGTAGAACTTGGAGCCACACCTTTTTAACTTTTTCAACTCCTTGGAATGATTTTTGCAAAATCTCCCATGCCTCTTTCGCTGTTTTTGCTTCAGAAATTTTTTCAAAGGTAGATTCATCAACACCTTGAATAATTGTGTATAACGCCTTTTTATCTTTTTTCCGGGTCTCTTTTAACGTCGTCTTCTCGATATTTGGAAGTGCTGCTTCAGCGGCTGCATCTGCGGGCTCGTTGAACCCACTTTCGACAATATCCCAATTATCGTAAGAACCGAGTAGCACCTTCATTTGGATACTCCAGTTCCCGTGATTTGTCGCCGTCAATTTTGGAATGTTGGGTTGCACCATATTCGCCATTTTTTTTTTAAACTTCTGAATTTTTTTTTTTCGGAAATTGAATAGTGCCGTACAGTATTCGTGAACAGTACCGTATCTGTGAATAGTACCTCGCCGAAATAGTAAATTACTATTTGCTACTATTCATCATCTTCAACCTTCGCCGGAATAGTGACTTCTGAAAAATTTGCAGAATTTAACAACCTCGCTCTGATGCCACTTGTTGGAAACGTTAATGGGCTTTACTTTAATTTCATCAAACTCAAACTCACTGTGTATATGTGTGTGTAGGTGTATTCTGTATTAGCACTTCAGTAGTGATGCAACAAAATAACAACAGTACTCTTTATATATATCAAAAGCTACAACTTTTATAAGTGATACAAACTCAAGGATACAGCCTTTCCTTTTCCCTCTCTGAGCTTCAGCTCTTTTCTGTTTCTCTGTATTTTCACTTCGATGTGTATGTATCAAATGACAGCAGAAGAGCCTTATTTATAGGCTTCAGAATACACACTAACCTCATGTCTTACCTAATACATATTTATTACAAGCCTTCTATATTGACAACTGATCACCTTGATTTATTACAAACCGTGTACACTATATTAACATGCATACACGTAATAACAAAGACCAGCAAATACTTTGATGAACACATTCAGAGTCTTCTTTTCATACACACAAATCTCTGCTTCACTAAGTAGCCTACCATTTTTCACTCCTTCATAATTACTGCCAGCCGTATTCTTGTATACCTTGACAACCGAGTCTTCTGACTTTGCTGCATACAACTTCCTTACTTCCAGGGAGACTTCTTTACACGTACTGTATGAATCCTTGACCATGCAGAGTGTGTAGCCACACATTTTCAAACCACAGCTGTAGATATTAATATTATTTCTAGAGAGTTTGAATTCTAACATTTCTAATATAGAAGTCTAGCGCCAGGTACCTCAACCGTGAGAATAGCTACATGACTTGGTCAGCTAACGTGTGGAGTAATTGTAGGAGTTTAGTGGAATAGGTGGCATTAGATGCTCTCGGTAACACTTGTTTTTTATACAATAGTTGTCTTTTGTGAGTCATCAGAAGTTGGCTTAAGTTTTTATTAATATCTTTTCCTGTTTTTAAAATCTCCATTTGAAATTTTCAGGAGTTTAAAAGAAAAACAAAATCACTAAGACTTCTCGAGAAAATGATGGTTTTAGGGCTGTTGTTACGAGTCTAAAAGTTCATGACCAACACTCCTACAGGGTATTGCATATATTATAGGACTAACATTTTCTACAAACTTGGTCAAAACAAAAAACATTTGCTACATAAACTCTGAGAAGAGATTGATAAAGAACAACACTCGTTGCTTCATATCTTTTGCCCAATTTACATTTAGTGTGAACATAGAGACAAACACAACTAGGCAAACTGTCAATATGTGTATAATAAATTTCTTTTCTTTCTTATCATTCAATATCTCTTTTAATTCATATCCTTAATTAGTTGTGTGGCCATTTCTTCGTTAATGTCTGCGATAAAAACTACATTATTGAGAGACTTCATAAGTTACATAAGGAATAACACCTTAAATAAATAAAATAGAACCATTATAATGAAAAGAAGCCTTCAACAGGTACTAAAATCTACTAACCACATAATGAATGCAATGGGATGAGTACATTCGAATAAAATGATCTTACGTTTACCAAACAAATGAAACATTCAACATCTTTAAATAGACTAAAGGTACTTTCAACATTTTGAGCAAGCATTCTGACTCGACTATGAAAAAGTACGAAAAATTAACATAAAGCAATATGAATAAGATTGATTTGGTTGTTGCACACTAGGTACAACTTTTATTCAGACTTTTCCTGTGTTGTAGGAGAAGTATTTGAACTACTACTCAAAAAATACTATTTCACTGGTCGAATTATAAAGATCTTCTATAGATCGTTTCTTCTGAGTGATGCAACCTTCTCCTTCCCTGACCCTTTTCACAGTCTTTGAACGTTTCCCTTTGCATCTAATGCCAGGATTGGGAGTAGTATGACCTCCAGATACAATGGGCGTACCATTTTCATGTTTCCCTGCATTGTCATAATTCATCTCAAAATTATGAGACCTAATATATTCCTTAGCCTTCAGTATTGGTGGGCCAGTAGGTTTAGGTACATTTTGTGCTTCACTGAGATCATTTGACTGGTTTGGCAACACTAAGGATTTTGCTGATGCTTTTTTGACAAGATTGGTCAATCCTTCTCCAACCATATTTCTTCGCTGCTATTTCAATATGACATGGTATAGTAGGAACAAGTGTTAGTTATCTAAATTATCAATTTTTATAATTGACATATAATTTTAATATAATAGCATCATCAATTTATAAACTAAATAACTTACTAATTTATACTAGGAAGATGTTTTACATTATATTATTATTAGAAAGTAGTATTATTTATACAAGTACAGAAAAATTAGTGCAACATTCATAATAAATTATGGGAGAAGTCCTTAAGTCCATTAAATAAATAAATAATGTATATATATAATATATATATATATATATGTATGTATTTCATTTTTTATTGAATATAGTTACAATTTTAAATTATTAAATCAAAAAATGAAATTACATCACTTTTTTCTTTAAAAAAGACCATTGAAAATAAACAATCATATTTAATATTCATGGTACATATTTAAAATTCATCATATCAAACCAAATATCTTCCTTTTAGATCCAATAAATTCTAATATGAAAAAAAATGGGAATTTTTTTTATTGAATCACAACACAACCTTATCTTTTATATTTTCAAAAATATGCAAACAATCAAAATCACAATCACAAAACATGTGTGTAACAAAACAAATTTAAAGAAATACACTATTAAAATAAAATCAAGTAGAAATAGTATAGAAGAACAAATATAATACATAAAAACTTATTAATAAAAGTTACTTGGGTCACATTATTTTCATTAATTTAATGTTAAATTGTACTTGGAAAATTTAATTGTAGATTAAAAATATATTGTCATGAAACCAATTCTCCATATTACATTTATGTAATATATAGATGCAAGAACTTATACATATAGAATATATGAATCGATGCCTCAAAAGAAAATATACAAAAAAAACATCATGAAGATATAAAATATATGAATGTATGTCAAATTCAAATATACATAAAAAATATCAAATGCAAATATACATAAAAATATCAAAAAAAATTTGGATTATACCTTAAGAGTGAACTTGGTAAACAGATTGAAGCCCTGGCACAATGAGCTAGGAAAGTTGAAATCAATCTCCAGACTACAAAAACTGTGATTTGCCTTATAAAGATAAAATAAGTATAGAATTGTATTGAAATTTATAGGACTCTTATAGTATAAGAAAAATGTATGTTTCTAGAATGTTCATATAAAATTGAATATTGTAAAGATTCTTGTTGATGGTACCTTTCTTGAATTCTTTTCGGAAAAAAATCATATCATTTCTAGTTACAAAAAGTATAATAGAAGTTGTGAAAGGAATCATAAAATTCTTTTTTGTATTTATACCACATTTCTTTTTAAAGGAAGGAAAAAAATATTCTCTAGGAATAAGAAAATGTACATGTGATTTGCCTTATAAAGATAAAATAAGTATAGAATTGTATTAAAATTTATAGGACTCTTATAGTAGACCAAAAATGCATGTTTCTAGAATGTTCTTATATAATTGAATATTGTAAAGATTCTTGTTGTTGATGGTACCTTTCTTGAATTCTTTTCGGAAAAAAAATCATCTCATTTGTGGTTACAAAAAGTATAATAGAAGTTGTGAAAGGAATCATAAAATTCATTTTTGTATTTATACCACATTTCTTTTTAAAGGAAAGAAAAAAAATATTATGGAGTCTATTAATCGTCTATAACTATGATATCCAGAGTGGTACAAAATTGTATTACCGGCTCATGTGGAGGTGTACACCTAAAATTCTTTAACTAAAAGTTTGATTTGAGAATTTTAGCTGCAATAGATCTCCACGAGTTTAGTCATTCATATAAAAATTCTTTTTATATATTTATTCTTATAAAAAAATCTACTTTTCATTCTTTAATTTCTTTCATATACAAATTGAATTTGAAATTTGAAATTTTCATTTTTTCATTTTTTGTAACCTGAATGTTCTTTTTGTACAGATTTTTGTAATGTTATGAATATTTATGATGTGCCATAAAAATTAAGTTGAAAAAATTATGAGAGATATACCTATGGGGATGAATATCAACAATAAAGCCAAAAATATTAAGTTAAATGGTTATTGGATGTGTCTACTTTCAAAAGATACCTACCTATCGGGATGAATATCAACAATAAAGCCAAAAATATTGTTCTTAATGTTGATATAGACATTGAGAGATATATTTTGGGTTTCAGTTGCATAGAAAGTGTTCCCCGTTTAGAAATATCAATGTGTACTCAAGCTGAGGGAAGCCAACTTCTATCCTTTTTTTTTGTTTAGAATTAGATTCTATTGTATCTTAGAACTAATGAGTAATGACTTCCCATTGGCTTCTCCTTTTATAAAAAGGACACATTATATGATCAGAGAGACCACAATTAGCATTTTGTAATACTATTTTTTTACCTTTCAATGACCTTTTTCAAATTCTGTACATGAAACTAACCATTTAGTATAGTTGATGATTTCCATTTTAAAATTTTCACATATTTATAAAAAGAACAAAATCACTAGGATATCTTGGGATTATTAACAAATTGAGAGACTTCATAAGTTCTATAAGAAATAACACCTCTTAAATTATTAGAGTTATTAACCAATTGACATTTAAAGTATTTGTGTTTGTGCACTTGAACCCTTAAAAAAAATATGTACAATTTGACCCTTAAAGTTGGGTTTTTGTACCATTTGACTATGTTAGTTAATTTTCTGTCAGGATAATATTGTTGGTGGATTTCACAAATTGCTATACTTTTATGGCTATTTTAGGCTAGAATCTTCAAAATCACGGAATTATATAGTTTAGGAATTCAACTTACAACCTTCTTTCCTCTTACTCCTCCTTGTAGTTATTTAATCATGACTCACCATTAGCTCATATACATATACACATGTTAATGTATGTGATGTAATTGAAGATTCAAGAAATTATTTTATTTTCCTCCTGTTTAAAAAATGCAGCAAGTTTATTTTTGGAAGAAAATGACCAAGATGGTCAAACTGTAAAAGACAAATATTAAAATCAAAATTCTAGATATTTTTGTTATTTATTGGATAATTTAAGGGTCAATACTTCAATAAGCACAATAATTATTTAGAACCATTATAACTTAAAAGAAGCCTTCACCATTTACTAAAATCTATTGACCACATAATGAATGCAATGAGATTAGTACATTCTAATCAAAAGATCTTATGTTCTTAGCAAATAAATGAAACATTCAACATCTTCAAATAGACCAAAGGTAGAAAAACTGCAATAGACAATTCATCATTTGCATTAATGGGTGAAACAACCCATGTTAAAAAAGTTTTTAACACGATGTTAAAGAATTTTTCGGACATCACTTGTGAAAATAACCATTGTATAAATCCACTTAAAAAAAATTAAAAAACTAATATTACCTCCCCTTTATTACATAAATATTTCAGCGTTCCCCCTTTTTCACTCATCCTCTTTCCCGCTAACTCTCTCCAGTCTCACCATCTCCGTCCCACTCTCTCTCGTTCAGCATTTGATCATCATTGTGAAAACTTAATGTGGTGAACTCCAATTGTAAAACACACAAACAATCATCTTCTACAAATCAAAACCCTACCTTGAAAAGAAAAAGTCCTAAACTCTAAATCGATCAACTCAATTTTTAATTAGGCAAAACCCTAGTTTCTCTTCTTTTACAATTAGCATGATTCACATTAATTAGTAGGAATCCCAACTCAAAACAAGTTATTCTGTACAATATTTTGATTCTGTCCTTGTAGTTTGAATGTGTAAGGCGCTTCCCGTGTTTATCTTGTTGTCAACTTTTCCGCCAAGTGACGTAAATGCAAACAGTGAATTGTAAATCCCGATAAGCTTCTTGTAATTGTTAGTTCTTGGACCACCAGAAAGCAATTTTGCTAAGAACGGAGGAGGTTGCCTTTCCGGCCGGTGGGAGTTTAACATGTCCATTTCTACAACAAACGGAAAATGTGGGATTAGCATTTTTTGAGGATTTATTATTCCGGACATATTTTATCTGGTCCACCGATATCCACATACCCTTCCCACATATCTGGAAAATAAAAATAAGAAGCATGTGTTATATACATGTAGCATGTACGGTTCAAAATATGATATTTAGATTCGCATGTACCTTCAGTAGGTACATAGCTCCATATTCATTATCATCAATCAAATAATGAGAAGCAATAGCTAGATATATAAATAAACACATTAAAAAGCATAATGTATCCTAATTAAATTTTTACATATCATAATATAATATGATTTTAAAAGATAAAAATGAAAGAACTTACATTCTACATCATCGACATCGAAATGATTTGGATCTGAAGTAGTCATGTCAATCTCTTTTGTAGCATGATTGAAAGCATGCAACAAATTTCTACAATGTGAATCAGAGGATTCACCTTGTTCACTGCTTTTGACTTGATCTGGTAATAGAATTATTAATTGCTAAATAAATAAAGGACTTGATAAGCTGCTGATACAAATTATAATCTGCTATAATAAACTTACTTTTTGGTAATATAGTCGAGGCTGACAGTTTAAAGATTGCATTTTTTCCTCTTGTACCAAATGCGTTTCTTGGAGTCATAATGTTACAATTCTTTGAAAGTGATGAACCTATGGAATTGTTGAACATATTATTTTACATATGGATGAATTAAGTGTAAATAATTTGTGATTAAATGAAATTTAATCACATGAAAAAGTACATAAATAAAAAAAAATCAAATACTGGGAAATGTCAAAGGTGGCAAGTGAAACTTCGGGAAAAAAGGTTGTGTTGCAGGTGTTGTAGTTGTAGTATTGCGTCCATTGCGTGATATTGAGTTGCTAAAAGTAACATCTGCACAAAACAATTAACATGAATAAATAGTAATAAACCTGATGGTAATACACCGGAATCGACTGCTACACAGTTGAAGGCTTCCAATAAATTTGTGTTGTGTGGGACATGTGTTTGATTTTCCACTTTGCTCATGGTTTTATCTGCAAATTGTATATTCATTTTTCATAAATTAAAAAAATACCTAACGTTTAAAAACCTAAAACTCAGTCCCAATCGTAGAAACTGGCAACTGAAACTTAGAAA
This sequence comes from Heracleum sosnowskyi, assembly GCA_030848705.1. Lineage (NCBI taxonomy): Eukaryota > Viridiplantae > Streptophyta > Magnoliopsida > Apiales > Apiaceae > Heracleum > Heracleum sosnowskyi. Next base: position 68,533,508 of record CM061237.1, read on the forward strand.
TATAAGGTTGTGTAGTAGGTGTTGTTGAATACATTGAGGCATTCATATGTCCCATGCTGACTTTGAGTTGCAAGTCGTGACACCTACAGAAAAAAATTGTCAATATTCTAGTTTGAAGAACATGAATATTACCATGTTGTATATCATAAGGATTATCCATTATAAATCAAATGTTAAGACTATACATTCAAATACCAGATGAGACAATGTTTGACATCCGCCGATCTATTGGAGAAATGATTGGAGAACTTATTGGGAAACCACGGCGTATTTGTTCTATGTTTTCATAAATATTATAAAAGATTAAGTACATTATATTTCATAAAAATATAAAATTATAAGAAGATAATATATTAAAGCATTAGTTTCAATTGTATGATACCAAATGTAAGATAAAGATTATTATATCATAGAACTACCTATTAGTGGTCATGTATCCATGTGTATTAGATATAATGGATGACTTTTCCTTTCAGTTTGATATATGAGGTCAGAACATTAGCCTACTTGAATATATGAGGTTGAATCAGAACGGATATATGAATCAGAACATTAGCCTACTTGAAAAAAATTGAAACATAAGGGATATATGACCAAAAATGTATGTTTCTAGAATGTTCATATATAATTGAATATTGTAAAGATTCTTTTTGATGGTACCTTTCTTGAATTCTTTTCGGAAAAAAATCATCTCATTTCTAGTTACAAAAAGTATAATAGAAGTTGTGAAAGGAATCATAAAATTCTTTTTGGTATTTATACCACATTTCTTTTTAAAGGAAAGAAAAAATATTGTGGAGGAATAAGAAAATGTACAGTTATGTACTATTTATCATCTATAACTATGATATCCAGAGTGGTAGTTTAGTTAGTTTAGTCATTCATATAAATTTTTTTTATATATTTATTCTTATAAAAAAATCTACTTTTCATTTTTTAATTTCTTTCATATACAAATTGAATTTGGAATTTTACATTTTCATTTTTTCATTTTTTTAACCTAAATGTTCTTTTTGTACAAACTTTTGTAATGTTATGAATATTGTTGTTGTGCAATAAAAATTAAAGTGAAAAAATTATGAGTTTCAAGTTTTAAATGGTTGTTGGATGTGTCTACTTTCACAAGATACCTACCCATTCGACGAATATCAACAATCAAGCCAAAAATATTGTTCTTAATGTTGACATAAACATTGAGAGATATATTAAAACTGTTAGAGTGCGAGTTAAGCAAGTTGCGAAATAGTGATACTATGAAAAGTCAACTCTAGAGGTACTACTTTGACCATTCGTTTTGGCTAAGTAAAAAGGGTAACATCGAGTCGACTAAAATACGAAACTTGTTAAGGACTCTCAAGGGAACATATGAGAATCAACACCTAGAGGGGAGGGGTGAATAGGTGTTATGACTAACAATGACCGGTTTTAAATATTACCAAGTTATGTGACTGAAAAAGCAAAAACAGTATATTTTTGCTGTCTGGCAGTTTACTGGATTCACAGATAATGTAAAGTGGCAGCTAGGTACGTTGTGCAATGCAATATAGAAACTTTGCAGAAAGTAAAGAACACACAGCAATTTTAGCCAGGTTCGACCTCTATCTTCTATAGGTCTACGTCCTGGTCCTCTACCAACACGGCAAAGGAATATATTATTAATCAAAGTGAATTACAACTACACGATACAATAATATATCTCCCTGATCTCCCAGTTACTGTTTGCAGCTTGCTGAAACACTTTGTTCCTTGAACACAGCTCTCTATGTATAAACTCCTCTAGCTATCAAGTTCCTTGAACCCTTGTTTCCCAAGCTCACAAAACCAAGAACTACCAACTTACAAGTTGAACAATACAAGTATAATCAAATACAATTGAAACTATGAACTCTAATCAAAGATATATAATGTAATATATATTAGAGCTCAAACGTATATGAAAGAATATATCAAATCAGTTCGAAAGTACTTGTGTTTTCTTTTAAAAATCGTCCAACCAACGAAAATGAAAACATACAAGTCTTTTTATAATGAACCAAGGATTTTGAATTAATCTAACAACTAACGGTCTTGACTACCAAGTCTCACGTTTTTGTTCCTTGATTAATTCAAGCCCAACATTCATAAAATAACGTTTAGAAAATCTGATGAACGTTTAAGAATAAAACCGTTGAAGAAGAATACACGGTCACCTAATGTAAACCCTAGAAAATAGAGTTTGTTTTAAAGTGTGAAAGGTTAAAACAACAAATTCCTATTTAATAGGCATTATATATATATGAAAAGATTATTTGAAAATATTGAGCTCATATATATATATATACAACTTATATAAGTGATAGAGTCCTAAAAATTCTGTTCCTAGAACATTTGCTATTAAATAGGACTAAAACTCTATCCGTTAGGATTGTTGCCAGCTTGCTGCCTGCATACAAAAACTTCTCTGCCAGCTAGCTGCTACATCATGTTTTGTTAGAAAAATACAAAGTTTTTATCTCCTGCAAAACAATGTTAGTCCACACAGTAAACCCAGCTTGCTGCTATAGTGTTATCATCAAAACACCAGGGTTTCAATCTCCCCTTTTTTGATGATTACACAACAATTTTAGGAAAGAATAATTCTCCCCCTAAATCTAATAATCCTGCAGCAATTAATATTTAACGAATATGCATTATCAGCAGTAATTAACCAAATAAATAGAAACACGTAACAGATAATCAAATATCACATGTTGAATCAAAACAAAAACAATTTTAACTGCATAAACCAGCAGTACCACAAACTTCATTTAGTCTTAAATCAATGATAAAGAAACTAAGTTCAGATTACGCAACATAAGTTTAGAAGCAGAAACCACAGAACCATAAACCAAGTTCTAAAAACAAATAAACAAACACAAATCCCCAACTTCCTAAAATTATTCTCCCCCTTAATCATAAAAATAAGGAAAACTAGGCATCGTGATTATCATCATCCTCCTCAAATCCATCCTGAGCACCAGCAGCATCCGCAGCAGCATCCGCAGCAGAATCCTTGGCAATGTCAGAATGAGTAAACATATTAACACCAGCTGGAGGAGTATCACGAACAGGGATATCAGATTCAGCCATCTCCACAGCAGTAGCAAATGCACGAAGTCTAGAAGCAGCACGAAGCTTTCCCTCAGATTTGGGATCAAAAATCAAATCATGAACATATCGCATCTCATCAGTCATATCGTCAAGGCGAGCATTAACAGCCTTGAAAGAATCACGAACCTCATCCATAAACACATCTAATTCCACTTCTTGAATAGACATTTTATCAGATTCAATAATAACTGGCGGTGGAGGACGTGGAGTAGGAATTGGCAACTGAACCAAAGTTCCATCAGATTCAACCTTAAGATGAGACTGTTTAAGACTAGTACAATCCAAAAAATCCTTAACCACTTCTTTTTCAGCATCACGCAAATCAACCCCATACCAAGTAAATATTCGAGTAAGCAACAGTCCATATGGTAGTCCCGGAGCATTATGTGGATCATAAACATCAAGCATATTCTTCAGAATCAAGGCAGAAAGATCAAACTTATTACCATTAAGCAACATGGCAACAAGAGTGGTATCATGTCCAGCAAAATTAGAACGACTACCTAATCTAGGATTGATGTTAGCCACTGAAACTTTAAACAAGAGATGAGCCATGGGTGTGACAACATTTGTAGTAGAAGCAACAAACTCAGTTAAAGTAGAATCACCACGCAAAACCCTCAATTGATCAAGAACTAAAAAAACCCTCAACATCAACAGGGCCTTTCTTAGTACAAATAGATAGAGACGATGGACTATCAATATCCAGAATCGAATTAAGCACATTCACAGTTAACATAATTTTCGTACCACGAACATATGACACAGAATTCCCATTCTTAACCACATCCAAATTAGCATAAAACTCATAAATGCAATTGGGATAAAATTTACGAGGAAGATCCTTAAGAAAAACCCAACTTTGAAAACAATCCAACAGCGCCACACTTAAAATACGCATTACCTACAAGAGGACGACCAGCGATGATTTTCCAATTTCCCAAATCAAGCTTGTTGAAGTGAGTCTCAAGAATAGGAGGGTTAAAGAGTATCTCGTACTTAAAACGTTTGACCGACGGAGCATCAGTATCACCTGATTTCTGAATACCGGAAGGTTCGTCACCACAGTCAATGCGAACCAGAGTCGTGTCACTGTCCTCATCAAATAACCTCTTATTCTGTCCCTTGTTCATCTTGGAATCGACCGGAGTAAAATCCTTCTTAGAACGTGTTGACCTCATAGTGAAGTGAAAGAGAGAAAACGATGGAATGGAAGGAGGCGAAAAACCCTAAATTGAAAGAGAGAGAATATGGGGCAAAGGAAGTGAGGAGTGAGGAGTGCCGTTTCGGTTTTATGCCACTTTTTAGAATATAAAGGGAAGTATTATGTTTAGGATAAATTAATAATAACTGCCCACCCCCAATAATTCAGGAAAATGATAAGTAAAAAATAACGAGTTACACTTATCACATCTAACAGATAGAATGTGCAATAAAAAATAATCCAAGGAAAAAAATTTGGCCTAATTGCAAATAAAATAATGAAGAACTGTAACAGATGTATAGACAAGAATTACACCCAAAAAAAATGAACAACAATTATGGTAGAAAGAATTGATGAGTAAGCTATTAGTGCTTGTGCCCTAGAGACAAAACTATAATGTTCTTAGGGAAGACATTTTGATTATTAATAAATATGTTCTATGGATTTTCTTTCAATTATTTATTATGTCTTTATTAACTGCGATATAAATATTAGAATAATAAATGTCCTTGGAATATAAGCATGAATTCTATATCTCTAAGTATGTGACTTAGAAATGAGATTATATGAGTAGTGTTTATAATCCTAAAAGATCCCTAGTCGAGTATTATTATTTGAGGACAATAATAATGCATTAAGACTAGTATGTTTGTTGACTGATGACCACATCTCATTGGTTATAAGTATGGTGATACTAAAGTCAAAGACATAAGTGCATGTTAGCAGAACATGGCACTGGATAGACCCACCGTGTGAATTCTTCATGGTAAATGTTATCAAGTGTCATAAGCAATTCTCACAATGATAATGGTGTAATGATCCTTAGACTTGAAATCATTATATTTCTATATGAGAATTAATATACTTTGATTCTACTCAAAGTTACCTTTGACCGGGTAATGATAAAGGTGGACTTTGGGTATATTATGAATCATATGAGAATTATGAATGATAGATATAGGATTTAACCCTCCTATTTTAGGAGTGATATTATTGGCCTCTTGATTGAGTGAGACTATGAAATGCATGGTCATGCTCAAATTGTGATTTGTTTAATAGTCTACTCATCGATCAAGTAAACCGGGATTAAATGTTGAAGAGGATGACATAAACCATGCCTCGAGTTTAATCTATAATATAAGGTTAAAAGGATTATATTACATGGAACATTATTCATTAAAGGTTTAATTGGATCACCAATTATTATTATTACTTGGGTAGCAGTGATGTATTACTAGATGCCGCTCATTGTTTATAATTTTATTATGAGATGTTAAAATTATTGCCAACGTAATAATAACCTAAAGGGTTACACATAAAGAATGTTTTAAACGGAGCATTAATTAAATTTCGAATTTAATTGAATTATTATTATTCTTGAATTATTGGATTAATTAAGTAGGACTTGATTAATTATATAATAATTCGAATATAATAAATAATACTACTAATAATCAGATTGGGTTTTGGAAGCCCAATCAGATTAGGTATAGGCCCAGAATTCTGTCCATATAAGTACATTAAGATGTATTATTTTAGGGTTGAGAAATTGAAAAAACGTTTTTCTTAAAAAACCCTAGCTGCTCTACATCAAAGGGAGGCTAGAGAGAGAGAGAGAGTTCTGAGGGCAGTTCTTGGCTAGTACCAACTCCGGTGATCGTTGGACGATCGGGCGTTCGTGTGGACTAATTAGAGACGTGTATCGCAAGGTAGGACACGTGGTGATCATATCAAAGGACCTCCATTAGTCATCCGTTCGTAAAGCTTCAAAAGGTAAACGATTCTATTCACGAATTAAATATCATTTTTCGCATGGATCCTGCGGAGGGTTTCGTTAATTTTTCTGTTTTATGCATTTTTCGTTGCGTTTTCATGCACGAAACCCTTTATTGGCATCAGAGCTACTTGCGAAAAGTGTTTAATTCGTTTATATGTTTACTGTTTTGATGATAAAATCATGTTTGTGACTATCATGATTGATGCGTTGTTTTTATGAAAACATGAGTATTGTATTGATGTATATACATAAATTGTATAATAATGATGATTGAGATGATCATATGATGATCATATAATCTGTATGTATACTGATATATACATGATATAGTTTTGTTCTTGTTATGAGAATCGTATTCGATACGATTTCTGATTGGTTGCGCAGATTTGGTGAAATTTGCATAATGTTTCAGAATTTCGCCGAAAATACCTTTTCGGAAAGGGAAACGGGCGTCTGAACAATACAGACTTTGTCATTCGTTCATCTGTAAGGCGTTTGACGTCGTTTACTGTCTGTAAACAGCGATTCATTGTTTTCATAATTCTAATTTTAATTTTCTGATTTACACTTTATTTGATTTTGTGATTGGATCATGAAAAATATGATATGGTGTGATATGTTGATGCAATATGAGATGTTCTTAACTGTTAATTGAGCATGGTGTATGGTTATGGCCCTAAGACCCATAGGTTAGTGGTTTTTGATTATGGTTTTGGTTTTAAATACGACTTGCATGTCGTTCATTCTTGTAATGATTAAATCTCGAATGTAACTCGAGTTTCTCTTGTAAGTTTATTAGATTAGCTTTTCATATTATGTAATTGATGATATGAAGACATAGAGGCATGCCAAGGAGGCGATCAAAGGAGACATTACAAGGAAGCATTAAGACATTTGTAATTTATTATGTTGTATTTGATACCACCATAGATTGACCTTGGTTTTTCCTTAGCTTGGAAAAATCGCATAGGATTGGGCCATAACCAAGCACGTTTACTTTACGCACTTTACATATATGATGCATGTGATGATGATATGTATGCGTAGTGATAATGATGCATGTTTTAATTAGATTAAACATATATGTATGAGATACATCACCCATGCCATGCCTGCTAAACAAGATAAAATCTGTAACGATTCAAGATTTTAAAATTGAACAAAACGAACATGAGATTCCTGTGTTTATGAAACACGGAAATAAGTATGAATTTTCGATTTTTTGATATGGGGCGATTTTGACAAAAAATACAAGCAGCGCTTATAAGAAAGGCGGGTTTTAAGTGAGACCACTGTGACTCCTCCGTTGGACTGGAAATCAAACCATTGATGAATTTTGAATTGAAGTACTTAGTTCAAGGAAAAATTGGGAATCTCTTGATGATGGGATCATGGTCGTTTTAATAATAAAATCCCTAAATTTAAAATATTAAGTCACTTAGATGCCTTCCAATGGGCAACACTCGTCAAGACCTAGATCGAGAAAGAGTGGGTTCGCCAAAGCGAAGCACTCCAATCTATCGTGGTAAGGCGCGATGAAGTAAATGTGATACTTAACTGTTAGACCATTGGGTTATACTTAACTAAGTTACCACAATAGGATTGTGAACTTAGAGGCATGGAGTTTGGTATGATTTATTGGATAAATATGGACAAATGTTGTTCTACCAAACTTTCCAAGAGTTATATATGATATAATTGACAAGAGTTGTCTACCTAAATAAATCATGTTTTGGGAGAAAAGCCAAAGCTGACCTTAAGCGTGACGAAATATGGATTTTGGCTCACTAGAAGGATTTAGAGTAATGCCTTCCGAATTAATAGTTAGGGCTATTGATTTGATAAAAATAGTGGGAGATATACTTGAACATAATTTAATCTGCAACTAACTTATTTTATGCATTTTAACATTGTAGATATCTAAATGGCAAACTCAAACAATTTCTCTGTGCGATCAGTCCTTGAGAAGGAAAAGCTGACAGGAACCAACTTCCTTGATTGGCAAAGGAATTTGAGGATTGTCCTCAGGCAGGAGCGAAAGCTTTATGTCCTTGATATTCCTCACCCTAGACCTCTTGCTGCTGAAGCAACCGAGGCTCAACAAAATGCTTATCAGAAGCATCTTGATGATTCTACGGATGTCTGTTGTTTGATGCTAGCGACTATGAGTCCTGAGCTTCAGAAACAACATGAGCGTATGGACGCTTATGACATGATAGAGCACCTCAAAAGGATATTTGAGGGTCAAGCTCGTCAAGAGAGGTTTGATGTAAGCAAAGCGTTGTATGCATGCAAACAGGGAGATCGTGACCCGGTTGGACCGCATGTTCTAAAGATGATAGGGTATTTGGAAACCCTTGAGAATTTGGGTTACCCGGTTTTACCGGAACACCAAACAGATTTGATCTTGCAGTCTTTGAACAACAACTACACTCAATTTGTAATAAACTATATTATGAGTGAGATAGAAAAAACACCTACGGAACTATTGGCATTATTGAGGACTGGTGAGACCAATATGTAAAGGCTAACTCTGCTCCCATAATGATGGTGAATATGCAAACAATCAAAATCACAATGACAAAACATGTGTGTAACAAAACAAATTTAAAGAAATACACTATTAAAATAAAATCAAGTAGAAATAGTATAGAAGAACAAATATACTACATAAAAACTTATTAATAAAAGTTACTTGGGTCACATTATTTTCATTAATTTAATGTTAAATTGTACTTGGAAAATTTAATTGTAGATTAAAAAAATATTGTCATGAAACCAATTCTCCATATTACATTTATGTAATATATATATAGATGCAAGAACTTATACATATAGAATATATGAATCGATGCCTCAAAAGAAAATATACAAAAAAAACATCATGAAGATATAAAATATATGAATGTATGTCAAATTCAAATATACATAAAAAAATATCAAATGCAAATATACATAAAAATATCAAAAAAATGTTGAATTATACCTTAAGAGTGAACTTGGTAAACAGCAATGAGCTAGGAAAGTTGAAATCAATCTCCAGACTACAAAAACTGTGATTTGCCTTATAAAGATAAAATAAGTATAGAATTGTATTGAAATTTATAGGACTCTTATAGTATAAGAAAAATGTATGTTTCTAGAATGTTCATATAAAATTGAATATTGTAAAGATTCTTGTTGATGGTACCTTTCTTGAATTCTTTTCGGAAAAAAATCATATCATTTCTAGTTACAAAAAGTATAATAGAAGTTGTGAAAGGAATCATAAAATTCTTTTTTGTATTTATACCACATTTCTTTTTAAAGGAAGGAAAAAAATATTCTCCAGGAATAAGAAAATGTACATGTGATTTGCCTTATAAAGATAAAATAAGTATAGAATTGTATTAAAATTTATAGGACTCTTATAGTAGACCAAAAATGCATGTTTCTAGAATGTTCTTATATAATTGAATATTGTAAAGATTCTTGTTGTTGATGGTACCTTTCTTGAATTCTTTTCGGAAAAAAATCATCTCATTTCTGGTTACAAAAAGTATAATAGAAGTTGTGAAAGAAATCATAAAATTCATTTTTGTATTTATACCACATTTCTTTTTAAAGGAAAGAAAAAAAATATTATGGAGTCTATTAATCGTCTATAACTATGATATCCAGAGTGGTACAAAATTGTATTACCGGCTCATGTGGAGGTGTACACCTAAAATTCTTTAACTAAAAGTTTGACTTGAGAATTTTAGCTGCAATAGATCTCCACCAGTTTAGTCATTCATATAAAAATTCTTTTTATATATTTATTCTTATAAAAAAATCTACTTTTCATTCTTTAATTTCTTTCATATACAAATTGAATTTGAAATTTTACATTTTCATTTTTTCTTTTTTTTAACCTAAATGTTCTTTTTGTACAGATTTTTGTAATGTTATGAATATTTATGATGTGCCATAAAAATTAAGTTGAAAAAATTATGAGTTTCAAGTTTTAAATGGTTATTGGATGTGTCTACTTTCAAAAGATACCTACCTATCGGGATGAATATCAACAATAAAGCCAAAAATATTGTTCTTAATGTTGATATAGACATTGAGAGATATATTTTCGGTTTCAGTTGCATAGAAAGTGTTCCCCGTTTAGAAATATCAATGTGTACTCAAGCTGAGGGAAGCCAACTTCTATCCTTTTTTTTTGTTTTGAGGAAGAACAAAAGAGAATGGACTAAAATATTTTTTGAGATGCATTTAGAATTAGATTCTATTGTATCTTAGAACTAATGAGTAATGACTTCCCATTGGCTTCTCCTTTTATAAAAAGGACATATTATATGATCAGAGAGACCACAATTAGCATTTTGTAATACTATTTTTTTACCTTTCAATGACCTTTTTCAAATTCTGTACATGAAACTAACCATTTAGTATAGTTGATGATTTCCATTTTAAAATTTTCACATATTTATAAAAAGAACAAAATCACTAGGATATCTTGGGATTATTAACAAATTGAGAGACTTCATAAGTTCTATAAGAAATAACACCTCTTAAATTATTAGAGTTATTAACCAATTGACATTTAAAGTATTTGTGTTTGTGCACTTGAACCCTTAAAAAAAATATGTACAATTTGACCCTTAAAGTTGGGTTTTTGTACCATTTGACTATGTTAGTTAATTTTCTGCCAGGATAATATTGTTGGTGGATTTCACAAATTGCTATACTTTTATGGCTATTTTAGGCTAGAATCTTCAAAATCACGGAATTATATAGTTTAGGAATTCAACTTACAACGTTCTTTCCTCTTACTCCTCCTTGTAGTTATTTAATCATGACTCACCATTAGCTCATATACATATACACATGTTAATGTATGTGATGTAATTGAAGATTCAAGAAATTATTTTATTTTCCTCCTGTTTAAAAAATGCAGCAAGTTTATTTTTGGAAGAAAATGACCAAGATGGTCAAACTGTAAAAGACAAATATTAAAATCAAAATTCTAGATATTTTTGTTATTTATTGGATAATTTAAGGGTCAATACTTCAATAAGCAAAATAATTATTTAGAACCATTATAACTTAAAAGAAGGCTTCACCATTTACTAAAATCTATTGACCACATAATAAATGCAATGAGATTAGTACATTCTAATCAAAAGATCTTATGTTCTTAGCAAATAAATGAAACATTCAACATCTTCAAATAGACCAAAGGTAGAAAAACTGCAATAGACAATTCATCATTTACATTAGTGGGTGAAACAACCCATGTTAAAAAAGTTTTTAACACGATGTTAAAGAATTTTTCGGACATCACTTGTGAAAATAACCATTGTATAAATCCACTTAAAAAAAATTAAAAAACTAATATTACCTCCCCTTTATTACATAAATATTTCAGCGTTCCCCCTTTTTCACTCATCCTCTTTCCCGCTAACTCTCTCCAGTCTCACCATCTCCGTCCCACTCTCTCTCGTTCAGCATTTGATCATCATTGTGAAAACTTAATGTGGTGAACTCCAATTGTAAAACACACAAACAATCATCTTCTACAAATGAAAACCCTACCTTGAAAAGAAAAAGTCCTAAACTCTAAATCGATCAACTCAATTTTTAATTAGGCAAAACCCTAGTTTCTCTTCTTTTACAATTAGCATGATTCACATTAATTAGTAGGAATCCGAACTCAAAACAAGTTATTCTGTACAATATTTTGATTCTGTCCTTGTAGTTTGAATGTGTAAGGCGCTTCCCGTGTTTATCTTGTTGTCAACTTTTCCGCCAAGTGACGTAAATGCAAACAGTGAATTGTAAATCCCGATAAGCTTCTTGTAATTGTTAGTTCTTGGACCACCAGAAAGCAATTTTGCTAAGAACGGAGGAGGTTTCCTTTCCGGCCAGTGGGAGTTTAACATGTCCATTTCTACAACAAACGGAAAATGTGGGTTTAGCATTTTTTGAGGATTTATTATTCCGGACATATTTTATCTGGTCCACCGATATCCACATACCCTTCCCACATATCTGGAAAATAAAAATAAGAAGCATGTGTTATATACATGTAGCATGTACGGTTCAAAATATGATATTTAGATTCGCATGTACCTTCAGTAGGTACATAGCTCCATATTCATTATCATCAATCAAATAATGAGAAGCAATAGCTAGATATATAAATAAACACATTAAAAAGCATAATGTATCCTAATTAAATTTTTACATATCATAATATAATATGATTTTAAAAGATAAAAATGAAAGAACTTACATTCTACATCATCGACATCGGAATGATTTGGATCTGAAGTAGTCATGGCAATCTCTTTTGTAGCATGATTGAAAGCATGCAACAAATTTCTACAATGTGAATCAGAGGATTCACCTTGTTCACTGCTTTTGACTTGATCTGGTAATAGAATTATTAATTTCTAAATAAATAAAGGACTTGATAAGCTGCTGATACAAATTATAATCTGCAATAATAAACTTACTTTTTGGTAATATAGTCGAGGCTGACAGTTTAAAGATTGCATTTTTTCCTCTTATACCAAATGCGTTTCTTGGAGTCATAATGTTACAATTCTTTGAAAGTGATGAACCTATGGAATTGTTGAACATATTATTTTACATATGGATGAATTAAGTGTAAATAATTTGTGATTAAATGAAATTTAATCACATGAAAAAGTACATAAATAAATAAAAAAATCAAATACTGGGAAATGTCAAAGGTGGCAAGTGAAACTTCGGGAAAAAAGGTTGTGTTGCAGGTGTTGTAGTTGTAGTATTGCGTCCATTGCGTGATATTGAGTTGCTAAAAGTAACATCTGCACAAAACAATTAACATGAATAAATAGTAATAAACCTGATGGTAATACACCGGAATCGACTGCTACACAGTTGAAGGCTTCCAATAAATTTGTGTTGTGTGGGACATGTGTTTGATTTTCCACTTTGCTCATGGTTTTATCTGCAAATTGTATATTCATTTCTCATAAATTAAAAAAATACCTAATGTTTAAAAACCTAAAACTCACTCCCAATCGTAGAAACTGGCAACTGAAACTTAGAAATATAAGGTTGTGTAGTAGGTGTTGTTGAATACATTGAGGCATTCATATGTCTCATGCTCGACTTTGAGTTGCAAGTCGTGACACCTACAGAAAAAAATTGTCAATATTCTAGTTTGAAGAACATGAATATTACCATGTTGTATATCATAAGGATTATCCATTATAAATCAAATGTTAAGACTATACATTCAAATACCAGATGAGACAATGTTTGACATCCGCCGATCTATTGGAGAAATGATTGGAGAACTTATTGGGAAACCACGGCGTATTTGTTCTATGTTTTCATAAACATTATAAAAGATTAAGTACATTATATTTCATAAAAATATAAAATTATAAGAAGATAATATATTAAAGCATTAGTTTCAATTGTATGATACCAAATGTAAGATAAAGATTATTATATCATAGAACTACCTATTAGTGGTCATGTATCCATGTGTATTAGATATAATGGATGACTTTTCCTTTCAGTTTGATATATGAGGTTGTCTATTAAAACTCTGATCCATGATCCAATGCAGAAAGAGTATGTCTTGTAACATCTAATAAAAAAATTGAAACATAAGGGATATATGAATGAGAACATTAGCCTACTTGAATATATGAACGGATATATGAATCAGAACATTAGCCTACTTGAATATATGAGGTTGAATCAGAACCGATATATGAATCAGAACATTAGCCTACTTGAAAAAAATTGAAACATAACGGATATATGACCAAAAATGTATGTTTCTAGAATGTTCATATATAATTGAATATTGTAAAGATTCTTTTTGATGGTACCTTTCTTGAATTCTTTTCCGAAAAAAATCATCTCATTTCTAGTTACAAAAAGTATAATAGAAGTTGTGAAAGGAATCATAAAATTCTTTTTGGTATTTATACCACATTTCTTTTTAAAGGAAAGAAAAAATATTGTGGAGGAATAAGAAAATGTACAGTTATGTACTATTTATCATCTATAACTATGATATCCAGAGTGGTAGTTTAGTTAGTTTAGTCATTCATATAAATTTTTTTTATATATTTATTCTTATAAAAAAATCTACTTTTCATTTTTTAATTTCTTTCATATACAAATTGAATTTGGAATTTTACATTTTCATTTTTTCATTTTTTTAACCTAAATGTTCTTTTTGTACAAATTTTGTAATGTTATGAATATTGTTGTTGTGCAATAAAAATTAAAGTGAAAAAATTATGAGTTTCAAGTTTTAAATGGTTGTTGGATGTGTCTACTTTCACAAGATACCTACCCATTCGATGAATATCAACAATCAAGCCAAAAATATTGTTCTTAATGTTGACATAAACATTGAGAGATATATTAAAACTGTTAGAGTGCGAGTTAAGCAAGTTGCGAAATAGTGATACTATGAAAAGTCAACTCTAGAGGTACTACTTTGACCAGCTAAGTAAAAAGGGTAACATCGAGTCGACTAAAATACGAAACTTGTTAAGGACTCTCAAGGGAACATATGAGAATCAACACCTAGAGGGGAGGGGTGAATAGGTGTTAGGACTAACAATGACCGGTTTTAAATCTTACCAAGTTATGTGACTGAAAAAGCAAAAACAGTATATTTTTGCTGTCTGGCAGCTTACTGGATTCACAGATAATGTAAAGTGGCAGCTAGCTACGTTGTGCAATGCAATATAGAAACTTTGCAGAAAGTAAAGAACACACAGCAATTTTAGCCAGGTTCGACCTCTATCTTCTATAGGTCTACGTCCTGGTCCTCTACCAACACGGCAAAGGAATATATTATTAATCAAAGTGAATTACAACTACACGATACAATAATATATCTCCCTGATCTCCCGGTTTCTGTTTGCAGCTTGCTGAAACACTTTGTTCCTTGAACACAGCTCTCTATGTATAAACTCCTCTAGCTATCAAGTTCCTTGAACCCTTGTTTCCCAAGCTCACAAAACCAAGAACTACCAACTTACAAGTTGAACAATACAAGTATAATCAAATACAATTGAAACTATGAACTCTAATCAAAGATATATAATGTAATATATATTAGAGCTCAAACGTATATGAAAGAATATATCAATTCAGTTCGAAAGTACTTGTGTTTTCTTTTAAAAATCGTCCAACCAACGAAAATGAAAACATACAAGTCTTTTTATAATGAACCAAGGATTTTGAATTAATCTAACAACTAACGGTCTTGACTACCAAGTCTCACGTTTTTGTTCCTTGATTAATTCAAGCCCAACATTCATAAAATAACGTTTAGAAAATCTGATGAACGTTTAAGAATAAAACTGTTGAAGAAGAATACACGGTCACCTAATGTAAACCCTAGAAAATAGAGTTTGTTTTAAAGTGTGAAACGTTAAAACAACAAACTCCTATTTAATAGGCATTATATATATATATGAAAAGATTATTTGAAAATATTGAGCTCATATATATACAACTTATATAAGTGATAGAGTCCTAAAAATTCTGTTCCTAGAACATTTGCTATTAAATAGGACTAAAACTCTATCCGTTAGGATTGTTGCCAGCTTGCTGCCTGCATACAAAAACTTCTCTGCCAGCTAGCTGCTACATCATGTTTTGTTAGAAAAATACAAAGTTTTTATCTCCTGCAAAACAATGTTAGTCCACACAATAAACCCAGCTTGCTGCTATAGCGTTATCATCAAAACACAAGGGTTTCAATCTCCCCTTTTTTGATGATTACACAACAATTTTAGGAAAGAATAATTCTCCCCCTAAATCTAATAATCCTGCAGCAATTAATATTTAACGAATATGCATTATCAGCAGTAATTAACCAAATAAATAGAAACACGTAACAGATAATCAAATATGACATGTTGAATCAAAACAAAAACAATTTTAACTGCATAAACCAGCAGTACCACAAACTTCATTTAGTCTTAAATCAATGATAAAGAAACTAAGTTTTGATTACGCAACATAAGTTTAGAAGCAGAAACCACAGAACCATAAACCAAGTACTAAAAACAAATAAACAAACACAAATCCCCAACTTCCTAAAATTATTCTCCCCCTTAATCATAAAAATAAGGAAAACTAGGAATCGTGATTATCATCATCCTGAGCACCAGCAGCATCCGCAGCAGAATCCTTGGCAATGTCAGAATGAGTAAACATATTAACACCAGCTGGAGGAGTATCACGAACAGGGATATCAGATTCAGCCATCTCCACAGCAGTAGCAAATGCACGAAGTCTAGAAGCAGCACGAAGCTTTCCCTCAGATTTGGGACCAAAAATCAAATCATGAACATATCGCATCTCATCAGTCATATCGTCAAGTCGAGCATGAACAGCCTTGAAAGAATCACGAACCTCATCCATAAACACAGCTAATTCCACTTCTTGAATCGACATTTTATCAGATTCAATAATAACTGGTGGTGGAGGACGTGGAGTAGGAATTGGCAACTGAACCAAAGTTCCATCAGATTCAACCTTAAGATGAGACTGTTTAAGACTAGTACAATCCAAAAATCCTTAACCACTTCTTTTTCAGCATCACGCAAATCAACCCCATACCAGGTAAATATTCGAGTAAGCAACAGTCCATATGGTAGTCCCGGAGCATTATGTGGATCATAAACATCAAGCATATTCTTCAGAATCAAGGCAGAAAGATCAAACTTATTACCATTAAGCAACATGGCAACAAGAGTGGTATCCTGTCCAGCAAAATTAGAATGACTACCTAATCTAGGATTGATGTTAGCCACTGAAACTTTAAACAAGAGATGAGCCATGGGTGTGACAACATTTGTAGTAGAAGCAACAAACTCAGTTAAAGTAGAATCACCACGCAAAACCCTCAATTGATCAAGAACTAAAAAAACCCTCAACATCAACAGGGCCTTTCTTAGTACAAATAGACAGAGACGACGGACTATCAATATCCAGAATCGAATTAAGCACATTCACAGTTAACATAATTTTCGTACCACGAACATATGACAAAGAATTCCCATTGTTAACCACATCCAAATTAGCATAAAACTCATAAATGCAATTGGGATAAAATTTACGAGGAAGATCCTTAAGAAAAAACCCAACTTTGAAAACAATCCAACAGCGCCACACTTAAAATACGCATTACCTACAAGAGGACGACCAGCGATGATTTTCCAATTTCCCAAATCAAGCTTGTTGAAGTGAGTCTCAAGAATAGGAGGGTTAAAGAGTATCTCGTACTTAAAACGTTTGACCGACGAAGCATCAGTATCACCTGATTTCTGAATACCGGAAGGTTCGTCACCACAGTCAATGCGAACCAGAGTCGTGTCACTGTCCTCATCAAATAACCTCTTATTCTGTCCCTTGTTCATCTTGGAATCGACCGGAGTAAAATCCTTCTTAGAACGTGTTGACCTCATAGTGAAGTGAAAGAGAGAAAACGATGGAATGGAAGGAGGCGAAAAACCCTAAATTGAAAGAGAGAGAATATGGGGCGAAGGAAGTGAGGAGTCAGGAGTGCCGTTTCGGTTTTATGCCACTTTTTAGAATATAAAGGGAAGTATTATGTTTAGGATAAATTAATAATAACTGCCCACCCCCAATAATTCAGGAAAATGATAAGTAAAAAATAACGAGTTACACTTATCACGTCTAACAGATAGAATGTGCAATAAAAAATAATCCAAGGAAAAAATTTTGGCCTAATTGCAAATAAAATAATGAAGAACTGTAACAGATGTATAGACAAGAATTACACCCCAAAAAAATGAACAACAATTATGGTAGAAAGAATTGATGAGTAAGCTATTAGTGCTTGTGCCCTAGAGACAATACTATAATGTTCTTAGGGAAGACATTTTGATTATTAATAAATATGTTCTATGGATTTTCTTTCAATTATTTATTATGTCTTTATTAACTGCGATATAAATATTAGAATAATAAATGTCCTTGGAATATAAGCATGAATTCTATATCTCTAAGTATGTGACTTAGAAATGAGATTATATGAGTAGTGTTTATAATCCTAAAAGATCCCTAGTCGAGTATTATTATTTGAGGACAATAATAATGCATTAAGACTAGTATGTTTGTTGACTGATGACCACATCTCATTGGTTATAAGTATGGTGATACTAAAGTCAAAGACATAAGTGCATGTTAGCAGAACATGGCACTGGATAGACCCACCGTGTGAATTCTTCATGGTAAATGTTATCAAGTGTCATAAGCAATTCTCACAATGATAATGGTGTAATGATCCTTAGACTTGAAATCATTATATTTCTATATGAGAATTAATATACTTTGATTCTACTCAAAGTTACCTTTGACCGGGTAATGATAAAGGTGGACTTTGGGTATATTATGAATCATATGAGAATTATGAATGATAGATATAGGATTTAACCCTCCTATTTTAGGAGTGATATTATTGGCCTCTTGATTGAGTGAGACTATGAAATGCATGGTCATGCTCAAATTGTGATTTGTTTAATAGTCTACTCATCGATCAAGTAAACCGGGATTAAATGTTGAAGAGGATGACATAAACCATGCCTCGAGTTTAATCTATAATATAAGGTTAAAAGGATTATATTACATGGAACATTATTCATTAAAGGTTTAATTGGATCACCAATTATTATTATTACTTGGGTAGCAGTGATGTATTACTAGATGCCGCTCATTGTTTATAATTTTATTATGAGATGTTAAAATTATTGCCAACGTAATAATAACCTAAAGGGTTACACATAAAGAATGTTTTAAACGGAGCATTAATTAAATTTCGAATTTAATTGAATTATTATTATTCTTGAATTATTGGATTAATTAAGTAGGACTTGATTAATTATATAATAATTCGAATATAATAAATAATACTACTAATAATCAGACTGGGTTTTGGAAGCCCAATCAGATTAGGTATAGGCCCAGAATTCTCTCCATGTAAATAAATTAAGATGTATTATTTTAGGGTTGAGAAATTGAAAAAACGTTTTTCTTAAAAAAACCCTAGCTGCTCTACATCAAAGAGAGGCTAGAGAGAGAGAGAGTTCTGAGGGCAGTTCTTGGCTAGTACCAACTCCGGTGATCATTGGACGATCGGGCGTTCGTGTGCACTAATTAGAGACGTGTATCGCAAAGCGGGACACGTGGTGATCATATCAAAGGACCTCCATTAGTCATCCGTTCGCAAAGCTTCAAAAGGTAAACAATTCTATTCACGAATTAAATATCGTTTTTCGCATGGATCCTGCGGAGGGTTTCGTTAATTTTTCTGTTTTATGCGTTTTTCGTTGCGTTTTCATGCACGAAACCCTGTTAGGTCCTGATAAGTTTGTAGAAGGGGGGTTGAATACAAACTATACCGTTTTATCGAATTTGTCCTTTAAATGATTTAACTGTTTAGAACAAATTAGTGCGGAATAAAAACTGAAACAATATTCAAGTTAAATAGAAACTCTATTAAACTTGAGGGGTGTTACAATTCAGTGCACAGATTACAAGGTTCTTGTTAAAACAAATCTAGAATAAATTCGACATGAATTTATCTATTTTTGTAATAAAAAGATCGAATACTAAAAAGTAGTTCGATAGTAATTCTAGGGATTATGATCCGCTAGATTGTCCAAGCAATACAAGTAATTGAATTCTAGTGGATTGGATATAAATTTGATGACTAGAATTTATTACAAGAATGATTTAAAAGCTTTGCAGTTGGCTTCGAATGAATGCAGAAGAGAGAAATGAAACTTTGCTTTTTGCTTCTGTATTGAATTCTGTTGTCTGCCTCTTTTGATTACAATGACTTGTGTTTAAACAAGTCATTTGATGCATATCCACGCGCCAATCCAACTGAATGCATTTCTATTAGAATTACACTCGGTAGTACTATCAATTAAGCCTTGTAGTACTATCGGTAGGACTACCAGTTTGAACTGGTAGGACTATCGGTAGTACTATCATAGATAGTACTACTAGTACAAATCTGATAGTACTATTAGTATAAATAGAATTAGGATAAAACAGATTTAATAAAATTCTACTTTTAATTAATTTAACAAATGAATTAATTCTATTAGAATTAATTCACTGATTAAATAAATTAAAATAAATGACCCAAATAATTTCATAAATAAATTAATTCTGAGAATTAATTTATACATTAAATTACTTAAGATCTAGATTGATTAATTTAATATATGAATTAATTCTGAAAGAATTAATTCATAGATTAAATTAAATATCTTATAGAATAATATTAAAAGAGAATTAAACTAATTCTTAGAACCACTGAAATTGATGACGATCTTCCACTGACTGACGTTGACACTCCATGTACTGTCTGGTTCATGAGCGACTAACTTTAATGGTTGTTCTTCATCTTAAACTTTAAGCTGTGATTCTTTTCTCCTTTTATTTAAACAAGGACTGTAACCTGTACTCTTTCCCGTCACACTTCTGAAACCTCTGTCACTTTAAATAGATCCACTTTCTTGAATACTTCACTGAGGCTTGATCAAATAAATGAACTTCTTCCAGTGTAGAATAACTTCAAGTCTATAGATGACTTTAATCTTCATTCTTTGACAGATATAACCTTCTGAGATTCCTGTGACATTTGATTTTTATTATTTACTTATTATATCTTAATTAAAGTTGAGTAGAATCCTCGGTGTTTACAAATAGGCCTAGACATATGCCTTTCAATCTCCCCCTATTTGTTTGTTAGACAATAACAACCAAATACTCTAGAGGATAACTCAACTAAAACAAGAAAAGATAAGACTTTTAAGAGCCAAGCAAATAATAAAAAGTTCTGGATTAAATATAACAATATCCAGATTCAAACAGTAAAGATAAATACAAGATAGATGTTCCTCTAGACTGAACATATGAATACATTTTCCTATCTTGATTTCCCTAGCTCTAAACATATAATAATTACAAATGAGCTAAACCTATCATGCCTTCAGTCTCTAATTTCACCTTCTTCAGCTTCTTGCAAGGTGACTAGAAGATCTTTGTCAAGGACACGATCACTTTCAGAAACCACACCACTTGGCATCACTGGTTGAGTGGTGATCTTCTTCAATCTATTCTTCATTTGAGCATACCTTGGAATTTTCTCCGTGCAGTAGTCTGAAATCATATCAGCCACTTCAGACTTCTCTACAGAAGCAAACCCAGAAGTTCTAAGAAGATTCTCCAACTTAACCAGTTGCATAGCAGTCTGTAGCTTCATGGAATCAGGATCCAGCCTAACAGTCTCTAAAGTTGTACCTCTGTAGATTTTGACTTCATAAGGAAAATGTACAACTTGAGGGCTGGCCTTCATAGCAGAATCTCTAAGCCGGTCATATAGAAGCTCATTCAAGCAAGAAGATCTTTTTACTTTACTCATCAGAATCCACAATTCAGATAGAGATCTTCTTTGTAGAAGGTCAAGAGAAATGGTGAATGACCCTTCAAGCGCACTTGAGACATAGATGAATAATTCTTGCCTCACTTGATCAAATGCAGACGTAATCCTTAGGATATCTTCCTTCAATGCCTTCATATATAATGAGTTGTCTGGATTAACAGTTCTGATCTTCTCAAGCAGCTTCAGAAAAGTAGCATCATTGTTTGTGCCTCTCTGAGGGATATCAAACATCTCCCTTGCCTTATCCCATTTAGTTCCTTGCTTCATCCTAACATCCAATCTCCTTTCCTTGACATGAATACTATGAAGACGTTGTTTGTCTTCATGTTCAGCCTTTTGAATTTTCAGCTTCTGAGATATGATGTCGGAGACCTTGGCTTGCTCATCCTCCTTTCTCCTTAGCTCTGCTTGCTGTTTCTTCAACTCCTTTTGAAACAAAGGGTCAGGTGTATATAGATCAGCTTCATCTTCCCAATCATCAAAGTTGGCTGCCTCCTCAACCTCCTCCTCACCAAAAGCTTCTTCAGGTATGGTCTTCTGCAGATCACCAGATGTGTCAAAGTGGAAGTCATCCTGTTCACCATGGTAGTAGTAGGCATCATCAAAAGCAGACTCCTCCATTGATTGTTTACCTTTCCCCTTATCTCCTCCAGAAGCTTCTCCAGCTTCCCTTTCTTCTCCTTTCTTCTCCTTCTCCCCCTTAGTTGAGGAATCCTCTACAGTTTGAGCTGTGGAAGCCCTAGGATTCACCTCAGTTGTTCTCCTTATGTCTCCTCTTTCCCTTGCATCTCTTCCTTCATTAGCCTCATCATCCTCATCATCATCTCCCTCAAAGAATGATCTTTGTTCTACAGTAGGTTGATGTGATTCCTTGATCATGTTGTACAGGTGCTTCATCCCTTCATTAAGATGCTCCATTCCTCCTTCAATCCTAGATATCCTTTGCTCATTAAACCTCTGGTTTTCATCAGATGTTTGCAGAATAAAGTCCACCTTGGTAGAAATAGCAGCAATCTCCTTGACACTCTCCGATATCTGAGCATTTGACGTTATAATATCAGAGATGTCTGAAGCCACCAGTACTTGAGATTGTTGGATTGAATTCAGCCTCGGGAGTAGATTATCCTTTAGTCCTTCCAGGTCATCTTTCACAGTACCCAGCTGATTTGATACAGAGGTGGTAGATTGTGCAACCACTTGTGCTTTCAGAAGATTGTTCTCAGCCTGGGTTTCTTGTAACTTCCTTTGTAACTCAGCTAGTTGGTTCAACAAAGCAGTGTTTGTGTCAGTGTGTGCACTCACCTCAATTGCTCTCAGTGGTGTTTCACTCAACTCACGTGCTTGTGTTTCACTCTGTGTTTGATTCATATCTCTCACCACTAACTGTCTGTCAAGATTCTCAGTAGATGTACCTGCAGGAAAAATCACCCTAGCCCCTTCAAGAGAGGTCAGTGGTGGTGCAATGGGAGTTCGCAATTCCCGATCCCTGAATGAGTCTGTCAAAATATTTGACATTGTATACTGAATTTCTTCAGGGACAGACTCATCAGGTTGCCTTTCACTTTCACCAGTAAAAACTGCGAGTGAAAAATCCCTTAGGGGAGCCAGAGATGTTCCCTCTGGGAGGGGAGAAAATGATTCTATTATAGATGGCAAAGAATCAGATTTTCCCTCTGATGCCTGTGAAGGCACTTCTACCATGACAATGGTAGGCACTGTTTCAGATCCTAAGTGCTCTCCTAACAAAGTGTCCTGAGTTTCTTGTATTTGGATGTCTTCTCCCATTGTGAGTAATGGGAGAGTGCTTGACTCATTACAGATTGCCAGGGCCCGATGGCGAATTTCAATAGATTCATCCTGTTCAGAGGATGTCTCCAGAGACTGTTCAATGGCCATTTCAAGATCCAAGTCCTTTTGGGAGGACATGGATGGGCTTACAGATGTCTCTCTATAGGTTTTTCTTTTCTTTAATGGTGGAGACAGAGCTGTGGGTGCACTCAGTGTTTCTTCACTACTTGACCTTTGTCTTATTAAAGAAGCAGTTCCAGGTTGAGAGGTTAAAGGATTAGACACTGTGTTTGGCTCTCTGACCTGGGATAGAGATTGTGGTTCTACAATCTCTTGGTCTGTCCTATCAACCACTTGGGTTTGAGCAGAGGTGCCAGATGATCCAGAGATAGGATGTATTACCTGTAGTGGCAGTTCCTCTGAAGTTCCAGCTGCAATGACTAGTTGTTGATCAGGAACAAAGGGTTCAAAAGTAGGTAGGTGAATGAAATGAGCCATGAATGGACTTACAACCACTGGTGTCATATTCCATTTACTAGAAGTATGGAGTCTTTGATAGAACTTACTAAAAGTAGTAGGAGAAGGAATAGATACAGCATTTAAAAACAACTCCTTGTGAGCATCAGATAGCACATGATTGATTAAGATAGTGAGAAATCTAGGATAGAAACACCTGACATTTCTACCACTATCATGATCAATCCTGGCATTAGATACTCTCCTAACTATAAGACTCCAGATAAGATGACCAATGTTAAGTCTAACATTAAACATAATAGCATAAGCAATGTACTGCAACAAGGATGGAATATGTTGAAAATTGCTCTTAGTACAATTGCTGAAAACCTTAGCTAAAGTATCAAATAAGATATCCCATTCACAGACTAGATTTGCTTTACTGAGTTTAGGCAACTCCAAAGGACCTTGATAATGAATTCTGGTGAAAAACTGAATTAATTCATCATCAGAAGGAGTCCTATCAAAGTTATCCCTAGGAAGTTGAAACACTTCACAAAACAAATCCTCAGTAATAGTATATTGTGTGTGCTCAATAGTGAAAGATATAGAATTTAAATTCTCAGAAATTACAGCAGTAGAACACAACAATCTAAGTGGTTCAATCTTTAAATCAGCAGATAAACATATAGCACGACTCACACAACACTGCGAATTTAAAAACTGAATCCAAGGTCGAAAACGATCAATAGGACATCTCAACGGATCAAAATACCCAATGTAATTGTTTTTAACAACCTCAAAATTCTGAGCCATAATTTACTAAGTAAAAATTAACACAGAAAATCAAAAACTTAAATAATTATGAATAATTCGAATTTAAGGATTTTAAAATTAATTAAAAATTAATTAAAAATCCAAATTTTCAAAGTTCTCCAAAAATTACCAAATTTTAGTATGTTAATCCTTGACAAAAACCACACACCGTACTATTTTTAGAATTCAAAAACACTTATTAAAACCCTAAAAACGAATCACAAAACCCTTTGAAATTCAAAAACTCGAAAAATTAAAACTCAATGAAACTTGGATTTTAAGTACTCGAATTAATGGGCTTGAGAAGATCTATTCAGTGATGGTTTCAGAATTAAAAACAAGCAAGAAACGAATCTGGAAATCGAAAAACAAAATGGCAGCACTTCGTTTCTAAGAAAAAACGAGAGAGAAAAAGGAAAAAGCAGTTAAGTTAAAACTTGAACTGTGTAGTACTCAGTTAAAAAAAAATTACTATACATTTATATATATATATATATATATATACTGTAGTACTAAGGTAAAAGAACTAATAGTACTATGGTAAAAGGAAAAGGAAAACACGGTAGTACTATCACTAATTAAAAAGAAAATCAAAAAGGTAAAAAGTAAAAGAAAATACTTAGAAGTACTATCCAAAATTCGGTAGTACTATCAATAAAACAGAAAAAGAATAATAATAATTAAAATGGAAAATGCGGTAGTACTATCTAATGAACTAGTAGTACTATGAAATAAAAGGAAAAACAAAAAAAACAAAAAAAACAAAAACACTAGCAGTACTATTAAAATGAACTGGTAGTACTATCAGGGGATAGTACTACCGATAGTACTACTAGTATAAAACTAGTAATTCTAACGAGAATTAAATAAAAATAAAAAGAAAATGCTGAAAGTAACTGAAACTTTACAGAAAAATGCAGAAATAATATAGAAATGCATGAAAAATACTTACAAACCTAGAAAAATTCACAGAAAAATCCATAAATCCTAGAAAAATATGCAGAATATTATAGAAATGCATAAAATTAATATAAACTTGCAGAAATATTTAAACAACAATATTTACAATCTGAAAAATATCTAAATAATTCTAAATAAATATATTTTCAATAAAAATACATTTCTCCACTTAAAAAATATGAGAAAAATATTTTTAAAGAAAATAAAATATTCAGAACCATTTAAATCAACAAGCATGCAATTATTAAATGAGAACCCTCAGAGAATAACATTAACAAAACAAAAGAAAATGAATTTTGAAAGAACAAACGTGACAGAGATATTGTTAATCACTAAGACTGTTTAACATACCCAATTTACCAACTAACTTGATAAATGTGGATTCATCAACAGATTTAGTGAATATATCTGCAGTCTGTTCTTCTGTGGGTACAAAATGTAACTCCACAGTTCCATTCATGACATGCTCTCTGATAAAATGATACCTGATATCAATGTGCTTCGTTCTCGAGTGCTGCACAGGGTTGTTGGAGATTGCTATGGCACTTGTATTATCACAAAATATGGGAATTTTGTCTAATGCAAAGCCATAGTCCTTTAATTGATTCCGTATCCATAAGATCTGAGCACAACAGCTTCCAGCAGCAATATATTCAGCTTCTGCTGTTGAATTGGAAACTGTTTGCTGTTTCTTGCTATACCAGGAAATCAACCTACCTCCAAGGAATTGACAACTCCCAGAGGTACTCTTTCTATCCACAACACTACCTGCATAATCAGAATCTGTATATCCAACAAGATTAAAACCAGAATCTTTAGGGTACCAAATAGCTAGATTAGGTGTACCCTTAAGATATCTCAAGATTCTTTTCACAGCAACGAGATGAACATCTCTAGGGTCCGCTTGGAACCTTGCACACAAGCATGTAGCATACATAATATCTGGTCTACTAGCAGTAAGATAGAGTAAAGAGCCAATCATACCTCTGTAGCTTGTAACATCTACCTTGATAGATTTGTCAGAAGCTCCAAGTTTGATGGTTGTTGAAGATGGAGTCCTTGCTGATGCTGAATCCTCCATGTGATACTTCTTGAGGAGTTCTTTGAGATACTTGGATTGACAAATAAATATACCATTTGACCTTTGACTTACTTGCAATCCAAGAAAGAACTTCAGCTCACCCATCATACTCATTTCAAACTTACTCTGCATAAGCTCAGCAAATCTCTTACAGAGATTATCATTAGTAGACCCAAATATGATGTCATCCACATAGACTTGGACTAATATCATATCACTTTTGTGTTTCTTTGAAAAAAGAGTTTTGTCTATGATACCTCTAACAAAACCATTTTCTAAAAGAAAACCAGAGAGAGTGTCATACCATTTTCTTGGGGCTTGCTTGAGACCATAGATAGCCTTGAAGAGAAAGTACACAAAGTCCAGCAGCTCCTGATTTTCAAAGCCAGGGGGCTGTTCCACATACACTTCTTCATCAAGTTCACCATTCAGGAATGCACTCTTAACATCCATTTGATAGACTTTAAAATTGGAATAAGCAGCAAATGCTAAGAACATCCTGATGGCCTCAAGTCTAGCCACTGGTGCATAGGTTTCATCATAGTCAATGCCTTCAGCTTGAGAATACCCTTGTGCAACCAGTCTTGCCTTGTTCCTTGTAACAATGCCATCCTCATCTAGCTTGTTCCTGTATACCCATCTTGTGCCCACTACTTTCTTGTTCTTTGGCCTGGGTACCAGCTTCCAGACTTGCTGTTGTTCAAATTGATTGAGTTCATCTTGCATAGCAATCACCCAATCTGGATCAGTCAGTGCTTCCTCAGTTTTCTTTGGTTCCATTTTAGATAGAAATGCTGAGAAAAGACATTCATTCTGAGAAGCTCTTCTAGTTTTAACTCCAACATCTGGATCACCAATGATCAACTCAAAAGGATGAGCTCTATTCCAAACAGTCTGTCTTGGAAGATTTGATCTTGATGATTCACCTTGAAATCCACTTTGATGTTGTGAGTGACTAGCTGATCCTTCATTTGCTCCCCCTGAGTTGTTGCCTGTTTGCCTTGATGATTCTTCTCCAGTGTTGGTGGTATCTCCATTGTTACCAGTGTTTCCACCACCATCACCATGATCATTGTCATCATTGTTATTATCATCACCAGCAATAACTTCAGGTGGGTCTTCATCATCTGATTCTGAGTCTGGCAAGTTATCAAACTTCAGTTTTTCAGATGAGTCTTCTTTTTGGATACTGGGGAACTTAGTGTCATCAAAAGTAACATTGACACTTTCCTTTACTGTGTGACTGCCAACCACATAGACCCTGTAAGATCTTCTGGAATATCCAACAAAAATAGCTTCTTGTGCCTTTGCATCAAACTTGCCACGTTTAACATTGTCATCTAAAAGCACAAAGCATTTTGCTCCAAATACATGAAAGTACTTGACAGTTGGTTTCTTATTGTTCATGATCTCATACGGAGTCTTCATTAAGTCCTTGTTGATTAAAGTTCGATTCTGAGTATAACAAGCTGTATTCGCTGCTTCAGCCCAAAAGTACGTTGGAAGTTTGGACTCACTTAGCATAGTCCTAGCTGCTTCAATCAATGTACGATTCTTTCTTTCCACTACTCTATTTTGTTGAGGAGTTCTAGGGGCAGAATACTGTCTTGTTATTCCTTTATCAGCACAAAAGTCATTTAGAATGGCATTCTTGAATTCCGTACCATTATCTGACCTTATGGCTCTAACAGGGAATCTAGAATCCAGCTCAATCAACTTTACATGGCCAATCACCAGGAATGGGGTCTCATCCTTGGAATGTAGGAATAAAACCCATGTATATTTTGAATAGTCATCAACAATCACAAGTGCATATTGTTTCTTTGACATGGACATCACATTAACTGGACCAAACAAATCCATGTGCAGTAGCTGAAGAGGTTCAGTTATTGATGATGTGTCAGTGCCCTTGTGAGAAGCTTTCTTTGACTTTCCCTTCTGACATGCCTCACACAGTCCTTCCTGTGTAAATTCCATCTGAGGCAAACCTCTAACTAATTCCCTCTTGACTAAAGAGTTCATAGTTTTGAAGTTAAGGTGAGACATCTTCTTGTGCCATAGCCAACTATCATCTGATGAAGCTTTAGCATAAAAACAATTAACTTCATCTTTGAATCCCGAGTTCAGATCAGCTATGAACAGGTCACCTTTCCTTACTCCTTGAAGAGCAGGCTTTCCATTCTTCTTGTGAGTAATCTGACACTTCTCTCTTTCAAAGGAAACAGCATATCCTCTGTCACAGAACTGACTGATGCTGAGAAGATTGAACGTCAGACCTTCCACAAATGAAACATCTTCAATGATAACATTTCCGTACTTCAAACAGCCATATCCTTTCGTAATACCCTTGCTGTTATCTCCAAAGGTAACTACTGGGCCAGCTTTCACAACCACATCTGATAGCAGGGCTCTATCTCCGGTCATATGCCTTGAACAGCCACTGTCCAGAATCCACATAACTCGGTTTACCTGTTTAACTCCCTGCAATATCAGATTGATTAGTCCTTCTTCGGAGCCCAAAATTGATTGGGTCCGGCATACTTAAAGAACTGGCCTTTGTCAGGCAAAACAACATTTCTAACTAAAACTACTTCATCCTCTTTCACATAAGAGCGTTTCCATTTATAACCAGCCTTAACACATTTCTGAGTAGGCTTAGGGATAAATGAATCCACTCTAGTCTGAGGAGGACTAGTAGTCTTTGTTTTAACATGCTTCTTATTATTAACATGTTGACGTGGAGCAGTCTTATCACTAGATACATGCTTTTTATTAAAGAAAGCATACATAACATTAAAAGCACAAGACATGCAATTACCCACACCACATGCTTTATGAGAAGAATTAATAGCAGGCATGTTAGTTCTACAGTTGTTTTGATCCAACTTATGGATATCTGATTTAGTCTTTTCAGTTGTAGCAACTTTGACTGGAATATCAGATACACACTTTTTGGATTGCTCAGCTTCTAAAGCAACATCTTCTTCATGAATCTCCTCAGCAATAATGATAGAGTATTCATTCAGAGGCTCTGCCTCAGACTCCTTACAGAAGGGTGTTTTAATACCCTTAAGAATATAAGGAACAACCTTTCCTTCTTCTCTGACTCTACAAGGTGTATTAATACCAAGCAATCCTATAGCCTCATTATAATCATAACCTATACTGACATGATTACCAATAGCTTGTTTATTGAAAATTTCTTTAGCCGTCTTACAAGAGTTGTAATAGGCATTAGCTTTGGTTTTAAGCTCACTAATCTGCTCTTTGAGAATGGTTTCCAGTTGAATATAACATTTAACCCTATTCTCCAGAAAAGCAATTTTCTCATTAAGTTCATCCTGATTAACATGCACAAGTTTCAAATCTTTTAATTCCTTTTCAAGATTTGTGTTTAAAAGATTTATTCTATCATTTTCAGTGCGTGCACAACTTATGGTGCCACCAAGATGATAAATCATTTCAGCATCAGTAAAGGTTACCTCTGACATGTATCTGGATGAAGTGCTTTCCTCTTTAGCCATTAAAGCAAGGTTCCCAATCTCACCTGCTTCTTCATCACTGTCAGTGTCATCCCAACTCTTTCCCTCAGCAACATAGGCCTTCCCAATCTTGTTCTTCTTGCTAGAATCAAATGTGTTTCTAGTCACTTGCTTTGGCTTTCTGCACTCAGTAGCAAAGTGACCCAACTCATTGCAATTGTAGCATCTGATTATACTCCTGTCCACAGTTCCAGTTTTGTAGCCACCCCTTGTGCCACTTGAAGATGAAGATCCACCTCTCTGAAATCTGGGTCTGAACTTAAGATTGGGATTCCTCTTGAATCTAAACTTCCCAAACTTTCTGACTATCAAAGCCAAATCACCATCCTCCAGCTGATCAAGTTCTTCCAAAGAATAGAAGTCACCACCAGATTGATCAATGGATGTTAATCCATATTCAGCATCAATAACATTCATGTGAGAACTGGAAGGTTGAACAGCCTTCACTTCCAGTTTCTGTGGGACTTCAGCAGCCAATGCAGTGGAGGTACCAACAATCCTTCCAGTTCCATACAGCTCCTTCTGTTGAATCTGCTCCAGCTCATAGGTCTTCAAGACACCATACAATCTTTCCAAAGCAAGCTCATTCATGTCTCTTGCTTCTCTAATAGCAGATATCTTGTGCTCCAAATGAGGTGGAAGTGTAAGAAGGAACTTCTTGTTAATCTCCTTGTTGGTGTAGTGCTTCCCATTGAGATTCAGATCATTAATTAATTTGTTGTATCTTTCAAAAACCTGAGAGATACCTTCACCAGGGTTTGATCTGAAATGCTCATATTGTGAAGTGAGAATTTCCAGCATATTCTCCCTAACTTCTTCTGTCCCCTCATTGATTATCTCTATGGTTCCCCAAATATGTTTGGCAGTTTCACAATTTAGGACATGATTATGCATGATAGGATCAAGACTCTCAATAAGGATCAACTGAAGACAGGAATCCAAGGTAACATCCTCTTTCTCATCAGGAGTGTATTCCTTGGGATCTTTAGGGTACATTCTAGCAGCCCTAGTCACAACATTATCCTCAACAACTTCAGGATCAATAATCATAGGGAGTTTGGGACCACTCTTCAGCACATCCAAGTATTTAGGATTTGCAACCTTAAGAAATAGGAGCATTTTCTTCTTCCACATTGGATAATGCTCCTTGCTGAATATTGGGATTTTAACTGTCCCCACTTTCTGTGCAGTAGACATCTTTTGAGATTTTTAGAAAAATAAAAAATTCAGAGTTAAGAAAAAATCTCAAACAATTGGATCTTTGATTAGTATATCAATCAAAAGGCTCTGATGCCAATTGTTAGGTCCTGATAAGTTTGTAGAAGGGGGGTTGAATACAAACTATACCGTTTTATCGAATTTGTCCTTTAAATGATTTAACTGTTTAGAACAAATTAGTGCGGAATAAAAACTGAAACAATATTCAAGTTAAATAGAAACTCTATTAAACTTGAGGGGTGTTACAATTCAGTGCACAGATTACAAGGTTCTTGTTAAAACAAATCTAGAATAAATTCGACATGAATTTATCTATTTTTGTAATAAAAAGATCGAATACTAAAAAGTAGTTCGATAGTAATTCTAGGGATTATGATCCGCTAGATTGTCCAAGCAATACAAGTAATTGAATTCTAGTGGATTGGATATAAATTTGATGACTAGAATTTATTACAAGAATGATTTAAAAGCTTTGCAGTTGGCTTCGAATGAATGCAGAAGAGAGAAATGAAACTTTGCTTTTTGCTTCTGTATTGAATTCTGTTGTCTGCCTCTTTTGATTACAATGACTTGTGTTTAAACAAGTCATTTGATGCATATCCACGCGCCAATCCAACTGAATGCATTTCTATTAGAATTACACTCGGTAGTACTATCAATTAAGCCTTGTAGTACTATCGGTAGGACTACCAGTTTGAACTGGTAGGACTATCGGTAGTACTATCATAGATAGTACTACTAGTACAAATCTGATAGTACTATTAGTATAAATAGAATTAGGATAAAACAGATTTAATAAAATTCTACTTTTAATTAATTTAACAAATGAATTAATTCTATTAGAATTAATTCACTGATTAAATAAATTAAAATAAACCCAAATAATTTCATAAATAAATTAATTCTGAGAATTAATTTATACATTAAATTACTTAAGATCTAGATTGATTAATTTAATATATGAATTAATTCTGAAAGAATTAATTCATAGATTAAATTAAATATCTTATAGAATAATATTAAAAGAGAATTAAACTAATTCTTAGAACCACTGAAATTGATGACGAACTTCCACTGACTGACGTTGACACTCCATGTACTGTCTGGTTCATGAGCGACTAACTTTAATGGTTGTTCTTCATCTTAAACTTTAAGCTGTGATTCTTTTCTCCTTTTATTTAAACAAGGACTGTAACCTGTACTCTTTCCCGTCACACTTCTGAAACCTCTGTCACTTTAAATAGATCCACTTTCTTGAATACTTCACTGAGGCTTGATCAAATAAATGAACTTCTTCCAGTGTAGAATAACTTCAAGTCTATAGATGACTTTAATCTTCATTCTTTGACAGATATAACCTTCTGAGATTCCTGTGACATTTGATTTTTATTATTTACTTATTACATCTTAATTAAAGTTGAGTAGAATCCTCGGTGTTTACAAATAGGCCTAGACATATGCCTTTCAAACCCTTTATTGGCATCAGAGCTACTTGCGAAAAGTGTTTAATTCGTTTATATGTTTACTGTTTTGATGATAAAATCATGTTTGTGACTATCATGATTGATGCGTTGTTTTTATGAAAACATGAATATTGTATTGATGTATATACATAAATTGTATAATAATGATGATTGAGATGATCATATGATGATCATATAATCTGTATGTATACTGATATATACATGATATAGTTTTGTTCTTGTTATGAGAATCGTATTCGATACGATTTCTGATTGGTTGCGCAGATTTGGTGAAATTTGCATAATGTTTCAGAATTTCGCCGAAAATACCTTTTCGGAAAGGGAAACGGGCGTCTGAACAATACAGACTTTGTCATTCGTTCATCTGTAAGGCGTTTGACGTCGTTTACTGTCTATAAACAGCGATTCATTGTTTTCATAATTCTGATTTTAATTTTCTGATTTACTCTTTATTTGATTTTGTGATTGGATCATGAAAAATATGATATGGTGTGATATGTTGATGCAATATGAGATGTTCTTAACTGTTAATTGAGCATGGTGTATGGTTATGGCCCTAAGACCCATAGGTTAGTGGTTTTTGATTATGGTTTTGGTTTTAAATACGACTTGCATGTCGTTCATTCTTGTAATGATTAAATCTCGAATGTAACTCGAGTTTCTCTTGTAAGTTTATTAGATTAGCTTTTCATATTATGTAATTGATGATATGAAGACATGGAGGCATGCCAAGGAGGCGATCAAAGGAGACATTACAAGGAAGCATTAAGACATGTGTAATTTATTATGTTGTATTTGATACCACCATAGATTGACCTTGGTTTTTCCTTAGCTTGGAAAAATCGCATAGGATTGGGCCATAACCAAGCACGTTTACTTTACGCACTTTACATATATGATGCATGTGATGATGATATGTATGCGTAGTGATAATGATGCATGTTTTAATTAGATTAAACATGTATGTATTAGATACATCACCCATGCCATGCCTGCTAAACAAGATAAAATCTGTAACGATTCAAGATTTTAAAATTGAACAAAACGAACATGAGATTCCTGTGTTTATGAAACACGGAAATAAGTATGAATTTTCGATTTTTTGATATGGGGCGATTTTGACAAAAAATACAAGCAGCGCTTATAAGAAAGGCGGGTTTTAAGTGAGACCACTGTGACTCCTCCGTTGGACTGGAAATCAAACCATTGATGAATTTTGAATTGAAGTACTTAGTTCAAGGAAAAATTGGGAATCTCTTGATGATGGGATCATGGTCGTTTTAATAATAAAATCCCTAAATTTAAAATATTAAGTCACTTAGATGCCTTCCAATGGGCAACACTCGTCAAGACCTAGATCGAGAAAGAGTGGGTTCGCCAAAGCGAAGCACTCCAATCTATCGTGGTAAGGCGCGATGAAGTAAATGTGATACTTAACTGTTAGACCATTGGGTTATACTTAACTAAGTTACCACAATAGGATTGTGAACTTAGAGGCATGGAGTTTGGTATGATTTATTGGATAAATATGGACAAATGTTGTTCTACCAAACTTTCCAAGAGTTATATATGATATAATTGACAAGAGTTGTCTACCTAAATAAATCATGTTTTGGGAGAAAAGCCAAAGCTGACCTTAAGCGTGACGAAATATGGATCTTGGCTCACTAGAAGGATTTAGAGTAATGCCTTCCGAATTAATAGTTAGGGCTATTGATTTGATAAAAATAGTGGGAGATATATATTGTGAATATATATGGATAATCACTTGAACATAATTTAATCTACAACTAACTTATTTTATGCATTTTAACATTGTAGATATCTAAATGGCAAACTCAAACAATTTCTCTGTGCGATCAGTCCTTGAGAAGGAAAAGCTGACAGGAACCAACTTCCTTGATTGGCAAAGGAATTTGAGGATTGTCCTCAGGCAGGAGCGAAAGCTTTATGTCCTTGATATTCCTCACCCTGGACCTCTTGCTGCTGAAGCAACCGAGGCTCAACAAAATGCTTATCAGAAGCATCTTGATGATTCTACGGATGTCTGTTGTTTGATGCTAGCGACTATGAGTCCTGAGCTTCAGAAACAACATGAGCGTATGGACGCTTATGACATGATAGAGCACCTCAAAAGGATATTTGAGGGTCAAGCTCGTCAAGAGAGGTTTGATGTAAGCAAAGCGTTGTATGCATGCAAACAGGGAGATCGTGACCCGGTTGCACCGCATGTTCTAAAGATGATAGGGTATTTGGAAACCCTTGAGAATTTGGGTTACCCGGTTTTAGCGGAACACCAAACAGATTTGATCTTGCAGTCTTTGAACAACAACTACCTCAATTTGTAATAAACTATATTATGAGTGAGATAGAAAAAACACCTACCGAACTATTGGCATTATTGAGGACTGCTGAGACCAATATGTAAAGGCTAACCCTGCTCCCATAATGATGGTGAATATGCAAACAATCAAAATCACAATCACAAAACATGTGTGTAACAAAACAAATTTAAAGAAATACACTATTAAAATAAAATCAAGTAGAAATAGTATAGAAGAACAAATATAATACATAAAAACTTATTAATAAAAGTTACTTGGGTCACATTATTTTCATTAATGTAATGTTAAATTGTACTTGGAAAATTTAATTGTAGATTAAAAAAATATTGTCATGAAACCAATTCTCCATATTACATTTATGTAATATATATATAGATGCAAGAACTTATACATATAGAATATATGAATCGATGCCTCAAAAGAAAATATACAAAAAAAACATCATGAAGATATAAAATATATGAATGTATGTCAAATTCAAATATACATAAAAAAATATCAAATGCAAATATACATAAAAATATCAAAAAAATGTTGAATTATACCTTAAGAGTGAACTTGGTAAACAGATTGAAGCCCTGGCACAATGAGCTAGGAAAGTTGAAATCAATCTCCAGACTACAAAAACTGTGATTTGCCTTATAAAGATAAAATAAGTATAGAATTGTATTGAAATTTATAGGACTCTTATAGTATAAGAAAAATGTATGTTTCTAGAATGTTCATATAAAATTGAATATTGTAAAGATTCTTGTTGATGGTACCTTTCTTGAATTCTTTTCGGAAAAACATCATATCATTTCTAGTTACAAAAAGTATAATAGAAGTTGTGAAAGGAATCATAAAATTCTTTTTTGTATTTATACCACATTTCTTTTTAAAGGAAGGAAAAAATATTCTCCAGGAATAAGAAAATGTACATGTGATTTGCCTTATAAAGATAAAATAAGTATAGAATTGTATTAAAATTTATAGGACTCTTATAGTAGACCAAAAATGCATGTTTCTAGAATGTTCTTATATAATTGAATATTGTAAAGATTCTTGTTGTTGATGGTACCTTTCTTGAATTCTTTTGGGAAAAAAATCATCTCATTTCTGGTTACAAAAAGTATAATAGAAGTTGTGAAAGGAATCATAAAATTCATTTTTGTATTTATACCACATTTCTTTTTAAAGGAAAGAAAAAAAATATTATTAATCGTCTATAACTATGATATCCAGAGTGGTACAAAATTGTATTACCGGCTCATGTGGAGGTGTACACCTAAAATTCTTTAACTAAAAGTTTGATTTGAGAATTTTAGCTGCAATAGATCTCCACCAGTTTAGTCATTCATATAAAAATTCTTTTTATATATTTATTCTTATAAAAAAATCTACTTTTCATTCTTTAATTTCTTTCATATACAAATTGAATTTGAAATTTTACATTTTCATTTTTTCTTTTTTTTAACCTAAATGTTCTTTTTGTACAGATTTTTGTAATGTTATGAATATTTATGATGTGCCATAAAAATTAAGTTGAAAAAATTATGAGTTTCAAGTTTTAAATGGTTATTGGATGTGTCTACTTTCAAAAGATACCTACCTATCGGGATGAATATCAATAATAAAGCCAAAAATATTGTTCTTAATGTTGATATAGACATTGAGAGATATATTTTCGGTTTCAGTTGCATAGAAAGTGTTCCCCGTTTAGAAATATCAATGTGTACTCAAGCTGAGGGAAGCCAACTTCTATCCTTTTTTTTGTTTTGAGGAAGAACAAAAGAGAATGGACTAAAATATTTTTTGAGATGCATTTAGAATTAGATTCTATTGTATCTTAGAACTAATGAGTAATGACTTCCCATTGGCTTCTCCTTTTATAAAAAGGACACATTATATGATCAGAGAGACCACAATTAGCATTTTGTAATACTATTTTTTTTACCTTTCAATGACCTTTTTCAAATTCTGTACATGAAACTAACCATTTAGTATAGTTGATGATTTCCATTTTAAAATTTTCACATATTTATAAAAAGAACAAAATCACTAGGATATCTTGGGATTATTAAAAAATTGAGAGACTTCATAAGATCTATAAGAAATAACACCTCTTAAATTATTAGAGTTATTAACCAATTGACATTTAAAGTATTTGTGTTTGTGCACTTGAACCCTTAAAAAAAATATGTACAATTTGACCCTTAAAGTTGGGTTTTTGTACCATTTGACTATGTTAGTTAATTTTCTGCCAGGATAATATTGTTGGTGGATTTCACAAATTGCTATACTTTTATGGCTATTTTAGGCTAGAATCTTCAAAATCACGGAATTATATAGTTTAGGAATTCAACTTACAACCTTCTTTCCTCTTACTCCTCCTTGTAGTTATTTAATCATGACTCACCATTAGCTCATATACATATACACATGTTAATGTATGTGATGTAATTGAAGATTCAAGAAATTATTTTATTTTCCTCCTGTTTAAAAAATGCAGCAAGTTTATTTTTGGAAGAAAATGACCAAGATGGTCAAACTGTAAAAGACAAATATTAAAATCAAAATTCTAGATATTTTTGTTATTTATTGGATAATTTAAGGGTCAATACTTCAATAAGCAAAATAATTATTTAGAACCATTATAACTTAAAAGAAGGCTTCACCATTTACTAAAATCTATTGACCACATAATGAATGCAATGAGATTAGTACATTCTAATCAAAAGATCTTATGTTCTTAGCAAATAAATGAAACATTCAACATCTTCAAATAGACCAAAGGTAGAAAAACTGCAATAGACAATTCATCATTTACATTAGTGGGTGAAACAACCCATGTTAAAAAAGTTTTTAACACGATGTTAAAGAATTTTTTGGACATCACTTGTGAAAATAACCATTGTATAAATCCACTTAAAAAAAATTAAAAAACTAATATTAGCTCCCCTTTATTACATAAATATTTCAGCGTTCCCCCTTTTTCACTCATCCTCTTTCCCGCTAACTCTCTCCGGTCTCACCATCTCCGTCCCACTCTCTCTCGTTCAGCATTTGATCATCATTGTGAAAACTTAATGTGGTGAACTCCAATTGTAAAACACACAAACAATCATCTTCTACAAATGAAAACCCTACCTTGAAAAGAAAAAGTCCTAAACTCTAAATCGATCAACTCAATTTTTAATTAGGCAAAACCCTAGTTTCTCTTCTTTTACAATTAGCATGATTCACATTAATTAGTAGGAATCCCAACTCAAAACAAGTTATTGTGTACAATATTTTGATTCTGTCCTTGTAGTTTGAATGTGTAAGGCGCTTCCCGTGTTTATCTTGTTGTCAACTTTTCCGCCAAGTGACGTAAATGCAAACAGTGAATTGTAAATCCCGATAAGCTTCTTGTAATTGTTAGTTCTTGGACCACCAGAAAGCAATTTTGCTAAGAACGGAGGAGGTTTCCTTTCCGGCCGGTGGGAGTTTAACATGTCCATTTCTACAACAAACGGAAAATGTGGGTTTAGCATTTTTTGAGGATTTATTATTCCGGACATATTTTATCTGGTCCAGCGATATCCACATACCCTTCCCACATATCTGGAAAATAAAAATAAGAAGCATGTGTTATATACATGTAGCATGTACGGTTCAAAATATGATATTTAGATTCGCATGTACCTTCAGTAGGTACATAGCTCCATATTCATTATCATCAATCAAATAATGAGAAGCAATAGCTAGATATATAAATAAACACATTAAAAAGCATAATGTATCCTAATTAAATTTTTACATATCATAATATAATATGATTTTAAAAGATAAAAATGAAAGAACTTACATTCTACATCATCGACATCGGAATGATTTGGATCTGAAGTAGTCATGGCAATCTCTTTTGTAGCATGATTGAAAGCATGCAACAAATTTCTACAATGTGAATTAGAGGATTCACCTTGTTCACTGCTTTTGACTTGATCTGGTAATAGAATTATTAATTGCTAAATAAATAAAGGACTTGATAAGCTGCTGATACAAATTATAATCTGCAATAATAAACTTACTTTTTGGTAATATAGTCGAGGCTGACAGTTTAAAGATTGCATTTTTTCCTCTTATACCAAATGCGTTTCTTGGAGTCATAATGTTACAATTCTTTGAAAGTGATGAACCTATGGAATTGTTGAACATGTTATTTTACATATGGATGAATTAAGTGTAAATAATTTGTGATTAAATGAAATTTAATCACATGAAAAAGTACATAAATAAATAAAAAAATCAAATACTGGGAAATGTCAAAGGTGGCAAGTGAAACTTCGGGAAAAAAGGTTGTGTTGCAGGTGTTGTAGTTGTAGTATTGCGTCCATTGCGTGATATTGAGTTGCTAAAAGTAACATCTGCACAAAACAATTAACATGAATAAATAGTAATAAACCTGATGGTAATACACCGGAATCGACTGCTACACAGTTGAAGGCTTCCAATAAATTTGTGTTGTGTGGGACATGTGTTTGATTTTCCACTTTGCTCATGGTTTTATCTGCAAATTGTATATTCATTTCTCATAAATTAAAAAAATACCTAATGTTTAAAAACCTAAAACTCACTCCCAATCGTAGAAACTGGCAACTGAAACTTAGAAATATAAGGTTGTGTAGTAGGTGTTGTTGAATACATTGAGGCATTCATATGTCCCATGCTCGACTTTGAGTTGCAAGTCGTGACACCTAGAGAAAAAAATTGTCAATATTCTAGTTTGAAGAACATGAATATTACCATGTTGTATATCATAAGGATTATCCATTATAAATCAAATGTTAAGACTATACATTCAAATACCAGATGAGACAATGTTTGACATCCGCCCATCTATTGGAGAAATGATTGGAGAACTTATTGGGAAACCACGGCGTATTTGTTCTATGTTTTCATAAACATTATAAAAGATTAAGTATATTATATTTCATAAAAATATAAAATTATAAGAAGATAATATATTAAAGCATTAGTTTCAATTGTATGATACCAAATGTAAGATAAAGATTATTATATCATAGAACTACCTATTAGTGGTCATGTATCCATGTGTATTAGATATAATGGATGACTTTTCCTTTCAGTTTGATATATGAGGTTGTCTATTAAAACTCTGATCCAATGCAGAAAGAGTATGTCTTGTAACATCTAATAAAAAAATTGAAACATAAGGGATATATGAATCACAACATTAGCCTACTTGAATATATGAACGGATATATGAATCAGAACATTAGCCTACTTGAATATATGAGGTTGAATCAGAACCGATATATGAATCAGAACATTAGCCTACTTGAAACAAATTGAAACATAACGGATATATGACCAAAAATGTATGTTTCTAGAATGTTCATATATAATTGAATATTGTAAAGATTCTTTTTGATGGTACCTTTCTTGAATTCTTTTCGGAAAAAAATCATCTCATTTCTAGTTACAAAAAGTATAATAGAAGTTGTGAAAGGAATCATAAAATTCTTTTTGGTATTTATACCACATTTCTTTTTAAAGGAAAGAAAAAATATTGTGGAGGAATAAGAAAATGTACAGTTATGTACTATTTATCATCTATAACTATGATATCCAGAGTGGTAGTTTAGTTAGTTTAGTCATTCATATAAAAAAAATTTATATATTTATTCTTATAAAAAAATCTACTTTTCATTTTTTAATTTCTTTCATATACAAATTGAATTTGGAATTTTACATTTTCATTTTTTCATTTTTTTAACCTAAATGTTCTTTTTGTACAAACTTTTGTAATGTTATGAATATTGTTGTTGTGCAATAAAAATTAAAGTGAAAAAATTATGAGTTTCAAGTTTTAAATGGTTGTTGGATGTGTCTACTTTCACAAGATACCTACCCATTCGATGAATATCAACAATCAAGCCAAAAATATTGTTCTTAATGTTGACATAAACATTGAGAGATATATTAATACTGTTAGAGTGCGAGTTAAGCAAGTTGCGAAATAGTGATACTATGAAAAGTCAACTCTAGAGGTACTACTTTGACCAGCTAAGTAAAAAGGGTAACATCGAGTCGACTAAAATACGAAACTTGTTAAGGACTCTCAAGGGAACATATGAGAATCAACACCTAGAGGGGAGGGGTGAATAGGTGTTAGGACTAACAATGACCGGTTTTAAATATTACCAAGTTATGTGACTGAAAAAGCAAAAACAGTATATTTTTGCTGTCTGGCAGCTTACTGGATTCACAGATAATGTAAAGTGGCAGCTAGCTACGTTGTGCAATGCAATATAGAAACTTTGCAGAAAGTAAAGAACACACAGCAATTTTAGCCAGGTTCGACCTCTATCTTCTATAGGTCTACGTCCTGGTCCTCTACCAACACGGCAAAGGAATATATTATTAATCAAAGTGAATTACAACTACACGATACAATAATATATCTCCCTGATCTCCCGGTTTCTGTTTGCAGCTTGCTGAAACACTTTGTTCCTTGAACACAGCTCTCTATGTATAAACTCCTCTAGCTATCAAGTTCCTTGAACCCTTGTTTCCCAAGCTCACAAAACCAAGAACTACCAACTTACAAGTTGAACAATACAAGTATAATCAAATACAATTGAAACTATGAACTCTAATCAAAGATATATAATGTAATATATATTAGAGCTCAAACGTATATGAAAGAATATATCAAATCAGTTCGAAAGTACTTGTGTTTTCTTTTAAAAATCGTCCAACCAACGAAAATGAAAACATACAAGTCTTTTTATAATGAACCAAGGATTTTGAATTAATCTAACAACTAACGGTCTTGACTACCAAGTCTCACGTTTTTGTTCCTTGATTAATTCAAGCCCAACATTCATAAAATAACGTTTAGAAAATCTGATGAACGTTTAAGAATAAAACTGTTGAAGAAGAATACACGGTCACCTAATGTAAACCCTAGAAAATAGAGTTTGTTTTAAAGTGTAAAACGTTAAAACAACAAACTCCTATTTAATAGGCATTATATATATATATATGAAAAGATTATTTGAAAATATTGAGCTCATATATATACAACTTATATAAGTGATAGAGTCCTAAAAATTCTGTTCCTAGAACATTTGCTATTAAATAGGACTAAAACTCTATCCGTTAGGATTGTTGCCAGCTTGCTGCCTGCATACAAAAACTTCTCTGCCAGCTAGCTGCTACATCATGTTTTGTTAGAAAAATACAAAGTTTTTATCTCCTGCAAAACAATGTTAGTCCACACAATAAACCCAGCTTGCTGCTATAGCGTTATCATCAAAACACAAGGGTTTCAATCTCCCCTTTTTTGATGATTACACAACAATTTTAGGAAAGAATAATTCTCCCCCTAAATCTAATAATCCTGCAGCAATTAATATTTAACGAATATGCATTATCAGCAGTAATTAACCAAATAAATAGAAACACGTAACAGATAATCAAATATCACATGTTGAATCAAAACAAAAACAATTTTAACTGCATAAACCAGCAGTACCACAAACTTCATTTAGTCTTAAATCAATGATAAAGAAACTAAGTTTTACGCAACATAAGTTTAGAAGCAGAAACCACAGAACCATAAACCAAGTACTAAAAACAAATAAACAAACACAAATCCCCAACTTCCTAAAATTATTCTCCCCCTTAATCATAAAAATAAGGAAAACTAGGCATCGTGATTATCATCATCCTGAGCACCAGCAGCATCCGCAGCAGAATCCTTGGCAATGTCAGAATGAGTAAACATATTAACACCAGCTGGAGGAGTATCACGAACAGGGATATCAGATTCAGCCATCTCCACAGCAGTAGCAAATGCACGAAGTCTAGAAGCAGCACGAAGCTTTCCCTCAGATTTGGGACCAAAAATCAAATCATGAACATATCGCATCTCATCAGTCATATCGTCAAGGCGAGCATGAACAGCCTTGAAAGAATCACGAACCTCATCCATAAACACAGCTAATTCCACTTCTTGAATCGACATTTTATCAGATTCAATAATAACTGGCGGTGGAGGACGTGGAGTAGGAATTGGCAACTGAACCAAAGTTCCATCAGATTCAACCTTAAGATGAGACTGTTTAAGACTAGTACAATCCAAAAAATCCTTAACCACTTCTTTTTCAGCATCACGCAAATCAACCCCATACCAGGTAAATATTCGAGTAAGCAACAGTCCATATGGTAGTCCCGGAGCATTATGTGGATCATAAACATCAAGCATATTCTTCAGAATCAAGGCAGAAAGATCAAACTTATTACCATTAAGCAACATGGCAACAAGAGTGGTATCATGTCCAGCAAAATTAGAACGACTACCTAATCTAGGATTGATGTTAGCCACTGAAACTTTAAACAAGAGATGAGCCATGGGTGTGACAACATTTGTAGTAGAAGCAACAAACTCAGTTAAAGTAGAATCACCACGCAAAACCCTCAATTGATCAAGAACTAAAAAAAACCCTCAACATCAACAGGGCCTTTCTTAGTACAAATAGACAGAGACGACGGACTATCAATATCCAGAATCGAATTAAGCACATTCACAGTTAACATAATTTTCGTACCACGAACATATGACACAGAATTCCCATTGTTAACCACATCCAAATTAGCATAAAACTCATAAATGCAATTGGGATAAAATTTACGAGGAAGATCCTTAAGAAAAACCCAACTTTGAAAACAATCCAACAGCGCCACACTTAAAATACGCATTACCTACAAGAGGACGACCAGCGATGATTTTCCAATTTCCCAAATCAAGCTTGTTGAAGTGAGTCTCAAGAATAGGAGGGTTAAAGAGTATCTCGTACTTAAAACGTTTGACCGACGGAGCATCAGTATCACCTGATTTCTGAATACCGGAAGGTTCGTCACCACAGTCAATGCGAACCAGAGTCGTGTCACTGTCCTCATCAAATAACCTCTTATTCTGTCCCTTGTTCATCTT
Source organism: Heracleum sosnowskyi (assembly GCA_030848705.1). Lineage (NCBI taxonomy): Eukaryota > Viridiplantae > Streptophyta > Magnoliopsida > Apiales > Apiaceae > Heracleum > Heracleum sosnowskyi. Next base: position 68,577,781 of record CM061237.1, read on the forward strand.
GGAATCGACCGGAGTAAAATCCTTCTTAGAACGTGTTGACCTCATAGTGAAGTGAAAGAGAGAAAACGATGGAATGGAAGGAGGCGAAAAACCCTAAATTGAAAGAGAGAGAATATGGGGCGAAGGAAGTGAGGAGTCAGGAGTGCCGTTTCGGTTTTATGCCACTTTTTAGAATATAAAGGGAAGTATTATGTTTAGGATAAATTAATAATAACTGCCCACCCCCAATAATTCAGGAAAATGATAAGTAAAAAATAACGAGTTACACTTATCACATCTAACAGATAGAATGTGCAATAAAAAATAATCCAAGGAAAAAAATTTGGCCTAATTGCAAATAAAATAATGAAGAACTGTAACAGATGTATAGACAAGAATTACACCCAAAAAAAATGAACAACAATTATGGTAGAAAGAATTGATGAGTAAGCTATTAGTGCTTGTGCCCTAGAGACAATACTATAATGTTCTTAGGGAAGACATTTTGATTATTAATATATATGTTCTATGGATTTTCTTTCAATTATTTATTATGTCTTTATTAACTGCGATATAAATATTAGAATAATAAATGTCCTTGGAATATAAGCATGAATTCTATATCTCTAAGTATGTGACTTAGAAATGAGATTATATGAGTAGTGTTTATAATCCTAAAAGATCCCTAGTCGAGTATTATTATTTGAGGACAATAATAATGCATTAAGACTAGTATGTTTGTTGACTGATGACCACATCTCATTGGTTATAAGTATGGTGATACTAAAGTCAAAGACATAAGTGCATGTTAGCAGAACATGGCACTGGATAGACCCACCGTGTGAATTCTTCATGGTAAATGTTATCAAGTGTCATAAGCAATTCTCACAATGATAATGGTGTAATGATCCTTAGACTTGAAATCATTATATTTCTATATGAGAATTAATATACTTTGATTCTACTCAAAGTTACCTTTGACCGGGTAATGATAAAGGTGGACTTTGGGTATATTATGAATCATATGAGAATTATGAATGATAGATATAGGATTTAACCCTCCTATTTTAGGAGTGATATTATTGGCCTCTTGATTGAGTGAGACTATGAAATGCATGGTCATGCTCAAATTGTGATTTGTTTAATAGTCTACTCATCGATCAAGTAAACCGGGATTAAATGTTGAAGAGGATGACATAAACCATGCCTCGAGTTTAATCTATAATATAAGGTTAAAAGGATTATATTACATGGAACATTATTCATTAAAGGTTTAATTGGATCACCAATTATTATTATTACTTGGGTAGCAGTGATGTATTACTAGATGCCGCTCATTGTTTATAATTTTATTATGAGATGTTAAAATTATTGCCAACGTAATAATAACCTAAAGGGTTACACATAAAGAATGTTTTAAACGGAGCATTAATTAAATTTCGAATTTAATTGAATTATTATTATTCTTGAATTATTGGATTAATTAAGTAGGACTTGATTAATTATATAATAATTCGAATATAATAAATAATACTACTAATAATCAGATTGGGTTTTGGAAGCCCAATCAGATTCGGTATAGGCCCAGAATTCTCTCCATGTAAATACATTAAGATGTATTATTTTAGGGTTGAGAAATTGAAAAAACGTTTTTCTTAAAAAACCCTAGCTGCTCTACATCAAAGAGAGGCTAGAGAGAGAGAGAGAGTTCTGAGGGCAGTTCTTGGCTAGTACCAACTCCGGTGATCGTTGGACGATCGGGCGTTCGTGTGCACTAATTAGAGACGTGTATCGCAAGGCGGGACACGTGGTGATCATATCAAAGGACCTCCATTAGTCATCCGTTCGTAAAGCTTCAAAAGGTAAACGATTCTATTCACGAATTAAATATCGTTTTTCGCATGGATCCTGCGGAGGGTTTCGTTAATTTTTCTGTTTTATGCGTTTTTCGTTGCGTTTTCATGCACGAAACCCTTTATTGGCATCAGAGCTACTTGCGAAAAGTGTTTAATTCGTTTATATGTTTACTGTTTTGATAATAAAATCATGTTTGTGACTATCATGATTGATGCGTTGTTTTTATGAAAACATGAATATTGTATTGATGTATATACATAAATTGTATAATAATGATGATTGAGATGATCATATGATGATCATATAATCTGTATGTATACTGATATATACATGATATAGTTTTGTTCTTGTTATGAGAATCGTATTCGATACGATTTCTGATTGGTTGCGCAGATTTGGTGAAATTTGCATAATGTTTCAGAATTTCGCCGAAAATACCTTTTCGGAAAGGGAAACGGGCGTATGAACAATACAGACTTTGTCATTCGTTCATCTGTAAGGCGTTTGACGTCGTTTACTGTCTGTAAACAGCGATTCATTGTTTTCATAATTCTGATTTTAATTTTCTGATTTACACTTTATTTGATTTTGTGATTGGATCATGAAAAATATGATATGGTGTGATATGTTGATGCAATATGAGATGTTCTTAACTGTTAATTGAGCATGGTGTATGGTTATGGCCCTAAGACCCATAGGTTAGTGGTTTTTGATTATGGTTTTGGTTTTAAATACGACTTGCATGTCGTTCATTCTTGTAATGATTAAATCTCGAATGTAACTCGAGTTTCTCTTGTAAGTTTATTAGATTAGCTTTTCATATTATGTAATTGATGATATGAAGACATGGAGGCATGCCAAGGAGGCGATCAAAGGAGACATTACAAGGAAGCATTAAGACATGTGTAATTTATTCTGTTGTATTTGATACCACCATAGATTGACCTTGGTTTTTCCTTAGCTTGGAAAAATCGCATAGGATTGGGCCATAACCAAGCACGTTTACTTTACGCACTTTACATATATGATGCATGTGATGATGATATGTATGCGTAGTGATAATGATGCATGTTTTAATTAGATTAAACATGTATGTATTAGATACATCACCCATGCCATGCCTGCTAAACAAGATAAAATCTGTAACGATTCAAGATTTTAAAATTGAACAAAACGAACATGAGATTCCTGTGTTTATGAAACACGGAAATAAGTATGAATTTTCGATTTTTTGATATGGGGCGATTTTGACAAAAAATACAAGCAGCGCTTATAAGAAAGGCGGGTTTTAAGTGAGACCACTGTGACTCCTCCGTTGGACTGGAAATCAAACCATTGATGAATTTGAATTGAAGTACTTAGTTCAAGGAAAAATTGGGAATCTCTTGATGATGGGATCATGGTCGTTTTAATAATAAAATCCCTAAATTTAAAATATTAAGTCACTTAGATGCCTTCCAATGGGCAACACTCGTCAAGACCTAGATCGAGAAAGAGTGGGTTCGCCAAAGCGAAGCACTCCAATCTATCGTGGTAAGGCGCGATGAAGTAAATGTGATACTTAACTGTTAGACCATTGGGTTATACTTAACTAAGTTACCACAATAGGATTGTGAACTTAGAGTCATGGAGTTTGGTATGATTTATTGGATAAATATGGACAAATGTTGTTCTACCAAACTTTCCAAGAGTTATATATGATATAATTGACAAGAGTTGTCTACCTAAATAAATCATGTTTTGGGAGAAAAGCCAAAGCTGACCTTAAGTGTGACGAAATATGGATCTTGGCTCACTAGAAGGATTTAGAGTAATGCCTTCCGAATTAATAGTTAGGGCTATTGATTTGATAAAAATAGTGGGAGATATATATTGTGAATATATATGGATAATCACTTGAACATAATTTAATCTGCAACTAACTTATTTTATGCATTTTAACATTGTAGATATCTAAATGGCAAACTCAAACAATTTCTCTGTGCGATCAGTCCTTGAGAAGGAAAAGCTGACAGGAACCAACTTCCTTGATTGGCAAAGGAATTTGAGGATTGTCCTCAGGCAGGAGCGAAAGCTTTATGTCCTTGATATTCCTCACCCTGGACCTCTTGCTGCTGAAGCAACCGAGGCTCAACAAAATGCTTATCAGAAGCATCTTGATGATTCTACGGATGTCTGTTGTTTGATGCTAGCGACTATGAGTCCTGAGCTTCAGAAACAACATGAGCGTATGGACGTTTATGACATGATAGGGCACCTCAAAAGGATATTTGAGGGTCAAGCTCGTCAAGAGAGGTTTGATGTAAGCAAAGCGTTGTATGCATGCAAACAGGGAGATCGTGACCCGATTGGACCGCATGTTCTAAAGATGATAGGGTATTTGGAAACCCTTGAGAATTTGGGTTACCCGGTTTTACCGGAACACCAAACAGATTTGATCTTGCAGTCTTTGAACAACAACTACACTCAATTTGTAATAAACTATATTATGAGTGAGATAGAAAAAACACCTACCGAACTATTGGCATTATTGAGGACTGCTGACACCAATATGTCAAAGGCTAACCCTGCTCCCATAATGATGGTGAATATGCAAACAATCAAAATCACAATCACAAAACATGTGTGTAACAAAACAAATTTAAAGAAATACACTATTAAAATAAAATCAAGTAGAAATAGTATAGAAGAACAAATATAATACATAAAAACTTATTAATAAAAGTTACTTGGGTCACATTATTTTCATTAATTTAATGTTAAATTGTACTTGAAAAATTTAATTGTAGATTAAAAAAATATTGTCATGAAACCAATTCTCCATATTACATTTATGTAATATATAGATGCAAGAACTTATACATATAGAATATATGAATCGATGCCTCAAAAGAAAATATACAAAAAAAACATCATGAAGATATAAAATATATGAATGTATGTCAAATTCAAATATACATAAAAAAATATCAAATGCAAATATACATAAAAATATCAAAAAAATGTTGGATTATACCTTAAGAGTGAACTTGGTAAACAGATTGAAGCCCGTCACAATGAGCTAGGAAAGTTGAAATCAATCTCCAGACTACAAAAACTGTGATTTGCCTTATAAAGATAAAATAAGTATAGAATTGTCTTGAAATTTATAGGACTCTTATAGTATAAGAAAAATGTATGTTTCTAGAATGTTCATATAAAATTGAATATTGTAAAGATTCTTGTTGATGGTACCTTTCTTGAATTCTTTTGGGAAAAAAATCATATCATTTCTAGTTACAAAAAGTATAATAGAAGTTGTGAAAGGAATCATAAAATTCTTTTTTGTATTTATACCACATTTCTTTTTAAAGGAAGGAAAAAAATATTCTCCAGGAATAAGAAAATGTACATGTGATTTGTCTTATAAAGATAAAATATGTATAGAATTGTATTAAAATTTATAGGACTCTTATAGTAGACCAAAAATGCATGTTTCTAGAATGTTCTTATATAATTGAATATTGTAAAGATTCTTGTTGTTGATGGTACCTTTCTTGAATTCTTTTCGGAAAAAAATCATCTCATTTCTGGTTACAAAAAGTATAATAGAAGTTGTGAAAGGAATCATAAAATTCATTTTTGTATTTATACCACATTTCTTTTTAAAGGAAAGAAAAAAAATATTATGGAGTCTATTAATCATCTATAACTATGATATCCAGAGTGGTACAAAATTGTATTACCGGCTCATGTGGAGGTGTACACCTAAAATTCTTTAACTAAAAGTTTGATTTGAGAATTTTAGCTGCAATAGATCTCCACCAGTTTAGTCATTCATATAAAAATTCTTTTTATATATTTATTCTTATAAAAAAATCTACTTTTCATTCTTTAATTTCTTTCATATACAAATTGAATTTGAAATTTTACATTTTCATTTTTTTAACCTAAATGTTCTTTCTGTACACATTTTTGTAATGTTATGAATATTTATGATGTGCCATAAAAATTAAGTTGAAAAAATTATGAGTTTCAAGTTTTAAATGGTTATTGGATGTGTCTACTTTCAAAAGATACCTACCTATCGGGATGAATATCAACAATAAAGCCAAAAATATTGTTCTTAATGTTGATATAGACATTGAGAGATATATTTTCGGTTTCAGTTGCATAGAAAGTGTTCCCCGTTTAGAAATATCAATGTGTACTCAAGCTGAGGGAAGCCAACTTCTATCCTTTTTTTTTGTTTTGAGGAAGAACAAAAGAGAATGGACTAAAATATTTTTTGAGATGCATTTAGAATTAGATTCTATTGTATCTTAGAACTAATGAGTAATGACTTCCCATTGGCTTCTCCTTTTATAAAAAGGACACATTATATGATCAGAGAGACCACAATTAGCATTTTGTAATACTATTTTTTTACCTTTCAATGACCTTTTTCAAATTCTGTACATGAAACTAACCATTTAGTATAGTTGATGATTTCCATTTTAAAATTTTCACATATTTATAAAAAGAACAAAATCACTAGGATATCTTGGGATTATTAACAAATTGAGAGACTTCATAAGTTCTATAAGAAATAACACCTCTTAAATTATTAGAGTTATTAACCAATTGACATTTAAAGTATTTGTGTTTGTGCACTTGAACCCTTAAAAAAAATATGTACAATTTGACCCTTAAAGTTGGGTTTTCGTACCATTTGACTATGTTAGTTAATTTTCTGCCAGGATAATATTGTTGGTGGATTTCACAAATTGCTATACTTTTATGGCTATTTTAGGCTAGAATCTTCAAAATCACGGAATTATATAGTTTAGGAATTCAACTTACAACCTTCTTTCCTCTTACTCCTCCTTGTAGTTATTTAATCATGACTCATCATTAGCTCATATACATATACACATGTTAATGTATGTGATGTAATTGAAGATTCAAGAAATTATTTTATTTTCCTCCTGTTTAAAAAATGCAGCAAGTTTATTTTTGGAAGAAAATGACCAAGATGGTCAAACTGTAAAAGACAAATATTAAAATCAAAATTCTAGATATTTTTGTTATTTATTGGATAATTTAAGGGTCAATACTTCAATAAGAAAAATAATTATTTAGAACCATTATAACTTAAAAGAAGCCTTCACCATTTACTAAAATCTATTGACCACATAATGAATGCAATGAGATTAGTACATTCTAATCAAAAGATCTTATGTTCTTAGCAAATAAATGAAACATTCAACATCTTCAAATAGACCAAAGGTAGAAAAACTGCAATAGACAATTCATCATTTACATTAGTGGGTGAAACAACCCATGTTAAAAAAGTTTTTAACACGATGTTAAAGAATTTTTCGGACATCACTTGTGAAAATAACCATTGTATAAATCCACTTAAAAAAAATTAAAAAACTAATATTACCTCCCCTTTATTACATAAATATTTCAGCGTTCCCCCTTTTTCACTCATCGTCTTTCCCGCTAACTCTGTCCAGTCTCACCATCTCCGTCCCACTCACTCTCGTTCAGCATTTGATCATCATTGTGAAAACTTAATGTGGTGAACTCCAATTGTAAAACACACAAACAATCATCTTCTACAAATCAAAACCCTACCTTGAAAAGAAAAAGTCCTAAACTCTAAATCGATCAACTCAATTTTTAATTAGGCAAAACCCTAGTTTCTCTTCTTTTACAATTAGCACGATTCACATTAATTAGTAGGAATCCCAACTCAAAACAAGTTTTTCTGTACAATATTTTGATTCTGTCCTTGTAGTTTGAATGTGTAAGGCGCTTCCCGTGTTTATCTTGTTGTCAACTTTTCCGCCGTAAATGCAAACAGTGAATTGTAAATCCCGATAAGCTTCTTGTAATTGTTAGTTCTTGGACCACCAGAAAGCAATTTTGCTAAGAACGGAGGAGGTTGCCTTTCCGGCCGGTGGGAGTTTAACATGTCCATTTCTACAACAAACGGAAAATGTGGGATTAGCATTTTTTGAGGATTTATTATTCCGGACATATTTTATCTGGTCCACCGATATCCACATACCGTTCCCACATATCTGGAAAATAAAAATAAGAAGCATGTGTTATATACATGTAGCATGTACGGTTCAAAATATGATATTTAGATTCGCATGTACCTTGAGTAGGTACATAGCTCCATATTCATTATCATCAATCAAATAATGAGAAGCAATAGCTAGATATATAAATAAACACATTAAAAAGCATAATGTATCCTAATTAAATTTTTACATATCATAATATAATATGATTTTAAAAGATAAAAATGAAAGAACTTACATTCTACATCATCGACATCGGAATGATTTGGATCTGAAGTAGTCATGGCAATCTCTTTTGTAGCATGATTGAAAGCATGCAACAAATTTCTACAATGTGAATCAGAGGATTCACCTTGTTCACTGCTTTTGACTTGATCTGGTAATAGAATTATTAATTGCTAAATAAATAAAGGACTTGATAAGCTGCTGATACAAATTATAATCTGCTATAATAAACTTACTTTTTGGTAATATAGTCGAGGCTGACAGTTTAAAGATTGCATTTTTTCCTCTTATACCAAATGCGTTTCTTGGAGTCATAATGTTACAATTCTTTGAAAGTGATGAACCTATGGAATTGTTGAACATATTATTTTACATATGGATGAATTAAGTGTAAATAATTTGTGATTAAATGAAATTTAATCACATGAAAAAGTACATAAATAAATAAAAAAATCAAATACTGGGAAATGTCAAAGGTGGCAAGTGAAACTTCAGGAAAAAAGGTTGTGTTGCAGGTGTTGTAGTTGTAGTATTGCGTCCATTGCGTGATATTGAGTTGCTAAAAGTAACATCTGCACAAAATGCACAAAACAATTCACATGAATAAATAGTAATAAACCTGATGGTAATACACGGGAATCGACTGCTACACAGTTGAAGGCTTCCAATAAATTTGTGTTGTGTGGGACATGTGTTTGATTTTCCACTTTGCTCATGGTTTTATCTGCAAATTGTATATTCATTTCTCATAAATTAAAAAAATACCTAATGTTTAAAAACCTAAAACTCACTCCCAATCGTAGAAACTGGCAACTGAAACTTAGAAATATAAGGTTGTGTAGTAGGTGTTGTTGAATACATTGAGGCATTCATATGTCCCATGCTCCACTTTGAGTTGCAAGTCGTGACACCTACAGAAAAAATTTGTCAATATTCTAGTTTGAAGAACATGAATATTACCATGTTGTATATCATAAGGATTATCCATTCTAAATCAAATGTTAAGACTATACATTCAAATACCAGATGAGACAATGTTTGACATCCGCCGATCTATTGGAGAAATGATTGGAGAACTTATTGGGAAACCACGGCGTATTTGTTCTATGTTTTCATAAACATTATAAAAGATGAAGTACATTATATTTCATAAAAATATAAAATTATAAGAAGATAATATATTAAAGCATTAGTTTCAATTGTATGATACCAAATGTAAGATAAAGATTATTATATCATAGAACTACCTATTAGTGGTCATGTATCCATGTGTATTAGATATAATGGATGACTTTTCCTTTCAGTTTGAAATATGAGGTTGTCTATTAAAACTCTGATCCAATGCAGAAAGAGTATGTCTTGCAACATCTAATAAAAAAATTGAAACATAACGGATATAAACATTAGCCTACTTGAATATATGAACGGATATATGAATAACATTAGCCTACTTGAATATATGAGGTTGAATCACAACCGATATATGAATCAGAACATTAGCCTACTTGAAAAAAATTGAAACATAACGGATATATGACCAAAAATGTATGTTTCTAGAATGTTCATATATAATTAAATATTGTAAAGATTCTTTTTGATGGTACCTTTCTTGAATTCTTTTCGGGAAAAAATCATCTCATTTCTAGTTACAAAAAGTATAATAGAAGTTGTGAAAGGAATCATAAAATTCTTTTTGGTATTTATACCACATTTCTTTTTAAAGGAAAGAAAAAATATTGTGGAGGAATAAGAAAATGTACAGTTATGTACTATTTATCATCTATAACTATGATATCCAGAGTGGTAGTTTAGTTAGTTTAGTCATTCATATAAATTTTTTTTATATATTTATTCTTATAAAAAAATCTACTTTTCATTTTTTAATTTCTTTCATATACAAATTGAATTTGGAATTTTACATTTTCATTTTTTCATTTTTTTAACCTAAATGTTCTTTTTGTACAAACTTTTGTAATGTTATGAATATTGTTGTTGTGCAATAAAAATTAAAGTGAAAAAATTATGAGTTTCAAGTTTTAAATGGTTGTTGGATGTGTCTACTTTCACAAGATACCTACCCATTCGATGAATATCAACAATCAAGCCAAAAATATTGTTCTTAATGTTGACATAAACATTGAGAGATATATTAAAACTGTTAGAGTGCGAGTTAAGCAAGTTGCGAAATAGTGATACTATGAAAAGTCAACTCTAGAGGTACTACTTTGACCAGCTAAGTAAAAAGGGTAACATCGAGTCGACTAAAATACGAAACTTGTTAAGGACTCTCAAGGGAACATATGAGAATCAACACCTAGAGGGGAGGGGTGAATAGGTGTTATGACTAACAATGACCGGTTTTAAATATTACCAAGTTATGTGACTGAAAAAGCAAAAACAGTATATTTTTGCTATCTGGCAGCTTACTGGATTCACAGATAATGTAAAGTGGCAGCTAGCTACGTTGTGCAGTGCAATATAGAAACTTTGCAGAAAGTAAAGAACACACAGCAATTTTAGCCAGGTTCGACCTCTATCTTCTATAGGTCTACGTCCTGGTCCTCTACCAACACGGCAAAGGAATATATTATTAATCAAAGTGAATTACAACTACACGATACAATAATATATCTCCCTGATCTCCCAGTTACTGTTTGCAGCTTGCTGAAACACTTTGTTCCTTGAACACAGCTCTCTATGTATAAACTCCTCTAGCTATCAAGTTCCTTGAACCCTTGTTTCCCAAGCTCACAAAACCAAGAACTACCAACTTACAAGTTGAACAATACAAGTATAATCAAATACAATTGAAACTATGAACTCTAATCAAAGATATATAATGTAATATATATTAGAGCTCAAACGTATATGAAAGAATATATCAAATCAGTTCGAAAGTACTTGTGTTTTCTTTTAAAAATCGTCCAACCAACGAAAATGAAAACATACAAGTCTTTTTATAATGAACCAAGGATTTTGAATTAATCTAACAACTAACGGTCTTGACTACCAAGTCTCACGTTTTTGTTCCTTGATTAATTCAAGCCCAACATTCATAAAATAACGTTTAGAAAATCTGATGAACGTTTAAGAATAAAACTGTTGAAGAAGAATACACGGTCACCTAATGTAAACCCTAGAAAATAGAGTTTGTTTTAAAGTGTGAAACGTTAAAACAACAAACTCCTATTTAATAGGCATTATATATATATGAAAAGATTATTTGAAAATATTGAGCTCATATATATATACAACTTATATAAGTGATAGAGTCCTAAAAATTCTGTTCCTAGAACATTTGCTATTAAATAGGACTAAAACTCTATCCGTTAGGATTGTTGCCAGCTTGCTGCCTGCATACAAAAACTTCTCTGCCAGCTAGATGCTACATCATGTTTTGTTAGAAAAATACAAAGTTTTTATCTCCTGCAAAACAATGTTAGTCCACACAATAAACCCAGCTTGCTATAGTGTTATCATCAAAACACCAGGGTTTCAATCTCCCCTTTTTTGATGATTACACAACAATTTTAGGAAAGAATAATTCTCCCCCTAAATCTAATAATCCTGCAGCAATTAATATTTAACGAATATGCATTATCAGCAGTAATTAACCAAATAAATAGAAACACGTAACAGATAATCAAATATCACATGTTGAATCAAAACAAAAACAATTTTAACTGCATAAACCAGCAGTACCACAAACTTCATTTAGTCTTAAATCAATGATAAAGAAACTAAGTTCAGATTACGCAACATAAGTTTAGAAGCAGAAACCACAGAACCATAAACCAAGTACTAAAAACAAATAAACAAACACAAATCCCCAACTTCCTAAAATTATTCTCCCCCTTAATCATAAAAATAAGGAAAACTAGGCATCGTGATTATCATCATCCTCCTCAAATCCATCCTGAGCACCAGCAGCATCCGCAGCAGAATCCTTGGCAATGTCAGAATGAGTAAACATATTAACACCAGCTGGAGGAGTATCACGAACAGGGATATCAGATTCAGCCATCTCTACAGCAGTAGCAAATGCATGAAGTCTAGAAGCAGCACGAAGCTTTCCCTCAGATTTGGGACCAAAAATCAAATCATGAACATATCGCATCTCATCAGTCATATCGTCAAGGCGAGCATGAACAGCCTTGAAAGAATCACGAACCTCATCCATAAACACAGCTAATTCCACTTCTTGAATAGACATTTTATCAGATTCAATAATAACTGGCGGTGGAGGATGTGGAGTAGGAATTGGCAACTGAACCAAAGTTCCATCAGATTCAACCTTAAGATGAGACTGTTTAAGACTAGTACAATCCAAAAAATCCTTAACCACTTCTTTTTCAGCATCACGCAAATCAACCCCATACCAAGTAAATATTCGAGTAAGCAACAGTCCATATGGTAGTCCCGGAGCATTATGTGGATCATAAACATCAAGCATATTCTTCAGAATCAAGGCAGAAAGATCAAACTTATTACCATTAAGCAACATGGCAACAAGAGTGGTATCCTGTCCAGCAAAATTAGAACGACTACCTAATCTAGGATTGATGTTAGCCACTGAAACTTTAAACAAGAGATGAGCCATGGGTGTGACAACATTTGTAGTAGAAGCAACAAACTCAGTTAAAGTAGAATCACCACGCAAAACCCTCAATTGATCAAGAACTAAAAAAACCCTCAACATCAACAGGGCCTTTCTTAGTACAAATAGATAGAGACGACGAACTATCAATATCCAGAATCGAATTAAGCACATTCACAGTTAACATAATTTTCGTACCACGAACATATGACACAGAATTCCCATTCTTAACCACATCCAAATTAGCATAAAACTCATAAATGCAATTGGGATAAAATTTACGAGGAAGATCCTTAAGAAAAACCCAACTTTGAAAACAATCCAACAGCGCCACACTTAAAATACGCATTACCTACAAGAGGACGACCAGCGATGATTTTCCAATTTCCCAAATCAAGCTTGTTGAAGTGAGTCTCAAGAATAGGAGGGTTAAAGAGTATCTCGTACTTAAAACGTTTGACCGACGGAGCATCAGTATCACCTGATTTCTGAATACCGGAAGGTTCGTCACCACAGTCAATGCGAACCAGAGTCGTGTCACTGTCCTCATCAAATAACCTCTTATTCTGTCCCTTGTTCATCTTGGAATCGACCGGAGTAAAATCCTTCTTAGAACGTGTTGACCTCATAGTGAAGTGAAAGAGAGAAAACGATGGAATGGAAGGAGGCGAAAAACCCTAAATTGAAAGAGAGAGAATATGGGGCGAAGGAAGTGAGGAGTCAGGAGTGCCGTTTCGGTTTTATGCCACTTTTTAGAATATAAAGGGAAGTATTATGTTTAGGATAAATTAATAATAACTGCCCACCCCCACCCAATAATTCAGGAAAATGATAAGTAAAAAATAACGAGTTACACTTATCACGTCTAACAGATAGAATGTGCAATAAAAAATAATCCAAGGAAAAAAATTTGGCCTAATTGCAAATAAAATAATGAAGAACTGTAACAGATGTATAGACAAGAATTACACCCAAAAAAAATGAACAAAAATTATGGTAGAAAGAATTGATGAGTAAGCTATTAGTGTTTGTGCCCTAGAGACAATACTATAATGTTCTTAGGGAAGACATTTTGATTATTAATAAATATGTTCTATGGATTTTCTTTCAATTATTTATTATGTCTTTATTAACTGCGATATAAATATTAGAATAATAAATGTCCTTGGAATATAAGCATGAATTCTATATCTCTAAGTATGTGACTTAGAAATGAGATTATATGAGTAGTGTTTATAATCCTAAAAGATCCCTAGTCGAGTATTATTATTTGAGGACAATAATAATGCATTAAGACTAGTATGTTTGTTGACTGATGACCACATCTCATTGGTTATAAGTATGGTGATACTAAAGTCAAAGACATAAGTGCATGTTAGCAGAACATGGCACTGGATAGACCCACCGTGTGAATTCTTCATGGTAAATGTTATCAAGTGTCATAAGCAATTCTCACAATGATAATGGTGTAATGATCCTTAGACTTGAAAGTTACCTTTGACCGGGTAATGATAAAGGTGGACATTGAGTATATTATGAATCATAAGAGAAATATGAATGATAGATATAGGATTTAACCCTCCTATTTTAGGAGTGATATTATTGGCCTCTTGATTGAGTGAGACTATGAAATGCATGGTCATGCTCAAATTGTGATTTGTTTAATAGTCTACTCATCGATCAAGTAAACCGGGATTAAATGTTGAAGAGGATGACATAAACCATGCCTCGAGTTTAATCTATAATATAAGGTTAAAAGGATTATATTACATGGAACATTATTCATTAAAGGTTTAATTGGATCACCAATTATTATTATTACTTGGGTAGCAGTGATGTATTACTAGATGCCGCTCATTGTTTATAATTTTATTATGAGATGTTAAAATTATTGCCAACGTAATAATAACCTAAAGGGTTACACATAAAGAATGTTTTAAACGGAGCATTAATTAAATTTCGAATTTAATTCAATTATTATTATTCTTGAATTATTGGATTAATTAAGTAGGACTTGATTAATTATATAATAATTCGAATATAATAAATAATACTACTAATAATCAGATTGGGTTTTGGAAGCCCAATCAGATTAGGTATAGGCCCAGAATTCTCTCCATGTAAATACATTAAGATGTATTATTTTAGGGTTGAGAAATTGAAAAAACGTTTTTCTTAAAAAACCCTAGCTGCTCTACATCAAAGAGAGGCTAGAGAGAGAGAGAGAGAGAGTTCTGAGGGCAGTTCTTGGCTAGTACCAACTCCGGTGATCGTTGGACGATCGGGCGTTCGTGTGGACTAATTAGAGACGTGTATCGCAAGGCGGGACACGTGGTGATCATATCAAAGGACCTCCATTAGTCATCCGTTCGTAAAGCTTCAAAAGGTAAACGATTCTATTCACGAATTGAATATCGTTTTTCGCATGGATCCTGCGGAGGGTTTCGTTAATTTTTCTGTTTTATGCGTTTTTCGTTGCGTTTTCATGCACGAAACCCTTTATTGGCATCAGAGCTACTTGCGAAAAGTGTTTAATTCGTTTATATGTTTACTGTTTTGATGATAAAATCATGTTTGTGACTATCATGATTGATGCGTTGTTTTTATGAAAACATGAATATTGTATTGATGTATATACATAAATTGTATAATAATGATGATTGAGATGATCATATGATGATCATATAATCTGTATGTATACTGATATATACATGATATAGTTTTGTTCTTGTTATGAGAATCGTATTCGATACGATTTCTGATTGGTTGCGCAGATTTGGTGAAATTTGCATAATGTTTCAGAATTTCGCCGAAAATACCTTTTCGGAAAGGGAAACGGGCGTATGAACAATACAGACTTTGTCATTCGTTCATCTGTAAGGCGTTTGACGTCGTTTACTGTCTGTAAACAGCGATTCATTGTTTTCATAATTCTGATTTTAATTTTCTGATTTACACTTTATTTGATTTTGTGATTGGATCATGAAAAATATGATATGGTGTGATATGTTGATGCAATATGAGATGTTCTTAACTGTTAATTGAGCATGGTGTATGGTTATGGCCCTAAGACCCATAGGTTAGTGGTTTTTGATTATGGTTTTGGTTTTAAATACGACTTGCATGTCGTTCATTCTTGTAATGATTAAATCTCGAATGTAACTCGAGTTTCTCTTGTAAGTTTATTAGATTAGCTTTTCATATTATGTAATTGATGATATGAAGACATGGAGGCATGCCAAGGAGGCGATCAAAGGAGACATTACAAGGAAGCATTAAGACATGTGTAATTTATTATGTTGTATTTGATACCACCATAGATTGACCTTGGTTTTTCCTTAGCTTGGAAAAATCGCATAGGATTGGGCCATAACCAAGCACGTTTACTTTACGCACTTTACATATATGATGCATGTGATGATGATATGTATGCGTAGTGATAATGATGCATGTTTTAATTAGATTAAACATGTATGTATTAGATACATCACCCATGCCATGCCTGCTAAACAAGATAAAATCTGTAACGATTCAAGATTTTAAAATTGAACAAAACGAACATGAGATTCCTGTGTTTATGAAACACGGAAATAAGTATGAATTTTCGATTTTTTTATATGGGGCGATTTTGACAAAAAATACAAGCAGCGCTTATAAGAAAGGCGGGTTTTAAGTGAGACCACTGTGACTCCTCCGTTGGACTGGAAATCAAACCATTGATGAATTTTGAATTGAAGTACTTAGTTCAAGGAAAAATTGGGAATCTCTTGATGATGGGATCATGGTCGTTTTAATAATAAAATCCCTAAATTTAAAATATTAAGTCACTTAGATGCCTTCCAATGGGCAACACTCGTCAAGACCTAGATCGAGAAAGAGTGGGTTCGCCAAAGCGAAGCACTCCAATCTATCGTGGTAAGGCGCGATGAAGTAAATGTGATACTTAACTGTTAGACCATTGGGTTATACTTAACTAAGTTACCACAATAGGATTGTGAACTTAGAGGCATGGAGTTTGGTATGATTTATTGGATAAATATGGACAAATGTTGTTCTACCAAACTTTCCAAGAGTTATATATGATATAATTGACAAGAGTTGTCTACCTAAATAAATCATGTTTTGGGAGAAAAGCCAAAGCTGACCTTAAGTGTGACGAAATATGGATCTTGGCTCACTAGAAGGATTTAGAGTAATGCCTTCCGAATTAATAGTTAGGGCTATTGATTTGATAAAAATAGTGGGAGATATATATTGTGAATATATATGGATAATCACTTGAACATAATTTAATCTGCAACTAACTTATTTTATGCATTTTAACATTGTAGATATCTAAATGGCAAACTCAAACAATTTCTCTGTGCGATCAGTCCTTGAGAAGGAAAAGCTGACAGGAACCAACTTCCTTGATTGGCAAAGGAATTTGAGGATTGTCCTCAGGCAGGAGCGAAAGCTTTATGTCCTTGATATTCCTCACCCTGGACCTCTTGCTGCTGAAGCAACCGAGGCTCAACAAAATGCTTATCAGAAGCATCTTGATGATTCTACGGATGTCTGTTGTTTGATGCTAGCGACTATGAGTCCTGAGCTTCAGAAACAACATGAGCGTATGGACGCTTATGACATGATAGGGCACCTCAAAAGGATATTTGAGGGTCAAGCTCGTCAAGAGAGGTTTGATGTAAGCAAAGCGTTGTATGCATGCAAACAGGGAGATCGTGACCCGATTGGACCGCATGTTCTAAAGATGATAGGGTATTTGGAAACCCTTGAGAATTTGGGTTACCCGGTTTTACCGGAACACCAAACAGATTTGATCTTGCAGTCTTTGAACAACAACTACACTCAATTTGTAATAAACTATATTATGAGTGAGATAGAAAAAACACCTACCGAACTATTGGCATTATTGAGGACTGCTGACACCAATATGTCAAAGGCTAACCCTGCTCCCATAATGATGGTGAATATGCAAACAATCAAAATCACAATCACAAAACATGTGTGTAACAAAACAAATTTAAAGAAATACACTATTAAAATAAAATCAAGTAGAAATAGTATAGAAGAATAAATATAATACATAAAAACTTATTAATAAAAGTTACTTGGGTCACATTATTTTCATTAATTTAATGTTAAATTGTACTTGAAAAATTTAATTGTAGATTAAAAAAATATTGTCATGAAACCAATTCTCCATATTACATTTATGTAATATATAGATGCAAGAACTTATACATATAGAATATATGAATCGATGCCTCAAAAGAAAATATACAAAAAAAACATCATGAAGATATAAAATATATGAATGTATGTCAAATTCAAATATACATAAAAAAATATCAAATGCAAATATACATAAAAATATCAAAAAAATGTTGGATTATACCTTAAGAGTGAACTTGGTAAACAGATTGAAGCCCGTCACAATGAGCTAGGAAAGTTGAAATCAATCTCCAGACTACAAAAACTGTGATTTGCCTTATAAAGATAAAATAAGTATAGAATTGTATTGAAATTTATAGGACTCTTATAGTATAAGAAAAATGTATGTTTCTAGAATGTTCATATAAAATTGAATATTGTAAAGATTCTTGTTGATGGTACCTTTCTTGAATTCTTTTGGGAAAAAAATCATATCATTTCTAGTTACAAAAAGTATAATAGAAGTTGTGAAAGGAATCATAAAATTCTTTTTTGTATTTATACCACATTTCTTTTTAAAGGAAGGAAAAAAATATTCTCCAGGAATAAGAAAATGTACATGTGATTTGTCTTATAAAGATAAAATATGTATAGAATTGTATTAAAATTTATAGGACTCTTATAGTAGACCAAAAATGCATGTTTCTAGAATGTTCTTATATAATTGAATATTGTAAAGATTCTTGTTGTTGATGGTACCTTTCTTGAATTCTTTTCGGAAAAAAATCATCTCATTTCTGGTTACAAAAAGTATAATAGAAGTTGTGAAAGGAATCATAAAATTCATTTTTGTATTTATACCACATTTCTTTTTAAAGGAAAGAAAAAAAATATTATGGAGTCTATTAATCATCTATAACTATGATATCCAGAGTGGTACAAAATTGTATTACCGGCTCATGTGGAGGTGTACACCTAAAATTCTTTTAACTAAAAGTTTGATTTGAGAATTTTAGCTGCAATAGATCTCCACCAGTTTAGTCATTCATATAAAAATTCTTTTTATAAATTTATTCTTATAAAAAAATCTACTTTTCATTCTTTAATTTCTTTCATATACAAATTGAATTTGAAATTTTACATTTTCATTTTTTTAACCTAAATGTTCTTTCTGTACACATTTTTGTAATGTTATGAATATTTATGATGTGCCATAAAAATTAAGTTGAAAAAATTATGAGTTTCAAGTTTTAAATGGTTATTGGATGTGTCTACTTTCAAAAGATACCTACCTATCGGGATGAATATCAACAATAAAGCCAAAAATATTGTTCTTAATGTTGATTTAGACATTGAGAGATATATTTTCGGTTTCAGTTGCATAGAAAGTGTTCCCCGTTTAGAAATATCAATGTGTACTCAAGCTGAGGGAAGCCAACTTCTATCCTTTTTTTTTGTTTTGAGGAAGAACAAAAGAGAATGGACTAAAATATTTTTTGAGATGCATTTAGAATTAGATTCTATTGTATCTTAGAACTAATGAGTAATGACTTCCCATTGGCTTCTCCTTTTATAAAAAGGACACATTATATGATCAGAGAGACCACAATTAGCATTTTGTAATACTATTTTTTTACCTTTCAATGACCTTTTTCAAATTCTGTACATGAAACTAACCATTT
The DNA here is from genome assembly GCA_030848705.1 of Heracleum sosnowskyi. NCBI lineage: Eukaryota > Viridiplantae > Streptophyta > Magnoliopsida > Apiales > Apiaceae > Heracleum > Heracleum sosnowskyi. Next base: position 68,597,331 of record CM061237.1, read on the forward strand.
AGTATAGTTGATGATTTCCATTTTAAAATTTTCACATATTTATAAAAAGAACAAAATCACTAGGATATCTTGGGATTATTAACAAATTGAGAGACTTCATAAGTTCTATAAGAAATAACACCTCTTAAATTATTAGAGTTATTAACCAATTGACATTTAAAGTATTTGTGTTTGTGCACTTGAACCCTTAAAAAAAATATGTACAATTTGACCCTTAAAGTTGGGTTTTCGTACCATTTGACTATGTTAGTTAATTTTCTGCCAGGATAATATTGTTGGTGGATTTCACAAATTGCTATACTTTTATGGCTATTTTAGGCTAGAATCTTCAAAATCACGGAATTATATAGTTTAGGAATTCAACTTACAACCTTCTTTCCTCTTACTCCTCCTTGTAGTTATTTAATCATGACTCACCATTAGCTCATATACATATACACATGTTAATGTATGTGATGTAATTGAAGATTCAAGAAATTATTTTATTTTCCTCCTGTTTAAAAAATGCAGCAAGTTTATTTTTGGAAGAAAATGACCAAGATGGTCAAACTGTAAAAGACAAATATTAAAATCAAAATTCTAGATATTTTTGTTATTTATTGGATAATTTAAGGGTCAATACTTCAATAAGAAAAATAATTATTTAGAACCATTATAACTTAAAAGAAGCCTTCACCATTTACTAAAATCTATTGACCACATAATGAATGCAATGAGATTAGTACATTCTAATCAAAAGATCTTATGTTCTTAGCAAATAAATGAAACATTCAACATCTTCAAATAGACCAAAGGTAGAAAAACTGCAATAGACAATTCATCATTTACATTAGTGGGTGAAACAACCCATGTTAAAAAAGTTTTTAACACGATGTTAAAGAATTTTTCGGACATCACTTGTGAAAATAACCATTGTATAAATCCACTTAAAAAAAATTAAAAAACTAATATTACCTCCCCTTTATTACATAAATATTTCAGCGTTCCCCCTTTTTCACTCATCGTCTTTCCCGCTAACTCTCTCCAGTCTCACCATCTCCGTCCCACTCTCTCTCGTTCAGCATTTGATCATCATTGTGAAAACTTAATGTGGTGAACTCTAATTGTAAAACACACAAACAATCATCTTCTACAAATCAAAACCCTACCTTGAAAAGAAAAAGTCCTAAACTCTAAATCGATCAACTCAATTTTTAATTAGGCAAAACCCTAGTTTCTCTTCTTTTACAATTAGCACGATTCACATTAATTAGTAGGAATCCCAACTCAAAACAAGTTTTTCTGTACAATATTTTGATTCTGTCCTTGTAGTTTGAATGTGTAAGGCGCTTCCCGTGTTTATCTTGTTGTCAACTTTTCCGCCAAGTGACGTAAATGCAAACAGTGAATTGTAAATCCCGATAAGCTTCTTGTAATTGTTAGTTCTTGGACCACCAGAAAGCAATTTTGCTAAGAACGGAGGAGGTTGCCTTTCCGGCCGGTGGGAGTTTAACATGTCCATTTCTACAACAAACGGAAAATGTGGGATTAGCATTTTTTGAGGATTTATTATTCCGGACATATTTTATCTGGTCCACCGATATCCACATACCGTTCCCACATATCTGGAAAATAAAAATAAGAAGCATGTGTTATATACATGTAGCATGTACGGTTCAAAATATGATATTTAGATTCGCATGTACCTTCAGTAGGTACATAGCTCCATATTCATTATCATCAATCAAATAATGAGAAGCAATAGCTAGATATATAAATAAACACATTAAAAAGCATAATGTATCCTAATTAAATTTTTACATATCATAATATAATATGATTTTAAAAGATAAAAATGAAAGAACTTACATTCTACATCATCGACATCGGAATGATTTGGATCTGAAGTAGTCATGGCAATCTCTTTTGTAGCATGATTGAAAGCATGCAACAAATTTCTACAATGTGAATCAGAGGATTCACCTTGTTCACTGCTTTTGACTTGATCTGGTAATAGAATTATTAATTGCTAAATAAATAAAGGACTTGATAAGCTGCTGATACAAATTATAATCTGCTATAATAAACTTACTTTTTGGTAATATAGTTGAGGCTGACAGTTTAAAGATTGCATTTTTTCCTCTTATACCAAATGCGTTTCTTGGAGTCATAATGTTACAATTCTTTGAAAGTGATGAACCTATGGAATTGTTGAACATATTATTTTACATATGGATGAATTAAGTGTAAATAATTTGTGATTAAATGAAATTTAATCACATGAAAAAGTACATAAATAAATAAAAAAATCAAATACTGGGAAATGTCAAAGGTGGCAAGTGAAACTTCGGGAAAAAAGGTTGTGTTGCAGGTGTTGTAGTTGTAGTATTGCGTCCATTGCGTGATATTGAGTTGCTAAAAGTAACATCTGCACAAAATGCACAAAACAATTAACATGAATAAATAGTAATAAACCTGATGGTAATACACGGGAATCGACTGCTACACAGTTGAAGGCTTCCAATAAATTTGTGTTGTGTGGGACATGTGTTTGATTTTCCACTTTGCTCATGGTTTTATCTGCAAATTGTATATTCATTTCTCATAAATTAAAAAAATACCTAATGTTTAAAAACCTAAAACTCACTCCCAATCGTAGAAACTGGCAACTGAAACTTAGAAATATAAGGTTGTGTAGTAGGTGTTGTTGAATACATTGAGGCATTCATATGTCCCATGCTCCACTTTGAGTTGCAAGTCGTGACACCTACAGAAAAAATTTGTCAATATTCTAGTTTGAAGAACATGAATATTACCATGTTGTATATCATAAGGATTATCCATTCTAAATCAAATGTTAAGACTATACATTCAAATACCAGATGAGACAATGTTTGACATCCGCCGATCTATTGGAGAAATGATTGGAGAACTTATTGGGAAACCACGGCGTATTTGTTCTATGTTTTCATAAACATTATAAAAGATTAAGTACATTATATTTCATAAAAATATAAAATTATAAGAAGATAATATATTAAAGCATTAGTTTCAATTGTATGATACCAAATGTAAGATAAAGATTATTATATCATAGAACTACCTATTAGTGGTCATGTATCCATGTGTATTAGATATAATGGATGACTTTTCCTTTCAGTTTGAAATATGAGGTTGTCTATTAAAACTCTGATCCAATGCAGAAAGAGTATGTCTTGCAACATCTAATAAAAAAATTGAAACATAACGGATATAAACATTAGCCTACTTGAATATATGAACGGATATATGAATAACATTAGCCTACTTGAATATATGAGGTTGAATCACAACCGATATATGAATCAGAACATTAGCCTACTTGAAAAAAATTGAAACATAACGGATATATGACCAAAAATGTATGTTTCTAGAATGTTCATATATAATTAAATATTGTAAAGATTCTTTTTGATGGTACCTTTCTTGAATTCTTTTCGGAAAAAAATCATCTCATTTCTAGTTACAAAAAGTATAATAGAAGTTGTGAAAGGAATCATAAAATTCTTTTTGGTATTTATACCACATTTCTTTTTAAAGGAAAGAAAAAATATTGTGGAGGAATAAGAAAATGTACAGTTATGTACTATTTATCATCTATAACTATGATATCCAGAGTGGTAGTTTAGTTAGTTTAGTCATTCATATAAATTTTTTTTATATATTTATTCTTATAAAAAAATCTACTTTTCATTTTTTAATTTCTTTCATATACAAATTGAATTTGGAATTTTACATTTTCATTTTTTCATTTTTTTAACCTAAATGTTCTTTTTGTACAAATTTTTGTAATGTTATGAATATTGTTGTTGTGCAATAAAAATTAAAGTGAAAAAATTATGAGTTTCAAGTTTTAAATGGTTGTTGGATGTGTCTACTTTCACAAGATACCTACCCATTCGATGAATATCAACAATCAAGCCAAAAATATTGTTCTTAATGTTGACATAAACATTGAGAGATATATTAAAACTGTTAGAGTGCGAGTTAAGCAAGTTGCGAAATAGTGATACTATGAAAAGTCAACTCTAGAGGTACTACTTTGACCAGCTAAGTAAAAAGGGTAACATCGAGTCGACTAAAATACGAAACTTGTTAAGGACTCTCAAGGGAACATATGAGAATCAACACCTAGAGGGGAGGGGTGAATAGGTGTTATGACTAACAATGACCGGTTTTAAATATTACCAAGTTATGTGACTGAAAAAGCAAAAACAGTATATTTTTGCTATCTGGCAGCTTACTGGATTCACAGATAATGTAAAGTGGCAGCTAGCTACGTTGTGCAGTGCAATATAGAAACTTTGCAGAAAGTAAAGAACACACAGCAATTTTAGCCAGGTTCGACCTCTATCTTCTATAGGTCTACGTCCTGGTCCTCTACCAACACGGCAAAGGAATATATTATTAATCAAAGTGAATTACAACTACACGATACAATAATATATCTCCCTGATCTCCCAGTTACTGTTTGCAGCTTGCTGAAACACTTTGTTCCTTGAACACAGCTCTCTATGTATAAACTCCTCTAGCTATCAAGTTCCTTGAACCCTTGTTTCCCAAGCTCACAAAACCAAGAACTACCAACTTACAAGTTGAACAATACAAGTATAATCAAATACAATTGAAACTATGAACTCTAATCAAAGATATATAATGTAATATATATTAGAGCTCAAACGTATATGAAAGAATATATCAAATCAGTTCGAAAGTACTTGTGTTTTCTTTTAAAAATCGTCCAACCAACGAAAATGAAAACATACAAGTCTTTTTATAATGAACCAAGGATTTTGAATTAATCTAACAACTAACGGTCTTGACTACCAAGTCTCACGTTTTTGTTCCTTGATTAATTCAAGCCCAACATTCATAAAATAACGTTTAGAAAATCTGATGAACGTTTAAGAATAAAACTGTTGAAGAAGAATACACGGTCACCTAATGTAAACCCTAGAAAATAGAGTTTGTTTTAAAGTGTGAAACGTTAAAACAACAAACTCCTATTTAATAGGCATTATATATATATGAAAAGATTATTTGAAAATATTGAGCTCATATATATATACAACTTATATAAGTGATAGAGTCCTAAAAATTCTGTTCCTAGAACATTTGCTATTAAATAGGACTAAAACTCTATCCGTTAGGATTGTTGCCAGCTTGCTGCCTGCATACAAAAACTTCTCTGCCAGCTAGATGCTACATCATGTTTTGTTAGAAAAATACAAAGTTTTTATCTCCTGCAAAACAATGTTAGTCCACACAATAAACCCAGCTTGCTGCTATAGTGTTATCATCAAAACACCAGGGTTTCAATCTCCCCTTTTTTGATGATTACACAACAATTTTAGGAAAGAATAATTCTCCCCCTAAATCTAATAATCCTGCAGCAATTAATATTTAACGAATATGCATTATCAGCAGTAATTAACCAAATAAATAGAAACACGTAACAGATAATCAAATATCACATGTTGAATCAAAACAAAAACAATTTTAACTGCATAAACCAGCAGTACCACAAACTTCATTTAGTCTTAAATCAATGATAAAGAAACTAAGTTCAGATTACGCAACATAAGTTTAGAAGCAGAAACCACAGAACCATAAACCAAGTACTAAAAACAAATAAACAAACACAAATCCCCAACTTCCTAAAATTATTCTCCCCCTTAATCATAAAAATAAGGAAAACTAGGCATCGTGATTATCATCATCCTCCTCAAATCCATCCTGAGCACCAGCAGCATCCGCAGCAGAATCCTTGGCAATGTCAGAATGAGTAAACATATTAACACCAGCTGGAGGAGTATCACGAACAGGGATATCAGATTCAGCCATCTCTACAGCAGTAGCAAATGCATGAAGTCTAGAAGCAGCACGAAGCTTTCCCTCAGATTTGGGACCAAAAATCAAATCATGAACATATCGCATCTCATCAGTCATATCGTCAAGGCGAGCATGAACAGCCTTGAAAGAATCACGAACCTCATCCATAAACACAGCTAATTCCACTTCTTGAATAGACATTTTATCAGATTCAATAATAACTGGCGGTGGAGGATGTGGAGTAGGAATTGGCAACTGAACCAAAGTTCCATCAGATTCAACCTTAAGATGAGACTGTTTAAGACTAGTACAATCCAAAAAATCCTTAACCACTTCTTTTTCAGCATCACGCAAATCAACCCCATACCAAGTAAATATTCGAGTAAGCAACAGTCCATATGGTAGTCCCGGAGCATTATGTGGATCATAAACATCAAGCATATTCTTCAGAATCAAGGCAGAAAGATCAAACTTATTACCATTAAGCAACATGGCAACAAGAGTGGTATCCTGTCCAGCAAAATTAGAACGACTACCTAATCTAGGATTGATGTTAGCCACTGAAACTTTAAACAAGAGATGAGCCATGGGTGTGACAACATTTGTAGTAGAAGCAACAAACTCAGTTAAAGTAGAATCACCACGCAAAACCCTCAATTGATCAAGAACTAAAAAAACCCTCAACATCAACAGGGCCTTTCTTAGTACAAATAGACAGAGACGACGAACTATCAATATCCAGAATCGAATTAAGCACATTCACAGTTAACATAATTTTCGTACCACGAACATATGACACAGAATTCCCATTCTTAACCACATCCAAATTAGCATAAAACTCATAAATGCAATTGGGATAAAATTTACGAGGAAGATCCTTAAGAAAAACCCAACTTTGAAAACAATCCAACAGCGCCACACTTAAAATACGCATTACCTACAAGAGGACGACCAGCGATGATTTTCCAATTTCCCAAATCAAGCTTGTTGAAGTGAGTCTCAAGAATAGGAGGGTTAAAGAGTATCTCGTACTTAAAACGTTTGACCGACGGAGCATCAGTATCACCTGATTTCTGAATACCGGAAGGTTCGTCACCACAGTCAATGCGAACCAGAGTCGTGTCACTGTCCTCATCAAATAACCTCTTATTCTGTCCCTTGTTCATCTTGGAATCGACCGGAGTAAAATCCTTCTTAGAACGTGTTGACCTCATAGTGAAGTGAAAGAGAGAAAACGATGGAATGGAAGGAGGCGAAAAACCCTAAATTGAAAGAGAGAGAATATGGGGCGAAGGAAGTGAGGAGTCAGGAGTGCCGTTTCGGTTTTATGCCACTTTTTAGAATATAAAGGGAAGTATTATGTTTAGGATAAATTAATAATAACTGCCCACCCCCACCCAATAATTCAGGAAAATGATAAGTAAAAAATAACGAGTTACACTTATCACGTCTAACAGATAGAATGTGCAATAAAAAATAATCCAAGGAAAAAAATTTGGCCTAATTGCAAATAAAATAATGAAGAACTGTAACAGATGTATAGACAAGAATTACACCCAAAAAAAATGAACAAAAATTATGGTAGAAAGAATTGATGAGTAAGCTATTAGTGTTTGTGCCCTAGAGACAATACTATAATGTTCTTAGGGAAGACATTTTGATTATTAATAAATATGTTCTATGGATTTTCTTTCAATTATTTATTATGTCTTTATTAACTGCGATATAAATATTAGAATAATAAATGTCCTTGGAATATAAGCATGAATTCTATATCTCTAAGTATGTGACTTAGAAATGAGATTATATGAGTAGTGTTTATAATCCTAAAAGATCCCTAGTCGAGTATTATTATTTGAGGACAATAATAATGCATTAAGACTAGTATGTTTGTTGACTGATGACCACATCTCATTGGTTATAAGTATGGTGATACTAAAGTCAAAGACATAAGTGCATGTTAGCAGAACATGGCACTGGATAGACCCACCGTGTGAATTCTTCATGGTAAATGTTATCAAGTGTCATAAGCAATTCTCACAATGATAATGGTGTAATGATCCTTAGACTTGAAAGTTACCTTTGACCGGGTAATGATAAAGGTGGACATTGAGTATATTATGAATCATAAGAGAAATATGAATGATAGATATAGGATTTAACCCTCCTATTTTAGGAGTGATATTATTGGCCTCTTGATTGAGTGAGACTATGAAATGCATGGTCATGCTCAAATTGTGATTTGTTTAATAGTCTACTCATCGATCAAGTAAACCGGGATTAAATGTTGAAGAGGATGACATAAACCATGCCTCGAGTTTAATCTATAATATAAGGTTAAAAGGATTATATTACATGGAACATTATTCATTAAAGGTTTAATTGGATCACCAATTATTATTATTACTTGGGTAGCAGTGATGTATTACTAGATGCCGCTCATTGTTTATAATTTTATTATGAGATGTTAAAATTATTGCCAACGTAATAATAACCTAAAGGGTTACACATAAAGAATGTTTTAAACGGAGCATTAATTAAATTTCGAATTTAATTCAATTATTATTATTCTTGAATTATTGGATTAATTAAGTAGGACTTGATTAATTATATAATAATTCGAATATAATAAATAATACTACTAATAATCAGATTGGGTTTTGGAAGCCCAATCAGATTAGGTATAGGCCCAGAATTCTCTCCATGTAAATACATTAAGATGTATTATTTTAGGGTTGAGAAATTGAAAAAACGTTTTTCTTAAAAAACCCTAGCTGCTCTACATCAAAGAGAGGCTAGAGAGAGAGAGAGAGAGAGTTCTGAGGGCAGTTCTTGGCTAGTACCAACTCCGGTGATCGTTGGACGATCGGGCGTTCGTGTGGACTAATTAGAGACGTGTATCGCAAGGCGGGACACGTGGTGATCATATCAAAGGACCTCCATTAGTCATCCGTTCGTAAAGCTTCAAAAGGTAAACGATTCTATTCACGAATTAAATATCGTTTTTCGCATGGATCCTGCGGAGGGTTTCGTTAATTTTTCTGTTTTATGCGTTTTTCGTTGCGTTTTCATGCACGAAACCCTTTATTGGCATCAGAGCTACTTGCGAAAAGTGTTTAATTCGTTTATATGTTTACTGTTTTGATGATAAAATCATGTTTGTGACTATCATGATTGATGCGTTGTTTTTATGAAAACATGAATATTGTATTGATGTATATACATAAATTGTATAATAATGATGATTGAGATGATCATATGATGATCATATAATCTGTATGTATACTGATATATACATGATATAGTTTTGTTCTTGTTATGAGAATCGTATTCGATACGATTTCTGATTGGTTGCGCAGATTTGGTGAAATTTGCATAATGTTTCAGAATTTCGCCGAAAATACCTTTTCGGAAAGGGAAACGGGCGTATGAACAATACAGACTTTGTCATTCGTTCATCTGTAAGGCGTTTGACGTCGTTTACTGTCTGTAAACAGCGATTCATTGTTTTCATAATTCTGATTTTAATTTTCTGATTTACACTTTATTTGATTTTGTGATTGGATCATGAAAAATATGATATGGTGTGATATGTTGATGCAATATGAGATGTTCTTAACTGTTAATTGAGCATGGTGTATGGTTATGGCCCTAAGACCCATAGGTTAGTGGTTTTTGATTATGGTTTTGGTTTTAAATATGACTTGCATGTCGTTCATTCTTGTAATGATTAAATCTCGAATGTAACTCGAGTTTCTGTTGTAAGTTTATTAGATTAGCTTGTCATATTATGTAATTGATGATATGAAGACATGGAGGCATGCCAAGGAGGCGATCAAAGGAGACATTACAAGGAAGCATTAAGACATGTGTAATTTATTATGTTGTATTTGATACCACCATAGATTGACCTTGGTTTTTCCTTAGCTTGGAAAAATCGCATAGGATTGGGCCATAACCAAGCACGTTTACTTTACGCACTTTACATATATGATGCATGTGATGATGATATGTATGCATAGTGATAATGATGCATGTTTTAATTAGATTAAACATGTATGTATTAGATACATCACCCATGCCATGCCTGCTAAAAAAGATAAAATCTGTAACGATTCAAGATTTTAAAATTGAACAAAACGAACATGAGATTCCTGTGTTTATGAAACACGGAAATAAGTATGAATTTTCGATTTTTTTATATGGGGCGATTTTGACAAAAAATACAAGCAGCGCTTATAAGAAAGGCGGGTTTTAAGTGAGACCACTGTGACTCCTCCGTTGGACTGGAAATCAAACCATTGATGAATTTTGAATTGAAGTACTTAGTTCAAGGAAAAATTGGGAATCTCTTGATGATGGGATCATGGTCGTTTTAATAATAAAATCCCTAAATTTAAAATATTAAGTCACTTAGATGCCTTCCAATGGGCAACACTCGTCAAGACCTAGATCGAGAAAGAGTGGGTTCGCCAAAGCGAAGCACTCCAATCTATCGTGGTAAGGCGCGATGAAGTAAATGTGATACTTAACTGTTAGACCATTGGGTTATACTTAACTAAGTTACCACAATAGGATTGTGAACTTAGAGGCATGGAGTTTGGTATGATTTATTGGATAAATATGGACAAATGTTGTTCTACCAAACTTTCCAAGAGTTATATATGATATAATTGACAAGAGTTGTCTACCTAAATAAATCATGTTTTGGGAGAAAAGCCAAAGTTGACCTTAAGCGTGACGAAATATGGATCTTGGCTCACTAGAAGGATTTAGAGTAATGCCTTCCGAATTAATAGTTAGGGCTATTGATTTGATAAAAATAGTGGGAGATATATATTGTGAATATATATGGATAATCACTTGAACATAATTTAATCTGCAACTAACTTATTTTATGCATTTTAACATTGTAGATATCTAAATGGCAAACTCAAACAATTTCTCTGTGCGATCAGTCCTTGAGAAGGAAAAGCTGACAGGAACCAACTTCCTTGATTGGCAAAGGAATTTGAGGATTGTCCTCAGGTAGGAGCGAAAGCTTTATGTCCTTGATATTCCTCACCCTGGACCTCTTGCTGCTGAAGCAACCGAGGCTCAACAAAATGCTTATCAGAAGCATCTTGATGATTCTACGGGTGTCTGTTGTTTGATGCTAGCGACTATGAGTCCTGAGCTTCAGAAACAACATGAGCGTATGGACGCTTATGACATGATAGGGCACCTCAAAAGGATATTTGAGGGTCAAGCTCGTCAAGAGAGGTTTGATGTAAGCAAAGCGTTGTATGCATGCAAACAGGGAGATCGTGACCCGGTTGGACCGCATGTTCTAAAGATGATAGGGTATTTGGAAACCCTTGAGAATTTGGGTTACCCGGTTTTACCGGAACACCAAACAGATTTGATCTTGCAGTCTTTGAACAACAACTACAGTCAATTTGTAATAAACTATATTATGAGTGAGATAGAAAAAACACCTACCGAACTATTGGCATTATTGAGGACTGCTGAGACCAATATGTCAAAGGCTAACCCTGCTCCCATAATGATGGTGAATAAAGGGAATGCCAAAGGAAAGGGGAAATGGAAAGGCAAGAAGAAGATTGGATCAAAATCTGCTAATCCGAAGCCTGCTTTCAAAAAGGCTTTGAAGCCTACTGGAGGTGTTGCAAAAGGTGCTACAAAGGGTGATGTATGTCACTTTTGCAAGAAGCCGGGTCATTGGAAGCGTAATTTTCAAGCTTATTTGGAAGATTTGAACCTGAAGGGAATGAAGTCTGTGAAGATTTCTGATTCAGGTATGTATGTTATAGAAGTCAATTTGTCTACTTCTACATCATGGGTATTAGATACTGGATGTGGTTCTCACATTTGTATAAATGTGCAGGAACTACGAAGGAGTAGGACTTTGGCGAAAGGAGAAGTCGACCTACGCGTTGGCAATGGAGCAAAGGTTGTTGCTTTGGCTGTAGGGACTTATAATTTATTGTTGCCCACTGGGCTTATTTTAGAACTTGAGAACTGTTTTTACGTGCCTGCGATTTGCAGAAACATTATTTCTGTTTCTTGTTTGGACAAGAAAGGTTTTTCCTTTACAATTCAGAACAATAGTTGTTCCTTTGGTTTGAATAATGTTACCTATGGGGTTGCACGTTTATTTAATGGTTTATATGTTCTTGATCTGGATATTCCTGTCTATAATGTAAATAATAAACGTATTAAGGCTAATGACTCAAATCAAACATACCTTTGGCATTGTCGTTTAGGCCATATAAATGAGAAACGCATTTCCAAGTTACATAAGGATGGATACTTGGATAAGTTTGATTTTGAATCATACGAAGAATGCGAACCTTGTCTCATTGGAAAAATGACTAAAGCTCCTTTTACCGAAATTGGTGAGAGGGCCACCGAACGATTAGAACTTATACATAGTGATGTATGTGGTCCAATGCGTACGATGGCAAGAGGTGGCTTTTACTATTTCATAACCTTTACTGATGATTTTAGTAGATACGGATATGTGTATCTTTTGAAGAACAAATCCGAATCATTTGAAAAATTCAAAGAGTACAAGGCAGAAGTGGAAAAGCAAATAGGCGGAAGTATTAAAACTCTACGATCTGATCGTGGAGGTGAGTACTTAAGCTTAGAATTTAAGAATTACTTAAAGGAGTGTGGTATTGTATCACAGCTCACACCTCCTGGAACACCACAGTGGAATGGTGTATCTGAAAGGAGAAATCGTACCTTGTTGGACATGGTGCGATCGATGATGAGTCTAGCGGATCTTCCAATTAGTTTTTGTGGTTATGCTCTAGAAACGGCTGCACACACACTTAACCGAGTTCCTACTAAATCGGTTCAAACTACACCATATGAGATATGGACTGAGAAACGTCATAGCATGTCCTTTTTGAAAGTATGGGGATGTGAAGCGTTTGTGAAACGTTTAGTCACTGACAATCTAGGACCGAAATCAGACAAATGTAATTTTGTGGGATACCCAAAAGAAACTAAAGGGTATTATTTCTATAATCGTACCGAGAGCAAAGTGTTTGTTGCTCGAACTGCTGTATTTATTGAAAGAGAACTGTTCTCTAAGAAAAACAGTGGGAGTATAATAGATCTCGATGAAGTTCGAGAACCACAGAATGACATTGAACCAGAGTTGGAACATGAGCACGAAGTACATGAAAATGTTACTGCTCAAGAAACACAGGTTGTTCGTAGATCTGGTAGGATTCGCCACGAGCCTGAGAGATATTATGGATTTCTCTTAACTAAGACTGGCGATGTAATGCTTATGGATGAAGATGAGCCTCTTACCTATCAGGATGCTATGAATAGTCCAGATTCTGAGAGATGGCTGGAAGCTATGAAATCTGAGATGGATTCCATGTATGAAAACAAAGTATGGACTTTGGTTGAACCACCTGAAGGGGTAAAACCTATTGGGTGCAAATGGGTTTTCAAGAAGAAAACAGACATGGATGGTAATGTAACGACCTACAAAGCAAGACTAGTGGCGAAAGGTTTCAAAGAAATTCATGGTATTGACTATGATGAAACTTTCTCACCAGTAGCTATGGTCAAGTCCATCAGGATTTTGCTTGCGATAGCAGCTTACTATGACTATGAAATCTGGCAAATGGATGTCAAAACCGCTTTCTTAAATGGGAGCTTAGAAGAGGATGTGTATATGATACAACCAGAAGGTTTTGTCGATCCGAGATTTGCTAGAATGGTCTGTAAGCTACTATGATCTATTTATGGATTGAAGCAGGCCTCAAGGAGTTGGAACATTCGTTTTGATATAACAGTCAAAGAGTTTGGCTTTATTCAAAATGAAGATGAGCCTTGTGTTTACAAGAAGGTTAGTGGGAGAAAAGTGGCATTCCTAGTATTATATGTTGATGATATATTACTAATAGGGAATGACATACCTTCTCTTCAGGCTGTTAAGACTTGGTTGGGAAAAAGTTTCTCAATGAAAGACTTAGGCGATGCTACCTATATATTAGGGATCAAGATCTATAGAGATAGATCTAGAAGATTAATCGGCTTAAGTCAGAGTACATACATTGACAAAGTATTGCATCGTTTTGGGATGCAAGAGGCAAAGAGGGGATTTGTCCCTGTGTCTCGTGGGATAATGATCTCAAAAGAAAACTGTCCTAAATCATTAGATGATAAGGACCGTATGAAAAAGGTACCATATGCTTCTGCAATTGGTTCAATAATGTATGCAATGATATGTACTCGACCTGATGTTTCGTATGCTTTGAGCATGACGAGAAGATACCAGTCTAATCTAATCCAGGTGAAGGTCACTGGATGGCAGTCAAGAATATTCTTAAGTACCTCAAGAGAACTAAAGATTCATTCTTGGTATATGGAGGAGATGAGAAGCTAGTTGTAAGAGGTTACACTGATGCTAGTTTCCAAACAGACAGAGACGATACTGTGTCTCAATCTGGGTTTGTATTTTGTCTAAATGGAGGTGGTGTAAGCTGGAAGAGTTCGAAGCAAGAGACATTAGCTGATTCTACAATGGAAGCTGAGTATATTGCTGCTAGTGAAGCGGCCAAAGAGGCTGTTTGGCTTCGGAAATTTATTGAGGGACTTGGAGTAGTTCCATCGATCGCAGATCCAGTTGATCTTTATTGCGATAACAATGGAGCTATTGCACAGGCTAACGAACCAAGGTCCCATTCCCGAGCAAAGAATATACTTAGACGATATCATCTACTTCGAGAGATTACAAGGAGGGGAGATATACATATATGTAAAGTGCATACTAATGATAACGTTGCAGACCCACTGACTAAGGATTTGTCGCAGCAGAAGCACGAAGGTCACACTAGTTCCATGGGTATTAGATACATGGGTGATTGGCTCTAGTGCAAGTGGGAGATTGTTAGTGCTTGTGCCCTAGAGACAATACTATAATGTTCTTAGGGAAGACATTTTGATTATTAATAAATATGTTCTATGGATTTTCTTTCAATTATTTATTATGTCTTTATTAACTGCGATATAAATATTAGAATAATAAATGTCCTTGGAATATAAGCATGAATTCTATATCTCTAAGTATGTGACTTAGAAATGAGATTATATGAGTAGTGTTTATAATCCTAAAAGATCCCTAGTCGAGTATTATTATTTGAGGACAATAATAATGCATTAAGACTAGTATGTTTATTGACTGATGACCACATCTCATTGGTTATAAGTATGGTGATACTAAAGTCAAAGACATAAGTGCATGTTAGCAGAACATGGCACTGGATAGACCCACCGTGTGAATTCTTCATGGTAAATGTTATCAAGTGTCATAAGCAATTCTCACAATGATAATGGTGTAATGATCCTTAGACTTGAAAGTTACCTTTGACCGGGTAATGATAAATGTGGACATTGAGTATATTATGAATCATATGAGAAATATGAAAGATAGATATAGGATTTAACCCTCCTATTTTAGGAGTGATATTATTGGCCTCTTGATTGAGTGAGACTATGAAATGCATGGCCATGCTCAAATTGTGATTTGTTTAATAGTCTACTCATCGATCAAGTAAACTGGGTTTAAATGTTGAAGAGGATGACATAAACCATGCCTCGAGTTTAATCTATAATATAAGGTTAAAAGGATTATATTACATGGAACATTATTCATTAAAGGTTTAATTGGATCACCAATTATTATTATTACTTGGGTAGCAGTGATGTATTACTAGATGCCGCTCATTGTTTATAATTTTATTCTGAGATGTTAAAATTATTGCCAACGTAATAATAACCTAAAGGGTTACACATAAAGAATGTTTTAAACGGAGCATTAATTAAATTTCGAATTTAATTGAATTATTATTATTATTGAATTATTGGATTAATTAAGTAGGACTTGATTAATTATATAATAATTCGAATATAATAAATAATACTACTAATAATCAGATTGGGTTTTGGAAGCCCAATCAGATTAGGTATAGACCCAGAATTCTCTCCATATAAATACATTAAGATGTATTATTTTAGGGTTGAGAAATTGAAAAAACGTTTTTCTAAAAAACCCCTAGCTGCTCTACATCAAAGAGAGGCTAGAGAGAGAGAGAGAGAGAGAGAGAGAGAGAGAGAGAGAGAGAGAGAGAGAGAGAGAGAGAGAGAGAGTTCCGAGGGCAGTTCTTGGCTAGTACCAACTCCGGTGATCGTTGGACGATCGGGCGTTCGTGTGGACTAATTAGAGACGTGTATCGCAAGGCGGGACACGTGGTGATCATATCAAAGGACCTCCATTAGTCATCCATTCGTAAAGCTTCAAAAGGTAAACGATTCTATTCACGAATTAAATATCATTTTTCCCATGGATCCTGCGGAGGATTTCGTTAATTTTTCTGTTTTATGCGTTTTTCGTTGCGTTTTCATGCACGAAACCCTTTATAAGCATGATATATAATAAAACATATTAAGGAAAAAAATGCCGAGAGTACCAGGATAATTTATTGGCAGCTTGATGCGAAGACATTGCACATGACAAGTTCACGACGAAGAACAGAAAAATGTTCATCGGCTAATGGCTTAGTGAAGATGTCAGCTCGCTGGTATTCCGTAGAAACAAATAACAGCTCAATTTTTCCTTTTGCAACATTGTCTCTCAAGAAATGGTGTCGAACATCAATATGCTTCGTTCTTGAGTGATTCACCGGATTCTTTGAAATGTTTATTGTGCTTGTATTGTCACAATAAATTGGAATCTTGTTGAACTTGATGCCATAGCCCCGGAGTGTTTGTATCATCCAAAGAATTTGAGCACAGCAGCTAAATACTCACCTTCTGCAGTGGATAATGCAACAGAAGCTTGCTTCTTGCTTTGCCAAGACACCAAACTCTGTCCTAAAAATGCACAAACACCACTTGTACTCTTGCGATCAGTTTTACAACCTGCATAATTTGCATCACTAAACCCAACAAGATCAAAAGCATTTGTGATTGGATAAAATAAACCAAGAGTAATTGTGCCACTCAAATATTTGAATATTCGTTTAACCGCACTCAAGTGAGACTCTTTTGGTTTAGATTGAAATCTCGCACATACACAAACACTATACATTATATCAGGTCTAGAGGTAGTAAGATATAATAAACTACCAATCATACCTCTATACTTACGAACATCAACATCTATACCTTGGTCATCTGTTGTCAGCTTGCTGGCAGGAGTCAATGGTGTTGATTTTGGCTTGATATTTTCAAATCCAAATCTTTTGAGTAGATTCTTGATATACTTGGATTGATGCACATAAATACCCTCTGGAGTTTGCTTAATTTGAAGACCCAAAAAGTAATTGAGCTCTCCCATCATGCTCATGTCAAACTCACTATGCATACACTTAGAAAACCACTTGCACATATCATCATTAGTAGTTCCAAAAATAATATCATCCACATATATTTGTACAACTAAAATATCAGTACCATTATCTTTAGTAAATAATGTGGGATCGATTTTACCTCGAATGAATCCATTTTTGATCAAAAACTTACTTAACCTTTCGTACCATGATCTAGGAGCTTGCCGCAATCCATATTTTAATGCCTTCTTCAACTTGAAAACATGATTTGGAAATTGCTCATTCTCAAAACCAGGGGGTTGCTTGACATAAACTTCTTCTTTTAAGAAGCCATTAAGAAATGCATTTTTCACGTCCATTTGGTGTAGCTTGATCTTCTTGAAGCAGGCAAATGAAAGTAGCATCCTTATTGATTCGAGCCTTGCAACCGGGGCATAAGTTTCCTCAAAATCGATTCCTTCTTGTTGATTATATCCTTGTGCAATAAGTCTTGCTTTGTTTCGATTAACCGTACCAAATTCATCAACTTTGTTCTTGAAGACCCATTTAGTACCAATGATTGAAGCATCTTTAGGTGGCTCCACAAGTTCCCAAACATCACATCTTTCAAATTGATTAAGTTCTTCTTGCATTTCCATGATCCAATTCTCATCTTGAAGTGCTTTTTTAACATTCTTTGGTTCCTCTTGAGCTAGAAAGGCTGCAAATGCACAAAAGTTGGCTTGACCCTTCCTTGTCTTGATTCCTTCTGATTTATCACCAATGATCAACTCTGGAGGATGGTTCTTCACTGTTCTTGTTGACTTTGGTAATGAATGTTGAGCTATGACTTCCTCATGTACTCGAATTCGCTTGGATGGAGGAGAGGCTTCACCACCTTCATAGATAGGCATCTTTTCTTGTGATCTCTGACCTCTTGGACCTTCCAAGGTGAGTTTTGACAACTTATCAATAGTTTCATCTACTGGAGAAGAGGTTTCAGCTTTTGTAGTTGTCTCAGGCTGGTTGGCAGCTTGCTGCGATACAGTATTTGTCACTGGCAGATGGTTGTCATCACCTGCACCTGCAATATCTTCTTCATCTCTTGATAGATCAACATTAGACTCTTGAAATGAAACATCTATAGACTCTTCAACAATATGTTTAGATGTATTATACACTCTATAAGCACGACTTGTTAAAGAAAAACCCAAAAATATTGCTTCATAAGATTTAGCATCGAATTTACCATCACGATCAATAGCTTTAAGTACAAAGCACCTGGAGTCAAAGACTTTGAAATATCCATTGTTTGGCTTCTTATTCCTCAGCAATTCATATGGAGTTTTGTTGAGAATAGGCCTGATAAGCACTCTGTTCAGAACGTAGCTTGCTGTGTTGACTGCTTCTGCCAAGAAACTCCTTGGCAGGATGTAGTGATTGACACTTGTATGCAATGTACATTCTTTGATTCATATAAGATGTAATTCATCATTAATTACAATATTATGTGTTGAGCAATGACATTGCATGTAGAGTGGGATATTAATTACATAAGGAATCCATGTCCTGATAATTTTTGAGTTGATGAAGTCCTCTTGAAAGCTCATAAAAATAATTATGTGAAGCCTTGCAGACAGATTAATTTATAACATAATTATAAGGTTGAGTGGCTGATCAAGGATAAATAAGATATTAATTAAATTAAGGCTTAATTATAACATAAACCCTGAAGTATGACTTTTTGTACACATAGAACCCTAAAGAAAAATGTCGTGCACATCGAACCTTCAAGTATTGGTTATGTATACACTGACCCCTGCTCCAAAGCACACTACCAAATAACCATAGTTCATGTCCATTCATGGGAAATATTATCCTTGAAAAGGCCTTTCTGTGATTAAAAAATAAACATCTATATAATTATCGACATTGTACCCCATCTTATTCAAGCAAGAGATGACATGGTGGCATGAAATACCACTCAAATCCCACCTTACTCGGTTGTGTTTTTTGGAAGAGGGTCTATATATACATAATCGGTACTTAAAGGTTTGATGTGTACAACATTTTTCTTTAGGGTTTTATGTGTACAAAGAGTCATACTTCAAGGTTTATGTTATAATTAAGCCTTAAATTAATTGTCAGTGATTAATTTAATTAATGGACATGCGATATCTTAAACACGGGGAATTTAATAAGAAAATAATATAGGAGCCGAATTAAATAATAAAAGAATTGCGGTATTAGGAACGGTAGTGCAAATATTAATTCTTTAGTGGATTGAATTAATATTTAATGACATTGGGCTTGACCTAGAATGTCATTGGGAGGCCCGACCTAATTGTCCATGATCCCTATTCGAGCCTATATATATTCTCGTTCTCCTTAAAGCTGGTTACACACAACAAAAATTGAAATTGATACCTAGGGGCAGCCGCACACATCTAGGGTTTTGGAATTTCGAGTCTTTGAGGAGAGGAAACTTTGTGAGATCGAAGGCCACACTTCGCTCAAAGGGAATCAAGGAATTCAGTAGAAGACGTGGAATTGAATCGCTTGCACCGTAGCGATTAAGGTTAATATTCTTTTTGAACTCTTTAATTTATATCATAAAACGTAGTCCTATATATTTTACGCTGCAACAATTGGTATCAGAGCCTGGTTCTAGGGTTCTGCGTTTTATGATATGATGTCCATGTCGTAATTCTATATGCATGTATATAATGGTTGCACGTATGTATTTTGTGATGCAGGTTGTTACCCACTTTTATGTCCATGTTTTTATAATTATGTGATTGGATCCCATGTGGTTTATCGTGGTTACTGTTTATGCGATTGGATCCCACGTGGTTTATCGTGTTTATTGTAATTGCGATTGTTAATCATGAGGGTAGATCGTGTATGTTTTCTTGATTTATGTTATAAGATTGTAATCAAGTAATCTGATTCGTAGTCGAGTTAGATTATGATATATTATAATATAATAGGTCAGTTTTGTTTATATGTAATTGTTTTATCAACGGAGCTGCAAGAGACAGAAGTGTTTCCGCTGCTACTTGCTGGTTCCTGAGAAGTTGCGCTGATTTTGCGTACTTTGTCCGAATTTTGCCGAAAAAACCTTTTCGTAAAGGGAAACGGGCGTATGAACAAAACTGACTATGTCTCGTTTACAGCCAGAAAACAGCGATTTATTGTTTTCAGAAATTCAAGTTCGGTCCGCACTGTTGTGTTTTGAATCAAAGTTTGGATGAGGCTATAATAGTGGATGGTTTATTGATATGTTTTACATATTTTCCACTTGTTTTTTATTATTGCTATTATACGTGCCTTATGTGTGTTTTCATGCCATGTGATACTAACCTTAGTATTCTAGAACAACATGGACATAGGGTTATATTTATTATGTTTAATCATGAGATGTATCATGCCATGCTATATGTTATTTTTGTTGTTAATATGATACATGTTGACCTCGAAGAAATAACATAGGACGATGCATCTAGATTAAAATCCTCACAGCTAAAATACTAAGTGGGAGAGGGAATTAATTTGGTATTAAATCCCATGGTCATCCATTATTGGTTGTATGTAATTTAACACTGAGACAATTATGAATTGTATATATGTCATCCATCGTGGTGTATGATTTATGGTGTCTAGATAGTGTTAAGGATATTACTAGGACAATCTTCTTAAGTTAATCACGAATATTGAAACGTAAGATCACCCCATCGTGACATACCAAGTTTCATGGAATTCGATGTGACGCCCCCAAATCCGGGGTCAGGATTTGGTGCCACTATCACTCTGAATAAAACATAATTATACAAACGACCCCTCAGCTAAGGATTGATCACAAGTTATGGTGTGAAACAAGAATCTAAAATATTAAAGTTATTACAACATCTAATTCAGTTTTATCACAAACCATTGCCATTATCCAAACATTGGTTAGATCTAAGATGAATTCCATCTGCCCGACATCTAGAACCTACTTCTTGAATCAGGCCTCCTCACGGTCACCTTAGCGGTTACTCGAAGATAGCTAACTTCGTTATTAACTGAAAGGTTAGGGAAAAAGAGCAAGAGTGAGCCAACAATGCTCAGCAAGTGTATAATAATAGCCAACAAGCATTGAACATGATATAAGAAATGAATCAGGATGTCTGATAAATAAACAGAGTTTCATAATAGGAATCAATAAATAAACGGATTGGAATTGGAACCACACGCTACGAGCTAAGCTAGGTGATCAGCCAACGCATTAGCTTCGGATCACATATTTAATGTGATTCCAAACACACACTGGATCCATAGGCAACATATTGGCCTTAAATAATTCATAAACCAGACCGGCGTAACGGTCAAAAACAAATTTCCAATTCCAGGGTCGAATAAAATTTCAGATTATTCATAACGAATAAGGGTGTCAAGATTTCAATTATAAATCAAGTGTATATGATCAACTTGTTTCAGATTTACAGATTTCAATTCATGATAACGCTTCAGGGATTCAAATGATAATGAAAAGTAACAAGATCATGCTATAGGGTCAAGCAAAGGCATTAGACAATAATCGAGTTATAAGTAAGCATGACAATAAATGGGTTTAAGACAAAGCAGGATAGGTATAAAAAATATAGTTGCAAGATGGAACAAAATGTTCAAAGGTAAAAGAAAGAATTCTGGTTAGAGAAAACATCCGTATCATAATTTAAGAGAAGCTGCCACTTGAACAATAAGTGGAGGGAATAGACACTTGCCTCAAAAGCCGATAAACTAACTCAATAACTTGTACACCACTCTGAATTTACGTACACGGGCTCCTTTCCTGGCCTCCTACTTGTACCTATATATAAAGGTATAATACCATCTTAGTACCTCAGCTTGTTTACGTAAATTGACTAACTAGTACTTCTACCCCAACGATATAGATATATATACATATAAGTAAAACCAAATCACAATTCACAACTCAAGGGAAGTATGACATACCTTAAAGGTTTACGACCTAACTCTTCTTACCATACATGTATAGTCATATCGACATGTATCCACATAATGGCATATAACATGCTTGACCATATACGTACATACATTTAGTCACTTAGCACATAACACATGATGTCACATAACATACTTTAAAACGTTAACGGAAAGACCTCAAAATGAAGCATCTTACTATCTCTATCTAATTCTTTTGACAATAATAACAATTAATCATAAAAGCCACGTATACATACCACAAGCCTTATACAATCAACCAAAGGTCAACACATTGGTTCATTACTTATATAATGACTCAATCTTACGACAAACCACAATCAATTAATCAATGTTAACATTAACAACATGAATCCAACCCATATACCATTATAAAATACAATTACGCAACTAGTACAACTCGACCATGTATACCACTTAAATTTAACACCAAACCAAGTATTACAACACATCTTCATTCTTCACCAAAACTTCTCCGCTCTCTTTCCTCTTTCCCTCTTTCTTTCTTCTTTTCTTTTTCTCTCTTTTCTTTTTCTCTCTTCCTCCTCTTGGCTCTCTCTCTTTTCTCTCATCTCTTCTCTCTTTCTCTCGGCTCTCGACCTTCTCTCTCTATCTCTTTCCTCTCTCGACCTCTCGACCTTCACCAACACCCACACACACACGGACAAACACATACATACACAACACACACACACGTGCACCCTCACTCTTATTCTTAATTTTTAAACGAGAGCACACCCAATAACACACATTTTTATAAAAACATACTCACACACAAGAACACGTTTTTGAAAGAAAACACACACACACACACACAAACACATTTTTTTAAAGAAAACACACACACACCCAACACCTTCACAAATCTACCCTCTCATCTAATTCCCTCTTTTCTTTTCTCCCTTGATTTCTCCCATCATTTTTTTTCCTTTTCCTCACCCACCTCTCTCGGCTTCTCCATCAATCTCTCTCAATCTCTCACTCTCGGCTCTCCCTCTCTCCCTCATCTCCCTCTCGGTTTCACCAACGCCAACACTCCTTCCACCAATCAATAAAACCAATATGTAGTCATCAATTTTCCTCAAACAACCTCTAGTTAACACCCAAAACATACAAATTAAAATGACCCATCACTTAACAAATTCAAATCATTCCACAAAACTAACATGCAAGTCAATTCAACTTTAAATCAACAAAATATAACTACAAAATCACTTGTCTCATCCTATACACCACTTATACATATAAATAATCAAAACCTTTATCACCTAAATCCCAAAATTCAAAAGAAAATCAACATGCATCCATATGCAACTCTCAATTGGCACTTACAATCCTTTAATCAAAATAAAATCAAGAACCCATCAAACTTTAACTCTAAAACCACAAGGTAAAACAAAGATCTCTTGCATGCAATCACTAAAACTCACAATTACTAACTACCCAGCATCAAACATAACTCATATACTAAAAATAACAAGAACCCATTAACAAACCACTAATAAAATCACCAAAATTCACCAAAATAGTGACATGCAACTAATAATCATGCTCATAATAGCGAAATAAACTTGATTAGTACTTGTATGCACATAATCAAGACCATCGGCTCACACAGATCATTGCCGATGGTCGAGTTCTTCTCGGATGAGCCCAAAAATCGTGGGTCTCATTGAGAATGAACCTCCACACTCAAGAACAACAATTGCATGCAAGAAAAGAAACCGAAATCCCTAATTTTTGAAAAACCCCAAATCAAAAATTGAAATGAAACTCGAAATTAAACACATGGATAGATAGAGTTTTGAAGGAGGTTTGTTTTGGTTACTCACACTCGGATTTTGGTGAAGAGAATCACTAAGATTTGTGGGTTTAATCTTTTAAAGTGATGAAGAACAAGAGAGAGAGAGGGTTTTGAGAGAGGGGGGTCTCCGGAGAGAGACATGGGTGAGAGAGTTTTTTGAGGGGTGGGGTGGGTTTTATGGGAGAAGTAAAACAAAAGTGTATACTTTTTGATTATTTAAAGGATTTAATTATGAAAAGACAAAAATGCCCATCTAATGATAAACTAAAAATATTAAAAACATGGACTAATATGAAATTTCATAATCCCAATTCTAGATCCAATAAAATGATATTTTACAAATACGTTTTGTAGCTTAAATAAATAAAATTGCTTTTATAGAAAAATAATCAAATAAAAATGCAATTTAATCTCAAAAATAGTTAAAAGTAGAAATTCACAACCCACTTGGTAAATAATAAAAAAAATGAAAATTATAAATAAATAATCTAAGAGATGTAACATCTCTCAAATTGAATAATTAAAATAAATAAATAACTAGAAGGTTTAAATCATAAGCGTGAAACTAAAAATAAAATAATGCTAAGAAATACTTTATGCTACTAAATAATTAATTAGAGCATACTCAACATTTAATATAAATATTTTATGACTCAAGTAAATTCTCAGAGCACTTAAATAAAATTTAGAAACCACATTCACAATTAACTAATTATTCACCAGGCACATAATTCACATTTTAAGCACGTAACAATTATTGCACATAAAGAAATTTCGAAATTATAGGACTATATCAACGAAATATATTTTTTTAATCTTAAATAAGTATAACTAAAATATGAGTCTACACATAAATCACATCATACCAAGATCATCACTACTAAATAAAATATCAAGAATAAAATCTCAATTGTTATTACTAGCAATAAATGTAAAATAATTTTAAACAACTCTTATTAACAAAATAAATTTAAGGCTACTCTAATTAGCACAAAGAGCCTATGAAAACAATTATCACGCACATATATAAAAATAAAATTAATCACATTCACATACTGGTAATAATTTACACGTCAAAAATTCTAAGGCGTTACAACCTTCCCCCTAAAAGGATTCTGTCCTCAGAATCTATTACGTAAACAGCTGAGAGTACTTTTCTAACATTTCATTTTCTAACTCCCAAGTCGATTCTTCAACCTTGGGGTTTTTTCCCAACACTCTTATAACTGTTTTATCTCTAAGCACTTTCTATTTCGATCTAATGCTTCTACCGTTTGCTCAACATAGTACAAATAAGTTTGAATCTCTATCGACTCGTATTCTATTACGTGGTTAGAATCGAAATAATACGTCTTAAGCATAGACACGTGAAATACATTATGGATATGTTGCATATATAGAGGTAAGGCTAACTCATACGCAATCTTACCCACGCGCTTTAATTTCTCCAAAAGGTCTAACTAATTTTCGGACTCAGCCATCCTTACTTACCAAATCTCGTTAGTCTTTTTCATGGTGACACTTTTAATAGGACTGACTCTCTTACTCTATAATCTATGTCGTTCCCGGTTTAACCATCATCTTACTGTCATCGATCCCGAGTATCTATTAATCCTTTCTGGGTGAGCTCAAAAGTTTCCTTGGTTTGCTAAATTAATTCTACTTCTAATCTATTGCGTTTATCAACTTGGTTTCTGAATATGCCAAAAACTTTCTCCAAAATCTTGAATAAAATTGCGGGTCTTGATCATATTCGATTAATACTTGAATCACATGCCTCACTACTATCTGATATAGTCGATAAACCAATTTATCTAATGAAAGTTTCTCATTGATGGGAAAGAAAGGTACCAACTTGGTAAATCTGTCGATCGTAACTTAAATGGCATCATGAGATGTTACCACTTCAATTCAGGAATTTCTAACAGTTGTAATGGTCCACTAAGTCTCTGATGTTCGGTTTTAACTCTTTGACGGGTAAAACACTTACTTACGCATCCTGTAATATCTCTTTTCATATCTGTCCACCAAAATTTTCCTGTGGGTCTTGGTTCATCTTAGTACATCCGAGGTGGATCGAATATTTCGGATCACAAGCATCACTTAATATCTCATTCTTTAAGTCTATCACTTTGGGTATCTAAATTGTTGAAGCAAATCTTACGATTCCTTTATCATCATTTTGACTCATTCTTTCTTCTCCGGTTAAGTTACTTGTATTATGGTCCATCACTTCAGCTTGACATCTTCTAATCTTCTCAAACAATTTAGGTTGGAAAGTCATTGTATACATCATCTCCGTAGCTGGATCTGAAATACGAACCTCTGCTTCCACTTTCTCAAATTCCTTGATCAATTCTTCAGACGAAGTCATCATTTTCAGTCTCTCATTTCTACTCAGAGCGTCTGCTACCATATTTGCCTTGCCTGGATGGCAGATGATAGTTCAATCATATCCCTTGATCAGTCATAACCATTTTCTTTACCTTACATATATATAGCTCCTTTTGGGTGATAATATATTTCAAACTCCTTTGATCCGTACAAATTTCACACCTTTCTTCGTACAGGTATTGTCTCTAAATCAGTGCAAAGACTATTGTGGCAAATTCCCCATCAGGTGTCGAGTATTTCTATTCGTGGTTTTTTCGGTTGTCTGGAAGCATACGCAATCACCTTATCATGTGGCATCAGTCTTGATTTTTAACAAAAATCTGTCATCTCAATTTAGTTCTTGGTATTGTCCTAAGGTACATGAGTCATAATAGTCCACTAGAAATGAATATAGTTTACTAACATGGCTCATCTAAAGAATTTCGTTCCTCTAGCAATATAAGTACTTCCTTATCTATTTATCTTATTCTTTCTATATCACCTAGCAATATAAGTACTTCCTTATCTATTTATCTTATTCTTTCTATATCACAAAATATCCTTCTTATCCAGTTGCACTAACATTGGAGAAGTTATCAATCTCCTCTTTAACTCTAGAAAGCTTTCTGGTAAGCTTGGTTAATGGTGTGGTTATCTTGGCAAAATCCTTGACAAACCTTCGACAATCTTCATCTCATCTCGTAAAACTTCTGTAGGTGTCTTAGGCTTTATCCAATTCATTACCACTTCAATCTTCGTTGGATCCACTTTGATTCCTTCGCTACTATCTACCTGTTCAAGAAATTGTAACTCTTTCAACCAAAACTCGCACTTAGAAAACTTTGTGTATAATCTATTTCCCTGTATGACAAGTTAGAATCTCTTTGTTTGTTTCTGACCTAGGAACACAACTTCTACTTTATCTGTGGGTCTCAATTCTATTTTCCCCATACTCTGTTAACCAATCCATTTTTAGAATTTACATCAAATATCCCTAACTTGACGGGAACCAAGTCATCCTAAGAAAATGGTGATTTATTATATCAATCTCACAGTAAGGAAAGGCTAGATGAATCGATATACGCTCCTGATTAGCTATTCCTATAGTCAAAGCTTTACTTAATAGTTGAATCGTACAACGTGGTTTATGAATAAATTATATAGAGATAAAAGGCTTGGTAGCTCCAAAGTAAATTAACACTTTGGCATTTCTGTAATCTATGTGAAACATATCTGTAACTACATCCTTATTTTCACTACCTCGCTCATGGTCATATTAAGGGTTCTTGTCCTTAGCTGCTTAGTAAATGGTGGTCCATTCATCCTTAACATGTCGTTTACTGGACTTAACGATTGCAATCTTTTAAGAAACGTCACACCTCTCCACAGTTGTTCACGTAACTCTTGCCTTCGGTTTATGGCTCTCATTGGCGTAGTGTCCTCTCTGATTACGCTTGTAACGTACCATATTGATCTTATTACAAACTCCCAGTTGCTTCTTTCCGCAAGTTCTATATTCTGGTATCGGAGGTCTCAGAGGTCTTTGTTGATCCAAATCTTGTGGACGGTTCCCTTGCCCATCACTTCCAGTTTATGGTCTTCCAAATCCAACATTCCTATTTGACTGAAACTTGGGCCTTATATTGAAACGGTTATGAAAGTTCCTTAATTATTGGTCTTCTTCCCGTGTCTCCGCCTTCCCTTTTCTAGCTTCTTCTGTTTGTAATCAATAACTTTACTCCTAATCCATAACCTTACTTCATGCTGGGGCCTCTTAACTCTCTTCTCGTCGAAATTTCACGTATTCGGACACCAACTTGGCTAGCTCTATAAACTTTGCTTCATACTCCGCCATGCTCAACTTATCCCGCTTCGGTTCTAAAGTTTATGTCCAACACTTGGTCTCAAGACGTTCAAAACCTTGAAATGATCTAACTACCATATCCAAAGTGAAATATAGAATAAACAGGTGCTTATATATATATACTTGCCCGACAAGTAGAATAACAGTCTTCCATCAACAATAACCAATGCCTCTCCAATATCACTTTATTTCATACTTCATCATGATTAGTATTGGTATATCATTGTTACCTTCTCCTTATCCATACCAAACTCTCGGTAATAATAAACCTTGTAATTGTGTTGTATGTCTAATGAGCAATCTGACTCGACGTTCAGTCCTCTTTTTAAAACAATTTCCGAAACTCGATCAAAACAAATTTCCAGTCAATGTAAGTACAGCTTAACACTCAGAATACCGTCATCTTCGCCTTTGCGACTTCCAATCTTTGATGCCTCTAAGAGTCATAAGAGTTTTCGACAAAATGAACCAATAGATACGAAGGTGTCAACAAATATGGAAATATAACAAGCATGTTTAGTAAGAATTTCTGGTAAAAAGAATTTAACTAAGAGATCAAGATGATCATCGAACTTTATCAGGTTGCATTTGTCATTTTAAACACAGAGTACAGAAGGTGGCCAACCTTTAGTACTTCCATGACAAACATACAACCAGTGGCGTCCCACCGGACTTCTTTCACATAGATAGAAAGTACCTGAATCCCCTATATATATATATATATATATATATATATATATATATATATATATATATATATAGGGTTGTTCATCTTAGTTACAACAAGGAGGATCAAAAATTTAGGAGGAACATAGGAAAGGTTTAAGAGTTTCAAAAGTTTATAATATTGGATCGAGTAGCCCCTGAACAATAGAGGTATTTCGTAAAAAATAAAAAAATAGAAATGAAAAATTGAATCTTTAAAAAAGATAAATTGAATAAAATCAGTGACTAGTTGTGAACAGACTTATCCTTACATCGAACGAATGGAGGTAATCACGCCTTGTCTCATGTAGATGGTCCTTAGGGGAGTTAATTTCCAGTCGGATCTTATAGATATGTCCCGCTAGTAAATCAACTTATGCAATCTTTTATAAAGAAGGAATATACACATTGGCCACTCCTTTGGATGAATGTCCCTATCACGGGGGTGAAGTCGTTATCATATCGCAAAGAATCTATCTAAGTCTTTGTAGACGTTATCTTGGAACTTCTACTCTCGGTCAATGCTAACTATACTTGATACGGAACTTTGCGCGGTGTTTCCTATAGAATTCGCGATGTAGACGAAGTCGCAGATGAAATTTGGGAAAGTAAATAAAGAATTACAGGTGATGTCTTGTGAACTGGTAGCTCTGATGCTCCGATTGACTCTTCCAGCTTCGAATTAGTTTCCTCATCCGTAACCCGATCTTCAGATGGTTCCAGCGTATACTCGTTCGATATGTCGGAATACGATATAACATGGAAGTGCGTAACTTAAGTTAATATTTCTACAGAAAATTCGGCATGACCTATTCGTAAAATGGACTATGCCCTGTTTTAAAAATATTTCAAATACTTACTCAATCATCCACACAAAATCCATAATTCGTTCAATATTCCATCCATCTCCAATCCCTTTCATTCTACATGTAAGAAATAACTCTGCCTTGACATGCAGCAATACTATAAGAAAATAAATTTACCCAAGGGGTAATGGAAATCTCCACTTAGTCGGGTGCATGCACTGATACTGATATTGACGACTCCGACTTAGGAAAAGGAATCTTAGTTGAAGGTTAATCTCTCAAAATAGCCATTATCTATAACCACACAATAATAAACCAAGAAGATACTTAAACGGTAAAGGGTTATCTTAATTCTACTAATACTCATCCTAAAGGTAACATACATCTACAAATCCTATCTTACCTATGAAGCTTAAGTCCTAGAGCGAACCTATCCTATTGGTCAAAACTATATTCATAAATCCTAACTCAAACTCTATGTGAGTTTGTTCATTGTTTTTCCTATCTTAGATTCTTCTACCTATTCTTGTTTCAGTGACCAATAACCTGTATCTCTGATACCAACCTGTGACGCCCCCAAATCCGGGGTCAGGATTTGGTGCCACCATCACTCTGAATAAAACATAATTATACAAACGACCCCTCAGCTAAGGATCGATCACAGGTTATGGTGTGAAACAAGAATCTAAAATATTAAAGTTATTACAACATCTAATTCAGTTTTATCACAAACCATTGCCATTATCCAAACATTGGTTAGATCTAAGATGAATTCCATCTGCCCGACATCTAGAACCTACTTCTTGAATCAGGCCTCCTCACGGTCACCTTAGCGGTTACTCGAAGATAGCTAACTTCGTTATTAACTGAAAGGTTAGGGAAAAACAGCAAGAGTGAGCCAACAATGCTCAGCAAGTGTATAATAATAGCCAACAAGCATTGAACATGATATAAGAAATGAATCAGGATGTCTGATAAATAAACAGAGTTTCATAATAGGAATCAATAAATAAATGGATTGGAATTGGAACCACACGCTACGAGCTAAGCTAGGTGATCAGCCAACGCATTAGCTCCGGATCACATATTTAATGTGATTCCAAACACACACTGGATCCATAGGCAACATATTGGCCTTAAATAATTCATAAACCAGACCGGCGTAACGGTCAAAAACAAATTTCCAATTCCAGGGTCGAATAAAATTTCAGATTATTCATAACAAATAAGGGTGTCAAGATTTCAATTATAAATCAAGTCTATATGATCAACTTGTTTCAGATTTACAGATTTCAATTCATGATAACGCTTCAGGGATTCAAATGATAATGAAAAGTAACAAGATCATGCTATAGGGTCAAGCAAAGGCATTAGACAATAATCGAGTTATAAGTAAGCATGACAATAAATGGGTTTAAGACAAAGCAGGATAGGTATAAAAAATATAGTTGCAAGATGGAACAAAATGTTCAAAGGTATTATATGAAAGGAAAGGTAAAAGAAAGAATTCTGGTTAGAGAAAACATCCGTATCATAATTTAAGAGAAGCTGCCACTTGAACAATAAGTGGAGGGAATAGACACTTGCCTCAAAAGCCGATAAACTAACTCAATAACTTGTACACCACTCTGAATTTACGTACACGGGCTCCTTTCCTGGCCTCCTACTTGTACCTATATATAAAGGTATAATACCATCTTAGTACCTCAGCTTGTTTACATAAATTGACTAACTAGTACTTCTACCCCAACGATATAGATATATATACATATAAGTAAAACCAAATCACAATTCATAACTCAAGGGAAGTATGACATACCTTAAAGGTTTACGACCTAACTCTTCTTACCATACATGTATAGTCATATCGACATGTATCCACATAATGGCATATAACATGCTTGACCATATACGTACATACATTTAGTCACTTAGCACATAACACATGATGTGACATAACATACTTTAAAACGTTAACGGAAAGACCTCAAATTGAAGCATCTTACTATCTCTATCTAATTCTTTTGACAATAATAACAATTAATCATAAAAGCCACGTATACATACCACAAGCCTTATACAATCAACCAAAGGTCAACACATTGGTTCATTACTTATATAATGACTCAATCTTACGACAAACCATAATCAATTAATCAATGTTAACATTAACAACATGAATCCAACCCATATACCATTATAAAATACAATTACGCAACTAGTACAACTCGACCATGTATACCACTTAAATTTAACACCAAACCAAGTATTACAACACATCCTCATTCTTCACCAAAACTTCTCCGCTCTCTTTCCTCTTTCCCTCTTTCTTTCTTCTTTTCTTTTTCTCTCTTTTCTTTTTCTCTCTTCCTCCTCTTGGTTCTCTCTCTTTTCTCTCATCTCTTCTCTCTTTCTCTCGGCTCTCGGCCTTCTCTCTCTATCTCTTTCCTCTCTCGACCTCTCGGCCTTCACCAACACCCACACACACACGGACAAACACATACATACACAACACACACACACGTGCACCCTCACTCTTATTCTTAATTTTTAAACGAGAACACACCCAATAACACACATTTTTATAAAAACATACTCACACACAAGAACACGTTTTTGAAAGAAAACACACACACACACACACACATTTTTTTAAAGAAAACACACACACACAAGTATTTACACACACACCCAACACCTTCACAAATCTACCCTCTCATCTAATTCCCTCTTTTCTTTTCTCCCTTGATTTCTCCCATCATTTTTTTTCCTTTTCCTCACCCACCTCTCTCGGCTTCTCCATCAATCTCTCTCAATCTCTCACTGTCGGCTCTCCCTCTCTCCCTCATCTCCCTCTCGGTTTCACCAACGCCAACACTCCTTCCACCAATCAATAAAACCAATATGTAGTCATCAATTTTCCTCAAACAACCTCTAGTTAACACCCAAAACATACAAATTAAAATGACCCATCACTTAACAAATTCAAATCATTCCACAAAACTAACATGCAAGTCAATTCAACTTTAAATCAACAAAATATAACTACAAAATCACTTGTCTTATCCTATACACCACTTATACATATAAATAATCAAAAACTTCATCACCTAAAACCCAAAATTCAAAAGAAAATCAACATGCATCCATATGCAACTCTCAATTGGCACTTACAATCCTTTAATCAAAATAAAATCAAGAACCCATCAAACTTTAACTCTAAAACCACAAGGTAAAACAAAGATCTCTTGCATGTAATCACTAAAACTCACAATTACTAACTACCCATCATCAAACATAACTCATATACTAAAAATAACAAGAACCCATTAACAAACCACTAATAAAATCACTAAAATTCACCAAAATAGTGACATGCAACTAATAAGCATGCTCATAATAGCGAAATAAACTTGATTAGTACTTGTATGCACATAATCAAGACCATCGGCTCACACATATCATTGCCGATGGTCGAGTTCTTCTCGGATGAGCCCAAAAATCGTGGGTCTCATTGAGAATGAACCCCCACACTCAATAACAACAATTGCATGCAAGAAAAGAAACTGAAATCCCTAATTTTTGAAAAACCCCAAATCAAAAATTGAAATGAAACTCGAAATTAAACACATGGATAGATAGAGTTTTGAAGGAGGTTTGTTTTGGTTACTCACACTCGGATTTTGGTGAAAAGAATCACTAAGATTTGTGGGTTTAATCTTTTAAAGTGATGAAGAACAAGAGAGAGAGAGAGGGTTTTGAGAGAGGGGGGTCTCTGGAGAGAGACATGGGCGAGAGAGTTTTTTGAGGGGTTGGGTGGGTTTTATGGGAGAAGTAAAACAAAAGTGTATACTTTTAGATTATTTATAGGATTTAATTATGAAAAGACAAAAATGCCCATCTAATGATAAACTAAAAATATTAAAAACATGGACTAATATGAAATTTCATAATCCCAATTCTAGATCCAATAAAATGATATTTTACAAATACGTTTTGTAGCTTAAATAAATAAAATTGCTTTTACAGAAAAATAATCAAATAAAAATGCATTTTAATCTCAAAAATAGTTAAAAGTAGAAATTTACAACCCACTTGGTAAATAATAAAAAAAAATGAAAATTATAAATAAATAATCTAAGAGATGTAACATCTCTCAAATTGAATAATTAAAATAAATAAATAACTAGAAGGTTTAAATCATAAGTGTGAAACTAAAAATAAAATAATGCTAAGAAATACTTTATGCTACTAAATAATTAATTAGAGCATACTCAACATTTAATATAAATATTTTATGACTCAAGTAAATTCTCAGAGCACTTAAATAAAATTTAGAAACCACATTCACAATTAACTAATTATTCACCAGGCACATAATTCACATTTTAAGCACGTAACAATTATTGCACATAAAGAAATTTCGAAATTATAGGACTATATCAACGAAATATATTTTTTTTTATCTTAAGTATAACTAAAATATGAGTCTACACATAAATCACATCATACCAAGATCATCACTACTAAATAAAATATCAAGAATAAAATCTCAATTGCTATTACTAGCAATAAATGTAAAATAATTTTAAACAACTCGTATTAACAAAATAAATTTAAGGCTACTCTAATTAGCACAAAGAGCCTACGAAAACAATTATCACGCACATATATAAAAATAAAATTAATCACATTCACATACTGGTAATAATTTACACGTCAACAATTCTAAGGCGTTACATTCGAGATAAAAGTTGGACATTCCTTGATTGATGTTAATACATCAAACGGATGGTCTGACTAAAGGCAACTTAAGATATAAATAATGGTATACACTTAGCTATGAAAGATAGTAAGAGACCACCCTAACATGGCATACTATTTTGTAATAGGACCGAAGTAACATTTAAAAAAATATAGGTGGTATACATGTCACCCATCGTGGCGTACTAGATACTGATGGTGTTTTAGTGTTAGTACATTAATCTTAATTAATAGTTAGAGGAGTCTATAGGTATTAAGTTTTTATGTGTGACATCCTAATTATGTGTTATATGTATGATTCTCAGGATAGAATGAGATTTAATCCACTTTTCACCATACTTAAGGATAACAAACTTACCGAACCTAACTATATTTAATGGAAACGCAATTTGGACATAATGTTGACTGCTGAGGAGTACAAATTTTGTACTTATGAACCCCAGCAGGATCAGCCTGCTGCCGATGCTTCGGATAAGGATAAGGAGTATTTTAAGAAGTGGAAAAAGGTAGATGAGATGTCACGATGTTACATTCTGGCATCTATGTCTGGTGTTTTGTACCATCAGCATCAGCCCATAGACACTGCTTCGGGTATTGCTCATTAACCTCAAGGAGCTTTTCAGAGATCAGAATAGGGCTGCTAGGCAAGTAGCAATGATATCTCTAATGAACACTCAAATGGTTGAAGGAACAAGGACCATATTCTTTTGATGATGGCTCACATAAATGAACTGGAGGTCCTCGGTGCTGAGATCGATGGGGAAACTCAGATCGATCTCATCGTTATGAGTTTGCCCAAACGCTTTGAGCAGTTTTGCTTGAATTACAACATGAGCAAGAGGTTGTGTAGTCTTGCAGAACTTCTAACAGAGATTCAGGCGGATGAAGGATTGTTTTAGCATAATGTTCAAGTGAATGTGGCTGAGAAAGGTTCTACTTCTAAACCGAAAGGCATAAAGAAGAAGAAAAAGGCTCAGACACAGAAAGTTGTGAAACCATTGGGAGTTCAGAATACTCTGAAGAAGCCTAAGGGCAACTGCTTCAGGTGCAAGCAGTCGGGTCACTGGAAACAGGATTGTCCTCTTTCTAAGAAGAACAAAATCGGTATGTCTCTTTCTCTAATTACGGAAACATATATAGCGGCTATATCTACGAGCACTTGGTGTGTAGATACAGGAGCCACTGACCA
Organism: Heracleum sosnowskyi; assembly: GCA_030848705.1. Taxonomy (NCBI): domain Eukaryota; kingdom Viridiplantae; phylum Streptophyta; class Magnoliopsida; order Apiales; family Apiaceae; genus Heracleum; species Heracleum sosnowskyi. The sequence goes on from CM061237.1 coordinate 68,633,032, forward strand.
TGTTTGTAATTCTATGCAGGGATTCCAGCAATCCAAAATGCTTGGAGATGGTGAGATATATGTGTTAATGGGTGATGCTACGAAAGTAGCAGTAGTTGCAGTGGGAGACGTTACTTTATCTTTTGATTGTAATAAGATTTTGGTTTTGAACAATTGTTTTTATGTACCTTCTTTTAGAAGGAATTTTATTTCGGTTTCTAAACTTGTTTTGGATGGTTATAATGTTTGTTTGGATCGTAATGTTTCTATTATGATGAATAAACAAGTTATATGTTCTGGTAAATTGCCAAAATATTTGTACATTATTAGTCCTGGACAAGCTGCACTGCAACTGCAACATAGGGTATTAAATAACACATCTTTTATCACTAATAAAAGAAAGGAACCTTCTAGTTTGAACCAAACACTTCTTTGGCATTTAAGATTAGGTCATATTAACTTGAGGAGGATTTAAATACTGGTAGTAGACGGGCCTTTAAGCTCATTGGGAGTGGAGCCATTTCCAGTATGTTAATTCTTCTTGGAAGGTAAAATGACTAACATGCCTTTTAAGGCAAAGGGGAATAGAGCTAAAGAAGTGTTAAAGTTGGTTCATACTGATTTATGTGGACCTATGAATATCCAAGTAAGAGGTGGTTATGAGTATTTCGTCACTTTCATTGACAATTATTCTAGATATGGGTATATTTACTTGTTGCGCTGTAAGTCTGAGTGCTTTGATAAGTTCAAGGAGTACAAAACACAGGAACTGAAATATGTTCATTATCTGTTAAGATGGAAGAATAAAGTGTGCAAAGAATGGAGTGACATGATCTTGTCAACAATAAGAAGAAGACTGGATGGAAATAGAAATTTCAATGGTAATTATACTCCCATGTACTTAAATCAAAGAGGTCAAGATATGGAAATGCAAAGGGGCACTGATGTTAAAGAAGTGACTTTTGGCATAACTCAACTTACTCTCAATCCTGATGGGAAGGAAATTGCTTATATTTTGCTTGAAGAGCACAATCTACAGAGAAGCTCCATTCAGAATCTCAGAGCAGCTATTTACCAGATTAATGAGGAAGATGAAGATCTCAGAAATCTTAAGGAAAGACTGATTCAAATTCTTGAAGAAAAAGAAGAAAATTTGTTATCCAACTTCTTGAAGATGAATCTGTTCTATCAAAGAATTTAAATAGATAAGTTGCTGTTGTTATTTGTACATTTTGTAAATATGTTTTTGACATCATTGAATCTTAGGAATCTATACTTTATTTCACAAAGTATGAGATTGGGGGAGATTGTTAGATCAGGATTCACTGATCGTCAGGATCTAGACTTCAACTGATCAGGATTGCTGACATCATCAGGATTGCATGGTCGTCAGGATCAGAATGAATATCAGGACTGGGATCAGGATTGATCATCAGGACTGGAAGCTGATCAGGATTCCTACTTCGAGTTATATTTGGAGTCTAGTTAAATAAGGAAGATTATTATGTCGGTTCCTGGTTTGTAGTAATGTAGCTATCGATTAAGGATAGGTTTCAATCTTTGTAATTGATTAGGACTTATCATTGATAGAGAAGCTGTGTAGTATATAAACACAGTTTAGGTTTCGATTTATGAGAGACAGAGAACGTGAACATAGATTGAAACACTCGAGTATCTTTGTAATAGAAGCTCTCAAGAACACAGAATTTCTTGAGAGAGTTTGTAACAGTTTTATATCAGATTTAATAAAGCTGTTATCATTCTTTCATATTTGTGATTCATATCTTATTAAGTCGAGAATCTTATACAATTGTATTCAACCCCCCTTCTACAATTGTTTATTACTGGGCAACATATAATATACGACCATCTGGTCTATAATGGTCTTTCTCCATTGTATGTGGTATGGATGTGTGAGGTTTCTCGACTAGGGAGTGAGGAAGATATGGATTGTGAGGCTGGTATAGGTTTTGGAGACACTCTAGGTGGTATGTTGCACCATACCCATAGAATGCAGAATGGTGAAACTGAGCACCCTAATGTACGAAATGCCAAAGCTAATAGATTTAATCGCCATATTGAAGATGGAAAACAACCATTATATCCTGGTTGTTTGAAATTTTCGCGATTAAGTTTTATCCTTAGGCTTTATTCTTTAAAATGTGTACATGGGATTACAGAGGTTGCATTTGGGGATTTACTAGAGTTGTTGAGAGAGGCTTTTCCACAGGCCCACATACCTCTTTCTTTTAACGCCGCAAAGAATATCATTAGAGATTTAGGTCTTGATTACCAAAAAATACATGCATGCCCGAACGATTGCATGTTGTATTGGGCAGAAAACAAAAATGAAGATGTTTGTAAAAACTGTGGTGTTTCCAGATGGGAAATAGTGGAAATGAAAGGCAATGGTACTGACAATGACCTAGATAAGGTAATTCGCAAAGTTCCGGCAAAAGTCGTGCGTCATTTCCCGCTGAAACCAAGGCTGCAAAGGTTGTTTCTATCGAAGGAGTATTCTGAACTTATGTTGTTGCACGCCATGGGATGAACAAATGATGGGAAACTTAGACATACAGCATATGCCGAGGCTTGGAAGGCGGTGGATGCTAGGTATCCTGAATTTTCGGGAGAAAAGAGAAATATCAGACTTGGTGTGGCCTCGGATGGATTCAGTCCTTACCGTACAATGAGTTCAAATCACTCAACGTGGCCAATTGTATTGGTAAACTACAACCTCCCGCCTTGGCTATGCATGAAGCCTGAAAATTTGATTCTTTCAACAATCATCCCTGGTCCAGAATCTCCAAAAAATAACATTGATGTATTTATGCAGCCTCTACTTGAAGAGTTGAAAGAATTATAGGATCTAGGTATAGAAACTTATGATGCCTTGACTAGTCAGAATTTTAGGCTACGTGCAAGTGTGTTATGGACCATTAGTGATTTTCCGGGATATGCAATGTTATCCGGTTGTAGCAGAAAAGGTAAATTGGCTTGTCCCTAATGCCATTATGAGACAGATTCGATGTACTTAAAAAATAGTAAAAAATTGTGCTACATGAACCATAAAAAATTTCTAGATCCGGAGCACAAGTGGAGGTTTGATAAGAAAAGGTTCAATGGTGAAGTTGAAATGGGACAGGCTCCACCCACTTTAAAAGGAACATATATAGTTGAATTATTGGTCGGCTATGAAAATAAATTTGGAAAGGAAAAAAGCAAGAAAAAAGGCAAAAGGGGTGTTAAGGGTAAAAAGGATTCCCCTTTCAAAAAAAAGTCAATATTTTTCAATTTACCATATTGGAGTCACAATTTATTGCGACACAACCTTGATTGTATGCATATCGAAAAAAACATATGTGACAATATTATTGGTACTTTGTTGAATATTGGCGGTAAGTCCAAAGACCATTTAAATGCTCGTTTGGATTTACAAGAAATGGGGATCAGGAAGGTTCTTCACCCTGTTAAGTCAAGTGATGGACAATACCTTGAGATTAGGGCTGCTATTTTCGACATGACGAACAAAGAGAAGGAAATATTCTGCTCAGTGTTGGAGAAGGCTAAACTGCCATACGGATGTGCGGCTAATATAAGTCGATATGTTCACCTGAGGTTGCAGTACCTCTGATAAGACTCGGTGCATTTCTAAGAAGTCTTTGGGGCAAAGTAATTGATTTGGCTGAATTGAACAAGCTAGAAAAAGAAATTGTTGAAATTCTTTGCCATTTCGAGATGATATTTCCAACAGCTTTTTTTGACATAATGATTCATTTGCTGGTTCATTTGTGTAAGGAAATCAAACTTGGGGGACCTGCACACTTGAGATGCATGTGGCCAATTGAACTTTATTTATGTAAACTTGAATCTTACGTGCGCAACAGGTCTAAACCAGAGGGTTCAATTGCAGAAGGCTACCTGGCAGAAGAATGCTTGACGTTCTGTTCAAGATTCTTAAACAGTGATGTAGTACCTAAATTTGAGCGTTGTCCACAAAAGGTGGAATATCCCATTGGTACAAGAAGAAATAAAGATGGAAAACCTGTTCATCTCACAAAATCTCAATGGATAGCATGTCATCGATACATTCTATTCAATTGTGGTAACAAGGACGTTGAAAATTTAATCGAGTAAGATTTAAGTTTTAATTTATCTTAAGTTCTAATTTATCTAATTTATGTTTAGAATAAGAAATAGAATGTTTCTTCCTTTTTTAAATAATATTAACTAAGTAATTATTGTAGGGAACATCGAACTTTAATTGATAGCCATCCAATATCGAAAAATTATAAAAGAGAGAGGACACACACGGAAGACTTCTGGAAGTGGTTGAAGGAAGAGGTTGAAAAAATAAAAGACATTCCGAAAGAACTAGAACTCCTTGCAATGGGCCCTAATCGAGCAGCTAAGAGGTTTACGGGATATGTTATTAATGGATATAGATTTTATACAAAATAAAGAGATGCAAGGTGTACAACACATAATAGTGGAGATTTTTTGTCTTCCTTGACCACAAGCTTTGTAAGTTCAAAGGATCAGAATCCACATGTTGGTGTTGTCGATTACTACGGATCGATTGAAGAAATCCTAGAAATCGATTATTGGGGAGATTTCACTGTGGTTCTATTCAAGTGTTGTTTGTACCAAGCAGAAAAAGATTTGTATGACCTAACACGAGTCAATTTTAACAGATTGGTTCAAAAATCTGATCCATATGTTATGGCTTCACAAGTACAGCAAGTATTTTATATTGAAGATCCGACTGACAACATGTTTCATAATGTTATCAAGAGATTGCCAAGGGACTGGTGTGATGTCGAAGGTGAAAACGGGAACAAGGATGGTTTGACTGGTCCAATTTTAAGTAATATTCAACATGGTTTTGAAGATGAAAATCAAGTTGGTGATGTGAGCTGGTCTAGAGAAGATTGTTAGGTCCAAAGTATCGTAGAAGGGGGGGGTTGAATACGATACTCACAAATAATTCAATTTCGTTCGCGGATTAATCTTTCAGTTCTATAACGAAATTAAACACACCAAACCAAATCAAGTTTCGGGGAATATATCTTTTTATAAATATAAACCTCGAGGGGTGCTACAATTTCTAATCCGTAGATTAGCGTCAATGAGTTTAAGGTTACACAAATACAAAACAATGATCAAGTTCTGAGCACTATTAATTTCTCTGATAATTTTCTCCGGCTCTTCTCTCTCTCAGTAATGTCTCTGTGTTGAAATCCTGAACTGAAGAAGACACACTCTTCTCTCAGTATTAATTGTAGACTTAAATTGAAAACCATCGAACCATTTAGAATAGAATATTCTTGGCCGTTGGATCTTCATCAACCTGTCAGACAAACAAAACTTTTCACCTGCTCCATGAATTGAAAAACCATCGAATGGATCAAAAGTATTTTTCATTCGATAGTTTTTAAATAAAACTATCGAATGACAAATACTTTAGTATAGTTTTTCAATGAATCACTTTAACCACCATTCGATAGTTTTCTGAATAGAAAAACTATCGAATTCTTTTTCTTGTCTTTTGTCCTTTAGTAATTACTCCTGAGCTCCTGGGTGTTTTAAGTTTTAGACTGTATCAATTTCTTCGGAGACGATAAAACAATCTGATCTTTTTAGTGCCGTCACCTAGTGCAACTGGTCTGGTTCACAGATGAATAACACTTGATCAATTCTTCTTTTATGTCTTGAATTCAATGTTGCTGATAAGTCCTTTGTCGTTCTGGTTGCTTCATCACTGGAATCCCGTGGTACTGAACCCTAAATCATTCATATACTTCTGTCGTCTTCAAAGTCTTGTTTCTATTGCTGTCACTGAGGCTTGAACATTTTCATGAACTTCTTTCCGTGACCTGTTTACGGACTTCAAGAATACATAACGTATTTTGATTTTTTGAGTTTACCTTTTCTTCTTTGATTCTGGATTCCTGTGCTTCTGTTAATATTATTGTCTGTCTTGTCCTTTGTTGAGTTGTAGTTATCTCTTTTACATCTTATGTTACATTATGCTTTACAAAGATATACCGGCAACAAAAGTTATCATTCCGCAAAAACTAGTCGAGGAAACTTTCTAGTGTTAGGAATAATATTTGTGCACTATTTATGTAACAATTATATTAGCTACTGTATTGATGACTTTTTAATGTGTTTAGTGCTTCTTAATTAAGTGGATGCTTCATCTAAGTAATATTTGTTAGTGATTTACTTCTTTTTAATTGCTTGACTACTTGCTTATAAAAGGTAATTTACTTGTTTTTGCTAGACTGCTTTTAAATTTATCAGTTATGCTTAAATAGACAATTTGTATCGGTTAATAGTATTATTTGTACTCGTTCTAATGTAATTTTTTTTATAGGATGGCAGGGGAGCTTATCAAACTCAGAATTAACCACATGGGAAGATTTCAGAATACACAATATGTTGGTGGAAAATTGTGTGTGATAGGGAACATAGATCCTGATGTGTTTTCTTACACGGTGTTGATGGAGCATATTAAAGATGATCTTAACTATACTGAAATTGGAGGAATTTACGTAAAAGATGATAATCAGGGGGTGGGATGGAAAATGGTGATGAATGATCGGGACCTGTCCTTAATAGATGCAGAAGTGAAAAAGGCTGGCCACATGGATGTTTATATTGATAACATTGTTGATACTAAATATGAGCCACTACAGCAAATGCAGCCGCATGTAGTTATACGGCCAAGGCCAAATGTGTTTGAAGGTATTAAACTTTTCTAGCTAGTTTATATTTTTATGTATTTGTGCCTTCTATTTTCATGCTAAGAAATCAAATTTAAATATTGATTAAGGTAATAAATATTGATTTGTTCCTTTTATTTTCATGCTAATTATTAAATTTGTTTCTTGTAGCAACGAAACCGAAACGTCAGTTTGTGACCACTCATCAACTACAATAACAAAAAAAGAGTAAGAAGCCTACTGAAGTGTACAGTCCCAGGAAATCTGCACGGCTGAATAATGCACAAGGCATAATTCCAAATGAAGTTAAGAGTTCTCGAAAACCGACACTTCTGAAAAATCGATGTCAGGGCAGGTGTGAAAATGTCGACGTCACTAGTGCTAGGAAGTCGGCACGGTTGGTTAGTGCTAGACCAGAAATCAGTGTTGATGCAGCCCTTAAGCAGAAGCCGAAGTCAACTGAAGCAAAAATGCCAAAGTCTGCAAATGTTCGAAGGAAATTGGATTTACATAATCCAAGAGATGAAGGTGAAGATATAGACGGAGATGAAAATATGGATGAGAATGACATTGAGGTTAGATAACAAAAATCAATACATATATGTTTTAATAGTTCCACACATTTTGCTGGTTGACCAAATATATGTTTCTTTTTAATTACGTGCAGGATGAAGATCTACCGCCTCCACCACCACTAGAGAGTTCTCCAGTAAAACTGATGACGCTGACGCAATATGAAATGATTAAACTTCTAAATATACAGAGGAATAATGAAAATCTCAAGGAACTAAATTTGCCTACATTAGTTGTTGATCTGACAAATCAAATGGAAAAAGACAAAAGAAAAATCAAAGGAAAAAGGAAGGTACAAGATGAGGATGAATATGTTCAAGAAAATGAGGAACAAAGCGACGATGGTGCTTCAGAAATTCTGCCAAAGGTGCGATGTATCTACTATCTAGAGAATTAATGCAAATTTTAATCTTATATATAGCACTAATTCAATTTATATTTTAGAAAACAAAAAAGTCAAGAACAACCTTCTTATCGGACCAACTACTCGTTCGCGAACAAATGGTGTGACTACAACTGAAAAGGGTTCAACTCAGGATGATATGAATGAGGAGGCGACAAATTCAGTTCTTGTAGAACATCCTTCAGAAACTCAATTACCATGTATTCAAGGAATTGGATCAATGGCCGATTATCTTGCTATGCGGGAACTCAGACAAAAAAAAGCCACAGAAGCTGTTGCAACTGGAAGTGGAACTAAAACTAACAAGGTTCCGGAAACCGACTTGCCAGATATTGAAAATAAAGAAGCTGAAGCAGGTTTGGACCTGTTTACTTGATTTTTCTAGTTGTATACATTACTATTATTTATATGAATTAGAAATAACTGAAAACTAAAAGTTAAAGGTTTATAAAAAAAATTGTAGAACTTTTAATAATATTGATAAGTAGTGTTTTGATTTAACTAACTCTTTATTCATATTTTATGAACTCGCGCGGTACTTAAAATCAAAGTTCCTAAAAGACAACGAGGGAAAACGAGGATGGACAAAGTACATACAAGGCCGTTTGACAAGAGGATTGTCATCTCAATGAATGACTTGTTCCAGCCTATTTCAGATTGTGATAAAAATGTTTCTGAATTGAGTCGCTTTCTGGGGACACTAAAGAGGTGTGTGCCACTGACTTATGCATCTTGGGAACATGTTCCTGAAAGCCTAAAAAATACCTTGTGGAATTATGTCAAGGTAATCAATACATTTTAACTATAGCCTTATGTAAATAATGTTGCTCAAACAGCATTCAAGATTAACTTATACATTTTTATATTTTATTTATATGTAAGCAACGCTATATTATTCCTGAGGAATTAAAAACATGGGCATGGAAGACAGTTCAGCAATGTTGGAAGGGGCAAAAAAGTCGATTAAAGAGCAATCATTATACTGCTTATGCAACTGATGAGGAGAGGCTACAAAACAAACCTGATGACATTCCACTTGAGGAATTCAAGGTGCTCTTGAAATATTGGGGAGATCCTGAAGTTCAGGTATACGTATAATTTTAAACTTATGTTGTTTTCTACAAGTTTGTCTTTTATTCAATTTTCAGTGACATAAACTAGTGCTCTTTTTTCATTTTTTTTTGCAGGCGAGGGCTGAGAAAAATTCTCGAAGTCATCGTGAGTACACAGACACACAAACTGCTGGTCCCCAACTGTTTTCCCAAATTCGACACAACATGGTACATTCTTGAACATTTAATATCAATCCTTTTTAGAGTAGTGAATTATAAAATTACTCAGGATAGTCTGTCATTAATTTAATTTAATTTAAATATGTGAAATGTGCATGTGCATGTGCATGTCCTTCTATATACGAGTGCATGGATAATTCTATTTAAATTATTCTCAGATTTTCTTATTGAATTTTTATTCCCCAGTCAAATATTTGAAATGTATAATAATTTTTGGTCATGTGGTCATTTGCATATCGTGTATTCAAATTTTTGCTAGAAAAAGAAGCAGACAGATCCAAATAAGAAACCACCGGGTGCAGCGATTTTTGCTAAAACTCGTAAGCGCAAGCCTGGACGAGAATACAAGTCTAATCCTAATGTGATGCAGTTCAGAGTTGTAAGTAATTTAATTTTGCAATCATTCCCTTAAATCCATATTTTATCTTCTGAGTCGATATTTATTTCCATATATTGACATGTTTATTTTGTAGGATACAATTAACAAGAAACTCCAGTCAGCAGAAGGACTTGATGGTCTTGACGAACTAGTTTCGGATGGAAAAAAATCACATGGTCCAGGTTAGCTTATAGGCAGACATGATGTGAAGTGTGTCAAAGCTTCTACACAGAATACAGCTCCAACAGATTCATACATACAAGAGCTGACAAAAAAGTTACGGCAGGAAGTTGTTGAAGAAGTTGAAGCGAAGCTAAACCAGAAGGTCAGCGAAGAAGTGGATGTGAAGGTCAATCAGAAGGTCCAGGACAACTTGACATTGGTCCTTAAAAAATTAGTTGACGCAAACCCCTCTCTGAATATTAATATTGATGAGATTTGTGCGACGATTTCCAGTGACACAGGAGGTGATGGTACTCCTATGACCAACGGACCTAGCTCTTAGACTTATATTGCTTTAGACAGTACCTTTTGACCTACTATAGGTTTTTCTATCCCGCTTATGATGAACAGGATATTGTATTGTCTTAGTACTTGTATCTTTTAATTTATGTTCTTTAGTGTTGGTTGTTTGGTGGATGGTGTTGGTTGTTTGGTGGTGGACGGTGTTGGTTGTTTGGTGGTGGACGGTGTTGGTTGTTTGGTGGTGGATGGTGTTGGTTGATGTTGGTGGTACGGTGTTATTTTGTTACTGGTATGGATGTTATTGATATTGAATTTGATGGGAAATATAACATTTAAATGGTATTTTTTTTATTTTATTTCACATAAGGTGTTACTATAAGTACCTAACTGTGTTGCAGATGACTATGTAATTGTGGGTTGCAATAGATATTATAATGTGTTACAATAGGTACCAAAGTGGGTCCCACAGTGGGTCCAACAAAAGGACCCACCATGTGGGCCCCACAAAGCTTATCTAATGGACCCCACAGTGGGCCCCACGTGTGGGTCCCATGTGTGGGTCCCACATGTGGGGCCCACTTGTGGGACCCACGTGTGGGGCCCACTCTCTGGTTTCTGCAAAAATGTAATATCTTTGGTAACACAGAAGGTATGTTGTTGTAGAATGTTTATTGTGTTACTGTAGATATCTTTAGTAACACAGTTTGCTATGTTACCTTAGGGGTACTCAGTATGTTACTATAGACCCCTATAGCAACTGCTGAGAACCTAACACGGCTCTGATGTTACCATAGCCCTTTTTGGGGCTATAGCAACGCGAAACTGGGCTTATAGCAACATAGTTTTGTGGTTGCAAAAGGCTATTTATGGCGTAGTGATACTTCTTCCTCCAATTTCTGCATTGAGAAAAGCACTTTTAACATCCATCTGGAAAACTTTGAATTTCATATGTGCAGCATATGCCAAAAATATCCGGATGGCTTCAAGTCTTGCAACAAGAGAAAAGGTCTCATCATAGTCAATGCCTTCTTCTTGAGAATAGCCCTTAGCAACAAGTCTTGTTTTGTTCCTGGTAATCACTCCATCAGAATCAGTCTTGTTTTTGAAGACCCATTTTGTCCCCACAATGGACCTATTCTTGGTTCTTGGCACAAGTTTCTAGACTTCATTTCTTTCAAACTCATTAGGTTTTTCTTGCATTGTAGTTACCCAATCAGCATCCTTTAATGCATCTTCAACTTTCTTAGGTTCTTCTTGAGAAAGAAAGTTGTAGTATAGACATTCATGTTGAGTTGCATTTCTGGTTTGAACACCAGCATCAGGATCTCCAATGATTAGATCAGGAGTGTGATCCTTATGTTGGAACATATAAATCACGGTGCTGCGTTTTATGATATAAATTAAAGAGTTCGAAAAAAAGATTAATTTTAATCGCTACAGCGCAAGCGATTCAATTCCACGTCTTCTACTGAATTCCTTGATTCCCTTTGAGCGAAGTGTGGCCTTCGATCTCCCAAAGTTTTCTCTCCTCAAAGCCTCGAGATTCCAAAACTCTAGCTGCGTGCGGCTACCCCTAGATCTCAATTTCGATTTCTTTTGTGTATTTGTTTTCAGCTTTAAGGAGAACGAGAATATATATAGGCTTACGTAGGGATCATGGACAATTAGGTCGGGCCTTCCAATGACATTCCGGGTCAAGCCCAATGTCATTAAATATTAATTCAATCCACTAAAGAATTAATATTTGCACTACCGTTCCTAAAACCTGAATTCTTTTATTATTTAATTCGGCTCCTATATTATTTGCTTATTAAATTCCCCACGTTTAAGATATCGCATGTCCATTAATTAAATTAATCAATGACAATTAATTTAATTAATATCTTATTTATCCTTGATCATCCACTCAACCTTATAATTATGTCAGAAATTAATCTGCCTGCAGGGCTTCACATAATTATCTTTATGAGCTTTCAAGAGGACATCATCAACCTGAATATTATCAGGACATGGATTCCTTCTGTAATTAATATTACACTCTGCATGCAATGTCATTGCTCAACACATAATATTGTAATTAATAATTAATTATATCTTATATGAATCAAAGCATGTGCATTGCATACAAGTGTCAATCACTATATCCGGATTAAGAACCTAAGCAATAATAATATCATAGAATCTTAGTTCTTCTTAACTGTCAGAATAAAAGAACAATTCTAATATTTTGATCCTGTTTAATATACACAAAGTATACAAGTATTATTCAATAGTCAAGATAAACTATTCTCAAATAATACTTCAGTCATTCCAGCGGTTTGTCTAGTACCACTTAGACTGTGAACCTTTATTATATTATATACAGACACTGATAATCTAATCTTCTGTTATCCCATTTTATACTAGATTATCCACAACATATAATAAACAGACAATGTAATAATATGCAATCAAGATTCTCAATAAAATTGTCAATGTTTATATACTTCAAACGAATAGTTCAGTATAAAACCCAACACCTTAGTCCATCTTCTAGTTGTTGTTAACTGTGTTCTTGAACTTGATGCTCCCCCTACATCAGTTGCATCTTCAAAAGAACTTTCTTGAGTTGTTTGAGAAGCTCCCCCTGAGCTTGACCTTTCATGATTATGTTTTGTTTGATCGTCAGTATTAAGATGTGGATCTTGATCATTTCTTGATGAGTCATCAGTACTTGAACTGTTGCTTGAGTTTCCTCTAGTGTCAGTACTTGATGTTGTAGTTTCTTCACGCTGAGGATTTTCATGCTCCCCCTCAATATGAGCATAGTCGTCTTCATCAGGATCAGGATCAGTAGATTGAAGGGTTTCGTGCATCAAACGCAGCGGAAAACAATAATTAAAACAATAAAAATCGAAACCCAATCACAGGATCCATGCAAAAACATGATATTTAATTCAGAGTTAGATGATTTACCTTTAACAATTTAATAAGGGAGAATTAAAGAGGTCCAAGGTGCAATCACCACGCAGCCCTTGATGCAAGATCCGCGTCTCTAATTAGTCCACACGAACGCCCGATTGTCTCTACAATCACCGGAGTCGGTACTAGCCAATAACTGCCCTCTATCTCTCTCTCTCTCTCTCTAGCCTCTCAAGATGTAGAGTGGCTAGGGTTTTAGTGAAAAACCAATTTTTCATTTCACCCTAAAACTAATACATCATTATGTATTTATAAGAGAGGAAGAGTTGGGCCTAACCCAAAATAAGTTTGGGCTACTACTAAACCCATCCTTATTTGGATTTAATGATTTAATTCAAATTATGATTTAATTAATTAAGTCCAACTCAATTAATTAAATAACCAATTTCAAATATATAATCATTTAATTTAAATTCGGAATTTAAATTAAAACTCCGTTTTGACGTTCTTATTGTGTAACCCTTTAGGTTATTATTACGTTGGCAATAATTTTAATATCCAATAATAAAATTATAAACAATGAGCGGTATCTAGTAATACATCATTGCTACCCAAGTAATAATAATAATTGGTGATCCAATTAAACCTTTCATGATAAATGTTTCCGTGTAATATAATCCCTTTAACCATATATTATAGATTAAACTCGAGGCATGTTCATTGTCATCCTCTTCATAATTTAATCCGGGTTTCCTTGATCAATGAGTAGACTATTAAAAACAAATCAATATTTGAGCATGGCCATGCATTTCATAGTCTCACTCAATCAAGAGGCCAATAATATCTCTCCTAATTATAGGAGGGTTAAATCCTTTATCTATCATTCATATTTCTCATACGACTCATAATATACCCGATGTACACTTTTATCATTACCCGGTCAAAGGTAACTTTTAATGTAGTCAAATTACATTAATCCTCGTATAGAAATATAATGATCTCAAGTCAGAGGATCATTACACCACTATCACTGTGAGTCTTTCTTATGACTTTATAAAACATGAAGAATCTCACCGTGGGTCTATCCAGTGCCATGTAGAATATTACATGCACCTATGTTCTTGACTTTAGTATCACTATACCAATGACCAATGAGATGTGGTCATCTGTCAACAAACATACTAATCTTTATGCATTATAGTTGTCCCAAACTTACAATGCTCGATTAGGGATATTTAGGAATATAAACACTATTCTTATAATCTCATTTCTAAGTCACATACTTAAAGATATAGAATACGTGTTGTATGTTCCAAGGACATTTATTAGACTAATATTTATATCGCAGTAAATAAAGACATAATAAATTAATGTAGAATAATCGATAGAACATAATCATTAATTAACAAAAGTATTTCCTAGAAGCACAATCACATTGTCTCTAGGGCACTAACACTAACAATCTCCCACTTGCACTAGAGCCAATCACCCATGTATCTAATACCCATGGAACTAGTGTGACATTCGTGCTTCTGCTGCGACAAAGCCTTAGTTAGTGGGTCCACAACATTATCATTAGTTTGCACTTTACATATGTGTATATTCGAACCTTTCGAACTTACAACACCTCTATTTAGACAAAACATGAATCCAGACTGAGACATAGTAACGTCCCTATCTGTCTGAAAACTAGCATCGGTGTAACCTTTTACATTCTAGCTTCTCATCTCCTCCGTATATCAAGAATGAATCTTTAGTCCGTTTAAGGTACTTAAGAATATTCTTGACAGCTGTCCAGTGACTCTCACCGGGATTAGACTGGTATCTGCTCGTCATGCTTAAAGCATACGAAACATCAGGACGAGTACATATCATTGCATACTTTATAGAACCAATTGCCGAAGCATATGGTACTTTACACATACGGTCCTTTTTATATGATGATCTAGGACAGTTTTCTTTTGAGATCGCTATCCCATGAGACAATGGGACATAGCCCCTTTTTGCCTCTTGCATCCCTAAACGATGCAACACTTTGTCAATGTATGTACTCTTACTTAAACCGATTAATCTTCTAGATCTATCTCTATAGATCCTGATCCCTAAGATACAGGTAGCATCGCCTAAGTCTTTCATCGAGAAACTTTTTCCCAACCAAGTCTTCACAGTCTTTAGAGAAGGAATGTCATTCCCTATTAGTAATATGTCATCTACATATAATACTAGGAATGCCACATGGCTCCCACTAACCTTCTTATAAACACATGGCTCATCCTGATTTTGAATGAAGCCAAACTCTTTGACTGTTTCATCAAAACGAATGTTCCATCTCCTCGAAGCCTGCTTCAATCCATAAATGGATCGTCGCAACTTATAGACCATTTTGGCAAACCTTGGATCAACAAAACCCTGAGGTTGTGTCATGTACACATCCTCTTCTAAGCTCCCATTTAAGAAAGCGGTCTTAACATCCATTTGCCAAATTTCATAGTCATAATAAGTTGCTATCGCAAGCAAAATCCTGATGGATTTGACCATAGCCACTGGTGAGAAAGTTTCATCATAGTCAATACCATGAATTTGCTTGAAACCCTTCGCCACCAGTCTTGCTTTATAGGTCTGTAAATTACCATCCATGTCAGTTTTCCTTTTGAAAACCCACTTGCACTCTATGGGTTTTACCCCATCAGGTGATTCAACCAAAGTCCATACTTGGTTTTCATACATGGAATCCATCTCAGATTTCATGGCCTCCAGCCATCTCTCGGAATCTAGACTATTCATAGCATCCTTATAGGTGAGAGGCTCATCATCATCTACAAGCATCACATCGCCACTTTGAGTCAGGAGAAATCCATAATATCTCTCTGGCTCATGGTGAATCCTACTAGATCTACGAACAACCTGTGTTTCTTGAGCAGTATTGTTCTCAACATCTTGAGTCACATTCTGCTGATGTTCCAGCTCTGGTTCAACGTTATCTTGTGGTTCTCGATCCTCATCGAGATCTATTGTCCTCCCACTGTTTTTCTTGGAAAGTAGTTCTCTCTCTAGAAACACAGCCGTTCGAGCAACAAACACTTTGTTCTCTGGAGGTTTATAGAAATAATACCCTTTTGTTTCAATTGGGTATCCCACAAAATTACATTTATCTGATTTTGGTCCTAGCTTATCAGAGACTAAACGTTTTACAAACGCTTCACATCCCCATACTTTCATAAAGGACATGCTAAGACGTTTCTCAGTCCATATCTCATATGGTGTCTTTTGAACCGATTAGAAGGAACTCGGTTTAGTGTTTGTGCAGCCGTCTCTAGGGCGTAACCCCAGAAACAAATTGGAAGATCCGCTTGACTCATCAATGATCGCACCATGTCCAATAAAGTACGATTTCTCCTCTCAGACACCCCATTCCATTGTGGTGTTCCAAGAGGAGTGAGTTGTGATACAATACCACACTCCTTTAAGAAATTCTTGAATTCCAAGCTTAAGTATTCTCCTCCACGATCAGATCGTAGAGCTTTTATACTTTCGCCTATTTGCTTTTCTACTTCGGCCTTATACTCTTTGAATTTTTCAAACGATTCGGATTTGTTCTTCAAAAGATACACATATCCGTATCTACTAAAATCATCAGTAAAAGTTATGAAATAGTAAAAGCCACCTCTTGCCATCGTACGCATTGGACCACATACATCACTATGTATCAATTCCAATCGTTTGGTGGCTCTCTCACCTTGTCCGGTAAAAGGAGCTTTAGTCATTTTGCCAATGAGACACGGTTCACATTCTTCGTATGATTCAAAATCAAACTTATCCAAGTATCCATCTCTATGTAACTTGGAAATGCGATTCTCATTTATATGGCCTAAACGACAGTGCCAGAGGTATGTTTGATTTGAGTCATTTGTCTTAAGACGTTTATTATTTATATTATAGACAGGAGTATCAAGATCAAGAACATATAAACCATTAAACAAACGTGCAACCCCATAGGTAACATTATTCAATGAAAAGGAACAACCATTGTTCTGAATCAAAAACGAAAAACCAATCTTGTCCAAACAAGAAACGGAAATAATGTTTCCGCAAATTGCAGGCACGTAAAAACAGTTCTCAAGTTCTAAAATAAGCCCAGTGGGCAACGATAAATGATAAGTCCCTACAGCCAGTGCAGTAACCTTTGCTCCATTGCCAACGCGTAGGTCGACTTCTCCTTCAGTCAAAGTCCTACTACTTCGAAGTTCCTGCACATTTATACAAATGTGAGAACCACATCCAGTATCTAATACCCATGATGTAGAAGTAGATAGATTGACTTCTATAACATAAATATCTGGGTCAGAAATCTGAACACCCTTCAGTTTCTTCATATCCTCCAAGTAAGTTTGACAGTTTCTCTTCCAGTGACCCGGCTTCTTGCAATAGTGACAATCACCCTTTGCTTTTTCCTTTGCAAATAAGGCTTTGCTTGTATCAAACCTCTCTTGACGAGCCTGTCCTTCAAACATACGTTTAAGGTGCTCAATCATAATATAAGCAACCATTTGCTCATGCTGTTTCTGAAGCTCAGGATTCATAGTCTCAAGCATCAGACAAGTAACATCATTGTCATCATCGATATGCTTCTGATAAGCATTTCGATCATCGACCGATGCACCTACAGGTAGAGGTCCAGGGCGTGGAATATCAATGACATAGAGATTTCGCTCTTGCCTGAGGACAATCCTCAAATTCCTTTGCCAATCAAGGAAGTTTGTTCCTGTCAACTTGTCCTTCTCAAGGACTGATCGCACGGAGAAGTTATTTGAGTTGTTTGTCATTTAGAATTTCTACAATGTTAAAATGCATAAAATAATCAGTCTACGGTATTATTAATTTATGTTCAAGTGATTATTCATATATATTCAAAATATATATATCTCCCACTATTTTTATCAAATTAATAGCCCTTACTATCAATTCGGAAAGTGTATCGCATAATTCTTTCTAGTGAGCCAAGATCCATATTTGGTCATGTTCTAAGTCAACCACTGGAAGTCCTTAAAAAATGATTATTTAGGTAGACAACAGTTGTCAATTATATCACATATAATTCTTGGATAGTTTGGCGAACAACGATTGATCTTATCTATCTAATAGATTTTTAACCAAACTCTATGCTTCTAAGTTCATAATAGTTGAATATAACCATTTATTTTCACCTTATTATGACGACTCAGTTAAGTTAGACCCAATGATACAACGGCCGAATATAACCGCTTATATTCGTCGCATCTCACCACGATAGATAGGAGTCCCCTGCCACTGACAGCCCTTCCCCTTATCGATCTAGGATTCGATGAGTGTTCATTCATTGGAAAGCATCCGATTAAAACTTAATATTTTGTTAAGGGGTTTAGAAAATTTATAACGATCATGATCACATCATAAAGAGATCTTCAATTTTTCCTTGAACCAAATATTTCATATTGACATCTTAAATTGTTCATTTCCTAGGTAGATGGAGGATACCAATGGTCACACTTAAAACCCATCAACCTTACGAATACGCATATCCGCTTTTGTCAGAAAATCCCAATTTTAGATATCAGAAATCCATATTTAATTCCGTGCTTTAAAAATCCATATTTTATAAACACAAGAATCTCATGATTGTTTTTAATATTAAAATCTTGAATCGTTACAGATTTTATCTTGTTTAAACATGGCAAGCATGGCATGGGTGATGTATCTAATACATGCATACATCATTAATCTAATTAAAGCATGCATCTTCTAACTACTCTACACATACATCCAAATATATATGTAAAGTGCAATAAATAAACGTGTTTGGTTATGGCCCATCCTATATGATCTTTCCAAGCTAATGGAAAAATCAAGGTCAAACTATGGGTGGTTTAAAATACTATACTATTACATGTCTGCTTCTTTGTTGCTATAATGCCTCCTTGGATCGCCTCCTCGCATGCTTGTCTTCATGTACATTACATAAACAAAACAACTATACTAATGTACTTACAAGGAGAACTCGAGTTACATTCGAGATTTAATCATTACAAGGAATGACGACATGCAAGTCGTATTTAGAAACCAAACCATAAACAAAACCTATATCCTATGGGTCTCAAGGCCATAACCATCCACCATGCTCAAGTAACAATTAAATAACATGTCATATTATCTAATCATGTTATACCATATCATATTCCGCAAAAATCAGAAAATCAGAATCAAATTCTGAAAACAATAAATCGCCTTTTTCATGCACTGAACGGCGTCAAACGCCTTACAGACGAGTCGATGATAGCTAAGCTATCAGTTTTGTTCAGACGCTCGTTTCCAGTCAGAAAACACATATCGTTTGCGTAAATCGGACACTTGATACAGATTTCAGCAAATCTGCAACAACTGTTTCAGAATTCGTATCGAATACGATTCTTGTAATAAAAACAAAACATGTATCATATACATACAACAATATATACAATCATCTCATGATTATACAATCCATATGAATATCATATATTCATCATGATCAAATCATAGAACATATAACGCATAATCAAAATACAAATTTAAATCAGAAACACTTGACTCGCTGTTTTGGGGCCTGTAACGACATCAAATGGCTTATAGACGAGAACCTGACTATGTCAGTCTTGCTCAGTGGCCCGATTCCAGTCAGAAAACATATATCGTTTGCAAACATCGGACACAGTACACAAATTTCACTAAATCTGCGCAGTTTTTCAGAAATCGTATCATATACAATCTTTAAAATTAAGAACAAACATAAATCATATATATCAGCATATATACAGATTATATAATCATCATATGATCATCCAAATCATCATTAACATACAGTTTATAGATATATATATCAAAATCAACGCATCATACATGACAATCATCAAACATGCTCATATATACATCAAAATTGTAACATATAACTGAATTAAAAAGTTTTTGCAAGTAGCTCTGATGCCATTGAAGGGTTTCGTGCATCAAACGCAGCGGAAAACAATAATTAAAACAATAAAAATCGAAACCCAATCACAGGATCCATGCAAAAACATGATATTTAATTCAGAGTTAGATGATTTACCTTTAACAATTTAATAAGGGAGAATTAAAGAGGTCCAAGGTGCAATCACCACGCAGCCCTTGATGCAAGATCCGCGTCTCTAATTAGTCCACACGAACGCCCGATTGTCTCTACAATCACCGGAGTCGGTACTAGCCAATAACTGCCCTCTATCTCTCTCTCTCTCTCTCTAGCCTCTCAAGATGTAGAGTGGCTAGGGTTTTAGTGAAAAACCAATTTTTCATTTCACCCTAAAACTAATACATCATTATGTATTTATAAGAGAGGAAGAGTTGGGCCTAACCCAAAATAAGTTTGGGCTACTACTAAACCCATCCTTATTTGGATTTAATGATTTAATTCAAATTATGATTTAATTAATTAAGTCCAACTCAATTAATTAAATAACCAATTTCAAATATATAATCATTTAATTTAAATTCGGAATTTAAATTAAAACTCCGTTTTGACGTTCTTATTGTGTAACCCTTTAGGTTATTATTACGTTGGCAATAATTTTAATATCCAATAATAAAATTATAAACAATGAGCGGTATCTAGTAATACATCATTGCTACCCAAGTAATAATAATAATTGGTGATCCAATTAAACCTTTCATGATAAATGTTTCCGTGTAATATAATCCCTTTAACCATATATTATAGATTAAACTCGAGGCATGTTCATTGTCATCCTCTTCATAATTTAATCCGGGTTTCCTTGATCAATGAGTAGACTATTAAAAACAAATCAATATTTGAGCATGGCCATGCATTTCATAGTCTCACTCAATCAAGAGGCCAATAATATCTCTCCTAATTATAGGAGGGTTAAATCCTTTATCTATCATTCATATTTCTCATACGACTCATAATATACCCGATGTACACTTTTATCATTACCCGGTCAAAGGTAACTTTTAATGTAGTCAAATTACATTAATCCTCGTATAGAAATATAATGATCTCAAGTCAGAGGATCATTACACCACTATCACTGTGAGTCTTTCTTATGACTTTATAAAACATGAAGAATCTCACCGTGGGTCTATCCAGTGCCATGTAGAATATTACATGCACCTATGTTCTTGACTTTAGTATCACTATACCAATGACCAATGAGATGTGGTCATCTGTCAACAAACATACTAATCTTTATGCATTATAGTTGTCCCAAACTTACAATGCTCGATTAGGGATATTTAGGAATATAAACACTATTCTTATAATCTCATTTCTAAGTCACATACTTAAAGATATAGAATACGTGTTGTATGTTCCAAGGACATTTATTAGACTAATATTTATATCGCAGTAAATAAAGACATAATAAATTAATGTAGAATAATCGATAGAACATAATCATTAATTAACAAAAGTATTTCCTAGAAGCACAATCACATTGTCTCTAGGGCACTAACACTAACATAGATGTCATCTCCAAAGATCAAATCTTCATGAACATGTTCACTTATACCAGTAATTTTTCTGTCATCAAATGATACATTCACTGAAATACTGACAACTTTTGTACGTAAATTGTACACTTTAAATGCTTTTGTTGTATCAGGATAACCAACAAAAATTCCTTCATCTGCCTTTGCTTCAGACTTTCCAAGTTGCTCAGGATGAGTTCTCAGAATAAAGCATTTACATCCAAAGATATGCATTTCCTTTAACCATGTGATATGGATTCTTTCCATGCTTTGTGATCAATGTGCATTTCTGAGTATAACACGCACTATTTACTGCTTTTGCCCAAAAGTGCGTGGACAGTTTTGCTTCTTCTAACATGGTTCTTCTAGCTTCAGTGAGATGTAGGAATATCAGACCTCTTCTTTTTATTCTTCCTGCAATCAATAGCAAGATGATTAGCAGTACCACAGTTATGACAAGTCTTCCTAGGTGTGTTAGGAACATACTTATAGTTGTTAGACTTGTTTATTCCATGTTTTCCATTTTTGTTTCTTTTAGGTGCTTTCTTCTTAACAACACCAGTGACTTCACTTATCTTTTTCTTTAACTGACCAGAAGATAGCAATCCTATATTTTTCTTTTTTTAGCATTCTTTACACTTTGCTTAATTTTAGTGTCATGAGATGTTCTAGTGTCAGAAGTTGATCCTTTTTCAAAGATAGAATTAACTTTAATTTCACTAGCTGGAACAAATTTCTGAGGTGTAGATAGGGTAATGTTTTCATCTTCTTTTTCCTTTTTAACAACCTACCCTATACATTCTTTCCGATTTTTACCACGCATTAGTGAATGATTTTTTTCACCTAAATGCGTTCACACTCTTATTTGTTCTTTTTCCATCTCAAGTTCTTCCTTTAATGCTTCAATCTTAAGCATTTGTTAAATCTCTATCTCATTAAGCTTTTCACATAAGTTCTGAGTTTCTATCAAGACAATTAACTCAGTTTCTAAGTGATCATTTTTTTTCTTAAGTTCAGTCATTTCTTCACTAATTCTAGCATTTTCTTTAGACTGATTTTTATAGTTCATATACATTGATCTAAGAAAAGATTTCAGTTCACACATGTTATTAGTATCAAAACCATAAACAGTTTCTAGTACCTTATCAGTAGCATCAGTATCTTTAATGTTGGCCATCAAAGCATAGTTGGTTTCTTCCTCTTATTCAGATTCAGAAGAATCCATCTAGTTCTTGTTAGAAGCAACAAGTGCCTTTCCAGGAGATTTTCCAGATTTGGGTTTCTTGCAATCAGTTGCAAAGTGTCCCATTCCATCATTGTTGTAGCATTTGACCTTTGAAATATCAATCTTTCTGGACTTTGACTCTTTATTCTTGAATTTGTCCTTCTTTTCAGAATATCCATTCCTTCTTGAAGAGTGTCCATTTTTCCTGAATTTTCCATACTTCATCTTTCTGATGTGTTTCACTAACATGGCCATCATCTGCACCAGCTCTTTGTCAGATGTATCATCATCAGAATCTTCATCAGTACTTTCATCAGAATCAGAATTAGTGTCTGATTCATCGGTACTTGATGCCTTTCCTTTGCCTTTGCTATGAATAAAATGTTTTCCTTTAGCCATAACATTTCTTGTTTCCACATTCAAAGCAACAATCTTTGACTTGCTTTTCTTGTTCTTCTTTTGTTGAATCTCAAGCTCATGAGTTTTCAGCATACCATAAATTTCATCAAGAGTTACCTCATTCATTTTGTAGGTGTGTCTTAGAAGAGATTGTTGATTAGTCCATTACTCAGGAAGAGATCTTAGAAACTTGACATTTGAATCTTCAAGATCATTTTTTTCCTACAAGAGACAATTCATTTAGTAGTGTAAGAAATCTGTCATAGATTTCCGTCTGATCTTCATCAGCTTTAGCTTCGAATTGCTCATATTCTTGAATCAGAAGAGCTCTTCTGTTCTTCTTGATTTCCTTTGTCCATTGACATTGGACTTCTAAAGCATCCCAGATTTTTTTTGTTGTCTTGCACGCTATGACCCTGTTAGATAAGACAACATCTAAACCGTTATGCAAAATATTTCTAACCTTTGCATCCTTTACCATTTCAACTTTGTCCTCAACAGACCAATCATTCTTCTCCTTTGGAACAAACATCTCAGGAGTTGTAGCAGTATCAATCACAGCTTTGGTTGGAATGAAAGGACCATTGATTATTCTGTCAATATAATTAAAGTCGGTAGCCTCCAAGTATATCATCATTTTTACCTTCCATGTTGAATATTCTGATTTCTTCAGAATCAGGATTTTCATGCTTTCATACCTGTTTCCAGACATTTTGATCGTACATGATATGTATGTATATATCAGTTTGCTCTGATACCAATTGTTGCCCACTAAAGAACGATTATAGAAGGGGGGGTTGAATATAACCGTACAGATTAATCGAAATGAAACTAGAAAATACAATAACAATATCAGCTTTTATTAACTCTTTATAAAAACTGATACAAACTCTCTCAAAAAATACAAAGTTCTTAAGAGCTACTAGGTTTACAAATACTCGTGTAAGTTGTTACAATATCTAAAACCTATTATGTTTTTATATACATCACACAGTTGCACTATCTGTTACAAAAGATAATTCCTAATTAAGATTGATTTTCTTGTTACTTATCTTCCGTAGATAACTGTCATCCCTGACTTCATGTAACCGACATATCTAGCAAATCAATCCTCTCCTGAAATTGTAGATCAGTATCAATCAATATAACTATTGATTCTGCTAACTCCTGATGATTACATCATCATGTCGTCAGCTACTGATGCCAAAGTCCTGATGCACTCATTAAATCAACTAATATCCAACGATGTTGATAAATAGATTTTAAAATGGCTTGAGTGTACAAGACAGGTCAATAGTTAAAGCTGCAAATGAAGGAGCCTGGTGGGCCAAATTTTATATAGAGGCCTACGACTTGATTGAGCTTATGGCTTCCAACGAGTTTCAGCACCCTACTACCAGGATGCAGCAACCAGAGGTTGCTGGAATTATACCGGTGGATCAATCAATATATGCTGAATCTATCAATTTTGTGAGCAACTACACGAGATCGCAAGCAGCTATATCAAAGTACTACCATTCGAGCAATCAGAATCATCTGAAATCAGTTAGTCAAACCCAGGTGAAGCCCAAGTATACCAGCCACACAGCAAGAGCAAGCTTAAGTGAGGAACAATGGTTCTTCAGGATTTTAGGGTAATTGTTCAAGACAAATGCCGACTCATGCAAGTTCAGAGTTGAATGAGTTGAAAACTTTGGCGAAACGTTTAGTCATGGCTCAAAAGGCTTTGGAGAATTAGATTGGTTAGATTGTCAATAACTTAACCATCAGACCACAAGGTTATTGAGCTCGAGTTGTTAGATTTTAGTCAAGCCGAAGAAGAAATCGAAACAAAGGTTGTGGAGGTGCAACATAAAGAAAAGGCTTTTGGGCAAGTGATTGAAGAAGAAGCAAAGGAAGAAGATGAGGAGAAAATGGAAGTGGGTTCAAAAGTTGTTTTCCCACTACCTCGTTTTCGACAAAGGATTACTCAGGAAAAAAAGAGATAAAATGAGCATTTTAGGAAATTTTGGCCAAGAGTCAAATTGGAAGATTTTGAGTCTATAACTTTAATCGAGGAAGTTAGCGCGATTTTGTGAAAAAAGTTTCCGCCAAAGTTAAAAAGGAATCGGCTAAAATATAAAGTAGTACCAAATATGGACGATTCCATACTCGTCAATAAATTTTAAATTTAATATTAACATTTTAATAAATATTGCTGTTAAATTAAAGTTTAATTCACATTAAAAATATATTAAAGTATAACATTTATGTAATCAATTTTAAAATGTAATATGTGTTCAATTTTTAAATTTTATTAAGTTATCAAATATAAATAAAAAAAGTATTTTACACAAAATAAAAACTAGTATATTAATAATCATTATCAATTTGAAAACCATTTGAAAACCACATCAACTAATCAACCATAATTCTATCTAAAGAAAGTTTAAAAAAAGTTAAGTGTTTTTTTCAAATATACCAAAGGGCAAAATCTTCAAAAATATGATCTTTGCTTTAAGTATTTTACAAAAATATAGCTTTTATAAACCTTTTTAAAAAACAGAAATTTTTGAAAATATTTTTAAAAATACAATTTACAACTTTGCAATTATATTTACAATTGAAATCAACCAAAATCAAACACAAATACGATTTTAAAATTTAGTAACTGAAATCATCTTTGAATCCACATACATTTCTCAACAAGTTACATTTGTAAAATAAATTTAATTAAAAATTATTTTGAATTACTTTTCAAAAAAAAATATATCAAAAGATATTGTATTTAGTTACCTTCGTTGCCATCCGTATTTCCACAATTCGTTTTCAAAAAATTTGTAAAAAATCAACTTAAAAAATATTATTTTTGATAATTTCTCGAAAAAGTATCACATATATAAAAATGTTTTTTAATCTATATTATATATTATTATAAGCAAACTAGTATCTATTTGGTTGGTCGTTGGTCGTTGTTAATTTAAATAACAACTGTTAGATTGAAAGATATATAAAAGAAGAACCGTTGGATGTAATGTTAAAAGAATATTTCTTTCTTGATATTCAAAATGCTCTCACAGGTTCGAATCCGTCAACAACATATTATTATTAAATATTTATGTTACCTATTTTTCTAAGCTACATTCAGAATTTCAAGATATTATTGTCGTTGACAATATATTAATAAAATTATCATCATAATACAAACAAATGCTTACAATAACATCATACATACATTATTAATTTTTAAAATTTTATTTTCTTCCGATAAAATCATATAATCAAAATACATATAATAAAATAAAAAATTCTAAAATTCAGCATCGTACGGGTTATAGGCTAGTATTTATCTATTACTATATATTAAACCTCAACACAAGGGCAAAGATTGTCATTTTAATGACTGTGAAATTACGATTTTGCCCTTATATTTTCTAAATTTACAAAAATATCATTCTTTAATAAAAATGTAAAAATTGTGAAATTATGTTAATGATGGGAATCAAACCCCTAACGTATGTATGTCAAACTCATGCCATAATCAACTGTGCTACACTTTGTTTTGAGCTTATATTCAAACTCTTATTAGATAAACCACATCTTCTTCCTTTTTTTTATTTTTTGAGTAAATAAACATTGATTTATACTGTTTTTTAGAATATTGCATAGTACATAGTTACAATAAATATTTTTAGCGATTAAACATAATCTACAATTCTCTTTTGTGAATTTAAATTATTGATATATGTCGTTTTAATACCTGTGAATTTATGATTTTGCCCCTACATGTTAAAAAATTACAAAAACGTCAACTATTTTATATTTATGCAAATAGTAGATAAAATTATGTTAGTGTAGTAAATTGAACCACTAATCTTCTCTAATCAAGCTCATGCATAAGTAGCATAGTACATTTTGTTTTGAGTTTTCTTCAAAATTTTATTAATGTTAATTTCTCTTTTTCTCTCATCTTCTTTTTTATAATTTTTATTTTTAAAATAAATAAAACGTTGGTTTATATTATTTATAAAATATTGCATTGTATATAATTACCAAAAACATTTTAATTGATTGAGCATACTCTACGATTCTCTTTTTTCATTTTAAATGATTGATATAAAAAATAAAATTTTAAAAGAGTATAAGATTATAGATAACGTAATCGAGTCAGAAAAATATATGGATTTATTTACATTCGTTTATGTGTAGATATTAAATTTTTAATAAAAAAAATAATATTTAGTTTGAAGAAATTTTTATTTTCATTTATCACATTATACATAATAAATGATTGCATCACATAATTTTTAGGTTCATAAAATTTAAAATATATGAGTCATCTATACTATCTATACTATATTATTAAAGACGAAACATTAAAGGTTTTGTTCAGTCGGTCGATCGGTATTTGGACCGGGCCTATCTATAATTTGAGTTGGACCTATACATAACCAATTTATTTATAACCAAATGATTTTTTCAGCTAAAATACATTACCCATTTTATCTATTTTTCTAACTAAAACAACGCATCTTCTAAAAATAAAATAGGTAAAATATATATAAAATGGTAATATTATTACATATTTATAACTGATTACCTTTTTCAGCTAAAATACATTATATTTTTTTACCATTTTTAACTAAAACAACTCATGTTCTAAACATAACACATGCAAAATAAATATGTAATGGTAATATTGTTATATATAATTATTAATAAATAACCACTTACTCTTTTCAGCTAAACACATAACCTTTTTTATTTTTTCTAACTTAAACAACTAATTTTTCTAAAATTAACACGAGCAACATATACATAGAAAGGTAATATAATTTTCTATTTTAAACAACTAATTTTCTAAAAGTAACACGGACAACATATATATATAAATGTAATATAATTTTATATAATTATTAATAAGTAACTAACTGTCTTTTTAAGAACATTATCTGTTTTATATTTTTTAATTGGAACAACTCATATTCGAATTAAATATAACACGGGCAAATTATAGAAATAATAACAATATTATTATATTAAACTTATAAAATTCATGTTTAATATAATTTTTTATAATATTTAATTTAAATAAGATAATTAATAAAAAATAAAAGTAACAACATATGTTAAAAGAAACTCGGCACATTACAGGTCACATATTTTGTTATTTGCAATTTAGTCACTCTTAGATTTTTTAAGAACAAATAAATATGAACCGTTAGATCTATTATTTAAAAATATTTTTCTATTTTAATATCTAAAATACTACTAAAGATTACTTCAACAATTTATTAAATTAAAATACTTATATTGTTAGATATATAAATCCAATTTATTATATACACATATAAATATATATTAAAATTTCATCAAAAGAATATAATTACAAAAATCTAAATAAAAATAATAAAATATTAAAGAAAACCGTGCATCGCACGGGATATAAACTAGTATTAGATATATTTGGATGACCAACTATTTAGATATTCGGCGATTTAGATGTATGATTGGTCTAAAAACATAAATTATAAAAAGAATTTAATTTATGCTAAAAATATGATAACTTTAAAAATAGGGTTCATGTTATATTTATAGAAAACAACATAATTAATATTCAATATAATATGAAAAAGGATATGATTTTTTAATCATAAATATTACAAAACTACAATAATTAATAATAATGACCGGTTAGACTATAACTCGAATAAAGTATGGTAATATGAATTTTATATAATATAGTAAATTGATCAATACAATATGTAATGGTTAAGTTATAACATATGGTTAGATCAATCTATGATAAAATCAAAAAAATTGATCTTCGATATCATGATGATAAACATGTCATTAAGTTTGTCTAATCATAATTTATATTGATGAAAATATTTATGAAAATTTAAAGTCGAGCGGAAAAGTAATTCAAAATTATAAGATAAAAAATGTTTCAATCAACCAAAATTTCAAAATTTTAAAAGTAAAAAAATTGAGTGAAACGCCCCATGGATGACTTTTATAGAATATTAATAGATTTCGTAATAAGTCTCAGCCCTACGTATATATATGACAATGTTAAAATCGCATCGCCTATGTTATATACCGATAATTTTGCTAAAATATTTATTTATTTTATACTCAAATAATCAATTTGATAAAGTTTATATCACATCATTGAAAACCATATTAATATTTTAACAATTAAAAGTAATCATGTGATTATTATCATATGGATATTTATCCAAATTTTATGAAATCTGATCAAGTTATAAAATATTAGGTTGATGTAATTGGCATAACATATTACAAAAGTACTACTCCCTCCGTCTCATCCATTTGTATTCATTTGTTAACATTTGGGATGAAGGGTTTGACACGTATTTTAAGACTTTTATAAACTATAGTTTCATTAAATATTTTAAATTTGTTTTTCTTCTGAATAAAAATTTAATATTTGAATTTTTATTCAAAAATAAAAAAATTTAAAAATAAATAATTGAACTATTAACTCGTTATTAACTCCTTATATATAATAAGCGTAAAGGAGATTTTATCCAAAACTTTGGTCGGTCACTATACTACCAAAAGTATACGATCCGTTGGATTATAAAACTATAAATATTCAAATCGATGAGGACCGTCAGATATAATATTAAAAATTGTATTTGATTAATAATAGGATAGTATTTAAATACTAAAAGGTGTATTTTGATAATTTAAACCTATTATAAATGGGTTTTCTATATTGAATAGAAATCTTTATGTAAAAATTCGTAATTATCTTTTCTCTTTATTTTATGGATAGTTCCAGTTAGATAATAATTATTAAACCATCATTAAATTAAAGATAATTTTTTAAGCTTCGCGTGGGTTGTAAAATCGTTAAAATCTGTTGTCTAAAACTCAAGATAGAGCCCAAGAGCCAAATAGTAAAGTTATTATCTAAATTTTAATAAATATTTTTTTATTATTGTAGCACCAATTTAATTTTTTTCCCTAATTCTTTTAGATTTATAAATTCTTTGTTTATTTCAATAAAATATTAAAATCAATTTAAGAAAAAATTAAAATCGATCTGGTCCGTGTACGATCAATATACGACCAAATTAATAATTATAGTTAGATCTTAAATAGATCGATGATAATTGTTAGATCTAATATTAAAAAGTGTATCTGATTAATAATAGAATTATATTTAAATACTAAAAAGTGTATTTTGATAATTTAAAATTTTTCTATGTAAAAATTCTTAAATATCTTGTTAGGCCGAATACACAATATATAATCAAGTATGTATGAGAATAACAATTAAGAATACAGGTTTGTAAATCAACAAACTGAATTATATTAAATAATTCTCTCTTAGTGATGTTAATGAATCACAAAGAGCTACTAGGTTACAAGAATAATATATTCAATGTTCGCGTCCCTTCTAGGGATAACCTATCTGTGTTTATATAGTACACAGTTACACAATCCTTATCTAATTGATATTCCTACAAATTAGCTATACAAGTTATATCAATTAAGGATTGCTTCTTATCTTCTATTCTGTTTCCTTAGCTGTATCAATATATTCTGCTTCTTTCCATCTTCAGAATATATTGCTTCTAGAATCTTCAATTCAGCACCGACAGCTAATTCAACTATCACCCTGTCAGACTTTAAATAAACTCTGACCGGCTTCCTTTAAACTCTTCACCCTGTCAGACTTTAAATAAACTCTGACCGGCTTCTGATAAACTCTGGTCAGTACCTGTTGCTTAAACACTGATAAACAAACGTCAGCAATTATATCTAACAATCTCCCCCAACTTGTTCATAATAAAATGTACAAGTTAAACATATAATTGATGATGTCAAAAACATTTAACAAATGCAGTGTTTAACATATAACAGAGTTTAATTTAAAAACAGAGTTTAAATTTGACTTAGAATAGAAAATATATTAAAAACTTACAATCAGACTTTACTTGATTTCTTGAATATCAGGCACTGTCCTGATATAGTCTGATAGCAATTTCTTTTCAGCTCTTTCTAGCTCTTCCACCATGATCTTCTTCACTTCTTTCAACTCTGGATCAAATTCTCCAGTCTGATAAATTGCAGCCCTCAAAGAATATATGCTGTTTTTGTCCATTTCATTACCAAGTCTGATATAAAAAGGTTTATCAGACTCTAAATTGAACTTAAGAACCTTTTTATTTAGTGTAGTTCTGAACCTAGCACTATTCCTTTTCATTTCTACCAACTTTCCATGTGCATCTCTGTATTTAGGAATGTATGCACTTGATACTCCAGCTCCACTCAAAACTTTGGATTTCATCATCCTTTCCTTCAAAACTCGAGCAGCATCATAAGTACTTCTATTCTTTACTTCAAATAGATATAGAACATACTCTAGCTCTTCCCAGAGTTTTAACTGAATATCAAATTCACCAACTCTATACACTCTGCCATCAGCCATAAAATATAACAAGAATTCCTTTTTGATTCCTTTATGAAAAATCATCTGTACAGATTCTAGTTTGTCAAGGCCTTCTTGAGTAATTCCAACTCCAGATTCTGCCAGTGAAAACTTGTCTTGAGATCTGTTATTAGTTCTTCTCTCTCTGTGTGAACCCAGTCCAGATTTATCAAAGGCTTCTTTTCCCAATACTGTTCTGGTTTCTGAAAAATTCACAGCTTCAAGCTTTAAATCTTCAAGAAGTTTTGGTTTGCTGAATCCTGGAAGTTGTGTAGATTTCTGTACAACTTGAGCAACGTCAGAGGTTGTCATAACTTTAGTAGTATCATCAACTTGAGCAGCGTCAGAGGTTGATTTTGCTAATCTTGTTTCAACTTGAGCAATGTCAGAGGTTGAATTATCTTTCTTCTCTAGGTTAGGCTCTTCAATCATTATGCCTTTACCCTTATCAGAGTTTCCAATCACAGGTCTCCTTGAATATTGTATACTCTGTTGTATATTCTCTTTGATAGAAATACCAACTTCTTTCTTTCTAGGAGCCTTGATTTCCTTTTTCTTGTAGACTCCAGCTTCAAGATTTTTCTTGTGTTCCTCAGCAAGCATTTGCTCTTCAGCCTGGATATCTTCAATAGTAACATTCTTTCCATGCTCTTTCATGAATATTTTAGCAGCAATCTCTTCATCAGTAGATGGATTAGTTGAAACAACTAAACTCTTGAGTTTTGAAGTAGATTGGCCACCAGAGTTTATCTTGTCAGAGTTTGTTTGTCTATCAGAGTTTACTCTTGTCCTGCTTTGCCTTTGAGCAAAAATCTTTCTTTTATTTTCTTTGCTTCCCTCATCAATAGAATCTGTTAGATATAATTGCTGACGTTTGTTTATCAGTGTTTAAGCAACAGGTACTGACCAGAGTTTATCGGAAGCCGGTCAGAGTTTATTTAAAGTCTGACAGGGTGAAGAGTTTAAAGGAAGCCGGTCAGAGTTTATTTAAAGTCTGACAGGGTGATAGTTGAATTAGCTGTCGGTGCTGAATTGAAGATTCTAGAAGCAATATATTCTGAAGATGGAAAGAAGCAGAATATATTGGTACAGCTAAGGAGACGGAATAGAAGATAAGAAGCAATCCTTAATTGATATAACTTGTATAGCTAATTTGTAGGAATATCAATTAGATAAGGATTGTGTAACTGTGTACTATATAAACACAGATAGGTTATCCCTAGAAGGGATGCGATTATTGAATTATTATTCTTGTAACCTAGAAGCTCTTTGTGATTCATTAACATCACTAAGAGAGAATTATTTAATATAATTCAGTTTGTTGATTTACAAACCTGTGTTCTTAATTGTTATTCTCATACATACTTGATTCTATATTGTGTATTCGGCCTAACAATTGGTATCAGAGCCAAGGCTGTTTAATATATACAGTTTTACGATTCAAACACAGTATTAATCATGTCTGAAGAAAATCAAACTGCTCCTAAGGCTGAACAGGTTAAGCCCAATTCTGTCAGTCAATATGAAACAATCAGGGTTCCAATTCTCAGGCCAGTAGAGTATCCGATTTGGAAGGTTAAGATGACCATGTTTCTGGAGGCTACAGATCCAGAATACCTTGACAGAATCTATGATGGTCCTCATATGCCAACTAAATTGTCCCCTGTTGTTGATGGACAAGAACAAAAGACTGTTCCAAAGGAAAAGAAAGATATGACTCCTGAGGACATCTCATCAATTGCAAAAGATGCAAAGGTTAGACATCTTCTCCACAGTGCTTTAGATAATGTTATGTCTAACAGAGTAATTGGCTGCAAAACTGCCAAAGAGATATGGGATGCTTTAGAAGTCAGATGCCAGGGAACAGGTGCTATCAAGAAAAACAGAAAGACAATACTCACACAGGAGTATGAGCACTTTGATTCAAGAACTAATGAAACCTTGACTGAGACTTATGACAGATTTTGCAAACTGTTCAATGATCTGTCTCTGGTTGATAAAGAATATGAACTTGAAGAGTCTAATCTCAAGTTTCTGTTATCTCTACCTGAAAAGTGGGATTTAAAGGCAACAACAATCAGAGATAATTATGATCTTGCTGATACAGATCTTGATGAGATCTATGGATTGTTAAAGACTCATGAACTTGAGATAGAACAAAGAAACAGGAGATCCAGCAAGAAGACAAAATCTATTGCTCTCAAAGTTGAGGAGAAGCCCATTAAGAAGGAATCATCAAGGAAGAAAGCCAAGGGAAAGGCTTTAGTTATTAAATCTGAAAGTGAGTCATCAAACTCTGATGATGACTCAAACTCTGATGAAGCTTCTGACTCTGATGATGATGAAGAACAGATGATGCAAATGGCTGCATTGATGGTGAAGACCTTCAAGAAGATGGGATTCAAGAACTTCAAGAAGGGAAAGAGATTCTCAAGGAAAGATTCAAACTCTGAAAGGAGAAGTTTCAGAAAGTCTGATGGAAGGGAGACCAAATCTGGCAAGAAGGATAAATCTGAAATCCAGTGCTACAAGTGTAAGGAGATGGGTCATTATGCCCCGGAGTGCAAGAAAGGCAAATCTGAGAAAGCACTCATCTCTAAAGGCAAAGACTGGGCAGATACTTCAGACTCTGATGATGGAGAAAACTATGCTCTTATGGCAACTGTCAGAGATGAGACTGAATCATCAGAAAATAAGGTACCCCTAACTACTTATGCTTATGATACTGATAATATATCTGAGTTAAGGGTATATCTGAAAAGTGTTCATGTTAGCTATAGGGATCAGACTTTAGAAAATGAGAGAATTAAATCTGAGAATCTTAGTCTTAAAGATAGAAACAAGTTTCTCGAAGGAGAACTTGAAAGTATGAAGCAGATTCAAAAAGAAAGAGATGATGCTGTTTATGTTGAACAGGAGTTGCTTAAAAGGTATAGGCAACTAGAATCTGATTTAGAGAAGGAAAGAAAAATAATCAAGACTTGGACAGATTCTGGAAGAGACACTCATCAAGTGTTTCAGACTGATTCTGTAGGTTTAGGTTATTGTGAAAATGATGAACTTAGGTTTAAAGACAAGGTTAAGGTAAAACCACAACTTAAACCTGTGAAATTTGTTCCAGAAGCCAATAAGTTAAAATCTGTTGTAATAAGGGAAGCTGATATGAAATCAGATGAAGCCTGTGAAAAACAGGAAAATATTATAACAGAAAACCTTATGGAAATAGAAGCTGTTAGAAAACCAGTAAAAACTTGTGAAAAACAGGTTAATGTTGGTTTGATGACAGGTAAACAGTTCAATCATAAGCTGAAAGAAGTAAAATCTGCCATGAAACCAAAAGGGTCCAAGAAGAATAGGAATGGAAAGATAGGCATAAATAATAGAAATAATCATTTGCCTACTGGTGCTGCTCCAAGGAAAACATGTTATAATTGTGGTAGTTCTAATCATCTTGCTAATTACTGCACAAAGAATAGAAATATCATTTCTTTAACTTCTACATCAGGAGTAAAGAATGATTATGTTAGGGTTAGACCACAGACTTTATGCACACACTGTGGGAGCACTTGGCATTCCATTTATACTTGCAAGAGTTATCATGCTATTTATCATAACTATTATGAGCTAAAACCCAATCTGAAGTGGGTTAGAGCAAACTCTGCAAGTGTAAAGTCTGACAATGTTAGCTTAAACTCTGTTGATAGTAATTCCGCTGCAAAAGCTAACACTGTTAAGAAAGACAAAGGATCCAAGCAAGTCTGGGTCCTTCAAACTAACACTTAGTATTTGTTTGTGATTGCAGGGTATAATAGAGAGCACACTTATCTTGGACAGTGGATGCTCAGGACATATGACTGGAAATAAAGCCCTGCTATCAGACTTTGAGGAGAAGGCTGGCCCAAAAGTTTCCTATGGAGATGGCAACATAGGACACACTCTGGGATATGGCAATATTAATCTTGGAAGTGTCATCATTACAAATGTAGCTCTAGTCTCAGGACTCAAGCATAATCTGTTATCTGTGAGTCAAATCTGTGACAGAGGAAACCATGTAGATTTCCATAGTGAATACTGTGAAGTCATTAGTAAATCTACTGGAAAAGTTGTTCTAGTTGGACATAGGCGCAACAACATTTATGAAGCAAGTTTGGTAACAAACTCTGATGGAAAAACAGTGTGTCTGACTGCAAGAATGTCAAATGAAGAGAGTTGGAATTGGCACAAGAAGCTCTCTCATCTCAATTTGAACAACATAAATGAGCTAATAAGAAAGGATCTTGTAAGGGGACTTCCAAAATCTATACTCAGTCTAGATGGCTTATGTGATTCTTGTCAAAAAGCCAAGCAAAGGAAGTCATCTTTCAAGAGCAAATCTGAATCTTCAGTAGTGGAACCTTATCATCTTCTACATGTTGATCTCTTTGGACCAGTGAATGTGATGTCCATGGGCAGAAAGAAATATGCTCTAGTAATTGTTGATGAATATACTAGATATACATGGGTGTATTTCTTGTCAAAGAAGGATGAAACTGCTCAAACTCTGATGGATCATGTAAATCTACTGGACAAAGGATCACAGCACAAAGTCAAAATTATAAGGAGTGATAATGGAACTGAATTCAGAAACTCAATCATGGAAGCTTTCTGCAAGGAAAGAGGAGTGAAACAAGAGTTTTCTGCACCTGGAACTCCACAGCAAAATGGTGTAGTTGAAAGAAAGAACAGAACCTTAATTGAAGCAGCCAGAACTATGCTTGAAGAAGCAAAATTACCAACTTATTTCTGGGCAGAAGCTGTTCAAACTGCTTGTTTTACTCAAAATGCTACACTGATCAACAAGCATGGGAAAACACCATATGAGATGGTGAAAAATAAGAAGCCAAATTTGAAATATTTTCACATATTTGGAAGCAAATGCTTTGTGTTGAAGACTCATCCTGAACAGTTGACAAAGTTCGAGTTAAAAGCTGATGAAGGAATCTTTGTTGGCTATCCATTGTCAACAAAAGCATTCAGAGTTTATAATCTAAGAACTAAGGTGATCATGGAATCCATACATGTGTCATTTGATGACAAGAAAATAATTGGACTTGAAGACAAGGATGGATATGATCAACTACGTTTTGAAAATGAAGATCTATTCTCTGATGATATAAACTCTGATGAAGCAGGTTTGACAAACTTTGTCGAAGCATACTCTGAACCTCTACTGGTAAATACTGGAGAAACTGGAAATTCTCAAATTGAACAAAATAGAGAACCAGTTGAGGGGGAGCGTGAAGAAGCTCAACAAGACACAGCAAGTGAGTCAGTTGAGGAAACTGATTCAAACTCTGACAGTTCAAACTCTGAGCCATCCAATTCAGGGGGAGCCTCAGATGTTGCAGAAAGTCAACATATGAATCAGGAGAGCATGGATCAAGGGGGAGGATCCAATAATGATGCAAGAAACCACTTACCAACAGCAAGAAGGTGGACACAGGCACACACACCTGATCTCATAATTGGAGATCCTGATGCTAGTGTGAGAACTAGAAGTGCAACAAATAATGAGTGTCTGTATCATGCTTTCTTGTCTCAAACAGAACCAAAGAAAGTGGAGGAAGCTCTTCAAGATGCTAATTGGATTACAGCAATGCAAGAAGAGTTAAATGAATTTGAAAGAAATGAAGTCTGGACACTAGTACCTAGACCAAAGAATAGATCAATTGTAGGTACAAAGTGGGTTTTCAGAAACAAGACTGACAGTGAAGGTGTGATTACAAGAAACAAGGCTAGACTTGTGGCAAAAGGATATTCACAACAGGAAGGAATTGACTATGATGAAACCTTTGCTCCAGTTGCAAGATTGGAGGCCATAAGAATCTTTCTGGCCTATGCTGCACACAAGAAGTTTAAAGTCTTTCAGATGGATGTAAAAAGTGCTTTTCTCAATGGGAAGCTTGAAGAAGAAGTATTTGTTGAACAACCACCAGGATTTGTAGATCCCAAGCATCCAGATTATGTCTACAGGCTTGACAAGGCATTATATGGACTAAAGCACGCACCAAGAGCATGGTATGAAACTCTTGCTAAATTTCTTTTAGAAAGTGGGTTCACAAGAGGTACAATTGATAAAACTTTGTTTTATTTCAATTCTGGTGATGATTTGCTTTTAGTTCAAATTTATGTAGATGATATTATTTTTGGATCTACTAATGACAAACTCTGTAAGAAGTTTGCAAAGCTTATGCAATCCAGGTATCAAATGAGCATGATGGGAGAGCTTAGTTATTTTCTAGGCTTACAGGTCAAGCAAACAGATGATGGGATTTTTATCAATCAAGCAAAGTATACCAGAAATCTTCTAAAGAAATTTGGTATGCTTGATAGTTCATCTGCCACAACTCCCATGGCTACAGCAACAAAGCTAGACAAAGACACAGGAGCCTCAGTAGATATGACAAACTACAGAGGAATGATAGGGTCTTTACTGTATCTTACTGCAAGTAGACCTGATATCATGTATGCAACATGTCTTTGCGCAAGATTTCAAGCAGATCCCAGAGAGCCTCATCTAACAGCTGTAAAAAGGATTTTCAAATATCTCAAAGGAACCATAACCTTGGGTTTGTGGTATCCTAGAGAATCAGAGTTTAAGCTAATTGGTTACTCTGATGCAGATTTTGCAGGCTGTAAGATAGACAGAAAAAGTACAAGTGGAAGCTGTCAATTTTTAGGTGACAGATTAGTTTCTTGGTACAGCAAGAAACAGAAGTCGATTTCCACATCCACAGCTGAAGCAGAGTATATAGCAGCTGGTAGCTGTTGTGCACAGATTTTATGGATGAAGAATCAATTGCTGGATTATGGGTTAAGGTACTCTAAAATACCTATTTTCTGTGATAACCAAAGTGCTATTGCTATGACAGGAAATCCAGTACAGCACTCCATGACCAAGCACATCAGCATAAGGTATCATTTTATCAGAGAACATGTGGAAGAAGGGAACATTGAGCTTCATTTTGTGTCTACAGACCAACAACTTGCAGATATCTTCACCAAACCTTTGAGTGAAGCTACTTTTACAAGATTGGTAAATGAACTTGGGATGATCTCTGGTTCTGACTAGAGATACGGGTTAGACTCAAAATCTATACATGTTTGATTTTTAATGCTCATGATTCCTTGCATGTATTAACTGTTATGAGTACCAAAGTCATAAACTCTGTCGGTTAAACTCTGATGCTAAACTCTGTTAGTCATAAAATGTTGGTCATACTCTGATTGTTACAGTTTAATGCTATACTCTGATTGTAATTTTGTCTGAAACATATGGACCAATGAAGAAATTTGTATGAAGCATAATTCTCAGTAAGTAATTATGAATCCTTAAGAGTTATATAAATTCTGATCTCAAATATGTGCAGTAAGCTAACACAGCATGATACTGTCTCTGTATTTATACCATCTCTTAGTTTATTGATCCTATACACTGAGTCTGTATTGGCTGTTTGCATTTTCTCTCATAAATTAATTGTATTAACTGATGAAAAGTCTAAACTCTGATTATTAATTGCAAATAATTCACCCTCAAATCAAAAGATGCCAAAAAGAGCACAAATTCCTTTGAGATCATGTTGTGCCTAGGAAGATCCAGGAACTTATTGTATGAAATAAGGGCTAAAATCTTTGATTTTTGGTGACTAGTGCCAACCACTGATTACTGGAAAAATAAAAAAAATAAAATAAAATAAAATAAAATAAAATAAAATAAAAAATATATATATATAAAAGGGGTGAAAAATAAAAGACATATCCAAATGAAAGGATATCAGTCATACAGAGTTTAGATATAAAAATCAGATTCTATGTTATACATGAGAGTTTAGGCAACCAGTTTTTTACTAATTTAGTTTGTGGATTTTATGCACTTTGAGATGATCTAAATATTGATTTCGGTAAACTCTGCTATTGCACACACATATTTTCACACCTGTACAGTTTGAGAAAAGAGTTTATTGACAAAGAAGGATAAATGGTAAACACTGATGTATTGTGTGACATATGCCGAGGTAACTTTGTTTTAATCTCTGATGGTTAAAATAATTTCTTTGTTTCAGACATTTTATAATTTTGAGATTAGACATTTGTTTTTCGAAAAAGTATGATTGGTAACGGATCTATTTTGCATTAAACAGAGAAAAGAAAGAGTGTGTTTGATGAAAAAGAAGACTAGTGGCTGCACATCTTTTTGGTGCTATAAATGTCAATATGGACAGAATTTCTGAGGAAACTGAAGCTCCTGCATCAGAGAATGAGGAGATTGTGACTGAAACTGTTCCTCAAGATACTCCTGTAATTGTTGTTGAGGAGGAAATTCTAAATGCTAATGAGGACAGAGTGTTTGTAAACACTGAAGCTCCTGAAGTGTTTGTTCAGGAGGATGCTGCAAATACTGAAGCTGTCAATCTAGACAGGATAAATACTGATGCTAATCTGATGGATTTGGATATAGAAGCTCCTACATCAATGGCTAATGATGTAGTTGAGGAAGCTGCTACTCATTCTGATAGCAGAGTTTTTGATATTGAAGCACACACCTCTATACATTCTGATCATTATACAGAGGGTGTGGAAGCTGATCAAGTAACTGATCAGATAGAAGATTCTCTGGCCACTCACACTGAAATTATTTCTTGTGATCTTGACAAGGGTGAGGAGGTTAATCAGATGATAAAAGTCACTGCTGATGAGCTAAACTCTGAGAATTTGTTTCTTGAAGCTTTGCAACAATCTGTTGTTGAGATTGTTCAAAGGGAAGCAGAGGTTTTTGCTCAGGTTAACTCTGATATTCCTGAAGCTGTAGTAGAGGAGAAAATTGATGAAGCTGCACAGTTTACTGCTGAAAATATTCTTACTGAAAATGAAGCAGACAATAATGAAGAAGCTGGAAATGATGCTGAGGGTTCTCATTCACACCATAGTATTCAAGTTTCATTGGCTGATGATGTCAATAGTGATGAAGCAAGGGAAGTCAATAGACAGACAAATGAGCATTTTCAGAATATGTACTACAACAAATGGGCTGATGCAGATTGTGTCTTCCCAGCACAAAGGGCTGCAGATTTTCTATCTGATTCTGTCAAGAAGATCTCAAATACTGATGTACTTACAAGCTTACAGGCAACTGTTGTTCAAGTCAAATCTCTTAATAATAGATTTGATGAGAATCAACAAATGCTTACAAATCTAAGGAATGAAGCCAGTATGAAGGATCTTACTTTCAAGTCTGACAGAACTTTTTATTATGCTATGCTCAAGCAGCAAGCCAAGGATTCTGAGGATATCAAGAAGAGGCTTGGGAAAGTTGAGGAAAATCAGAATGCAATGTCTACTCAACTGAATTCCATTTCTACTGCCATTGAATTGCTGACATCAGTACTTCTTTCTGATGATGTCAAAAAGGGGGAGAGTGTATCTAAAGACAAATGCAAAGACACTCAAGCTCTGAGACTGAGGGATGATTCTACTGATGGGGGAAGCAAAGAAAATAAGAGAAAGATTTTTGCTCAAAGGCAAAGCAGGACAAGAGTAAACTCTGATAGACAAGTAAACTCTGACAAGATAAACTCTGGTGGCCAATCTACTTCAAAACTCAAGAGTTTAGTTGTTTCAACTAATCCATCTACTGATGAAGAGATTGTTGCTAAAATATTCATAAAAGAGCATGGAAAGAATGTTACTATTGAAGATATCCAGGCTGAAGAGCAAATGCTTGCTGAGGAACACAAGAAAAATCTTGAAGCTGGAATCTACAAGAAAAAGGAAATCAAGGCTCCTAGAAAGAAAGAAGTTGGTATTTCTATCAAAGAGAATACACAACAGAGTATACAATATACAAGGAGACCTGTGATTGGAAATTCTGATAAGGGTAAAGGCATAATGATTGAAGAGCCTAACCTGAAAAAGAAGATTTATTCAACCTCTGACATTGCTCAAGTTGAAACAAGATTAGCAAAATCAACCTCTGACGCTGCTCAAGTTGATGATACTACTAAAGTTATGACAACCTCTGACGTTGCTCAAGTTGTACAGAAATCTACACAACTTCCAGGATTCTGCAAACCAAAAATTCTTGAAGATTTAAAGCTTGAAGCTGTGAATTCTCTGAAACCAGAACAGTATTGGGAAAAGAAGCCTATGATAAATCTGGACTGGGTTCACACAGAGAGAGAAGAACAAATAACAGATCTCAAGACAACATTTCACTGGCAGAATCTGGTATTATTACTCAAGAAAATCTTGATATGCTAGACTCTGTTCAAATGATCTTTCATAAGGTGTTGAAGAAGGAATTTTTGTTGTACTTTATGAATGATGGAAGAGTTTATAAGGTTGCAGAGTCTGATATAAATCTCAAATCTTATCAAGAATTGGAGTATGTTCTGTACT
The DNA here is from genome assembly GCA_030848705.1 of Heracleum sosnowskyi. Taxonomy (NCBI): domain Eukaryota; kingdom Viridiplantae; phylum Streptophyta; class Magnoliopsida; order Apiales; family Apiaceae; genus Heracleum; species Heracleum sosnowskyi. The sequence goes on from CM061237.1 coordinate 68,674,785, forward strand.
TGTTAAAAGTCAAAAATAGAAATACTCACAATGCTGCTTCGGTTATCAGAGAAAAGATGCTAAAATCGAAGATGATGCTTGGAGGAGGAGTATCAAGTGCATATATTCCCAAATACAGAAATACACATGGGAAGATTATTGAGATGAAAAGAAACAGTGCTAAGTTCAGAACAGCACTGGGTACAAAAGTTCTTGAATTCAATTTAGAATCTGATAAAGCTTATTATATTAAGCTAGGGAATGAGATGAGGAAGAATTCCATCTATTCTCTAAGAGCTGCAATTTATCAGACTGGAGAATTTGATCCAGAGTTGAAAGAAGTGAAGAAGATCATGGTGGAAGAGCTAGAAAGAGCTGAAAAGAAATTGCTATCAGACTATATCAGGACAGTGCCTGATATTCAAGAAATCAAGTAAAGTCTGATTGTAAGTTTTTAATATATTTTCTATTCTAAGTCAAATTTAAACTCTGTTTTTAAATTAAACTCTGTTATATGTTAAACACTGCATTTGTTACATGTTTTTGACATCATCAATTATATGTTTAACTTGTACATTTTATTATGAACAAGTTGGGGGAGATTGTTAGATATAATTGCTGACGTTTGTTTATCAGTGTTTAAGCAACAGGTACTGACCAGAGTTTATCGGAAGCCGGTCAGAGTTTATTTAAAGTCTGACAGGGTGAAGAGTTTAAAGGAAGCCGGTCAGAGTTTATTTAAAGTCTGACAGGGTGATAGTTGAATTAGCTGTCGGTGCTGAATTGAAGATTCTAGAAGCAATATATTCTGAAGATGGAAAGAAGCAGAATATATTGATACAGCTAAGGAGACGGAATAGAAGATAAGAAGCAATCCTTAATTGATATAACTTGTATAGCTAATTTGTAGGAATATCAATTAGATAAGGATTGTGTAACTGTGTACTATATAAACACAGATAGGTTATCCCTAGAAGGGATGCGATTATTGAATTATTATTCTTGTAACCTAGAAGCTCTTTGTGATTCATTAACATCACTAAGAGAGAATTATTTAATATAATTCAGTTTGTTGATTTACAAACCTGTGTTCTTAATTGTTATTCTCATACATACTTGATTCTATATTGTGTATTCGGCCTAACAGAATTATCCCTCCGTCTCAGAGCTTGAGTGTCTTTGCATTTGTCTTTAGATACACTCTCCCCCTTTTTGACATCATCAGAAAGTAGTACTGATGTCAGCAATTCAATGGCAGTAGAAATGGAATTCAGTTGAGTAGACATTGCATTCTGATTTTCCTCAACTTTCCCAAGCCTCTTCTTGATTTCCTCAGAATCCTTGGCTTGCTGCTTGAGCATAGCATAATAATAAGTTCTGTCAGACTTGAAAGTAAGATCCTTCATACTGACTTCATTCCTTAGATTTGTAAGCATTTGTTGATTCTCATCAAATCTATTATTAAGAGATTTGACTTGAACAACAGTTGCCTGTAAGCTTGTAAGTACATCAGTATTTGAGATCTTCTTGACAGAATCAGATAGAAAATCTGCAGCCCTTTGTGCTGAGAAGACACAATCTGCATCAGCCCATTTGTTGTAGTACATATTCTGGAAATGCTCATTTGTCTGTCTATTGACTTCCCTTGCTTCATCACTATTGACATCATCATCCAATGAAACTTGAATACTAGGGTGTGAATGAGAACCCTCAGCATCATTTCCAGCGTCTTCATTATTGTCTGCTTCATTTTCAGTAAGAATATTTTCAGCAGTAAACTGTGCAGCTTCATCAATTTTCTCCTCTTCTACAGCTTCAGGAATATCAGAGTTAACCCGAGCAAAAACCTCTGCTTCTCTTTGAACAATCTCAACAACAAATTGTTGCAAAGCTTCAAGAATAATATTCTCAGAGTTTAGCTCATCAGCAGCCTCTTGTTCCTTTTCTATAACAGCTTCATCAAGAATTGTCTCTGTGACTTTTATCATCTGATTAACCTCCTCACCTTTGTCAAGATCACAAGAAATAATTTCAGTGTGAGTGGCCAGAGATTCTTCTATCTGATCAGTTACTTGATCAGCTTCCACACCCTCTGTATAATGATCAGAATGTATAGAGGTGTGTGCTTCAAAATCAAAAACTCTGCTATCAGAATGAGTAGCAGCTTCCTCAACTACATCATTAGCCATTGATGTAGGAGCTTCTAAATCCAAATCCATCATATTAGCAGTATTTGCAGCATCCTCCTGAACAAACACTTCATGAGCTTCAGTGTTTACAAACACTCTGTCCTCATTAGCATTTAGAATATCCTCCTCAACAACAATTGCAGGAGTATCTTGAGGAACAGTTTCAGTCACAATCTCCTCATTCTCTGATGCAGGAGCTTCAGATTCATCAAGATTTGCTCTATCCTCTGAGAGCATAGTAGTTTCCCTTAGAACAGCTTCCTGAATTACCACTTCAGAGGTTACAGGCAATTCAGCTTCTTCCTCCTCATCAAAAAGATAAGTGGCTACAAGCTTTCTTCTTTTTCTCAGAGTCTGAGAATCCTCTATTTCATCTTCACTATCAGATACTCTTGCTTCTTCAGAACGAGGTCTTTGTGCCCTTACTTTTCTTTTAAATGCTCTGGTTTTGGACTTCTTTAACCTTTGTGATGGAGACACAGAAGGTTCAGCTTCAGAAGATGGTTTAGAAATCCTAGTTGGCTTAGAACCCATATGCTTAGTTCTACCACCTCTTGCAGGATTAACAGAAATTAAAGAAGGTACTTCTTGAGTTGATGAATTGACTTGAGCATTTAAAAACTGTTGCATTGAGGCAGGTAGCAACAAGTCTCCAACAACTCCTTTCTTAACATCTTTATTTACTAGATCAGTAAATACCCTCTTATGTAATTTAAAACAAGAAACATCTGCTTCAACTACATTTACTCCTTCAACACAATAAGAAAACAAAAGCTGACAGAATCTAGAAAAATAAACAACTCCTCTATTCTCTGTCATCTTCTCCCCTAAGTTAGTCAAAACAAGTCGTGCAAAATCAAAATGATTATCATATAATAAAGAATACCCGATTTGCAGACTGTCTGTGGGAATGGCATCCCAATTTGTGCATTTCTTTCCAAATGTCCTCGTGATGCAATCGAAGAAGAAACTCCATTCCTTGCGCAGAAACGGCCTTTTGAGTTGCCCAATCTTTGTCAATGGCCCAGAGTAGCCAATCTCTCGCATCATTCGTATTAAATCCTCATCACCCATTCCAACAGTGTAGGAAGGATACTCAGGAAACCCCATTGCAGCTCGAATAGTACCAGCAGTAATAACATACTCTGTTTCTTCAAACTCAAAGATTATGGATGGGTTCCCAGTTTCACCACCATCATCATAAACCCCTGACTCCCAGAACGCCTTGATTTGTAAACCAGAAAGTTTGGCTGGTTCAACTAAAGCACGCCCAATCGCTGACTGAGCAAGAAACTTTTGAATCATATGAAATGCTTCTGGTGCGTTTGCAGTGTTTAGTGGTGCGGTATAGTTGTTTGGAACGAACTCTAACTCAGACGAAACGAAAGCTGTGGTTGCCATTAGAAGATTTTGAAGAAAGAACAAGTAATTGATGCGAAAGCTTAACAGAGTTTATGTGTAGAAAGGTGTTTGTGACTATGTGTGTGTGATAATAGATGTGTATGAGTAAGATGTGAAAAGTTTAACTGAAGATGTGTGTATTGTATTTAAAAAAAAATTAAAGATTAAAAACTGAAGAGTTTTAATCATTAATACACAACTGTCTTACTCCTGTAATCATGTGAATGGGACACGTGTCACACATGCAGTTACTGACAGCAAATAATTGGCAGTTTCCAATACGCATGCGCAGTAAAAACAGCAATAATTACCGCCTGTTACACTTTTCTATGCAATTAACCTCTCTCCTCTGTTTAAAACATTCTTGAACAACTTTCCAATCATACTCTTTTTAAATTTTCAAAACAAATGTCTAATCTCAAAATTATAAAATGTCTGAAACAAAGAAATTATTTTAACCATCAGAGATTAAAACAAAGTTACCTCGGCATATGTCACACAATACATCAGTGTTTACCATTTATCCTTCTTTGTCAATAAACTCTTTTCTCAATCTGTACAGGTGTGAAAATATGTGTGTGCAATAGCAGAGTTTACCGAAATCAATATTTAGATCATCTCAAAGTGCATAAAATCCACAAACTAAAGCAGTAAAAACTGGTTGCCTAAACTCTCATGTATAACATAAAATCTGATTTTATATCTAAACTCTGTATACTGATATCCTTTCATTTGGATATGTCTTTTATTTTTCACCCCCTTTATATATATTTATATATATTTTGTTTTTTTTTTTTTGTTTTTTTTTTTTCCAGTAATCAGTGGTTGGCACTAGTCACCAAAAATCAAAGATTTTAGCCCTTATTTCATACAATAAGTTCCTGGATCTTCCTAGGCACAACATGATCTCAAAGGAATTTGTGCTCTGTTTGGCATCTTTTGATTTGAGGGTGAATTATTTGCAATTAATAATCAGAGTTTAGACTTTTCATCAGTTAATACAATTAATTTATGAGAGAAAATGCAAACAGCTAATACAGACTCAGTGTATAGGATCAATAAACTAAGAGATGGTATAAATACAGAGACAGTATCATGCTGTGTTAACTTACTGCACATATTTGAGATCAGAATCTATATAACTCTTAAGGATTCATAATTACTTACTGAGAATTATGCTTCATACAAATTTCTTCATTGGTCCATATGTTTCAGACAAAATTACAATCAGAGTATAGCATTAAACTGTAACAATCAGAGTATGACCAACATTTTATGACTAACAGAGTTTAGCATCAGAGTTTAACCGACAGAGTATGACTGACACTTCACAGAGTTTACTGACAGAATTTAACTGTCAGAGTTTACCATCAGAGTTTAACATGCTGGTGCACATAACAGTTAACACATGTAAGAAATCATGAACATAAAAAGCAAACATGTATAGTTTTTGAGTCTAACCCGTATCTCTAGTCAGAACCAGAGATCATTCCAAGTTCATTTACCAATCTTGTAAAAGTAGCTTCACTCAAAGGTTTGGTGAAGATATCTGCAAGTTGTTGGTCTGTAGACACAAAATGAAGCTCAATGTTCCCTTCTTCCACATGTTCTCTGATAAAATGATACCTTATGCTGATGTGCTTGGTCATGGAGTGCTGTACTGGATTACCTGTCATAGCAATAGCACTTTGGTTATCACAGAAAATAGGTATTTTAGAGTACCTTAACCCATAATCCAGCAATTGATTCTTCATCCATAAAATCTGTGCACAACAGCTACCAGCAGCTATATACTCTGCTTCAGCTGTGGATGTGGAGATTGACTTTTGTTTCTTGCTATACCAAGAAACCAATCTGTCACCTAAAAATTGACAGCTTCCACTTGTACTTTTTCTGTCTATCTTACAGCCTGCAAAATCTGCATCAGAGTAACCAATTAGCTTAAACTCTGATTCTCTAGGATACCACAAACCCAAGGTTATGGTTCCTTTGAGATATTTGAAAATCCTTTTTACAGCTGTTAGATGAGGCTCTCTTGGATCTGCTTGAAATCTTGCACAAAGACATGTTGCATACATGATATCAGGTCTACTTGCAGTAAGATACAGTAAAGACCCTATCATTCCTCTGTAGTTTGTCATATCTACTGAGGCTCCTGTGTCTTTGTCTAGCTTTGTTGCTGTAGCCATGGGAGTTGTAGCAGATGAGCTATCAAGCATACCAAATTTCTTGAGAAGATTTCTGGTATATTTTGCTTGATTGATAAAAATACCATCATCTGTTTGCTTGACCTGTAAGCCTAGAAAATAACTAAGCTCTCCAATCATGCTCATTTGGTACCTGGATTGCATAAGCTTTGCAAACTTCTTACAAAGTTTGTCATTAGTAGATCCAAAAATAATATCATCTACATAAATTTGAACTAAAAGCAAATCATCACCAGAATTGAAATAAAACAAGGTTTTATCAATTGTACCACTTGTGAACCCACTTTCTAAAAGAAATTGAGCAAGAGTTTCATACCATGCTCTTGGTGCTTGCTTTAGTCCATATAATGCCTTGTCAAGCCTGTAGACATAATCTGGATGCTTGGGGTCTACAAATCCTGGTGGTTGTTCAACAAACACTTCTTCTTCAAGCTTCCCATTGAGAAAAGCACTTTTTACATCCATCTGAAAAACTTTAAACTTCTTGTGTGCAGCATAGGCCAGAAAGATTCTTATGGCCTCCAATCTTGCAACTGGAGCAAAGGTTTCATCATAGTCAATTCCTTCCTGTTGTGAATATCCTTTAGCCACAAGTCTAGCCTTGTTTCTTGTAATTACACCTTCACTGTCAGTCTTGTTTCTGAAAACCCACTTTGTACCTACAATTCATCTATTCTTTGGTCTAGGTACAAGTGTCCAGACTTCATTTCTTTCAAATTCATTTAACTCTTCTTGCATTGCTGTTATCCAGTTTGCATCTTGAAGAGCTTCCTCCACTTTCTTTGGTTCTGTTTGAGACAAGAAAGCATGATACAGACACTCATTATTTGTTGCACTTCTAGTTCTCACACTAGCATCAGGATCTCCAATTATGAGATCAGGTGTGTGTGCCTGTGTCCACTTTCTTGCTGTTGGTAAGTGGTTTCTTGCTTCATTATTGGATCCTCCCCCTTGATCCATGCTCTCCTGATTCATATGTTGACTTTCTGTAGCATCTGAGGCTCCCCCTGAATTGGATGGCTCAGAGTTTGAACTGTCAGAGTTTGAATCAGCTTCCTCAACTGACTCATTTGCTGTGTCTTGTTGAGCTTCTTCACGCTCCCCCTCAACTGGTTCTCTATTTTGTTCAATTTGAGAATTTCCAGTTTCTCCAGTATTTACCAGTAGAGGTTCAGAGTATGCTTCGTCAGAGTTTGTCAGAACCGCTTCATCAGAGTTTGTCGGTACTGCTTCATCAGAGTTTACATCATCAGGGAATAAATCTTCATTTTCAAAACGCAGTTGATCATATCCATCTAAGTCATCGAGTCCAGTTATTTTCTTATCATCAAATGACACATGTATGGATTCTATGATCACTTTAGTTCTCAGATTGTAGACTCTGAATGCTTTTGTTGACAATGGATAGCCAACAAAGATTCCTTCATCAGCTTTTAACTCGAACTTGGTCAACTGTTCAGGATGAGTCTTCAACACAAAGCATTTGCATCCAAATATATGAAAATATTTCAAATTTGGCTTCTTATTTTTCACCATCTCATATGGTGTTTTCCCATGCTTGTTGATCAATGTTGCATTTTGAGTAAAACAAGCAGTTTGAACAGCTTCTGCCCAGAAGTATGTTGGTAATTTTGCTTCATCAAGCATAGTTCTGGCTGCTTCAATTAAAGTTCTGTTCTTCCTTTCAACTACACCATTTTGCTGTGGAGTTCCAGGTGCAGAAAACTCTTGTTTCACTCCTCTTTCCTTGCAGAAAGCTTCCATGATTGAGTTTCTGAATTCAGTTCCATTATCACTCTTTATAATTTTGACTTTGTGCTGTGATCCTTTGTCCAGTAGATTTACATGATCCATCAGAGTTTGAGCAGTTTCATCCTTCTTTGACAAGAAATACACCCATGTATATCTAGTATATTCATCAACAATTACTAGAGCATATTTCTTTCTGCCCATTGACATTATATTCACTGGTCCAAAGAGATCAACATGTAGAAGATGATAAGGTTCCACTACTGAAGATTCAGATTTGCTCTTGAAAGATGACTTCCTTTGCTTGGCCTTTTGACAAGAATCACATAGGCCATCTAGACTGAGTATTGATTTTGGGAGTCCTCTTACAAGATCCTTTCTTATTAGCTCATTTATGTTGTTCAAATTGAGATGAGAGAGCTTCTTGTGCCAATTCCAACTCTCTTCATTTGACATTCTTGCAGTCAGACACACTGTTTTTCCATCAGAGTTTGTTACCAAACTTGCTTCATAAATGTTGTTATTCCTGTGTCCAACTAGAACAACTTTTCCAGTAGATTTACTGATGACTTCACAGTATTCACTATGAAAATCTACATGGTTTCCTCTGTCACAGATTTGACTCACAGATAACAGATTATGCTTGAGTCCTGAGACTAGAGCTACATTTGTGATGATGACACTTCCAAGATTAATATTGCCATATCCCAGAGTGTGTCCTATGTTGCCATCTCCATAGGAAACTTTTGGGCCAGCCTTCTCCTCAAAGTCTGATAGCAGGGCTTCATTTCCAGTCAGGTGTCCTGAGCATCCACTGTCCAAGATAAGTGTGCTCTCTCTTATGCCCTGCAATCACAAACCAATACTAAGTGTTAGTTTTAAGGACCCAGACTTGCTTGGATCCTTTGTCTTTCTTAACAGTGTTAGCTTTTGCAGCGGAATTACTATCAACAGAGTTTAAGCTAACATTGTCAGACTTTACACTTGCAGAGTTTGCTCTAACCCACTTCAGATTGGGTTTTAGCTCATAATAGTTGTGATAAATAGCATGATAACTCTTGCAAGTATAAATGGAATGCCAAGTGCTCCCACAGTGTGTGCATAAAGTCTGTGGTCTAACCCTAACATAATCATTCTTTACTCCTGAAGTAGAAGATAAAGAATTGATATTTTTATTCTTTGTGCAGTAATTAGCAAGATGATTAGAACTACCACAATTATAACATGTTTTCCTTGGAGCAGCACCAGTAGGCAAATGATTATTTCTATTATTTATGCCTATCTTTCCATTCATATTCTTCTTGGACCCTTTTGGTTTCATGGCAGATTTTACCTCTTTCAACTTATGATTGAACTGTTTTCCTGTCATCAAACCAACATTAACCTGTTTTTCACAAGTTTTTACTGGTTTTCTAACAGCTTCTACTTCCATAAGTTTTTCTGTTATAATATTTTCCTGTCTTTCACAGGCTTCATCTGATTCCATATCAGCTTCTCTTATTACAACAGATTTTAACTTATTGGCTTCTGGAACAAATTTCACAGGTTTAAGTTGTGGTTTTACCTTAACCTTGTCTTTAAACCTAAGTTCATCATTTTCACAATAACCTAAACCTACAGAATCAGTCTGAAACACTTGATGAGTGTCTCTTCCAGAATCTGTCCAAGTTTTGATTATCTTTCTTTCTTTTTCTAGATCAGATTCTAATTGCTTATATCTTTTAAGCAACTCCTGTTCAACATAAACAGCATCATCTCTTTCTTTTTGAATCTGCTTCATATTCTCAAGTTCTCTTTCAAGAAACTTGTTTCTATCTTTAAGACTAAGATTCTCAGATTTAATTCTCTCATTTTCTAAAGTTTGATCCCTATAGCTAACATGAACACTTTTCAGATATACTCTTAACTCAGATATATTATCAGTATCATAAGCATAAGTAGTTAGGGGTACCTTATTTTCAGATGATTCAGTCTCATCTCTGACAGTTGCCATAAGAGCATAATTTTCTCCATCATCAGAGTCTGAAGTATCTGCCCAGTCTTTGCCTTTAGAGATGAGTGCTTTCTCAGATTTGCCTTTCTTGCACTCTGGGGCATAGTGACCCATCTCCTTACACCTGTAGCACTGGATTTCAGATTTATCCTTCTTACCAGATTTGGTCTCCCTTCCATCAGACTTTCTGAAACTTCTCCTTTTAGAGTTTGAATCTTTCCTTGAGAATCTCTTTCCCTTCTTGAAGTTCTTGAATCCCATCTTCTTGAAGGTCTTCACCATCAATGCAGCCATTTGCATCATCTGTTCTTCATCATCATCAGAGTCAGAAGCTTCATCAGAGTTTGAGTCATCATCAGAGTTTGATGACTCACTTTCAGATTTAATAACTAAAGCCTTTCCCTTGGCTTTCTTCCTTGATGATTCCTTCTTAATGGGCTTCTCCTCGACTTTGAGAGCAACAGATTTTGTCTTTTTACTCAATCTTCTATTCCTTTGTTCTATCTCCAGTTCATGAGTTTTCAATAACCCATAGATTTCATCAAGATCTGTATCAGCAAGCTCATAATTATCTCTTATTGTGGTTGTCTTTAAATCCCACTTTTCAGGTAGAGATAACAGAAACTTGAGATTAGACTCTTCAAGCTCATATTCTTTATCAACCAGAGACAGATCATTCAACAGTTTGCAAAATCTGTCATAAGTCTCAGTCAAGGTTTCATTAGTTCTTGAATCAAAGTGCTCATACTCCTGTGTGAGTATTGTCTTTCTGTTCTTCTTGATAGCACCTGTTCCCTGGCATCTGACTTCTAAAGCATCCCATATCTCTTTGGCAGTTTTGCAGCCAATTACTCTGTTAGACATAACATTATCTAAAGCACTGTGGAGAAGATGTCTAACCTTTGCATCTTTTGCAATTGATGAGATGTCCTCAGGAGTCATATCTTTCTTTTCCTTTGGAACAGTCTTTTGTTCTTGTCCATCAATAACAGGGGACAATTTAGTTGGCATATGAGGACCATCATAGATTCTGTCAAGGTATTCTGGATCTGTAGCCTCCAGAAACATGGTCATCTTAACCTTCCAAATCGGATACTCTACTGGCCTGAGAATTGGAACCCTGATTGTTTCATATCGACTCACAGAATTGGGCTTAACCTGTTCAGCCTTAGGAGCAGTTTGATTTTCTTCAGACATGATTAATATTGTGTTTGAATCGTAAAACTGTATATATTAAACAGCCTTGGCTCTGATACCAATTGTTAGGCCGAATACACAATATATAATCAAGTATGTATGAGAATAACAATTAAGAATACAGGTTTGTAAATCAACAAACTGAATTATATTAAATAATTCTCTCTTAGTGATGTTAATGAATCACAAAGAGCTACTAGGTTACAAGAATAATATATTCAATGTTCGCGTCCCTTCTAGGGATAACCTATCTGTGTTTATATAGTACACAGTTACACAATCCTTATCTAATTGATATTCCTACAAATTAGCTATACAAGTTATATCAATTAAGGATTGCTTCTTATCTTCTATTCTGTTTCCTTAGCTGTATCAATATATTCTGCTTCTTTCCATCTTCAGAATATATTGCTTCTAGAATCTTCAATTCAGCACCGACAGCTAATTCAACTATCACCCTGTCAGACTTTAAATAAACTCTGACCGGCTTCCTTTAAACTCTTCACCCTGTCAGACTTTAAATAAACTCTGACCGGCTTCTGATAAACTCTGGTCAGTACCTGTTGCTTAAACACTGATAAACAAACGTCAGCAATTATAACTAACATATCTTTTCTCTTGAATTTATGTATAGTTCCAGTTAGATAATAATTGTTAAACCAAATATCAAGATAACAATTCATATCGATTACAATGATACACTACGTTATAAGAGACTTAGGAGAACTCATGTACATGAATAAATTTAAACACTTTTTTTTCTGAAGCAACATAACAATTCGATTAATCCAAATTATAATTATATTATTTTACATATAACAAACGGATAATATCAAAATATTATTAAAATGTTGAGGGTTTCATATTCATAAACGATAATTTTGAATATAATACTTATATTAAAATGTGTATTTGATTAAATGTATGATTATATTTAAATACTAAGAAGTGTGCTTAATTTAAACCAATTATAAATTGGTTTTCTATATTGAATTGAATTCTTTGTGTAAAACTTCTTAACCATCTTTTCTTTTGAGTTTATTTTATGGGTAGGTCAATCAAGTTAGATAATAATTATTAAAACATCATTAAATTAAAGATAATTTTGTTAGTTTCGCATGAGTTGTAAAATCCTCAAAATTCAATTTCTAAAACTCAGGATACAACCCAAATATTAAAGTGAGTATCTAAATATTAATAAATATTTTTATTATTATTGTAGCACCAATTTATTTATTTTTCCACTATTTCTTTTAAATATAGAAATTTTATGTTTCTTTCAATAAAGTATCAAAATTAATTAAGAACAAATTCAAATCGATAAAGAATATAATAATATGAGAATAAAATTTTATATAATCATAACATAATTTTTATTTTATTTAATAATTTTTAAGTAATAATGTATTTTAAAATTTTATTTACACCGTAAATAAAACCGAAACATTAAAAGTAAAAGCAGTTAGTAAGATACTTATATCAGTATATACTTGATATCCTTATTATATTAAATCCTTATATATAATAATCATAATAGGGATCTTATCCCAAATTTTGGTCGTAGACAACCAAATTAATAAGGACCATTAGATCTTAACTAGATAAATGAAAATTGTTAGATCAAATATTAAAAAAGTTTATTTTATTAATAATAGGATTGTAATTAAATTCTAAAAGGTGTATTTTGATAATTTAAACCAAATATACCAAATAAAAAAAAGTTTTCTATATTGAATAGAATTCTCCATGTAAAAAATTCGTGACTTTCTTTTCTCTTCCATGGACAATTCCACCTAGATAAAAATAGTTATCTTCATGTGTGGGGTGTAAAATCGTCAAAATCTGATTTTTAAAACACAAGATAAAACTCAAATTAATAAAGTGAATATTTAAATTCTAATAATAATTATTATGTCATCATTATTTTAACACCAATTTAATTATTTTTTTCTAACTATTTTAAATTTAGAAATCTATGTTCAAAAATTAAAATCAATCTAAGAAAAATTCAAATCAACAAAGAATATAATAATACGAGGATAAAATTTTATAAAATTATGCATATTTTTAATCCTATTTTATTAAGTTTTATATCATAACTAATCAATTATTATTTATTATTAAATAATAAATTATACGTAAATGGTGATTTTGTTTTATAGGAACTCATAGAGACCTAATTTCATTGTTAGCAGAACTATTGATATTAAAAAAAACCTTATTTTGAAATTTTAGACTACTTAGCTACAGAAGAGGTCAAACTTTTTAACCCTATATACATTGTAAATTATTAAATTCGAACCTTTAAAAGTTTCTTAATCAATTATTATAGTACTTTTCTGAAAAATCGTACTTTACAAAAAATATTATCAAATAACATATGTCTGCAAGAAAAAATGAAAAAATTCTTATTTTTCAAAAAAACCTATAAATTTTAATATGTTGTTGGTAGATTCAAACCTTAGATCATTCTACATCATAATTTTACTAGTTATATCTAACGTTTTTCAACAATTTAATTTGAAATATTCAACAATTATGGATTGAGTGATCAAACAAAGCGACCAAACTTAACTTATAAGGAAGTTTTCATTATTTAGTCTTTAATATAATAACATAGATATACAGCATTTTGATCACGGTGTACTACTTTAAAAGAAGAACTGTTACAAAAAAAAATATATTTTAATTGATAATTTATTTTCTCAAAAGTTCAAAGTTCCCGCATCTTTAACATATTACAAAAAAGAGTATATTATATTTTAGCAATAAATATTTAAAAAAATTATAAATATTAAGAAAAATTAATGATGTTATCATGTTAGTTTGGTCCTAAATACCGTCAAAACATTCTCAACCGGTAGATCCAATACTTTTAAAAATACATGATTAAGATTATATCATGTAAAAAGAAGTTATTATCTAAAAATGATATAAGTTAAAAGATATTATATTAGGATTGGATTTTCTAAAAAGTCAAAACATAAAAATAGTTGTAATTAAACAAGGAAACTCATTTAATACCAAAATAATAAAAATCGTTTAATGTTAAATAGATAGCTGAAAACCGTTAGATTTAACATTAAAAACTGTATTTGGTTAATAAAGGGTATTCTAATAATCTAAACTACATATAAGTAGATTTCCTAAATCGAATAGAATTCTCAACATTAAATTTCGTCACTTTATTCTCTTTTTAGTTTTAGAATAGTTTTTAATTGAAAAAGAACTATTAAACCACAACTAAATTAAAAATTATTTTGTGAATTTCATGTGGACTATAAAATTGGCAAAATCTAATTTTTATAACTCAATATAAACAAATATTAAATTGAACGTGTAAAATATAATAAATATCAAATTTTTAACTATAATTTTTTTTGGCTAAATCTTTTTTAACAATAATTTAATCATGTAAACTAATAACTTTTAAATATTAAAATATTCATAAATAAATATAATTATAAATATTAAAAAAAACAATCGTGTGTTGCATGGGTAATAAAAATATAATTATAAACAAAATAATTATAAATAAAATTTAAGTAACTGTGCATCACAAAACTTTGGTTGGTCAGTGTACTACCAAAAGTATACGATCTGTTGGATTATTAAACTATAAATCTTCAAATCAATGAGGGCCGTCAGATATAATATTAAAAACTAGGTTACTAAGTCGCGCTTCGCAGCGACATTATAATATATTTGTTAAGAAAAAGAATATTAGAATAAAAATTGTGAAATTAATATCTACAAAATTATTTAAGTTATCAAATAAAATATATTGTATAAAATAGCGGTATTAGAATATATTTTTTAAGAAAAAGAATATTAGAATAAAAATTGTGAAATAAATATCTACAAAATTATTTAAATTATCAAATAAAATATATTTTATAAAATTTGTATTTGGGTAGGTAATATTATAAAGTATTTACATATTCCTTTTGTTTTATATGTGTAATTTCTAAAACTATATATTATAAAAATATTAATAAAAATAATTACTTTTAATTTTTTTAATCTGGGTAGATGTGATAATTATTATATAAGGTCCACCATCCTCCTTGTGTAAATTTGTATCAACCATCTCGGCCAACTTTTCCCACAAAGTTATGGTATTGGTGATGGAGCTGTTTAAGAAAAAAATTAGAACAAATTAAATAAGTAAAACAAATAAATTGGGGTAATCAAAGAAGTAATATAAAATTACAAGAACAATAAAAAACAATTAACAGTTATATTAAAATTAATATAATGCATAACTTACTAATTTGTGACAATTTTCAGATCTCTTTTTTTCCAACCGCCTTTGACAACTTTAATGTCACCCAAGTAAGTCAAGCAGCCCGGCCACAACATCTAAATCAACATAGAAAAAAATAATATTAGAACATGATAGTTTGAATTATAACTTATATAATAGTATTACTTATATATTACTCTAATATATTACTGCATCAAGAACCTGAGTATATTATGCGTATGAAGAGCAATTTAGACCCATGTGATAGTGGTCAATATTTCCCTGTACTTGAAACAACTTTCAGATTTTTGATGTTGTACACGGAGCCTTCCTCTAAAAGATTTTTGAATCGAGGGACCAGAATCTTCGAGATCGTAGCATGGATTAAATTTTCCTGTCATACAACATATCTTAGAAAAGTTAATAACATCATACAATTTGACAAACTAATAAGTAATAAGTATATTGATTTATTAACCTTTTCATCGATTAAAATCATTTCAAGACTAATCAGTTCTTCAGTATTTGGATTGACAGATTCCCACATTCCACACACTCGTACTCTTATCATCCATGTATAGTTGTTGTCGTTCAAAGCATCCAACATGGTGTAGGCCATAGTTGTATTGATTGTAAATATGGTTGTAAAAATTTGAAGCTATGTAAAAAAAGTTTCGGTGTAGATTTTTTGTTACGAATGACCTTTAATTTATAGGTGTTTGTAAGGTGAATAACATGGAAATCCGTTATGTTTAAAAGTCAAGAAGTATTATAAAAGAAAAGTTCTAGAAAGTTTGAAAATAATAAAAGAAAGTTCTATCAAGATTGAAAATAATAAAAGAGAAAATTGCAATTATTAACATAAGATCCTAAAAATTCAAAAATAATAAGGAAGTTGTAATTTTCTAAATTAAAGAAAGTTCTATCAAATTTGAAAATAATAAAAGAAAGTTCTGTCAAGATTGAAAATAATAAAAAAAGAAAATTGCAATTATTAACATAAGAGCCTACAAATTCGAAAATAATAAGGAAGGAAGTTGTAATTTTTTAAATCAAATAAAGTTCTACCAAGTCCTACAAATTCGAAAATAATAAGGAAGTTGTAATTTTCTAAATCAAAGAAAGTTCTATCAAGTTTGAAAATAATAAAAGAAAGTTCTATCAAGCCTACAAATTCAAAAACAATAAGGAAGTTGTAATTTTTTAAATCAAAGAAAGTTCTATCAAATTTGAAAATAATAAAAGAAAGTTCTATCAAGCCTACAAATTCGAAAATAATAAGGAAGTTGTAATTTTCTAAATCAAAGAAAGTTCTATCAAGTCCTACAAATTCGAAAATAATAAAGAAGTTGTAATTTTCTAAATCAAAGAAATGTTCTAAATCAAAGAAAGTTCTATCAAGTCCTACAAATTCGAAAATAATAAGGAAGTTGTAATTTTCTAAATCAAATAAAGTTCTATCAAGTTTGAAAATAATAAAAGAAAGTTCTATCAAGCCTAGAAATTCGAAAAGTTGTAATTTTCTAAATTAAAGAAAGTTCTATCAAGTCCTACAAATTCGAAAATAATAAGAAAGTTGTAATTTTCTAAATCAAAGAAAGTTCTATCAAGTTTGAAAATAATAAAAGAAAGTTCTATAAAGTTTGAAAATAATAAAAGTGTAATTTTCAATTTCCTTCCTACAAAATCAAAAATAATAAAGGAAGTTATAATTATTAAAATTAAAAATTGTGAAAATTAGAAAAATAGAAAGGAGCGGTTCTAGAGGTGCCACCTCACCGCCCCGTCTTCTCCTTTATATAAGTATATTGATGATTGTATTTTATTATTAATAGGATAGTATTTAAATACTAAAAGATGTACTTTGATAATTTAAACCAATTATAAATAGGTTTTCTATATTGAATAGAAATCTTTATGTAAAAATTCGTAATTATCTTTTCTCTTTATTTTATGGATAGTTCCAGTTAGATAATAATTATTAAATCATCATTAAATTAAAGATAATTTTGTAAGCTTCGCGTGGGCTGTAAAATCGTTAAAATCTGTTGTCTAAAACTCAAGATAGAGCCCAAACAGTAAAGTTATTATCTAAATTTTAATAAATATATTTTTATTATTGTAGCACCAATTTAATTTTCTTTCCTAATTCTTTTAAATTTATAAATTCTATGTTTATTTCAATAAAATATTAAAACCAATTTAATAAAAAATTAAAATCGATCGTCCGTGTACGATTACGACCAAATTAATAATTATAGTTATATCTTAAATAGATCGATGAGAATTGTTAGATATAATATTAAAAAGTGTATTCGATTAATAATAGAATTATATTTAAATACTAAAAAGTGTATTTTGATAATTTAAAATTTTTCTATGTAAAAATTCTTAAATATATTTTCTCTTGAATTTATGTATAGTTCCAGTTAGATAATAATTATTAAACCAAATATCAAGATAACATCATATCAATTACAATGATACACGTGGACCCTACGTGGAGAACTCATGTACATGAATAAATTTAAACACTTTTTTCTGAAGGAACATAATAATTTGATTAATCCAAATTATAATTATATTATTTTACATATAACAAACATAAAAGGATAACATCAAAATATTATTAAAATATTGAGGGTTTCATATTCATAAACGATAATTTTGAATATAATACTTATATTAAAATGTGTATTTGATTAAAGGTAGGATTATATTTAAATACTAAGAAGTGTGCTTTGATAATTTAAACCAATTATGAATTGATTTTCTATATTGAATTGAATTCTTTATGTAAAACTTCTTAACCATCTTTTCTTTTCAGTTTATTTTATGAGTATGTCAACTAGTCAAGTTATATAATAATTATAAAACCATCATTAAATTAAAGATAATTTCGTTAGTTTCGCATGGGTTGTAAAATCGTCAAAATTCAATTTCTAAAACTCAGGATAGAACCCAAATAGTAAAGTGTGTATCTAAATTTTAATAAATATTTTTTTTATTATTGTAGCACCAATTTATTTATTTTTCCACTAATTCTTTTAAATATAGAGAAATTTTATGTTTCTTTCAAAAAAGTATCAAAATTAATTAAGAACAAATTCAAATCAATAAAGAATATAATAATATGAGAATAAAATTTTATATAATCATAACATAATTTTTATTTTGTTTAATAATTTTTAAGTAATAATGTATTTTAAAATTTTATGTACACTGTAAATAAAACCGAAATATTAAAAGTAAAAGCAGTTAGTAAGATATTTATATCAGTATATACTTGATATCCTTATTATATTAAATCCTTATATATAATAATCATAATATGGATCTTATCCAAAATTTTGGTCGTAGATAACCAAATTAATAAGGACCATTAGATCTTAATTAGATAAATAAAAATCGTTAGATCAAATATTTAAAAAGTGTATTTTATTAATAATAGGATTATATTTAAATTCTAAAAGATGTATTTTGATAATTTAAACCAAATATACCAAATATAAATGAGTTTTCTATATTGAATAGAATTCTCAATGTAAAAAATTAGTGACTTTCTTTTCTCTTCCATGGATAATTCCAGTTAGATAAAAATTGTTAAACCATCTTTTAATTAAATATAATGTAGTTATCTTCGTGTGGGGTATAAAATTGTCAAAATCTGATTTTTAAAACACAAGATAAAGCCCAAATTAGTAAAGTGAATATTTAAATTCTAATAATAATTATTATGTCATCATTATTTTAATACCAATTTAATTACTTTTTTCGAACTATTTTAAATTTAGAAATCTATGTTCAAAAATTAAAATCAATCTAAGAAAAATTCAAATCAACAAAGAATATAATAATACGAGGATAAAATTTTATAAAATTGTGCATATTTTTAATCCTATTTTACTAAGTTTGAGATCATAACTAATCAAATATTATTTATTATTAAATAATAAATTATATGTAAATGGTGATTTTGTTTTATAAGAACTCATAGATACCTAATTTCATTGTTAGCAGGACTATATTCATATTAAAAAAAACCGTATTTTGAAATTTTAGACTCGAGACCAAACTTATTTAACATATATACATTGTAAATTATTAAATTCGAAACTTTAAAAGTTTCTTAATCAATTAGTATAGTACTTTTCGGAAAAATCGTACTTTACAAAAAATATTATCAAATAACCTATGTCTGCAAGAAAAAAAATGAAAAAAATTCTTTATTTTAAAAAAAAAAACCTATAAATTTTAATATGTTGTTGGTAGATTCAAATCTTAGATCATTGTACATGATAATTTTACTGTTATATCTAACGTTTTTCAACAATTTAATTTGAAAAATTCAACGATTATGGATTGAGTGATCAAACAAAGCGACCAAACTTATAAGGAAGCTTTCATTATTTAGTCTTTAATATATTAACATAGATATTTATAGGATATACTATAAAAAATGAATTTTATACAGAATTTTGATCGTCACGGTGTACTACTCTAAAAGAAGAACTATTACAAAAAAAAAAAAATATTTTAATTGATAATTTATTTTCTCAAAAGTTCAAAGTTCCCGCATCTTTAACATATTACAAAAAAGAGTATATTATATTTTAACAATAAAAATTTAAAAAAATTAAAAATTAAAAAAATTATAAATATTAAAAAAAATCAATGAAGTTATCCTCGTATCAATAAAAACATCACATTACTAATATCACATCATTTTATATTGCTAGGTTTATATTACTATTTTCATTACTATTTTGATATCTTACTATTTTTCTGCGGACTTTTACGCGAGTATATATATATAACAACACATCATTCATTCTTCAAACTAATAACCCACCCAATGTCTCAACACCAATCTACAAACCCCGTCACTGCTCCGGCGCCGCCGGCCGGAGATCCGTCCAGATCCAAGCGTCCTCGTGACGACGCCGACGAACCCACTTCCGGCGACTTTCCACCGGCCGCGAAACGGAGAGTGGTGTTGGCACAGGACGTAGTGTTCAGGATAATGTTGCCGTCGAGACAAATTGGAAAGGTGATTGGGAATAAAGGGAGTCGTATTCAGAAGATTCGAGAGGAGACTCGTGCTACTATCAAGATTGCTGATGCTGTTTCGGTAATTACTCGTTTCGGGTTTCGGGTCGTGTTTGCTGTTGGATTTTAAGTTGTTTTAATATTAAGTTTCGGGTTTCGGGTCGTGTTTGATAACGGTTCTTAAGTTGTTTTATATTAAATTTCGGGTTTCGGGTCGTGTTTGTTTGTAAATGGGTCTGATTATTTAATGTTAATTTTGAGCTGCTTTATGTTAAGTTATGTGAAGTTTCGGGTTTTGGGTTGGGTTTGTTAATGGGTCTTGTGATTGATTGAAGTCTGATTAAGCATTATTTGGAGGTTAGAATTTGATAACTGAGTTATTTTGGGTTAATTGCGGTTGGTGCCAGGTCTCATTTTGGGGTTTTTGTCAGTGTTCTTCAATAGTTTTTAGACTAAATTGCATATTGCATCCCCTAGGTTTTAGCTTATTGCAGTTTGGGTAAAGTACTTTGTCATAAAACACTTTGCACCCCTTAACTTCAAGTCACGCTATATTTTAGACTCCTTTGACGGTTTTTTCGTCTATTTTGATCGCTAACATTAATTTTGAATGGGGTAAATTTGTAAATTACAAAATTTAAAAATTAATTTATTTAAAACTGAATTTATTAAGTATTATTAGCAAAACTTAAAGAATTTGTAACTATAGTTCTAATCATACGGGATAAAACGAGATTCTCAACATAAATTTTAAGTAACCGATTTTCATTTTTCTAAAATTATATTAAAAATTGAAATGTTTTTTATAGAAAACTTTAAAATAATAAATTTTAAATTTTAAATCATATTAATAATTAAAAATCCAGTTTAAATTAAATAATATTAATTCTCAAATTTTATAGTTTACAAATAAATTTAAATTATAGATACAAATTAATTATGTTTTACTAATAATATTTAATAAGTTATTTTGTAGTTTACCGGTTTACCTCTATCAAAATTAATGTTAACGGTCATTATAAACGGAAAATCGTCAAAGGGGTCTAAAATGTAGCGGGACTTGAAGTTACGGGGTGCAAAGTGATTTATGGCAAAATACTTTACCCAAACTGCAATAAACTAAAACCAAAGGGATGTAATATGCAATTTAGTCTAGTTTTTAATGTATGATTTGTTTTAGGGAGTACGGACCTGTTGAATGATTTGGAACTGTTAATTGTGTTGTGTGTTGGTTTTTATGTTAAGTAGTTTAAAAGGAGTTTGGGTCTTATTTTCGGGTTTATGTGTTGGGTTTTAGTGGTGATATTTTAGGGCAAGTTAACATTTAGGGTCAGTCCTGTTAAAATCTAATAGAAACCTTAAACAGAAGCCGCTAAATAACACCTTTGTGGTTTTTCTGTGTACTAGACTGCTAGATTTAGTCGTTTATTGAAGGTGATCGAGCATGCATGCATGCCATGTGGTTTCAATTGATAGGCCAAGTTAGTGAATCAACTGTCTGCATAGAATAAGAGCCTGTTCTAATCTTCTTCTTGTTGAATGTACTGTTTTTTTGTGGTAGTTAAATGTCCCTGCATCTATCTGTTGGACTGCATTGTGACTTTTTTTGTAAGATGAACTGTAAAAATTTTCTTGTCTTACTCTTACTCGTACTCTTCCCTATGATGTGCAGAGACATGAAGAGCGTGTTATAATCATAAGCTCTAAAGACAGTGAAAATATGTTCACTGATGCAGAAAATGCACTCCATCAGATAGCCTGTTTGATTCTCAAGGTAAGAATATAATTTATTTTACAAGCTTAATATGTGTTGGTTCAGTGTGGTACAAAAATTCTTCTGAATGTCACTATGAAAATCATAGCAAATATATACTAATTCAGAAGCTTGGCATGTAACTTGTTTTGTTAAAATCTATAGCTACATTATCTTAATAGTAAGGTTCTTCACCTGGGACGGCCTTTTCCAGAAGAAGGCACAACTTGGATAGATGTGTAGTGTTCACTCCATATTATCTGTATCCCTGCAGCCTTCTTACGAGAATTGCCTGCTAATTTGAAATACGATAGTTCAATTTTTCAAGTAGTAGAACTCTAAATTTCTTGTGTGGATTAACTCTAGGTTGCAAAGGTCTCACCACTAATGCAGATACTATCAGAATGTTACTTGATTCATGTTGATGGAATGCCATTTCTTTTTGTCAGGATGATCAGATTAGTACGGAGCCTCAGAAAATTGGTGCTGGCCACGTGGCAGCAAACACAGTAAGGCTTTTGATTGCTGGTACTCAAGCAGGTGGTTTAATAGGAGCTTCTGGGCAAAATATAGAGAATTTAAGGAACTCTTCTGGTGCCACAATCACAGTTCTTGGACAAAATCAGATGCCTTTGTGTGCATCTCTTCATGAATCTGATCGAGTAGTACAGGTGAGCAGGTTCATGCCTTGGTTCCGTGAGGAGGTTACAGTCGTTTGTTGCTCTGTGTCAAAGATTATGGAATCAACCTGAATTTGTTGCCTGCTTATGCATAATTATTATAGGCTCTAATGTGTATAATTTTTGTTTATTCTCGCTTGAGTAATAATTTTTTAATTTTTGTTGGTGAGTATACAACTCCAACAATCTAGAGAGATGCACATGAAGTTAGATAGTTTATTGTAGTGGAGGATAATTGTGAGAGGTATGGAACATAGAGGTTAAGTGATCATTAATTAAAGGCTTAAAGCTGAAGTTTGGTAGTAAAGCAGCTGGTGGCTACAAGTTAGGATGTTCATACCTGGATAAAGTGAACACAACCTAATAGTTTTCTCTACTTGTGGTGTTATCCGGGTTCAACTCATAGAGTTGACTGTATATCTGAATTATAATATTCAATTTGCTCGAATTTTGTTAAAAAATCCATGTTGAAAAATTCAACAAATAAACTACTTATTTTAGTGTATAAATATGAAAATCAAACTTTAATTGAGTTTGCAGTAGATTGGGAATGTAGTTGGGAAAGAGGGAATCGATGTTAAATTTAAGGATGGCTGCATCAAGTTGATGTATGCGTTTCGACTCCCAGTAGTTTATTGCTGAAAGGTAATCATTAGCAAATTGATTTGTGCAGCATTCAACTTTGTCATTAACTTTCTTAAATGTTTAATGCATTTTCTATGGTGTATAAAAGGTTCATTGTTTTCCTTAGAACTCCCACTTTCTCAAGTTACGTAGAACTCATGAGCCATTTTCTGTTATCTTTAGCAAATGTTCTAAAATTTTGTAAATCCATGTGTTCCCAACACAGTTATCCGGTGAGGTTCCAGACGTATTAAAAGCTTTAGTAGATATCGGATGTCAGCTAAGGTATGACAAAATTTTGATGTTAGACAGTTACAAAATTATCTGGCCTTATCTTGAATTTCTTTGTCTAGCTTATATATCTAAATGACTTCTGTAGGGATAATCCTCCTAAACAAGTAATTTCCATCAGCCCGGCATATAATTATGCATTGCATCGAACACCTCAGCAGTATCTGGACCCATCTTCAGGTTATTTGTTCTCTTGAATCAAAATGCTTTGTTAAACTGCTGCAGTCTGATGCCATGTAAAATCTTAATATTTTCTTATAACGACATCTTTAGGACAACCAATCTTGCAGCTGAATATGTAACAATGGAGATGATGATTTCGGAAACAATGGTCGGTGGGTTGATTGGCCGGTGTGGCTCCAATATCTCGCGTATCAGAACGGAGTCTGGAGCAGCAATAAAGGTTTGTCTAGCGACCACATTTAGCTTCATAAAATTAACGTTTTGACATCTGTATGTTAATTAATTTGGTCTTTTCTACTTTCAATTGTCAAGGTAGGACTTTTTGTACTCTAATATTATTCTGTAACAGACAAACATTTTAGAAGTTACTAGGTTACAATTAAAAGATCTTTTATTAATTGATATCAGTGTAATTTTGTATCAGTGTTGAACTTTGTTATCATGTTAGATTGATGGCCAAAGGTTCATTAATGCATTTTTGCCAACTAACAGATCACTAAGATTCTTTTCCTTTGTGAATTTTCTACCGATTGAGGGAAGGCAGGGATGGTAGCTGCTGTTTTCTTTTTGCTTGTCAGTACAGTTTTTGGGGTGCGTCACAGAATGATACATGCAATGTGGACATTAGTGACTTAAAAGTACAAATAAATTATACATGTTAATGAGAAAATGTGTGCAAAGCAAGCTTGAGTGGCCTAAATTCTTGGCGAGCTGAAGTAGTCAAGTATATTATTAAATGAAAGTATTTAATGCAGATTTTGGTTGGGTTAGGCTTTGACTAATTTAAGTCTAGTTGTAATTAATATGAGACTGTAGGTTTGAGTCTATCGACACTATTATAATGTACCAAGGGAGTTTCACCGGCTGAGTTTTTTAAGGTTATGGAAAATTTGTAGCTTTGTTATAATCATATTTTATGTTTGGGTATGGTCTTCACTATCGATTGGAAAATAGCATTTTGTTTTTTTCACTTGGATATGATGATTTTTGAGGAAATCAGTGCTCCAGGTTCTCTGTTTTACATGTATGTTTCTTTGCAGGTTCATGGTGGGAAAGGTGAACAAAACCTTAGGCAAGTCCACCTGGGTGGTAGTGCTCAACAGGTTGATCCCACTATCCCGTTCTTTTATTACTTTCTATAATGTTTAGTTGCTTGATTGTGGTTTCAGCAAATTGTACTGGGAGATGGTTTTGACTGTTTAAGCCATGTTTTAAATTTACAATTAGCTGGGATGCGGGATTTCACAATGTAACCTTTAACTTCGATAAAAACTTAACTAGTTAAATGTCTCATCTTGCTCAATCTCTTCTCTCTTGTGCTTTCTGTTTCTGTATCTTCTCCTTGTGTGGTTAATATGGTCCCAGAAAAACAGGCCAGTAACTAATTAAAGAATAATGTAGCTAGATAAATTGCACTTCTAAAAACAAGACAGTGGACAGCAGGAAAAGGGGTGTCATGGGAGGGTTGCCTAAACCACTAGTCTAAATTCCAAACCTTAAAGGGGTGTTTGAAGTGAAATGGAGTGGAGAAGGTTCTAATTTTTCTTAGAAAAGATTAATTTGCCATTGGTTTTGCTCAATCTTCTAATTTAGCCTGTTGGATTTACAGGTAGCACTCGCAAAACAAAGAATTGATGAATATGTATATTCCCAGTTGATGCAAAGTGGGGGCCAACAACCAGGGTAATCTTCTTCTGTTTTACTTTATCATTGTGAAATTATTAGACCTTTTAATTGGTTTGGGGAGGTCAATATATTTCTCATAGGTCTTACCATCATCATTTAGCCGAGAGCTAGAAAGGTATCTATTAGTGCATCCTTTTTTTGGTAAAAAGAATTTGGTGCATACTCTACTTCATTAACCACCTGGAAGTTCTAGGGAACCTTAAGAAGTTGGTACCTTCTATATGTGTGCGAACTGTTAGACTTTGTTATTTGTTCGAATAACATTCTTTTGCTATTGTTTGATACTACTGTTAACTTTAAACCAATTACTTTTATCTTTGAATTAAATTACGTTAACTCTTGGATATACTTTAAGAATGGGTTACACATCAAAAATTGGTTCTGATTTCTCAACATCTCTGTTGTTGTTAGTCTGAAGCTTGCAAGTCATTTTATAGCTCAACACTCATGCAGATGTTTAGTAGCAATATAGCGTGACTATCTAGTAGGCAGCTAATATCAAATAGCGCAATTGTTAAAACGACATTTCAACAATGAATAGCAAGTCCTGCACCTCCATTTTGCTAATTGTTTAAAACTTGCAGTGTTCTTGAGGCTGGAATCATGCCACCTATTGCTCCTGTTTTCATGCCACCTGGCCCGAACCAAGCTCCCGCATATTACGATTATGGACAGTATCAGGCACCACAGCTGTAGGACTTGAGGCAGTATCTTTCTATGGCCTGTAACACTTTCATAATGTACAATCCGACTGTTTTCTATCTTAGTGTTTGGCTCGAGTAAACATTATCGTAACTAGAGTATATATAATATGAGTTTGCTTAATTAAGATTTCGGCTTGAGAAATGTCTAAACTTTGAAGAGCAAATAGCTGATCCAGGCATAAACAAATTGATTTACTTATTTTGGACTTGATCCCTGCTTATGCTTCACTAGACTTTTTGTTACTTTGGCCTAAATTGGTTTAAAAATGATCTGTGATTAAAAACAAAGTTATTTTATCTATTTCTGGTTTTCTTCCATATACTTGTTCTGCTGCTGCCTTTCTCTACCTCTCCCATTGGAGATTCCAGAAAAAATCGTCTTCCTCGGATTCAGAAAAATTGTTATTTGGTTATTTTAAGTTCTTTGTTTTTGTACAGTTGTGATAGTGAGCAATGCAGGGAGAAGGGACAGTTACCGTGCCACAATATTCGGTTCATCAGTTTTGGTCATTTGATACAAAACATGAAGTTGGGCTGCAAAAAAAAGAAGAAAAAACTAATTTCTAGGTCATATTCATTATTTTATAAAATTTGGGTTAATAGTGTTGGATCGAGAAGGAAAATGAAAATCAATATCAATAAGATCCCAGATAGTATTTGAACCCCAACTAGATTATAGACACAGTTTAAATGCTATTTATAAAGATGAGTTGAAAATGACACATATGCAATACAATTATTTTTTGTTTTTGCATTTACATTTATATAATTAATGATGTAACTATTTCTAATAATTAGGTGTATTAATAAAACTTTTCTAATTATTTTGAATAAATCTAATTATTAACCTTGTGTAATTTTTCATGCTAATACAAACATGGAACTGCCAGGTGAACTATATATAATAATCAGAGGTAAAGGAACAAAAAGTACATTACATAAATGCCACCAATTACATCCAATTGTTGAGCTAGGCGCTAATTAACTAAAGATAACAATCTACAAAAATAAACTCATCATACTGCTATTTCTGCCATGACAAAAGAAAAGAGTTCAGATATGAGAAAGTGTACTCCTCAATGTCTGCATATGCAGCTAACTACAAACATTTAACTTGTAGACAACCTCCTGGGGAATGAAGGCGGCATAGAGCTTAGACTGTATTTATGGTGTCAGTAAGACAACGTAGTATGCACCCCAGACCAGCTTTTTGAGTAAGCTTTTCATGAATTCGTAGGCACTGGTCACATGTGGGACGATCTCCGGTAGATAAGCCTCTATACAAGTACCTGAGTATATATATAATATAAACACCATGCTGTACAAGTCAGATGCCAAGTAGGTAGAGATCAAAGGCATAAAACCAAACTTTTTATCTCCAGATTTAAGTACTAATTTTGAAAACAAAAATAAAGCTAAAACTGAAATTTATATCTGCGTCTGAGGACAAATTTATATACCAAAAAGTTGAAATTTTTTAGCCCTACACAAACATGAAATAATTTTACAAACTGCAGGATTCATCAAGTCAATTGTTTCCTGGGTAATTTTAAATAAATAAAAGAAACAAGAGTAAGGGGCCCAACTGACCAAGTCAGAAGGAGACAAACCTGCTGATTTCACAGAACTTAACTTGCAAAGCAGACAATGAATTATTAGAGTACTAATAAACCAGTTATATAATGACTATCTGCGTTTAATATCATACAAACAGTGTTTGACTAAAGCACGCACGTCCACATGCTTAGGAGGAAAGAAATCAGGAGGGAGTGAAATGAAATTTGAACTATCTTGTGGGTAAATATTTATAATTCTCATTCCTTCCTCCATTTCTTCCTAATAAAATAAAAATGGAGCACGGACCCACCAATGTGGGGATGAATGCTCTATTCTCCTTTGTTATTTTTTTCCTACACAAACTTTGCCATAGAAAATCTGCACTCATTTTCTCTTTCATCTTCCAACTTTGTTCAGATTTTCATTGCAATCCACCCTAATTCCATTGCTTTCAACCAACAGAACGTTAGATACTTAAAGGTTCTATCACAAATTATGGAATTGAACTCCTGCCATAAATGGTGACTGAAATCAGATGAGCAAGATTGAAATTAGACCACATGGACAACCAGAGAAGAAAGTAGGCAGCCATCTAAGCGATTATTTAGCTGGTGCCAAGGGAGAATGTCATAATCGGGAATATGCTGCAATAAGTTTTAAAAACATAAGAATGATTGAACAATCAAAGATGGCCAGTAAGTTCATGAGCTGGCTACAAAAATGAAAGAACGGGTGCCAAAATCTTCCAAGAAAGACAAAGATTGCCAGCATATCAAAGGTTTTACACCTTACTCTGAAAAAATAGTCATAGGTAGAAGGAGAATCTATGAACTCCTGCTTTATGCCAAAGGGTATTGCACCATTTGAAAGTGATGAGGTTGATATGATGAGAATCCAGAAGATGGAAGTTTTAGGCCACACAAGCTGATCTTCATTCCAGGAAAAATAATGTATGCTTTACTAGTGTGAAGGGGAGTGTTTATGTTGAGATGATTTATCCGGATCAAATGAGCACATAAACTTTCAGCTTCCATCAATATAATACTTTCAAAGTTTGGCTAGTTTAGGTAATTTGTTTCATTCTGTAATATTAATTTCATGGCCACCTAGACACCATAAATATAGTAGGGTAATTTAAAACAATATGCTTGGTATCAATTTGTTTCAATATTATAACTTCCAGCTTCACTTCATACAACCAAGCAACAGAAATAAAAATTTGGAAAGATGTTGTGAACTACGCTTGTTCTGGTAGATGCGAGTTTCATAATGCCACGGTATAGCTAACCACCAAATATTTAATTTATTAACTACAAAACTGATATGGAGTCAATTAAACTCCCATGAGTCATTCGGGCAGTTATTTGAAATGAAGTGAACCAAAATAAATGTCTACAACATCATAATCAAAAGAAGCTATATATAACCCAATTAGTTGCCGTACACAGTATCGATTATCAAGCACCATGTACTGATCATGGCAATTCTATTACGGTGTTAATTTCGCATATCAGATACTCCTAACAACTTAATGTTGTGTTTGGTTGGCCTGAATGAAATTGGAAGGAAGGGTATGAAATTTGAACTATGACATGAGTAAATGTTTAAGATTTACATTCCTTGCTCCAGTCCATTCCTAACACCCTAAACTATTTCTCAAACCCCCCCATTGTGAAAAGTAATGCTCTATTGTCCACCATTCCCATTTTCCTTCACAATTCTCATCATCAAAAATTTGAACTCACTCATTTATTTTCAAATCTTCCCTCCTACCTCCTACCTCCATTACTTCATTTAGTTTCTATCATTCCATTCCATTCTCCCAAACCAAACACACCATAAGGTGACAATTACATATGAGTCACTATACAGTTGGCATATCAAGCACCATGTATTAATCTGCTGAACAATACAAGTACTTTCAAGTTCATATCATAACTAAACTAAGACATCCTTGAAACAGCGCATGTATTAAAGTATAGGCAAACCACAGTAGAACTGAAAAACTTTAACAAGAGGCCTAATATTTTTAGTGAAAAGGTATACTTACTTCATAAGGATATCATAGTACTCAGGATCCAAAGAGGAAAACATGCCATCAACATCTTTTATAGCCATTAACGCTCTATGTACTACAATCCAATTCGCAGACTATCAAAAAATTATAATTCAAAAATGTCAATTTATGCCAAGTCTAAGTCATTAATAAATAAAATTGCAGTACATATAAACTGTAGAGGGAGAGATGGTAACCTTGCATCTTTCATCCCGGGTCTTTGGAGGGGCACCTTCTAGAGCAGTTTTTAGTGCTTCAACTGGCTTGTATCTGATCAAAATTTAGCAGATAAAATTAAGTTAGTTTCACGAAATAAAGGTTAATTTGGGCATCAGTGGAAAATGGGTAGTAGAATGTACTGTTTGAGTAGGCTTTCAATCTTGCGAGACTTGTGCTCGATTCGAGTGATTATGGCCTCTGCATTGTCGGCTTCTACATGCTCTGCCATCTCTGTCTATATTTTATTATAGTTGTGATTAGATGATACAAGAATATAAAGAAACAATTATAGGAATTTAAATTGTTAAGATATTTTATGAATAAGAGAAAAAGGGTTTTTGGCCTTGTGAAAGCTTAGGTTGTAACTTATGTTTGAAACATGATTTTAAATTCCAAATTATGGATCTACAATAAATTAAAACTGTATACTAAATTCCAACTACTTTATATGGTTTGCAACCTTTTAGGTATGGCTTGACACATTAAAATATAGTTTGAGATCCATAATAAGCATAACGGACGACACATGACTTTGTTTGAATCATATTATAATATAACATGTTCTGATACCTTGTTGGTTTGGTTTAAAATCACTGGGCTCAGTAGTGTACATTTGAAATAAGCTAGAATAATATTTATAGAAGCAAAGACAACGACAAAATAACACAAATATAAACTAACAATGTTAAAAAACAGGAAAGAAAATATATTCACATGAATTAATAGGCAGAAAGATATTCAAAAATTAAACATCCATACGACATTATTGAGTAAATGCAACTGTGGTACTTAGTACTAAGGCACTATATTGGCATATCTCCCGTCATCCCAAGTTATTTTATTATATCAAATATTAATGAAACTTCAAACTTTAAATCACGAGAAAACCCGTCTCCGCGTAATAAGAATCAGATATATCTCTTTTCTATTATGAACTCCAGGGGTATTATCTATAGTGATTAGTATACACCATTAAGTGTTGCAAGTTGAACACAGAGAACTTTTTTCACATCAATACATTTTATTCTTAAAAAAAAGCATGTTAGATACCTACTGGATGTCTTCTATATCGAAGAAAGGGTACCAATATCAATAACACACACAAATCTATTGCAGATTGGTGGATATAAGACTACATAGTAACATACTTCATAATTTTAACCAACAAGCGTTTTACTCTTAATAGGGTTCTTTATTACATAGCTAGTAAAATTACTACTGGAAATGCATTACTTCATTAAGATGGAAACTTGGAAATCATTTTCAATAACATGAATTGAATATCATTTAAATTCTCAATTTAGGCCTATATTACATGCAATGGTATTGAATCACAAATCTAAATACAAATTTAAATTCTTAGGAAAATCCAATTACTAGTTGTACCACATCCATCACTGAAAACAAAATATTAGTATTTTAAAATACCAAAATAAAATAAAAAATTCATAGTTCACGATAAAAATCAGTTAATTAGGTTTTTCATGAAAACTTTTCAAACTATCAACCTTCCGCGACCACTCATTCATCACTAATTAACACAATCTACAGAACACTAAAAATGTATAAAACACGAAAAACATTTCGAAGCCAACACCTTCAGAGTTAACCTTTCACTAACCAAGAACTTTACAAAGACCATAAACATCACTACACAAAAATCAAACACGAAAAACATTAAAAAAAAATCGATAAACATTATAAAGCTAGAAACTTTCAAATTACCCAACCTACAAAAATCATATTGCAACAATCTTATACTGACACTTCATCAAGACCACTTAAATTCATAATCAATATCAACCCAATTATCTAAAAAAATAAATCAAGCCCAAAATAATCATTTTTTCAAGAACCCCATTACAGTTATTAAGCTAATTACAGTAAAAAGAACAAATAATGCAGCAAGAATTGAATGATCAAGAACCCCATTATAAATATACATATACATACAAAACTCAACAAGATAGATTTAACAAAAATGAACAAGATAATACAAAATGAAGATGGGTGAATTAGTTGAATACCTGAGATTTTGGAAATGGGTTTGATCAGAAATGGATTGTTAGGTGTAGATCAACAAGAGTGTACATATGTTTCGATAATACGAGTTTAGCCCAAGTCCTCCTTTAATTAATTAAAAGCCTATAACCGTGGGATGCAATAATGAATTTTAGTATTTTTAATTTATTATTTTAGTATTTTTATATGATTTATTATTATTATTTATTTTATTTTCTTATCATTTATTTGTATTTTGATCTTAAAATTTTTTAATACGTTGTCGACGGAATAATATCTTGAACTTTTGAATGTAGCTTAGAAAAATAGATGATATAAATATTTAATAATAATAATATGTTGTTGTTGACGGGATTCGAATCTTGAACCCGTGGAAGTATTTTAGATACCAAGAAAATAATATTATTTTAATATTACATCAAACGGTTCTCATTTATCTATATTTATATCTAACGGTTATTATTTAGAGAACTAACCAACCAACCAAATAGATGATAGTTTGCTTATAATAGTATTTTTTTTTTACTAGCTTATAGCCCGTGCGATGCACGGTTACTTAAATTTTATTTATAATTATTCTATTTATAATTATATTTTTATTACGATGCAACACACGATTGTTTTTTTTAATATTTATAATTATATTTATTTATGAATATTTTAATATTTAAAAGTTATTAGTTTACATGATTAAATTATTGTTAAAAAAGATTTAGCCAAAAAAAATTATAGTTAAAAATTTGATATTTATTATATTTTACATGCTCATTTTAATATTTGTTTATATTGAGTTATAAAAGTTAGATTTGACCAATTTTACGGTTCACATGAAATTCACAAAATAATCTTTAATTTAGTTGTGGTTTAATAGTTCTTTTTCAATTAAAAACTATTCTAAAACTAAAAAGAGAATAAAGTGACGAAATTTAATGTTGAGAATTCTATTCGATTTAGTAAATCTACTTAACTTATATGTAGTTTAGATTATTAGAATAATCTTTATTAACCAAATACATGTTTTAATGTTAAATCTAACGGTTTTCACCTATCTATTTAAGATTAAACGATTTTTATTATTTTGGTTATAAATGGGTTTCCTTATTTAATTACAACTATTTTTATGTTTTAACTTTTTGGAAAATCCAATCCTAATATAATATCTTTTAACTTATATCATTTTTAGATAATAATTTCTTTTTATATGATATAATCTTGATAATCTATTTTTAAAAGTATTGGATCTAACAGTTGAGAATGTTTTGGCTGTATTTAGGACCAAATTATCGGGATAACATCATTAATTTTTCTTAATATTTATAATTTTTTTTAATTTTTAATTTTTTTTAAATATTTATTGCTAAAATATAATATACTCTTTTTTGTAATATGTTAATGATGCGGGAACTTTGAACTTTTGAGAAAATAAATTATCAATTAAAATATATTTTTTTTGTAATAGTTATTCTTTTAAAGTAGTACACCGTGACGATCAAAATTCTGTATAAAATTCATTTTTTTTATAGTATATCCCGTAAATATCTATGTTATTATATTAAAAACTAAATAATGAAAGCTTTGTTATAAGTGTGGTCGCTTTGTTTGATCACTCAATCCATAATCGTTGGATCTTTTAAATTAAATTGTTGAGAAACGTTACATATAACAGTAAAATTATCATGTAGAATGATTTAAGATTTGAATCTACCAACAACATATTAAAATTTATAGGGTTTTTTTTTCATTTTTTTTTTCATTTTTTTTCTTTCAGACATAGGTTATTTGATAATATTTTTTGTAAAGTACGATTTTTCAAAAAAGTACTATACTAATTGATTAACAAACTTTTAAAGTTTCAAATTTAATAATTTACAATGTATATAGGTTAAAAAAGTTAGGTCTGTTCTGTAGCTGAGTCTACAATTTCAAAATACGTTTTTTTTAATATGAATATAGTCCTCCTAACAATGAAATTAGGACTCTATGAGTGCTTATAAAACAAAATCACCATTTGGGTATAATTTATTATTTAATAATAAATTATATTTGATTAGTTATGATCTATAACTTAATAAAATAGGATAAAAAATATGCACAATTTTATAAAATTTTATCCTCATATTATTATATTCTTTGTTGATTTGAATTTTTCTTAGATTGATTTTAATTTCTTAACATAGATTTCTAAATTTAAAATAGTTAGAAAAAAGTAATTAAATTGGCGTTAAAATAATGATGACATAATAATCATTATTAGAATTTAAATACTCACTTTACTGATTTGGGCTTTATCTGTGTTTTAAAAATCAGATTTTGACGATTTTACACCCCACGTGAAGATAATTAAATTATTTTTAATTAAAAGATGGTTTAACAATTTTTATCTAATTGTCCATGGAAGAGAAAAGAAAGTCATGAATTTTTTACATGGAGAATTCTATTCAATATAGAAAACTTATACATATTTGGTATATTTGGTTTAAATTATCAAAATTCACTTTTTAGAATTTAAATATAATTCTATTATAAATAAAATACACTTTTTAGAATTTAAATATAATTCTATTATAAATAAAATACACTTTTTTAATATTTGATCAAACGATTTTCATTTATCTAGTTAAGATCTAATAGTCCTTATTAATTTGGTTGTCACGATCAAAATTTTGGATAAATCCATATTATGCTTATTATATAAAAGAGTTTAATATAATAAGGATATCAAGTACATACTGATATAAGTATCTTAGTAACTCCTTTTACTTTTAATGTTTCGGTTTTATTTATAGTGTATATAAAATTTTAAAATACATTATTACTTTAAAATTATTAAACAGTATAAATATTATGTTATGATTATATAAAATTTTATTCTCATATTATTATAGTCTTTATCGATTTGAATTTGTTCTTAATTTAATTTAATACTTTAT
The DNA here is from genome assembly GCA_030848705.1 of Heracleum sosnowskyi. Lineage (NCBI taxonomy): Eukaryota > Viridiplantae > Streptophyta > Magnoliopsida > Apiales > Apiaceae > Heracleum > Heracleum sosnowskyi. Next base: position 68,709,500 of record CM061237.1, read on the forward strand.
TGAAAGAATGATAAAATTTCTATATTTAAAAGAATTAGTGAAAAAATAAATAAATTGGTGCTACAATTATAAAAAAATATTTATTAAAATTTAGATACTCACTTTACTATTTGGGTTCTATCCTGAGTTTTAGAAATTAAATTTTGACAATTTTACAACCCACGTGAAACTAACGAAATTATCTTTAATTTAATAATGATTTAATAATTATTATCTAACTTGACTAGTGACCTACCCATAAACCGAAAAGAAAAGATTGTTAAGTATTATATTCAAAATTATTGTTTATGAATATAAAACCCTCAATATTTTAATAATATTTTAATATTATCCTTTTATGTTTGTTATATGTAAAATAATATAATTATAATTTGGATTAACAAATTGGTATGTTCCTTCAGAAAAAAAATGTTTAAATTTATTAATGTACGGTTCTCCTAAGTCTCTTATAATGCAGGGTCCACATGTATCATTGTTATATGATATACATGAGCATGATATTTTTAATATTGTAATCGAATTATTATCTAACTCGAAATATACATAAATTAAAGAGAAAAGATATTTAAGAATTTTTACATAGAAAAATTTTAAATTATCAAAATACACTTTTTAGTATTTAAATATAATTCTATTATTAATCAGATACACTTTTTAATATTAGATCTAACAATTCTCATCGATCTATTTAAGATCTAACTGTAATAATTAATTTGGTCGTATAGTGGTCGTACACGGACCAGATCGATTTTAATTTTTTCTTAAATTGATTTTAATATTTTATTGAAATAAACATAGAATTTATAAATTTAAAAGAATTAGGGAAAAAATTAAATTGGTGCTACAATAATAAAAAAAAATTATTAAAATTTAGATAATCACTTTACTGTTTGGGCTCTATCTTGAGTTTTATACAACAAATTTTAACAATTTTACAGCCCACGCGAAGCTAACAAAATTATCTTTAATTTAATGATGGTTTAATAATTATTATCTAACTGTAAATATCCATAAACTAAAGAGAAAAGATAATTACGATTTTTTACATAAAGATTTCTATTCAATATAGAAAACCTATTTATAATTGGTTTAAATTAAAAAAATATTAAAATTTAGATAATCACTTTACTGTTTGGGCTCTATCTTGAGTTTTATACAACAGATTTTAACAATTTTACAGCCCACGCGAAGCTAACAAAATTATCTTTAATTTAATGATGGTTTAATAACTATTATCTAACTGGAACTATCCATAAACTAAATAGAAAAGATAATTACGATTTTTTACATAAAGATTTCTATTCAATATAGAAAACCTATTTATAATTGGTTTAAATTATCAAAATACACCTTTTAGTATTTAAATACTATCCTATTATTAATCAAATACAATTTTTAATATTATATCTAACGGTCCTCATCTATTTGAATATTTATAGTTTTATAATCCAACGGATCATATACTTTTGGTAGTACAGTGACCGACCAAACTTTTGGATAAGATCTTCCTTACGCTTATTATATATAAGGAGTTAATATGATTTTTTAGTATTTTTTATCTTATTTTATTAGCATTTATTTGTATTTTGATCTTAAAAAATTTTAATATGTTGTTGACGGGATTCGAACCTTGAACCCGTGATAGCATTTTAGATATCAAAAAAAAAATATTTTTTTAATATTACATCCAACGGTTCTCATTTACCTATATTTACATAATTACATCTAACGGAGGACCAAACCAAATGACCAAACTATCAGGGTGGTTTGCTTATAATATTATAGTATAGATAGATTACTCCCATACTGTTTTTTTGTGCCTTAAGAAAATAAGTAAATAAAGTAATGAAAAAGTAAGAGATTATTTGTGGAGTAAAATCACATTATTATTAGAGTAATATAAACTTCGCAATATAAAATTATGTGATATTAGTAATGTGACATTATATAATGTTTTTATTGATATTGGTGCATCATTATATTTAATTGAGTTAAAATTAATCAAATTTGATAAATATTTTTATACTCAATTTGTATCTTAAATATTTTTTGTTTATAAATTTATGATCACTTTAGAAAAGAGAAAGTGTTTTTTTTCCCATTTATATGCCCTTTTCACTTTTTCAGCATCAGCTTATAAACATTAAACATAACTCTTTTATAGAGGATTCAAAAAAAAAACACAATCATTTTTAAATTTGTTAAATAAAGTGATATGATTATGATTGCATTTACAAAATACCTACTTAATATCTTAACTCTCGAGTTAAAATTTTACGAGAGTAAATAAAATTTGTTCCAAACTTTTTAGTGAATCTCAAAACCAGTGTATTTCTACATGGTCCTGTTAAACTGGTCAGTTTTGCATTTCTGGTCGGGATGATCAGTAACTAGCTTAAACCTTCATCCACATGGAAAGTGCACCAGGGTGGATTCATGTAAATTGTTTTGGACCCCGTTTGTAATGTGTCATTGCCACATGCATCCTAATAGTACTCGATAAATTGAGTGACAATAATTATTCAGGAGCACAAATTTGCACTGAAATTAAACTTGTAAATTTGTTACGAAACAAGTGTTAGAATGTATGTGTTTGCTGTTAAATACCAGCAGTTCTGCATTGACAAAAGCATGTCACAAGAACAAGTCAGATTCGGATGGGTGAGGTGTGGCGATTGTTGAACAAGTATCCAGAAATAGAGAACAAGTCCACCACAAGTCGGATTCGGAAAATCTACCTATCTTAGTTCACATGCTTTAGACATAGAGTATGCTAGATCAGAGAACGTTCTAAGTAGAACCGATGGTACTTTGTTTGTCAAAGCCCCTGTGATCAGAGAACGTTCTAAGTAGAACCGATGGTACTTTGTTTGTCAAAGCCCCTGTGATCAGAGAACGTTCTAAGTAGAACTGATGGTACTTTGTTTGTCAAAGCCCCTGTGGAGTTTCTTCATTCCTCTGCTTTGTTATGAAACAACTGTTGTTTTGCCATATATCTGATTTGACCGACTATGTTTTTACTGATATTAAGATGACTGCTATGAACATGTATAACTCTATTGGTTTAGTGAATGTTTTTTAACACCATGGGGGTTATGTTGTTCTTAAATTCAAAAATGGAAAAAGCATAGCCAATGCTCTAGGGCATAGTCCTTTGGAAATTAATGGTTGTTTGTTTAAGTTGAGTTCTTGGTTTGAATATTTCCCTGTTTCAAACTCTGGTGAAAAAGTTCGAATTTAGTCATTTACCTTTTCTGTATTGGACTGTCAAAGGCCTTTACCTTGCTAGTTTTGCTTTAGGTAAGCCTATTGCCATGACAAAGATACATACAACGCTGCTGTCAATACTGATCCGTTAGATGAGGCAAGGATCCTAGTTGAATATGGGGTTTTAGACCCTAGATGTAAGTTTATAATGGTGACCACCTACTGTCATCCTGCTGATGGAATGGCCAAGGTCCTAGTTAAATATGAAAATAGTTTACAGTGTAATTACTGTTTGTGTTGTGATCATATAGCAGAATCCTGTGGCAAGCGCTTGCAAATGTTTTCTGTCATAAAGGGTCGAAGGGAGCAGGGATCAATCTTTTATGAAGAATGGCTTCAAGTCTGTCTGGTCAGTATAGGGATGATCCCTATGAAACTGACAGTCATGAGGAAGGGCAAAGTGTTGTAAAGAGAACTGCTGATCTTGTGGACTGTGATAGGAAAATGAGGAAGTTTGCTTCTGATGATCACGGTGACCCACAAGGCCTAGGATACTTAACTGAGGGTATTAGAATGTTTTCTGATTATGTTTGTATGCAGGAACATGCTGATTGGGTGGTTCCCTCTACTAAAATCGGATTCTGTGAGGAAGTTGCTGAACATAAAATGAACAATATTGCGCATGAGGTGGTCTCCTAAGACAAGTTCCCTGTAAAGGCAATAATGCAATGGCTGGTGGTCTTGATGAAGTGGACCTGGGAAGTACCTTTGATGGAAATGCTGACAAGGAAAACCTGCGTGGTAAAAAGAAGCGAGTAAGGATTGATGGTAGTGATGAACTGCTGGGAAATGCTGCTAGCCCAAGTGAAGTTTCAAAATGGAAGGGATTTGTCTTAATAGAAGCTATGTCTTAGCCTGCTAGATGCTAAGTTTGTTTTGGTATTTAGTTGATGTTGATGAACTAAGAACTTTGTCTATTGTTGAACCTGCTCCCTTGTGGAGTTGAGGGTTTTTAACAGCAAAAAAAAAAAACGGTTAGTCAAATTTTGTTGAACAACCAAATTACCATTTCTAATGATTACATGCACTTTGAAATCTTATTTTGGTCTGGTAGTCCTTGACAAATTGAAAGAAGTACAAACAAGCTGATGGAGTAGAAATGCGGACAAAATGAAAGTTGTACAGACAAGCTGAGGGAGTACAAATGAAGAACAACAACGTAAAACCATGAAACGTAAGCATAACTCGTAACAAATGGAGGGCCGTAAGATGATTGACATGAAAATCGTAAATGTGAAAGATAAATTTTGTGTCTGTGCTTAGAGCATGGCCAGCTGCCGTATGTTGATTGGGTAAGCATAAGAACGCGACGTTGTTTCGTAGGATATCTTTGCAAATACAATGTTGGCAGCCTCAGTGGGGTGAAAAGCATCCCAAAATATGTACTTTGCGCGTTGATCACATGGTCGTTGTAGGGGTAGACATGTTATTTGGCCATTGTTCCTTCCCACACCACAACATCCCTTGTCAACAACCTCAAATCCTGCATTCAGTTTTTCAATTTGTTAGAAGAAAGTATGTGTAGCATGTGTATCTACATTGTAGCCTTATCATTACCGTAGGTGGCTGCATTGGCTACAACATCTCTGGAGCTTTCATATGAATCGAGAAACACAAATTTTGCACCAGGCAGTTGACCGTTATTGAAATTATCGACCATGTTCTTCAGACCACTGTTAAATAGTGATATAGCGTTATTGATTTTTTCGTTGCACTTGGTAGTGCTATTTCCATTTATTCGAGCTAGCTGATATGGAATGCATCCGATTTGCCCTACTGCTGTCACAATCACCTTACGTGCTCCTAATCTATACAAGTCCTGCAGTGTATATCATAGTTAAATTTGGTTTTAGTTCAAACCAAGTTTTTTGCTTTATGAGAACTTGTAGAAACAGAGCCAATACTTACGGTTAGCTGCCGAGAATAGTCCTGGAGAAGTAAAGCTGCATAAGCTTTTGGTGAGTATTGTGAACCGGTTGAGTAGAAATCCGGCATGAAGTAATTGTTAAGATAGTCATTACTTCCCATTCCAGAATAGAATATGCACCTGCTCAAGTAGTTTGCAAGTGCATTTGCATCTCCCCTAAAAAACCTATACATTTGCTGTACTGTTCTTCCAAAACTAGCCACTTGTTGGCTCATTGGCATATGATCTCCCTACAGGTACATGCATGTATAATTCTCGTTAATTACATTGTTAAAACACTTTTCGTGAGGTTAAGTTCAGGGAGCTCTTCAGTTTCTAGAGCTTGATGGAGTGGAGTTGAATGAATTTTCTGAACTCAACTTGGCTTGTACATAATTTAATCAGTTCATAAAGGGTTAAAAAATATGTGAATACCAAGTTGTTGCCAGTTTCATCCCGGATTCCTGCTGCCCCTGAAGCAAAATTTACTCCCCTGAGCAATGCACGTCCGCGTGTTCTAGCATAGGGTGGAATGTAGGTTGGGAACCCCAGAAGTTGAGCTGCAGAACATCATAAATCATGCATAATTACTCGGCACTATACATTAGTAGACCACGCGCATGTATGTAGGTGTAGCTTTGGTTTGTAGTCAAAGAGTTTCTCTTTGCTAGCTACTATCTTAGATATATAAATGTTTTTGTGTGGTGTGTGTATGCATTTATTCAAGGCCTTTTCTAGAGTCCGTTGATGTGGGAGTATTGTGCACAATGTACGGCTTTTTTTATGTACGTGTATATCTTATAATCGTTAAATCACAAGGTGCATAGAATATAGAAACCAGAATCAGTAAAAGGATGAAGGGGATAAGATTTACCTAAAGCATCGACGTAAGTACGACCATTGGTAAATCTACCAGTGGTTCCTTGAGGGAAATCAATGCCATAAGGTCTGTAATTAGCTCTAGCAAGAGTAAGTATGCCATTGTTGTTACCATTATCAACAAGCGAATCGCCAAAAATGAAGAAACCAGGCACTTGTGGTTCTTGCTGTGAAGAAACTGCCACTATTAAGTACAAGAACACCCCAAAACTAGCACTTAAACATGCCATTGTGTTCAACTTGTTATAGTTTGGTTAATGATCTTGAAATAATTTAACAGAAAGTTCCTTTTTATAGCTAGAATAGGTAGCTAGATGCATGCATACTAAATTTGCACTTGTAAAACAGGGCTGTGCATGCGGGATGAGTTATTATATATGGTTAAACAAAGTGCAAGTAAATATGCCCGTGAGAGAGATGGTTTGGGTGGGGTTTATATAGCTTTTGAGCTGTGAATTTATTATGTGGGTTGCTATATGGCGTTTCTTGTTTTTGTGTAGCGGTGAAAAGCTGGTGGAAGAGGTGATATCTCTCGTGAAGGTTTCTAGGACCAGTACCATTCCAAACTTATATAGGATAACATAACAGATACACACAGCCCTCTGCTTGATTTTTAGCCAATGAACCAATTTACGTCGTAAATGCCCCTATTTGTTGTAGTGCAAGATGATTTAGCTATTCTAGCCGATTAGGCTCAATAAAATGACGAAGAGTCGCAGACTCAATAAAATGTTCAAGTTCAAGTACTTTTAAATGAGTCATATTTTTCGTCCAAGACTATCGAGTGACCTTTTACTTATAAAACCAAGTGTTAAGAAAAATCAACAAGTTGAATCCTAGAGAGAAAGAGGTGGTTGAAGGCCTTTCTTAATTTTTCGAAGAAGACCCAAGCTTCCTCAGACTCTGTCGTGCTACAACTACACGTTCCCAAAAGTCTGTAGACTCTGATGAGGGACAAACTTAGAAATTGGATATTGTACTTTTTGAAAAGACTGTATCTTTAGCAAAAATTCCTGTTCCAAAGGACTGATCAATTAAAGTCCGCACACAGTTAATCCCTGCAAAATCGGTGGCTCACTATATTAAAAGAGTGAAAAATTAAAGATTATTTCTCACCTACATACACAAATATTAAAGGTAATTGTGACAACCCGGGTCAAATCCCGAGTGTTTTTTAAAAATCGGGTCAAGTCCCGATCACGAATCTAAAAATAAGCCGAAGCATACTGGCCCAAATGCAGCCAACTCAGGTAATCCACAAGTCCACCACAGGCCCCCAAAAGATCATGATTTGTTGGTGCTAATTAGTAGTAATACTTTGCTTTATAAACTGAACAGAAGTCCCAAATCTACTCGATGTGGGACTGGGGTGTTACAAACTCCCCCACTTAAACTCTTAACGTCCTCGTCAAGCCTGATCGGATAGACCATAGGTTCCAAGATCGTGCCTCTCTAGCCATTGTGGGATAATATCGGCTGGCTTCGTGTCCCCACCTCCGGACCTCTGTCCATTGTGGGATAATACCACCAGCCTTCGGGTCCCCACCTCCGACAACTTGACGAATCAAGCTTTCGAGAGTCGGCTGTGATACCTTATGTGACAACCCGGGTCAAATCCCGAGTGTTTTTCAAAAATCGGGTCAAGTCCCGATCACGAGTTCGAAAATAAGCCGAAGCATACTGGCCCAAATGCAGCCAACTCGGGTAATCCACAAGCCCACCACAGGCTCCCAAAAGATCATGATTTGTTGGTGCTAATTAGTAGTAGTACTTTGCTTTATAAACTGAACAGAAGTCCCAAATCTACTCGATGTGGGACTGGGGTGTTACAGTAATATATCCTCTAGAGCCAGACGTTGGTAGATAACCTCTACAAAGTCAATCAGGATCTATAGCTGAATTAAAGTTTGACCCATCCTCATACTCTGATGATGAAGTATTTCGGGAAGAAATGCCTAACAAAGTTACAAGAGGTTTAATATAGCACATAATTATGCCTTCTGATGAAACACAAATAATTCTTTATCCTTTAGTGTAACCTGTGCTGGATAAACATGTCTACAACACAATATCTAATGTTTTGCAGCTACTTAGTGCTAACAAAAAGGTGTTACAAAAGTTAGCAAGAGATCTCAAAATTTCAATCAAGGAAGCTATGAAATTCACCTTCAGCTATCTTTTTATTTCATCTCTTGTCTATTTTGCTGAGGATATGATTATTGAAAGATCAAAAGAAGTTCCCATAGTTGATGATCAACACTCTACAATACGACCAAAGAAATCAAAGAAACAAAACAAAAGAAAACAATCAGAGTCTATTGTTGAGGCAAAGTCTGGGGAAGAGGCACCACAATCAACTTTGACTATGATGTAATATAGGATGTGGACATCACTTATAGACATGCAATTGATCATGCCACTCTTGTTGTTGTGCACTCAATGGAGTTACTTGAATTTCTATTTGAGCTAAAGCTCAATATGGTCAAAAATGTGTTCTATAAAAGAGTCATGAGGTAGTTACAATCAAGATTCAACTACACCTACCTTCAAGCCTTTAATGCTGTAAAATATTTTGGAGGGTGTTCAAGTCAAAATCTCTTTATCCAAATAGCTCAAGGACTAGCTCTACAAGCGGTACAACAATAAGGGATGCAGATAGTGTTATGCAGTTAGGAGAGGGCATTGTTGTACTAGTGGTTGACAATTGGGCTTCACCGATGAAAGAATCACCTAGTCAGAGGATGAGTGATAGTGTGACTGTTATTCATGCTGATAAGCCCTCTTTGATAATTGAATATCAAGGTGATAATCCTCGTGATATTGTGGAACATACTCTGGTGGAAGATGATGAGGAAATACAAAGTAAAAATCTATCATGAGTTTTTTTATTTATGATCATGTTAGATATAATTGCTGACGTTTGTTCATCAGTGTTTAAGTAACAGGTACATATCAGAATTTATATAGAAGCCAGTCAGAGTTTGATAAAGTCTGACTGGGTGAAGAGTTCACATGGAAGCCGGTCAGAGTTTGTTAAAGTCTGACAGGGTGATAGTTGACTTAGCTGTCGGTGCAAAGATAAAGATTCTAGAAGCAATATATTCTGAAGATGGAAAGAAGCAGAATATATTGATACAGCTAAGGAAACGGAATAGAAGACTGAAGCAATGCTTAATTGATAATAATTGTATAGCTAATTTATAGGAGTATCAATTAGATAAGGATTGTATGTAGCTGTGTACTATATAAACACAGATAGGTTATCCCTAGAAGGGACACGCGAACATTGAATATATTATTCTTGTAACCTAGTAGCTCTTTGTGATTCATTAACATCACTAAGAGAGAATTATTTAATATAATTCAGTTTGTTGATTTACAAACCTGTGTTCTTGATTGTTATTCTCATACATACTTGATTATATATTGTGTATTCGGCCTAACAATTGGTATCAGAGCCAAGGCTGTTTAATATATACAATTTTACGATTCAAACACAGTAATAATCATGTCTGAAGAAAATCAAACTGCTCCTAAGGCTAAACAGGTTAAGCCCAATTCTGTGAGTCGATATGAAACAATCAGGGTTCCAATTCTCAGGCCAGTAGAGTATCCGATTTGGAAGGTGAAGATGACCATGTTTCTGGAGGCTACAGATCCAGAATATCTTGACAGAATTTATGATGGTCCTCATAATCCAACCAAATTAGCCCCTGTTGTTGATGGTGAAGAACAAAAGACTGTTCCAAAGGAAAAGAAAGATATGACTCCTGAGGACATCTCATCAATTGCAAAAGATGCAAAGGTTAGACATCTTCTCCACAGTGCCTTAGATAATGTTATGTCTAACAGAGTAATTGGCTGCAAAACTGCCAAAGAGATATGTGATGCTTTAGAAGTCAGATGCCAGGGAACAGGTGCTATTAAGAAGAACAGAAAGACAATACTCACACAGGAGTATGAGCACTTTGATTCAAGAACTAATGAAACCTTGACTGAGACTTATGACAGATTTTGCAAACTATTGAATGATCTGTCTCTGGTTGATAAAGAATATGAGCTTGAAGAGTCTAATCTCAAGTTTTTGTTATCTCTACCTGAAAAGTGGGATTTAAAGACAACCACAATAAGAGATAATTATGAGCTTGCTGATACAGATCTTGATGAAATCTATGGGTTGTTGAAAACTCATGAACTGGAGATAGAACAAAGGAATAGAAGATTGAGTAAAAAGACAAAATCTGTTGCTCTCAAAGTTGAGGAGAAGCCCATCAAGAAGGAATCATCAAGGAAGAAAGCCAAGGGAAAGGCTTTAGTTATTAAATCTGAAAGCGAGTCATCAAACTCTGATGATGACTCAAACTCTGATGAAGCTTCTGACTCTGAGGATGATGAAGAACAGATGATGCAAATGGCTGCATTGATGGTGAAGACCTTCAAGAAGATGGGATTCAAGAACTTTAAGAAAGAAAAGAGATTCTCAAGGAAAGATTCAAACTCTGAAAGGAAAAGCTTTAGAAAGTCTGATGGAAGGGAGACCAAGTCTGGCAAGAAGGATAAATCTGAAATCCAGTGCTACAAGTGTAAGGAGATGGGTCACTATGCTCCAGAGTGCAAGAAAGGCAAATCTGAGAAAGCACTCATCTCTAAAGGCAAAGACTGGGCAGATACTTCAGACTCTGATGATGGAGAAAATTATGCTCTTATGGCAACTGTCAGAGATGAGACTGAATCATCTGAAAATAAGGTACCCCTAACTACTTATGCTTATGATACTGATAATATATCTGAATTGAGAGTATATCTGAAAAGCGTACATGTTAGTTATAGGGATCAGACTTTAGAGAATGAGAGAATTAAAGCTGAAAATCTTAGTCTTAAAGATAGAAACAAGTTTCTTGAAGGAGAACTTGAAAACATGAAGCAGATTCAAAAAGAAAGAGATGATGCTGTTTATGTAGAACAGGAGTTGCTGAAAAGATATAAGCAATTAGAATCTGATCTAGAAAAAGAAAGAAAAATAATCAAGACTTGGACAGACTCTGGAAGAGACACTCATCAAGTGTTTCAGACAGATTCTGTAGGTTTAGGCTATTGTGAAAATGATGAACTTAGGTTTAAAGACAAGGTTAAGGTAAAACCACAACTTAAACCTGTGAAATTTGTTCCAGAAGCCAATAAGTTAAAATCTGTTGTAATAAGAGAAGCTGATATGGAATCAGATGAAGCCTGTGAAAAACAGGAAAATATTATAACAGAAAAACTTATGGAAAGAGAAGCTGTTAGAAAGCCAGTAAAAACTTGTGAAAAACAGGTTAATGTTGGTTTGATGACAGGAAAACAGTTCAATCATAAGCTGAAAGAGGTAAAATCTGCCATGAAACCAAAAGGGTCCAAGAAGAATAGGAATGGAAAGATAGGCATAAATAAAAGAAATAATCATTTGCCTAATGCTGCTGCTCCAAGGAAAACATGTTATAATTGTGGTAGTTCTAATCATCTTGCTAATTACTGCACAAAGAATAAAAATATCAATTCTTTACCTTCTACATCAGGAGTAAAGAATGATTATGTTAGGGTTAGACCACAGACTTTATGCACACACTGTGGGAGCACTTGGCATTCCATTTATACTTGCAAGAGTTATCATGCTATTTATCATAACTATTATGAGCTAAAACCCAATCTGAAGTGGGTTAGAGCAAACTCTGCAAGTGTAAAGTCTGACAATGTTAGTTTAAACTCTGTTGATAGTAATTCCGCTGCAAAAGCTAACACTGTTAAGAAAGACAAAGGATCCAAGCAAGTCTGGGTCCTTAAAACTAACACTTAGTGTTTGTTTGTGATTGCATGGTATAAAAGAGAGCACACTTATCTTGGACAGTGGATGCTCAGGACATATGACTGGAAATAAAGCCCTGCTATCAGACTTTAAGGAGAAGGCTGGCCCAAAGGTTTCCTATGGAGATGGCAACATAGGACACACTCTGGGATATGACAATATTAATCTTGGAAGTGTCATCATCACTAATGTAGCTCTAGTCTCAGGACTCAAGCATAATCTGCTATCTGTGAGTCAAATCTGTGACAGAGGAAACCATGTAGATTTTCATACTGAATACTGTGAAGTTATCAGTAAATCTACTGGAAAAGTTGTTCTAGTTGGACACAGGTGCAACAACATTTATGAAGCAAGTTTGGTAACAAACTCTGATGGAAAAACAGTGTGTCTGACTGCAAGAATGTCAAATGAAGAGAGTTGGAATTGGCATAAGAAGCTCTCTCATCTCAATTTGAACAACATCAATGAGCTAATAAGAAAGGATCTTGTAAGGGGACTCCCAAAATCAATACTCAGTCTAGATGGTCTATGTGATTCTTGTCAAAAGGCCAAGCAAAGGAAGTCATCTTTCAAGAGCAAATCTGAATCTTCAGTAGTGGAACCTTATCATCTTCTACATGTTGATCTCTTTGGACCAGTGAATGTGATGTCTATGGGCAGAAAGAAATATGCTCTAGTAATTGTTGATGAATATACTAGATATACATGGGTGTATTTCTTATCAAAGAAGGATGAAACTGCTCAAACTCTGAAGGATCATGTAAATGTACTGGACAAAGGATCACAGCACAAAGTCAAAATTATAAGGAGTGATAATGGAACTGAATTCAGAAACTCAATAATGGAAGCTTTCTGCAAGGAAAGAGGAGTGAAACAAGAATTTTCTGCACCTGGAACTCCACAGCAAAATGGTGTAGTTGAAAGAAAGAACAGAACTTTAATTGAAGCAACCAGAACTATGCTTGAAGAAGCAAAATTACCAACTTATTTCTGGGCAGAAGCTGTTCAAACTGCTTGTTTTACTCAAAATGCTACACTAATCAACAAGCATGGGAAAACACCATATGAGATGGTGAAAAATAAGAAGCCAAATTTGAAATATTTTCATATATTTGGATGCAAATGCTTTGTGTTGAAGACTCATCCTGAACAGTTGACCAAGTTCGAGTTAAAAGCTGATGAAGGAATCTTTGTTGGTTATCCATTGTCAACAAAAGCATTCAGAGTCTACAATCTGAGAACTAAAGTGATCATGGAATCCATACATGTGTCATTTGATGACAAGAAAATAACTGGACTTGATGACTTAGATGGATATGATCAACTGCGTTTTGAAAATGAAGGTTTATTCTCTGATGATGTAAACTCTGATGAAGCAGTACCGACAAACTCTGATGAAGCGGTTCTGACAAACTCTGATGAAGCATACTCTGAACCTCTACTGGTAAATACTGGAGAAACTGGAAATTCTCAAATTGAACAAAATAGAGAACCAGTTGAGGGGGAGCGTGAAGAAGCTCAACAAGACACATCAAGTGAGTCAGTTGAGGAAACTGATTCAAACTCTGAGCCATCCAATTCAGGGGGAGCCTCAGATACTGCAGAAAGTCAACATATGAATCAGGAGATCATGGATCAAGGGGGAGGATCCGATAATGATGCAAGAAACCACTTACCAACAGCAAGAAAGTGGACACAGGCACACTCACCTGATCTCATAATTGGAGATCCTGATGCTAGTGTGAGAACTAGAAGTGCAACAAATAATGAGTGTCTGTATCATGCTTTCTTGTCTCAAACAGAACCAAAGAAAGTGGAGGAAGCTCTTCAAGATGCTAATTGGATTACAGCAATGCAAGAAGAGTTAAATGAATTTGAAAGAAATGAAGTCTGGACACTTGTACCTAGACCAAAGAATAGATCAATAGTAGGTACAAAGTGGGTTTTCAGAAACAAGACTGACAGTGAAGGTGTGATTACAAGAAACAAGGCTAGACTTGTGGCTAAAGGTTATTCACAACAGGAAGGGATTGACTATGATGAAACCTTTGCTCCAGTTGCAAGATTGGAAGCCATAAGAATTTTTCTGGCCTATGCTGCACACAAGAAGTTTAAAGTCTTTCAGATGGATGTAAAGAGTGCTTTTCTCAATGGGAAGCTTGAAGAAGAAGTGTTTGTTGAACAACCACCAGGATTTGTAGATCCCAAGCATCCAGATTATGTCTACAGGCTTGACAAGGCATTATATGGACTAAAGCAAGCACCAAGAGCATGGTATGAAACTCTTGCTCAATTTCTTTTAGAAAGTGGGTTCACAAGAGGTACAATTGATAAAACCTTGTTTTATTTCAATTCTGGTGATGATTTGCTTTTAGTTCAAATTTATGTAGATGATATTATCTTTGGATCTACTAATGACAAACTTTGTAAGAAGTTTGCAAAGCTTATGCAATCCAGGTATCAAATGAGCATGATGGGAGAGCTTAGTTATTTTCTAGGCTTACAGGTCAAGCAAACAGATGATGGTATTTTTATCAATCAAGCAAAATATACCAGAAATCTTCTCAAGAAATTTGGTATGCTTGATAGTTCATCTGCTACAACTCCCATGGCTACAGCAACAAAGCTAGACAAAGACACAGGAGCCTCAGTAGATATGACAAACTACAGAGGAATGATAGGGTCTTTACTGTATCTTACTGCAAGTAGACCTGATATCATGTATGCAACATGTCTTTGTGCAAGATTTCAAGCAGATCCCAGAGAGCCTCATCTAACAGCTGTAAAAAGGATTTTCAAATATCTCAAAGGAACCATAACCTTGGGTTTGTGGTATCCTAGAGAATCAGAGTTTAAGCTAATTGGTTACTCTGATGCAGATTTTGCAGGCTGTAAGATAGACAGAAAAAGTACAAGTGGAAGCTGTCAATTCTTAGGTGACAGATTGGTTTCTTGGTATAGCAAGAAACAAAAGTCTATTTCCACATCCACTGCAGAAGCAGAGTATATAACAGCTGGTAGCTGTTGTGCACAGATTCTATGGATGAAGAATCAGTTGCTGGATTATGGTTTGAGGTACTCTAAAATACCTATTTTCTGTGATAACCAAAGTGCTATTGCTATGACAGGTAATCCAGTACAGCACTCAATGACAAAGCACATCAGCATAAGGTATCATTTTATCAGAGAACATGTGGAAGAAGGAAACATTGAGCTTCATTTTGTGTCTACAAACCAACAACTTGCAGATATCTTCACCAAACCTTTGGGTGAAGCTACTTTTACAAGATTGGTAAATGAACTTGGAATGATCTCTGGTTTCGACTAGAGATACGGGTTAGACTCAAAAACTATACATGTTTGATTTTTATGCTCATGATTCCTTGCATGTATTAACTGTTATGAGTACCAGTGTCATAAACTCTGAACGTAAACTCTGATGCTAAACTCTGATAGTCATAAAGTGTTGGTCATACTCTGATAGTTACAGTCTAATGCTATACTCTGATTGTAATTTTGTCTGAAACATATGGACCAATGAAGAAATTTGTATGAGGCATAATTCTCAGTAAGTAATTATGAATCCTTAAGAGTTATATAGATTCTGATCTCAAATATGTGCAGTAAGTTAACACAGAATGATACTGTCTCTATATTTATAGCATCTCTTAGTTTATTAATCCTATACACTGAGTCTGTATTAGCTGTTTGCATTTTCTCTCATAAATTAATTGTATTAACTGATGAAAAGTCTAAACTCTGATTATTAATTGCAAATAATTCACCCTCAAATCAAAAGATGCCAAACAGAGCACACATTCCTTTGAGATCATGTTGTGCCTAGGAAGATCCAGGAACTTATTGTATGAAATAAGGGCTAAAATCTTTGATTTTTGGTGACTAGTGCCAACCACTGATTACTGGAAAAATAAAAAAAAATAAAAAAATAAAAATAAAAATAAAAATAAAAATAAAAAATAAAATATCTATAAAGGGGTTGAAAAATAAAAGATATATCCAAATGAAAGGATATCAGTATTACAGAGTTTAGATATAAAATCAGATTTTATTTTATACATGAGAGTTTAGGCAACCAGTTCTTACTACTTCAGTTTGTGGATTTTATGCACTTTGAGATGGTCTAAATATTTGATTTCGGTAAACTCTGCTACTACACACACAATTATGCACACCTGTACAGTTTGCGTAAAGAGTTTATTGACAAAGAAGGATAAATGATAAACACTGATGTATTGTGTGAAATACGCCGAGGTAACTTTGTTTTAATCTCTGATGGTTAAAATAATTTCTTTGTTTCAGACATTTTATAATTTTGAGGAAAAACATTTGTTTTGGTATTTCAAAAGAGTATGTTTGGGCATTGGTCTAGAAAAGTGTTAAAGAGTGGAGAGAGATTGCATACATAGGAAAGTGTAATCGGCGGTAATTATTGCTGTTTTTACTGCGCATGCGCATTGGAAATTGTCAATTACTGCTGTCAGCCATTGTATGTGTGACACGTGTCTCATTTACACAGAATACGGGGTAAGACAGTTGTGTTTTAATGTTTAAAAATTGTTCAGTTTTTAATTTTAAATTTTATATTTATACATTATACACACAACCGTTACAGTTTTTCACGACTTACTCCAATTGTATTCTAGTTTCACTCACACATATTCACAAACACTTTCTTTTCTTAAACTCTCTCGTGTTTTTGAAGCTATTTTCTGCTTATTTCTTGACATTACTAATGGCTTCAACTGCTTTCACTGCTTCTGGACTTGAGTTTGTCCCTAATAACTATTCAGCCCCATTAAACACTGTCATTGCACCAGAGGCGTTTCATATCATACAAAACTTTCTTGCTCAGTCAGAAATTGGGCGTGCTTTAGTGGAGCCTGCAAAGCTTTATGGATCTCAGATCAAAGCTTTCTGGGAGACTGGTGTCTATGATGATGGTGGTGATTCTGGTACCCCATCCATAGTTTTTGAGTTCCAGGAGACAGAGTTTGTCATAACTCCAGGAACTGTTCGTGAAGCAATGGGCTTTGCAAATTCTGACGCGTACACCATTGCTGTTGGTGATACTGATCTTCAGAGAATGATGCAAGCTATTGGATATACTGGGTCTTTGGCAAAGATTGGCCAACTGAAGCGACCGCTCTTACGAAAAGAATGGAGTTTCTTTTTCGATTGCATAACTAGAGCGTTCGGGAAGAAATGCACAATTTGGGACGCCATTCCAATAGACAGTCTGCAAATCGGGTATTCACTTCTATTTAACAGTAATTATGATTTTGCTAGACTTGTCTTAATGAACATAGGAGAGAAATTAACAGAGAATAGGCATGTAGTCTATTTTTCTAGATTTTGTCAAATGTTATTCTCTGCATGTGTTAATAATGTTGAGATTAATGAGGAGGACGTAATTCCCTCATTCAAATTGCACAAAAGGGTATTCTCTGATCTTACGAATAAGGATTTAAAGAAGGTAAATGTTGGTGAGTTGTTGTTACCTGAGAGAGTTCTTCAGTTTTTACATCCTGAACCTCAACAACAACAAGAACCAGTAAATCCTGAGGTCTCTCCATCTTCAACTCAACCTCCAATTGTAAACTCTGAACCTATTCAATCTGCATCTCAACAACCACGGACTGGTGGTAGGACTAAGCATGTTGGTACTAAACCTCCAAGGATTGCTAAGCAAGCTGCTGAAGCTGGGGCATCACATACTGCTGATATGCCTCAGAAGAAACGAATAAAGAAAAGAAGGGCCAACAGGGCAAAGTCTGATGTTGCAGATTGTTAGGCCGAATACACAATATATAATCAAGTATGTATGAGAATAACAATCAAGAACACAAGTTTGTAAATCAATAAACTGAATTTATATTAACAGCTTCTCTCTTTATGATGTTAACGAATCACAAAGAGCTACTAGGTTACAAGAATAATATATTCAATGATCGCGTCCCTTCTAGGGATAACCTATCTGTGTTTATATAATACACAGTTACACAATCCTTATCTAATTGATATTCCTACAAATTAGCTATACAAGTTATATCAATTAAGGATTGCTTCTTATCTTCTATTCTGTTTCCTTAGCTGTATCAATATATTCTGCTTCTTTCCATCTTCAGAATACATTGCTTCTAGAATCTTCAATTCAGCACCGACAGCTAATTCAACTATCACCCTGTCAGACTTTAAATAAACTCTGACCGGCTTCCTTTAAACTCTTCACCCTGTCAGACTTTAAATAAACTCTGACCGGCTTCTGATAAACTCTGGTCAGTACCTGTTGCTTAAACACTGATAAACAAACGTCAGCAATTATATCTAACAATCTCCCCCAACTTGTTCATAATAAAATGTACAAGTTAAACATATAATTGATGATGTCAAAAACATTTAACAAATGCAGTGTTTAACATATAACAGAGTTTAATTTAAAACAGAGTTTAAATTTGACTTAGAATAGAAAATATATTAAAAACTTACAATCAGACTTTACTTGATTTCTTGAATATCAGGCACTGTCCTGATATAGTCTGATAGCAATTTCTTTTCAGCTCTTTCTAGCTCTTCCACCATGATCTTCTTCACTTCTTTCAACTCTGGATCAAATTCTCCAGTCTGATAAATTGCAGCTCTCAGAGAATAGATGGAATTCTTCCTCATCTCATTCCCTAGCTTAATATAATAAGCTTTATCAGATTCTAAATTAAATTCAAGAACTTTTGTACCCAGTGCTGTTCTGAACTTAGCACTGTTTCTTTTCATCTCAACAATCTTCCCATGTGCATTTCTGTATTTGGGAATATATGCACTTGATACTCCTCCTCCAAGCATCATCTTCGATCTTAGCATCTTTTCTCTGATAACTGAAGCAGCATTGTGAGTATTTCTATTTTTGACTTTTAACAAGTACAGAACATACTCCAATTCTTGATAAGATTTGAGATTTATATCAGACTCTGCAACCTTATAAACTCTTCCATCATTCATAAAGTACAACAAAAATTCCTTCTTCAACACCTTATGAAAGATCATTTGAACAGAGTCTAGCATATCAAGATTTTCTTGAGTAATAATACCAGATACAGCTAGTGATGATTGATCCATTGGACTTGTATTTATCCTTCTCTCTCTGTGTGACCCTAGACCAGATTTGTCTTTTCCTTCCTTACCCAATACTGTTCTGGTTACTGAGAAATTAACAGCTTCAAGCTTTAAATCTTCAAGAAGTTTTGGTTTGCTGAATCCTGGAAGTTGTGTAGATTTCTGTACAACTTGAGCAACGTCAGAGGTTGTCATAACTTTAGTAGTATCATCAACTTGAGCAGCGTCAGAGGTTGATTTTGCTAATCTTGTTTCAACTTGAGCAATGTCAGAGGTTGAATAATTCTTCTTTTTCAGGTTAGGCTCTTCAATCATTATGCCTTTACCCTTATCAGAATTTCCAATCACAGGTCTCCTTGTATATTGTATACTCTGTTGTGTATTCTCTTTGATAGAAATACCAACTTCTTTCTTTCTAGGAGCCTTGATTTCCTTTTTCTTGTAGATTCCAGCTTCAAGATTTTTCTTGTGTTCCTCAGCAAGCATTTGCTCTTCAGCCTGGATATCTTCAATAGTAACATTCTTTCCATGTTCTTTCATGAATATTTTAGCAGCAATCTCTTCATCAGTAGATGGATTAGTTGAAACAACTAAACTCTTGAGTTTTGAAGTAGATTGACCACCAGAGTTTATCTTGTCAGAGTTTGTTTGTCTATCATAGTTTACTCTTGTCCTGCTTTGCCTTTGAGCAAAAATCTTTCTTTTATTTTCTTTGCTTCCCCCATCAGTAGAATCATCCCTCCGTCTCAGAGCTTGAGTGTCTTTGCATTTGTCTTTAGGTACACTCTCCCCCTTTTTGACATCATCAGAAAGTAGTACTGATGTCAGCAATTCAATGGCAGTAGAAATGGAATTCAGTTGAGTAGACATTGCATTCTGATTTTCCTCAACTTTCCCAAGCCTCTTCTTGATTTCCTCAGAATCCTTGGCTTGCTGCTTGAGCATAGCATAATAATAAGTTCTGTCAGACTTGAAAGTAAGATCCTTCATACTGACTTCATTCCTTAGATTTGTAAGCATTTGTTGATTCTCATCAAATCTATTATTAAGAGATTTGACTTGAACAACAGTTGCCTGTAAGCTTGTAAGTACATCAGTATTTGAGATCTTCTTGACAGAATCAGATAGAAAATCTGCAGCCCTTTGTGCTGAGAAGACACAATCTGCATCAGCCCATTTGTTGTAGTACATATTCTGGAAATGCTCATTTGTCTGTCTATTGACTTCCCTTGCTTCATCACTATTGACATCATCAGCCAATGAAACTTGAATACTAGGGTGTGAATGAGAACCCTCAGCATCATTTCCAGCTTCTTCATTATTGTCTGCTTCATTTTCAGTAAGAATATTTTCAGCAGTAAACTGTGCAGCTTCATCAATTTTCTCCTCTACTACAGCTTCAGGAATATCAGAGTTAACCTGAGCAAAAACCTCTGCTTCTCTTTGAACAATCTCAACAACAGATTGTTGCAAAGCTTCAAGAATAATATTCTCAGAGTTTAGCTCATCAGCAGCCTCTTGTTCCTTTTCTATCACAACTTCATCAAGAATTGTCTCTGTGACTTTTATCATCTGATTAACCTCCTCACCTTTGTCAAGATCACAAGAAATAATTTCAGTGTGAGTGGCCAGAGATTCTTCTATCTGATCAGTTACTTGATCAGCTTCCACACCCTCTGTATAATGATCAGAATGTATAGAGGTGTGTGCTTCAAAATCAAAAACTCTGCTATCAGAATGAGTAGCAGCTTCCTCAACTACATCATTAGCCATTGATGTAGGAGCTTCTAAATCCAAATCCATCATATTAGCATCAGTATTTATCCTGTCTAGATTGACAGCTTCAGTATTTGCAGCATCCTCCTGAACAAATACTTCATGAGCTTCAGTGTTTACAAACACTCTGTCCTCATTAGCAGTTAGAATATCCTCCTCAACAACAATTGCAGGAGTATCTTGAGGAACAGTTTCAGTCACAATCTCCTCATTCTCTGATGCAGGAGCTTCAGATTCATCAAGATTTGCTCTATCCTCTGAGAGCATAGTAGTTTCCCTTAGAACAGCTTCCTGAATTACCACTTCAGAGGTTACAGGCAATTCAGCTTCTTCCTCCTCATCAAAAAGATAAGTGGCTACAAGCTTTCTTCTTTTTCTCAGAGTCTGAGAATCCTCTATTTCATCTTCACTATCAGATACTCTTGCTTCTTCAGAACAAGGTCTTTGTGCCCTTACTTTTCTTTTAAATGCTCTGGTTTTGGACTTCTTTAACCTTTGTGATGGAGACACAGAAGGTTCAGCTTCAGAAGATGGTTTAGAAATCCTAGCTGGCTTAGAACCCATATGCTTAGTTCTACCACCTCTTGCAGGATTAACAGAAATTAAAGAAGGTACTTCTTGAGTTGGGGAATTGACTTGAGCATTTAAAAACTGTTGCATTGAGGCAGGTAGCAACAAGTCTCCAACAACTCCTTTCTTAACATCTTTATTTACTAGATCAGTAAATACCCTCTTATGTAATTTAAAACAAGAAACATCTGCTTCAACTACATTTACTCCTTCAACACAATAAGAAAACAAAAGCTGACAGAATCTAGAAAAATAAACAACTCCTCTATTCTCTGTCATCTTCTCCCCTAAGTTAGTCAAAACAAGTCGTGCAAAATCAAAATGATTATCATATAATAAAGAATACCCGATTTGCAGACTGTCTGTGGGAATAGCATCCCAATTTGTGCATTTCTTTCCAAATGTCCTCGTGATGCAATCGAAGAAGAAACTCCATTCCTTGCGCAGAAATGACCTTTTGAGTTGCCCAATCTTTGTCAATGGCCCAGAGTAGCCAATCTCTCGCATCATTCGTATTAAATCCTCATCACCCATTCCAACAGTGTAGGAAGGATACTCAGGAAACCCCATTGCAACTCGAATAGTACCAGCAGTAATAACATACTCTGTTTCTTCAAACTCAAAGATTATGGATGGGTTCCCAGTTTCACCACCATCATCATAAACCCCTGACTCCCAGAACGCCTTGATTTGTAAACCAGAAAGTTTGGCTGGTTCAACTAAAGCACGCCCAATCGCTGACTGAGCAAGAAACTTTTGAATCATATGAAATGCTTCTGGTGCGTTTGCAGTGTTTAGTGGTGCGGTATAGTTGTTTGGAACGAACTCTAACCCAGACGAAACGAAAGCTGTGGTTGCCATTAGAAGATTTTGAAGAAAGAACAAGTAATTGATGCGAAAGCTTAACAGAGTTTATGTGTAGAAAGGTGTTTGTGACTATGTGTGTGTGATAATAGATGTGTATGAGTAAGATGTGAAAAGTTTAACTGAAGATGTGTGTATTGTATTTAAAAAAAATTAAAGATTAAAAACTGAAGAGTTTTAATCATTAATACACAACTGTCTTACTCCTGTAATCATGTGAATGGGACACGTGTCACACATGCAGTTACTGACAGCAAATAATTGGCAGTTTCCAATACGCATGCGCAGTAAAAACAGCAATAATTACCGCCTGTTACACTTTTCTATGCAATTAACCTCTCTCCTCTGTTTAAAACATTCTTGAACAACTTTCCAATCATACTCTTTTTAAATTTTCAAAACAAATGTCTAATCTCAAAATTATAAAATGTCTGAAACAAAGAAATTATTTTAACCATCAGAGATTAAAACAAAGTTACCTCGGCATATGTCACACAATACATCAGTGTTTACCATTTATCCTTCTTTGTCAATAAACTCTTTTCTCAATCTGTACAGGTGTGAAAATATGTGTGTGCAATAGCAGAGTTTACCGAAATCAATATTTAGATCATCTCAAAGTGCATAAAATCCACAAACTAAAGCAGTAAAAACTGGTTGCCTAAACTCTCAAGTATAACATAAAATCTGATTTTATATCTAAACTCTGTATACTGATATCCTTTCATTTGGATATGTCTTTTATTTTTTTCACCCCCTTTCTTTATATATTTTTTCATTTTTATTTTTTTTATTTTATTTTTATTTTTCCAGTAATCAGTGGTTGGCACTAGTCACCAAAAATCAAAGATTTCAGCCCTTATTTCATACAATAAGTTCCTGGATCTTCCTAGGCTCAACATGATCTCAAAGGAATGTGTGCTCTGTTTGGCATCTTTTGATTTGAGGGTGAATTATTTGCAATTAATAATCAGAGTTTAGACTTTTCATCAGTAAATATAATTAACTTATGAGAGAAAATGCAAACAGCTAATACAGACTCAGTGTATAGGATCAATAAACTAAGAGATGCTATAAATATAGAGACAGTATCATGCTGTGTTAACTTACTGCACATATTTGAGATCAGAATTTATACAACTCTTAAGGATTCACAATTACTTACTGAGAATTATGCTTCATACAAATTTCTTCATTGGTCCATATGTTTCAGACAAAATTACAATCAGAGTATAGCATTAGACTATAACTATCAGAGTATGACCAACAGTTTATGACTAACAGAGTTTAGCATCAGAGTTTAACCGACAGAGTATGACTGACACTTCACAGAGTTTACTGACAGAATTTAACTGTCAGAGTTTACCATCAGAGTTTAACATGCTGGTGCACATAACAGTTAACACATGTAAGAAATCATGAACATAAAAAGCAAACATGTATAGTTTTTGAGTCTAACCCGTATCTCTAGTCAGAACCAGAGATCATTCCAAGTTCATTTACCAATCTTGTAAAAGTAGCTTCACTCAAAGGTTTGGTGAAGATATCTG
This sequence comes from Heracleum sosnowskyi, assembly GCA_030848705.1. Lineage (NCBI taxonomy): Eukaryota > Viridiplantae > Streptophyta > Magnoliopsida > Apiales > Apiaceae > Heracleum > Heracleum sosnowskyi. The sequence goes on from CM061237.1 coordinate 68,733,282, forward strand.
CAAGTTGTTGGTCTGTAGACACAAAATGAAGCTCAATGTTCCCTTCTTCCACATGTTCTCTGATAAAATGATACCTTATGCTGATGTGCTTGGTCATGGAGTGCTGTACTGGATTACCTGTCATAGCAATAGCACTTTGGTTATCACAGAAAATAGGTATTTTAGAGTACCTTAACCCATAATCCAGCAATTGATTCTTCATCCATAAAATCTGTGCACAACAGCTACCAGCTGCTATATACTCTGCTTCTGCTGTGGATGTAGAAATTGACTTCTGTTTCTTGCTATACCAAGAAACCAATCTGTCACCTAAGAATTGACAGCTTCCACTTGTACTTTTTCTGTCTATCTTACAGCCTGCAAAATCTGCATCAGAGTAACCAATTAGCTTAAACTCTGATTCTCTAGGATACCACAAACCCAAGGTTATGGTTCCTTTGAGATATTTGAAAATCCTTTTTACAGCTGTTAGATGAGGCTCTCTGGGATCTGCTTGAAATCTTGCACAAAGACATGTTGCAAACATGATATCAGGTCTACTTGCAGTAAGATACAGTAAAGACCCTATCATTCCTCTGTAGTTTGTCATATCTACTGAGGCTCCTGTGTCTTTGTCTAGCTTTGTTGCTGTAACCATGGGAGTTGTAGCAGATGAGCTATCAAGCATACCAAATTTCTTGAGAAGATTTCTGGTATATTTTGCTTGATTGATAAAAATACCATCATCTGTTTGCTTGACCTGTAAGCCTAGAAAATAACTAAGCTCTCCCATCATGCTCATTTGGTACCTGGATTGCATAAGCTTTGCAAACTTCTTACAGAGTTTGTCATTAGTAGATCCAAAAATAATATCATCTACATAAATTTGAACTAACAGCAAATCAGCACCAGAATTGAAATAAAACAAGGTTTTATCAATTGTACCTCTTGTGAACCCACTTTCTAAAAGAAATTGAGCAAGAGTTTCATACCATGCTCTTGGTGCTTGCTTTAGTCCATATAATGCCTTGTCAAGCCTGTAGACATAATCTGGATGCTTGGGATCTACAAATCCTGGTGGTTGTTCAACAAATACTTCTTCTTCAAGCTTCCCATTGAGAAAAGCACTTTTTACATCCATCTGAAAGACTTTAAACTTCTTGTGTACAACATAGGCCAGAAAGATTCTTATGGCCTCCAATCTTGCAACTGGAGCAAAGGTTTCATCATAGTCAATTCCTTCCTGTTGTGAATATCCTTTAGCCACAAGTCTAGCCTTGTTTCTTGTAATTACACCTTCACTGTCAGTCTTGTTTCTGAAAACCCACTTTGTACCTACAATTGATCTATTCTTTGGTCTAGGTACAAGTGTCCAGACTTCATTTCTTTCAAATTCATTTAACTCTTCTTGCATTGCTGTTATCCAGTTTGCATCTTGAAGAGCTTCCTCCACTTTCTTTGGTTCTGTTTGAGACAAGAAAGCATGATACAGACACTCATTATTTGTTGCACTTCTAGTTCTCACACTAGCATCAGGATCTCCAATTATGAGATCAGGTGTGTGTGCCTGTGTCCACTTTCTTGCTGTTGGTAAGTGGTTTCTTGCATCATTATTGAATCCTCCCCCTTGATCCATGCTCTCCTGATTCATATGTTGACTCTCTGTAGCATCTGAGGCTCCCCCTGAATTGGATGGCTCAGAGTTTGAATCAGTTTCCTCAACTGACTCACTTGCTGTGTCTTGTTGAGCTTCTTCACGCTCCCCCTCAACTGGTTCTCTATTTTGTTCAATTTGAGAATTTCCAGTTTCTCCAGTATTTACCAGTAGAGGTTCAGAGTATGCTTCGTCAGAGTTTGTCAAACCTGCTTCATCAGAGTTTATATCATCAGAGAATAGATCTTCATTTTCAAAACGTAGTTGATCATATCCATCCTTGTCTTCAAGTCCAATTATTTTCTTGTCATCAAATGACACATGTATGGATTCCATGATCACCTTAGTTCTTAGATTGTAAACTCTGAATGCTTTTGTTGACAATGGATAGCCAACAAAGATTCCTTCATCAGCTTTTAACTCGAACTTTGTCAACTGTTCAGGATGAGTCTTCAACACAAAGCATTTGCATCCAAATATATGAAAATATTTCAAATTTGGCTTCTTATTTTTCACCATCTCATATGGTGTTTTCCCATGCTTGTTGATCAGTGTAGCATTTTGAGTAAAACAAGCAGTTTGAACAGCTTCTGCCCAGAAATAAGTTGGTAATTTTGCTTCTTCAAGCATAGTTCTGGCTGCTTCAATTAAGGTTCTGTTCTTCCTTTCAACTACACCATTTTGCTGTGGAGTTCCAGGTGCAGAAAACTCTTGTTTCACTCCTCTTTCCTTGCAGAAAGTTTCCATGATTGAGTTTCTGAATTCAGTTCCATTATCACTCCTTATAATTTTGACTTTGTGCTGTGATCCTTTGTCCAGTAGATTTACATGATCCATCAGAGTTTGAGCAGTTTCATCCTTCTTTGACAAGAAATACACCCATGTATATCTAGTATATTCATCAACAATTACTAGAGCATATTTCTTTCTGCCCATTGACATTATATTCACTGGTCCAAAGAGATCAACATGTAGAAGATGATAAGGTTCCACTACTGAAGATTCAGATTTGCTCTTGAAAGATGACTTCCTTTGCTTGGCCTTTTGACAAGAATCACATAGGCCATCTAGACTGAGTATTGATTTTGGGAGTCCTCTTACAAGATCCTTTCTTATTAGCTCATTGATGTTGTTCAAATTGAGATGAGAGAGCTTCTTGTGCCAATTCCAACTCTCTTCATTTGACATTCTTGCAGTCAGACACACTGTTTTTCCATCAGAGTTTGTTACCAAACTTGCTTCATAAATGTTGTTATGCCTGTGTCCAACTAGAACAACTTTTCCAGTAGATTTACTGATGACTTCACAGTATTCACTATGAAAATCTACATGGTTTCCTCTGTCACAGATTTGACTCACAGATAGCAGATTATGCTTGAGTCCTGAGACTAGAGCTACATTCGTAATGATGACACTCCCAAGATTAATATTGCCATATCCCAGAGTGTGTCCTATGTTGCCATCTCCATAGGAAACTTTTGGGCCAGCCTTCTCCTCAAAGTCTGATAGCAGGGCTTTATTTCCAGTCATGTGTCCTGAGCATCCACTGTCCAAGATAAGTGTGCTCTCTCTTATGCCCTGCAATCACAAACCAATATTAAGTGTTAGTTTTAAGGACCCAGACTTGCTTGGATCCTTTGTCTTTCTTAACAGTGTTAGCTTTTGCAGCGGAATTACTATCAACAGAGTTTAAGCTAACATTGTCAGACTTTACACTTGCAGAGTTTGCTCTAACCCATTTCAGATTGGGTTTTAGCTCATAATAGTTGTGATAAATAGCATGATAACTCTTGCAAGTATAAATGGAATGCCAAGTGCTCCCACAGTGTGTGCATAAAGTCTGTGGTCTAACCCTAACATAATCATTCTTTACTCCTGATGTAGAAGATAAAGAATTGATATTTTTATTCTTTGTGCAGTAATTAGCAAGATGATTAGAACTACCACAATTATAACATGTTTTTCTTGGAGCAGCAACATTAGGCAAATGATTATTTCTTTTATTTATGCCTATCTTTCCATTCCTATTTTTCTTGGATCCTTTTGGTTTCATGGCAGATTTTACCTCTTTCAGCTTATGATTGAACTGTTTCCCTGTCATCAAACCAACATTAACCTGTTTTTCACAAGTTTTTACTGGCTTTCTAACAGCTTCTCTTTCCATAAGTTTTTCTGTTATAATATTTTCCTGTTTTTCACAGGCTTCATCTGATTCCATATCAGCTTCCCTTATTACAACAGATTTTAACTTATTGGCTTCTGGAACAAATTTCACCGGTTTAAGTTGTGGTTTTACCTTAACCTTGTCTTTAAACCTAAGTTCATCATTTTCACAATAACCTAAACCTACAGAATCAGTCTGAAACACTTGATGAGTGTCTCTTCCAGAATCTGTCCAAGTCTTGATTATTTTTCTTTCTTTTTCTAGATCAGATTCTAATTGCTTATATCTTTTGAGCAATTCATGTTCTACATAAACAACATCATCTCTTTCTTTTTGAATCTGCTTCATATTCTCAAGTTCTCTTTCAAGAAACTTGTTTCTATCTTTAAGACTAAGATTCTCAGATTTAATTCTCTCATTCTCTAAAGTCTGATCCCTATAGCTAACATGAACACTTTTCAGATATACTCTTAACTCAGATATATTATCAGTATCATAAGCATAAGTAGTTAGGGGTACCTTATTTTCAGATGATTCAGTCTCATCTCTGACAGTTGCCATAGGAGCATAATTTTCTCCATCATTAGAGTCTGAAGTATCTGCCCAGTCTTTGCCTTTAGAGATGAGTGCTTTCTCAGATTTGCCTTTCTTGCACTCTGGGGCATAGTGACCCATCTCCTTACACCTGTAGCACTGGATTTCAGATTTATCCTTCTTACCAGATTTGGTCTCCCTTCCATCAGACTTTCTGAAACTTCTCCTTTCAGAGTTTGAATCTTTCCTTGAGAATCTCTTTCCCTTCTTGAAGTTCTTGAATCCCATCTTCTTGAAGGTCTTCACCATCAATGCAGCCATTTTCATCATCTGTTCTTCATCATCCTCAGAGTCAGAAGCTTCATCAGAGTTTGAGTCATCATCAGAGTTTGATGACTCACTTTCAGATTTAATGACTAAAGCCTTTCCCTTGGCTTTCTTCCTTGATGATTCCTTCTTAATGGGCTTCTCCTCGACTTTGAGAGCAACAGATTTTGTCTTTTTACTCAATCTTCTATTCCTTTGTTCTATCTCCAGTTCATGAGTTTTCAATAACCCATAGATTTCATCAAGATCTGTATCAGCAAGCTCATAATTATCTCTTATTGTGGTTGTCTTTAAATCCCACTTTTCAGGTAGAGATAACAGAAACTTGAGATTAGACTCTTCAAGCTCATATTCTTTATCAACCAGAGACAGATCATTCAACAGTTTGCAAAATCTGTCATAAGTCTCAGTCAAGGTTTCATTAGTTCTTGAATCAAAGTGCTCATACTCCTGTGTGAGTATTGTCTTTCTGTTCTTCTTGATAGCACCTGTTCCCTGGCATCTGACTTCTAAAGCATCCCATATCTCTTTGGCAGTTTTGCAGCCAATTACTCTGTTAGACATAACATTATCTAAAGCACTGTGGAGAAGATGTCTAACCTTTGCATCTTTTGCAATTGATGAGATGTCCTCAGGAGTCATATCTTTCTTTTCCTTTGGAACAGTCTTTTGTTCTTGTCCATCAACAACATGGGACAATTTAGTCGGCATATGAGGACCATCATAGATTCTGTCAAGGTATTCTGGATCTGTAGCCTCCAGAAACATGGTCATCTTAACCTTCCAAATCGGATACTCTACTGGCCTGAGAATTGGAACCCTGATTGTTTCATATCGACTCACAGAATTGGGCTTAACCTGTTCAGCCTTAGGAGCAGTTTGATTTTCTTCAGACATGATTAATACTGTGTTTGAATCGTAAAACTGTATATATTAAACAGCCTTGGCTCTGATACCAATTGTTAGGCCGAATACACAATATATAATCAAGTATGTATGAGAATAACAATCAAGAACACAAGTTTGTAAATCAACAAACTGAATTTATATTAACAGCTTCTCTCTTTATGATGTTAACGAATCACAAAGAGCTACTAGGTTACAAGAATAATATATTCAATGATCGCGTCCCTTCTAGGGATAACCTATCTGTGTTTATATAATACACAGTTACACAATCCTTATCTAATTGATATTCCTACAAATTAGCTATACAAGTTATATCAATTAAGGATTGCTTCTTATCTTCTATTCTGTTTCCTTAGCTGTATCAATATATTCTGCTTCTTTCCATCTTCAGAATATATTGCTTCTAGAATCTTCAATTCAGCACCGACAGCTAATTCAACTATCACCCTGTCAGACTTTAAATAAACTCTGACCGGCTTCCTTTAAACTCTTCACCCTGTCAGACTTTAAATAAACTCTGACCGGCTTCTGATAAACTCTGGTCAGTACCTGTTGCTTAAACACTGATAAACAAACGTCAGCAATTATATCTAACACAGATGAAGAGTGTGAAACTGATGAAGAAACTCTTCATTAGAGAAAACGTAGATTGGTGGCTGCACATCTTTTTGGTGCATCAAATGTACATTCTGAAGCTGTCAATATGGACAGAGTTTTTGAGGAAAATGCAAATGCTGATGATGAAGCTCCTACATCAAACGCTGCTGATGTAGTTGAGGAAGCTGCAACTGAAGCTGCAGATGAAGCTCCTGAAATTCTTGTTCAGGAGGCTACAGAACATGTTGAGGCTGAACAGGGATTTGATATGGATGTTGAAGCACACAACTCTGTAAATTCTGACCATCTTGAAGATTTTGATGAAACAGAGGGTGTGGAAGCTGATCATGCCACGGTTGTTCTTGAAGAATCTATGGCTACTCATATAGAGATTCTCTCTGTTACTCACCAGGTAATTGAAAAGGGTGAGGAAGTTGATCAGACCTTAAATACTGATGCTCCTGAGAATATTTCTCCTACTAAAGAAGCAGAGTTCCTGCATACTGCAAACTCTGAGATTCCAGAACCTGATGCTGAGAATATTCCTGCAGAGAATACAGCACAGAATGATACTGATAATGATAATGATAGTTCTAATCATTCTCAAGAGGAGTTATTTGAGAGTCATGCAAACTCTGATGAGCTAAGAGAGGTCAATCGAGCTACAGCTGAACATTTTCAAGATATGTACTACAATAGATGGGCTGCTGCGGATTGTATCTTTTCAGCACAGAGGGCTGCTGATTTTCTTGGAGATTCTGTGAAGACAATTTCAAGTCCTGATATTCTTACAAGTCTGAAGGCTACTGTGATTCAAATTAAATCTCTTCACAACAGATTTGATGAGTCTCATAAGGAAGTCACTGCTTTGAGGAATGAAGTTGGTCTGAGAGATCTCACTCTGAAGAATGATAGGACTTACTACAATTCCATGTTCAAGAAGCAAGCTAAGGACTCTGATGACATTCAGAAGAGGCTTGGGAAAGTTGAAGACAACCAGACTGCTATGTCTGCCCAACTAACATCAATTTCTAATGCTATTGAGTTGTTGACATCAGTACTACTTTCTGATGATGTCAAAAAGGGGGAGAGTGTACCAAGTGACAAATGCAAAGACACTCAAACTCTGAGACGGAGGGATGATGGTAATGATGGTGGAAACAAGGGAGGAGATGGAAAGAGCTTAAGATCAAATGATGATAGAAGACTACTTTCAAGAAGATCAAACTCTGATAAAAGATCAAACTCTGGAAAGGGACATGTAAACTCTGCCAGTGGTTCAAGATACAAAAGTTTGATAATCTCTGATAAGCCATCTACTGATGAGGAAATTGCTGCTAAGATGTTTATGGCAGAACATGGAAAAGGTATTTCAATTGAAGATATCCAAGCTGAAGAGCAAATGCTTGCTGAGGAACACAAGAAGAATGTTGAAGCTGGAATCTACAAGAAGAAGAAGAAGAAGGAAATCAAGGCTCCTAGAAAGAAAGAAAAAGGAATTATTATCAAAGAGAATGTAAACTCTGATCAGAGTTTACAGTACTCAAGGAGGCCTGTGATTAATAATGCTGACAAAGGAAAAGGTAAACTGGTAGAAGAAGAACAGTTATCTAAGAAGATTTATTCAACCTCTGACATTGCTCAAGTTGAAACAAGATTAGCTAAATCAACCTCTGACGCTGCTCAAGTTGATGTTTCTACTAAAGTTATGACAACCTCTGACGTTGCTCAAGTTGTACAGAAATCTACACAACTTTCAGGATTCACCAAACCTAAAATTCTTGAAGACTTAAAGCTTGAAGCTGTGAAATTCTCAGAAACCAGAACTGTATTGGGAAAAGAAGCTTTTGATAAATCTGGACTGGGATCACACAGAGAGAGAAGAATAAATAACAGATCTCAAGATAACATTTCACTGGCAGAATCTGGTATTGGGGTTACACAAGAAAACCTTGATAAGTTAGAATCTGTTCAGTTGATTTTTCACAGAATATTGAAGAAGCAGTTTTTGTTATACTTCATGAGTGATGGAAGAGTTTATAAAGTTGGAGAATCTGATGTTAATCTCAAATCATGGGAAGAACTGGAGTATGTACTTTATCTTTTAAAAGTCAAAAACAGATATACTCATGATGTTACTCAAGTTTTGAGAGAAAAGATGCTGAGATCTAAAGCTATGCTTGGAGGAGGAGTATCAAGTGTCTACATTCCAAAGTATAGAGATCATACTGGAAAGTTAGTGGAGATGAAGAGAAACAGTGCTAGATTTAAAACAGCACTTGGAACAAAAGTTTTAGAATTCAACCTAGAGTCAGACAAAGCTCATTACATTCGGCTAGGAAATGATATGAGAAGAAACATCATATATTCTCTAAGAGCTGCTATCTACCAAATGGGGGAGAGTGATTCAGAACTTAAAGAGCTAAAAGAGATTATGGTGGATGAGCTAGAGAAGGCTGAAAGAAGACTGCTGATTGATTATCTCAGGACAGTACCTGATATTGAAGAAGTCAAGTAAAGTCTGACTGTAAGTTTTTATGTTTTCTATTCTAAGTTAAATTTAAACTCTGTTTTAAAATTAAACTCTGACATATTTTAAACACTGCATTTGTTATATGTTTTGACATCATCAATTATATTTTTAACTTGTACATTTTGATATGAACAAGTTGGGGGAGATTGTTAGATATAATTGCTGACGTTTGTTCATCAGTGTTTAAGTAACAGGTACATATCAGAATTTATATAGAAGCCAGTCAGAGTTTGATAAAGTCTGACTGGGTGAAGAGTTCACATGGAAGCCGATCAGAGTTTGTTAAAGTCTAACAGGGTGATAGTTGACTTAGCTGTCGGTGCAAAGATAAAGATTCTAGAAGCAATATATTCTGAAGATGGAAAGAAGCAGAATATATTGATACAGCTAAGGAAACGGAATAGAAGACTGAAGCAATCCTTAATTGATAATAATTGTATAGCTAATTTATAGGAGTATCAATTAGATAAGGATTGTATGTAGCTGTGTACTATATAAACACAGATAGGTTATCCCTAGAAGGGACACGCGAACATTGAATATATTATTCTTGTAACCTAGTAGCTCTTTGTGATTCATTAACATCACTAAGAGAGAATTATTTAATATAATTCAGTTTGTTGATTTACAAACCTGTGTTCTTGATTGTTATTCTCATACATACTTGATTATATATTGTGTATTCGGCCTAACAGATCATGAAGTCTTTATTTTCTTAGTGCTTTGTCTAAATGAAAAAGAATGCTGGAAGAAAAGCAGGAGGTTTCTAATATGGAAAAGGCTTCTTCACAGTCTGCTATAACACTATCTCTACTATTCAAGAGTCTATTAATGCTCTTTCATTTCAAGTTGTTGGGATAGATGCCTCAATTTTACAAGTTCAAGGACAGGTTGTAAAGTTGTCAGAGTCTATGGCTCATAATCATATTTCTAATGTTGACACTTGCATACTTATCTCCTACTGTTAGGAATATGTTGTTCTTGATGATAATTATAAAAACACTTAGTAGATTTTGTGTTAAGTCACTTTTGTAACTGTCAACGGAATGGTATGCTTTGCAGCTTTCGTTGACAGGTAGCTCATCAACGAAATGAGTAATGTAGCAATTGCACTGTACAATACTTCACTATTTGATAAGCATTTGTTGTAGGTATTAGATAGGTTTTCTAAGTCATGTTGACTAAGTACTAGATAGGAAAAATAGGTTGGTTAATTGTAAATATATTGTGCCTTGTAATTTTGCCTAAGTGAAGACATGTCAACGGAATGGAGATTACACTATCAACGGAATGAAGAATGTACCATCAACAGATTGAAGAATAAAGCTATCAACGGAATACATCTCACTACTATCAACGAATCACTATCACTTTTCTGAACAGTTGACAAAATGATAGTGACAGTTTTCTGACAGATCAAAAGGTGATGTAGAAGTGTACTTTGCATTGGGAGCCATCAAAATGGTCACTGGGAATGAGGAAACATTCCAATTACCAATTAAGTTCTTGAGTGGGATCATAATAAGCATGAAGACAAAAGACAAGATCTCCAAGGACCATTGGATAAAAGGAATGAAAAGCAAGCTACTGGCGGTTACCTTTAGTACTCTTTAGTGTAGCCAAAAATAACATTGTAAACTTGGAATATATAACCAAGTGTAGCAGTTCATTTTACAAGTAAGAAGTGAGATAGAATAATTTTTTATTAGCTTTCTTTTAAGAGCACTCTCACTCTACATTAGGAACTGAGCAGTTGTGCTACATTTGTAACACAGATTATTCCCACAATAAAAACATCTCAGTTGGATCCTCAAAACATCCAACTGAAATTTTATATTTGCTTGTGTGTTTTTATTTTCTCTGTCAAGTTATTTAAAAGTTGTTTTAAGTTTAAAAATATCTAGAATTGTATTCAACCCCCCCCCCCCCTTCTACAATTCTGTTAGGTCATTTGGGATTAACACCTACTCAGGACATTTTAGATCAAATTACTGCTAATTTGGAAGCTCAATAGGCCACCATCATTGGCAACCAAGGTGTCATTTTGGACATGTTTGGTACTCTTTCTTCCTTCCTTGGTCTGAACAATGTTGCTAATGTCAAAAAAAGGAAGAATGAGATTAGTATGTGAGATTAACATGATTCCACCAACTACTTGCAAAATTGATGTTTCAAAATAAATACCTCTAACAAGAGAGGTAATGATGATCATGGTGGTGGTCAAAGTGGTGATTCAGGGAATAGGCACGGTGGCTTTATAAGACTCAGTAAATAAGCTCAAAAGTATAAGGTCAAAGAATCTTGAATTCTAGCCATCGAGAGTCTATGGAATCTTCAAAAAGGCAAAGATTTGAAAGTATTGAAGATCAATTCTTGAGGCTAAGAAGGAAACTTGTTATTGAACTTAGTTCATGTGATGTTATAGACATGAATAAGATAGGTTTTGAGAAGGAGGTGACAAGATTACAAAAATCTATTTCTGTTACTTCTCAACAACATGTAAAGGTGATTACTACGAGCTCTACAACTCAATCTACTCTTGGTCAGCAGTTTCACTTTCAACCGCATAATTGATTCATTCGAAATTCAGAGTATCTATAGAAGATGATTCCCCTCGTTAGTGTAGGTGCTTCTACTGAACCAGAGTCTACAAAGAAAAGAGATGAACCAACTTACTGGCCGATGAACCAAAGTAATCAAGCTCTATTAACTAAAGAAAAGATTGCCCTTGGTCACAGTGCAATGAAAAAAAAGACCTCACATGTAGTAAAACATGTTGCTGATTTCACTTTTTAATAAATATAGGGTTAGTGAGGTGATCACACAAAGGCATCTCAAAAGACTCTTATCTGTTAAATTGGTGCTAAAGTTGACAAATGTGAAAGAGCATGTTAGAAGAAAGTGAGTGATTGAATATGAGGTGATTCCTTCATGAGTGTAAGGGTGAGTATTCCTTTATGAGTGTGAGTCAAGTGTTATGTACAGACCTGACTAGCTAAGAGCACTTCATCATCAAATCATATATGTGATAATTCTGACATGATTGAACTTAAAAATGAAGTAGGCAAGTCTTTGATAAGAACTGAGGACTTACTGTTAGATGAGTTCTTTAAACACAGTCATTCCTTTAGTAAGATTCACGTTCTTGATAAGAGGGGTATATCATCAGTATAGTTTATCTTTGTATATGTGTAAAGTATATTAGAATCAGTTTATATATATATAAGTTTTGACATCATCATTATAGAATTATGCTCCATTGTATAAAGAATCAATATGAGGAGATTGTCAGGAATAAATTGATGATATAAACCAGAATAAATGTATCTTTCTGCTAAACTAGAGTCTATGATCAAAGTCTACAAAAGTTGCCATAGTCTGCAATCTGCAAGAGTCTATAAGGTTGTATTGTAGAATAAGAAAAGTATCGAAAGTTCAAAATGCAAGTCTTAGGGATAAGCTCGAACCATCTATAGATAACCGAAGATATGGCAGAGATATATGAAGATAAGCTTTGTGAAGGAAACTATCAACTATCAGATGGGATACAATCCATTATATTATGTATTTGATTAGCTTTCTATGGAGTTGACAGTTAGATTGATATAAATACTCTCAGTCTTTTCATTGTATTGTTTTTTCCAAGTCTTGAGATTGTTTAGAAATTTATGCACCAAGAGATTTATATTGTTTTTGTAAGGATTTTAGAGAGAACATCTATTAAAGGTATTTTACACTTTCGGTAGATTTTGCAATTTTGATTAATCAAATATAAATCATTATTACATTATCCTTGTGTTGTGTTCTTTCTTTACATTCAGTTATTTAGTTTTTAAATCAGAAAAACATAAAAACAGGCATATAGTTTATTACTTGTATTCAAACACCCCATTTCTACAATAAATTCTAGTTTATCATTGTTTTTCTATTGCAATATGTAGATTTAAATTATGTTACAAATCAAAATAATATGTAAAATTTAGCAAATATATTTAATTACAAAATTTGTTTAGTAATAATTGCGTTTTGTATACAAAGAGTCAATATCAAATAATTATATAACACCATATGTATTATAATTTATCTGTTTAGTTGATTTATTTTTTTGCTAAATTTACATTTAGTTGATATACACAAAACTAACTAAGAAATGAATTTATATATATCTAAAAAATTAAAGTTTGATATGGATAATTTCGGATTTTTTTAAATAGATTAAAAAGATAATTTTAGTTTATTAATTTAGTGGAATAAAATAAATTACGTACACATACTTAATTACAAAAAAATTCTAAAGATACCAAATTTGTTCTATAAACGAAAACCAACGTATTAATGTTTTGATTGTCTACCTTAATTAATAAAAATGGATCCCCTTGTCTTGTTTAAATTGTCACCAATGAAAATATTTAAATTATAACATCATAAATGCCTCGTCATTTGAGAACAAATTTTGATACCCAATTCGGTACATGTATCATTCCTCTTAATTATAATGGATGGTGCACCCCTATATTACATTTAGAATATTGGAGTTAATCAGTATTTAATATAATATATTAGTTTATAGGCGTGTGTTTGTTATAAGATTATTAATTTCTTAGGATTGTGCAGAAATTCTTTTTTGTCAAAAAGATAATTCTCGAATAATTGCATTATTAAAAAAATTGTCTCTTAGAAATTAGAAAAGTGACTTCACAGTTTTTTCTTACTAAAGAAATAATTTAAAGAAGTTACATTCTTATTAGATAATAAAAAGAATTTTATTTTTAAAAACTTTTATATTTAGTGAAACACGTATTTTTTGGATAGTTGCTTCATAGGTCTAGGCCTAACAAAAGTTAATGGGATCATATAATTTGTAGGCTTTTGACTAATATGTCATGTCTCTTGTACACCATATTTTCTTGGGGTAAAATATTATAACCCTAAAAACTAGTTATATAAACAATTCTTGATATATTCTCATCAGTTCATTCTCTCATCATCCCATCGCCTCACCTTCCTTTTCTATTATCACTTTCTGTAGTACAAATATTACAAACCGGTCGTGAATGCAAAGTTTGTAACAAGATCTTGTCAATTGATATGATTTTTAATTAAATTAAGTATTTTGAATTGTGAATACTATAAATCTAATTGTAAAGTTCAATTATATCAAAGTAGATTAGTTGTTGATATATGTTGTGAATTTAATCTCATATATTTTTATCATTTATAATATATAAATCAATATCTTTATTATCCAGTTTTGAATGATTTGTCAATTTTTTGTTAATTTATTATTACCATGATGATAATTAAATTTAAGGTTTGTTCACGCAGATTCGCTCTACATGGATGAAGATCTTGGTAATTTACACATAAAAAGTTGGATTTATTTTCCAAATAATGAAGATGATGCTCCAAAATAAGTATATCTCACAAAAATTGATCATGTTGGTAAGAAAAGATCTGACATTAACACTTTTCTTTTGTAGATTACATTTATCTAATTGAAATTTTTGAAGTAATATCGGAAAAGACATAACTGAAGTGAAATCCAATTTGCAACTAAGTAGTAAAGCTAAAATAAGTTGCACTTAAATTACCAAACAAATAATACATTATTTTGCACTTACATTACTAAAGCAATATTGTTACCACATCCTAATATTGATTCCACTATTTATAATTCTAGAAAAATATGATTAAGATTCTTGATTTTACTACACTATTATTCCTCAAGTTCGTTTAAAAGTAACTATGTTGGAGATTTAATTATATGATGATAATAATTCTTGTAAATTTATTTTGCAGGTGATCCCCTTCACTAATTAAACTTTTGTATAAAGATTCCCAATAAATCAATTAGAGATGCGCATAAAATGGTTAACTGTAAGTCACACTTCTAGTAATGTTGCTTTTTAGACATGAAAAAATATTTGTTGTATACTTGACATCTTATGAAGCTTCTTGTTGACATCCTTTCGCCTAATCTCTTTTAAATATCAACCCACACTATATTAGTTGCAATTCATCAATTTATCCTTCATTTTCAGTCCTTGCTTTAAAGATTAAAAAAATATAGGTGACATGTGAGTATTCTCATAATTAACAAATAATAGAGAGGTGTTATAATATAAATAAATATAAGTGATTGTCAATGTAAAAGGTAGAGGCGGTTTGCAAGCTTAACAGAGAAGCTAACAAGCTTAATAGAGAAGCTAACATAATTAACTTATTATTTTAAAATGTAAGTCGGTTTGTGTTTTGAGCTCTATAAATAGAGCCTTAGTCCATGCACTGGGGAATGAATCACACACAGGAACAATAATACTAAGCTCCTCTGTTTGTCAAATACAATCCGCCTTGTCTTGTTTTTATTAATATAATTATTTTAGTTATTATAACACGTTATCAGCACGAGCCTCTGCCAACTGAAGTTTGTTCAACAAAGGAGGTACGATTTAATTTTAATTATTATCATTTTTTTATTGTTTAATATTAAAGATGGCTATGCCGTCAATACTACTATAAAGATGGCTCTGCCGTCAAGTAATTTTCAAAAGTTTTGTGGTCGGCCATGCCGTCGTAACTTTTGAATTAAATTATTAATATATACATATAAATTTAATTAATTGTTTAAATCTTGATGTGCGATATTTTATCATGTTCAAACCTTTATCAGAATGGCAAACCTTGCAAAATTAGAGTTTGTTGCTTTGGATGTATCTGGGGACAATTATCTATCATGGGTGCTAGATGCAGAATTACACCTTAGTGCTAACGGATTAAAAGACACCATAGAATCAGGAAAAACCCCAACTGTTGAACAAAATGCCAAAGCTATCATTTTTCTCAGACATCACATTCATGAAAATATAAAATCTGAATACCTAACTGTCAAAAACCCACTCACTCTTTGGAACAATCTTAAAGATAGATTTGATCACCAGAAACTTGTCCATTTGCCACATGCCCGTTATGAGTGGATTAATATAAGGTTGCAAGATTTTAAATCTGTTGCTGAATATAATTCTGCCTTGTTCAAAATAAGTTCAAAACTGATTTTGTGTGGTGAGAATATTACTGATGCTGACATGATCGAAAAGACCCTCTCAACCTTTCACCCCAACACCATGATCCTGGCACAACAATACAGGGAACGCAATTTTCAGAAATATAGTGAGCTGATATCTCTTCTTCTTGTAGCTGAGAAAAATAATGAGTTGTTGCTGAAAAATCATCAGATACGTCCCACAGGCTCTGCCCAGTTACCCGAAGTACATAACACGTCATTCCGGAAGAATGAGCGTGGGAAAGGGCATAGAGGAGGACGAGGTTATGGACGAAACCGTGGACATGGAAATTTTCGTGGTCGGTTTCGAAATCAGTATAACTCTGGCCACCTGAAGTGGCATCGTGATGGCTACAACAACTCTGGCCACCAGAAGTGGCAAAATGATGTACAAAATAAAAGAAAGGCACCGCAGAAAGGAGACACTAGAGATATCTGCTTTAGATGTGGGACTCATGGACATTGGACTCGTACTTGTCGCACACCTGAACATCTTGTAAAACTTTACGAGTCATCTAAAAATCAGAATGGACAAAAAGTGGAAACAAATTTGGCAAGTTTTAATGATGAGCCAATCAACAAGACCGCGAATGAACTAGATAGTAGGACTAATCTTTATTATGACCTAGATGAATAGTTTTTATATACGCTTTTGCTTTCTATGTAATGTTCTATGTATTTCTGTTTTGTGTACTTGTTTTAATAAAAATGTTGTTTATTTATTTATGTGTGTATTCAGAGTAAGTATGGAAGATATTTGCATTGCTGACTCTGCCACCACTCACACAATTCTACAAAGTCGACAATATTTTTCACAGTTAACTAAAACCAACTCTCAAGTATTGACGATATCGGGTACATCTAATATGATCGAAGGTCTTAGGAAGGCTAGTTTTATCCTACCAAATGGAACACAAATTCATATACCAAATGCCCTGTACTCTAGCAATTCAACTAGGAACCTCTTAAGTTTCAAAGATATTCGCCTTAACGGTTTTCACATTGAAACTACTAGTGATGATGGAAACGAATATCTTTTAATCACTTCAACTACTTTAGGCTACAAGAAAATTTTAGAAAAGCTA
This sequence comes from Heracleum sosnowskyi, assembly GCA_030848705.1. Lineage (NCBI taxonomy): Eukaryota > Viridiplantae > Streptophyta > Magnoliopsida > Apiales > Apiaceae > Heracleum > Heracleum sosnowskyi. The sequence goes on from CM061237.1 coordinate 68,750,124, forward strand.
CACTCAATCTCTTCTGGATTGTATGCCACAAGGATCAGGATCATTGAGTCACACAGTATCACTATTCCCAAAATTATAGACCCAAAATCACTTACCCTATGGCATGAAAGACTTGGTCATCCTGGAGTTTCCATGATGCGACGTATTATAGAAAATTCTATGGGACATCCTCTTAGAAACCAAAAGATCATACAACAAGATGAATTTCCTTGTTCAGCATGTTCTCTAGGAAAACTAATTGTTCGACCATCCCCTGTTAAACTTCAAGTCGAATCCCCTAAATTCTTAGAACGGATCCAAGGTGACATTTGTGGACCCATTCATCCGTCTTCAGACCCATTTAGGTATTTCATGGTTTTAATTGATGCATCAACTAGGTGGTCTCACGTATGTCTACTCTCTACACGAAATACAGCCTTTGCCAAACTACTCGCTCAAATTATCAAATTACGAGCTCAATTCCCTGACCACCCTATCAAATCAATTCGACTAGACAATGCTGCTGAGTTTACATCTTCAACTTTCAATGATTACTGTATGTCGGTGGGAATCTCAGTTGAACACCCAGTAGCTTACGTGCACACACAAAATGGTTTGGCAGAATCTTTAATCAAGAGACTTCAACTTATTGCCCGTCCTTTACTTCTCAGAGCCAAACTACCCACATCAGTTTGGGGTCATGCTATATTACATGCTGCAAACCTAATAAGGGTCAGACCATCTGCCTATCATAAACAATCTCCCCACCAACTAGCCCTTGGTCACATTCTCGATATATCTCACTTCAAAGTTTTCGGTTGTGCAGTATATGTTCCTATTTCGCCTTGACAAAGAACTAAAATGGGACCTCAAAGAAGAGTAGGAATATATATAGGTTTTGATTCACCATCTATCATAAGATATCTTGAACCATTGACTGGTGATGTGTTTACTGCTCGATATGCAGATTGTCATTTTAATGAGTCTGTCTTCCCTTCATTAGGGGGAGACAAAGTTGTGCATAATTTAAATTCTGAATTGACATGGAATACATCAGGATTGAATGCTTTAGATCCTCGTACTAATCAATGTGAATCTGAAGTTCAAAGAATTATTCATATGCAAAATATTGCTAATCAAATGCCTGATGCTTTTAGTGATTCTAGACATATTATAAAATCGTATATACCTGTTGTTAATGTTCCGGCAAGGGTTGAAATCCCTATTCGTAAATCAATTCCTGAAAAATTGGACGGTGATTTAAAACCACGCCAGAAGCGTGGCAGACCTATTGGTGCAAAGGATGTTATACCACGAAAACGGAAACTGATTGGACCTGCCCAAGAAATGGCAAGTGTTCCAGATAATACCCCAGAAGTGGTATTACCTCCTGAAGAGGTTCGAACCCCTGAAGCGGCTATAACGAAACCCCCAGAAGTGGGATTACCTCAAGAAGAGGATATTGCCCCTGAAGTGGCACATGCTTCCATAGAAGCAAAGGTACCTGATAATTATGAGATCTCATTGAGTTATGTACATAACGGGAAATTATTGGATCGTGGGAGTACTAAGATTGATGAGATATATGCTTTTTCCGTGGCATGTGATATCTCTATGAACTCCGATCCTGAACCACAAAGTGTGGAAGAATGTCGACAAAGAGATGATTGGCCAAAATGGAAAATTGCAATCCAAGAGGAATTGCAGTCCTTGCGCAAGAGAAATGTATTTGGACCTGCAGTCCAAACACCAGCTGGTGTGATCCCTGTGGGGAATAGATGGGTATTTGTTCGAAAAAGAAATGAGAGAAATGAAATTGTGAGATATAAGGCACGGCTAGTGGCCCAGGGATTCTCTCAAAGGCCTGGTTTTGATTACCAGGAAACTTACTCTCCTGTAATGGATGGAGTCACTTTTCGTTTTCTAATAGGTATGGCTTGTATGGAAAGATTGAAAATGCGTCTCATGGACGTTGTGACAGCCTACCTATATGGATCACTTGATTGTGATGTTTATATGAAAATCCCTGAAGGATTAAAATTGGAGGAAACTAAGCCTCGTCATTTGTACTCAGTTAAATTACAACGATCAATATATGGCTTAAAGCAGTCTGGTCGTATGTGGTATAACAGGCTTAGTGAGTACCTATTGAATAATGGGTATATTAATAATTAAGTGTGTCCCTGTGTGTTTATTAAGAAATCTCAAATTGGTTTTGTTATTATTGCTGTTTATGTGGATGATTTAAATATTGTTGGTACTTCTGAAGATATTACTAACACTGCTAATTATTTGAAAAAATGAGTTTGAAATGAAAGATCTTGGAAAGACAAAGTTTTGTTTAGGTATACAGGTGGAACACTTATCCTCGGGCATATTTGTTCATCAGTCAACCTACACAGAAAAGATTCTTGATCGATTTTACATGGACAAATCTCATCCACTGACTACGCCAATGGTTGTTCGATCACTTGAAGTTGAAAAGGATCCATTCCGACCCAGAAAAGAAGATGAAGATGCTCTTGGACCTGAAGTTCCATATCTAAGTGCAATTGGCGCTCTTATGTATCTTGCGAACAACACGCGGCCTGATATTGCATTTGCTGTGAACTTATTGGCAAGATTCAGTTCTGATCCAACTAAAAGACATTGGGATGGAGTTAAGCATATATTGAGATATCTTCGTGGGACAATTGACCTTGGATTGTTCTTTCCAAACAACTCGAAATCACAACTGGTTGGATATGCAGATGTTGGGTACATGTCAGATCCTCACTTTGGAAGGTCACAAACAGGTTATTTATTCACATATTGTGGGACTGCTATTTCTTGGAAGTCTACAAAACAGACTATGGCTGCAACTTCATCAAATCATGCAGAATTACTAGCAATCCATGAAGCAAGTAGAGAATGCATCTGGCTGCGATCCGTCATTCAACACATTCGGCGATCATGTGGATTACCAAATATCACAGATAGTCCTACAGTTATGTTTGAAGATAATTCAGCTTGTATCAAGCAGTTGAAGGAAGGATACATTAAAGGAGATCGAACAAAGCACATATTACCGAAGTTTTTCTACACTCATGAACTACAAGAGAATGGTGACATTGAGGTACAACAAGTTCGTTCAAGTAATAATTTGGCTGATATACTAACAAAATCACTCCCCACATCAACGTTTGAAAAGCTACGGAATAATATTGGCATGCGAAGACTGAGAACCTTGCTACATCAAGATGTCAAAGTTTGAGACATTTGATTCAGGGGGAGACTGTACTCTTTTTCCTTCGTCAAGGTTTTTATCCCACTGGGTTTTTCCTTGCAAGGTTTTAATGAGGCAGTTAATCCCTATAATAACTAGCATTTGACAATCAAGGGGGAGTGTTATAATATAAATAAATATAAGTGATTGTCAATGTAAAAGGTAGAGGCGGTTTGCAAGCTTAACAGAAAAGCTAACAAGCTTAATAGAGAAGCTAACATAATTAACTTATTATTTTAAAATGTAAGTCGGTTTGTGTTTTGAGCTCTATAAATAGAGCCTTAGTCCATGCACTGGGGAATGAATCACACACAGGAACAATAATACTAAGCTCCTCTGTTTGTCAAATACAATCTGCCTTGCCTTGTTGTTATTAATATAATTATTTTAGTTATTATAACAAGAGGTTTATAAATAACTTACTTCAATGTAACTTTATTGGGCAATACGTGAGAGCTGTTGTCCATTCATTTTTAATCAAAAGATTCGGATTGTATTATATTTAGAAACGTTACAACTAGTGCATATAAAATAATATATGTAGACTTTTATTAACAAAACTCTCTTTTGTAATAAATCATAGTTTCTTTCAGTTATCTGTCTCGTAACGTTTTGAAGATTGTATTGGCAATATTATCTATCACATAATAAATTTTCTTTTTGATTGCTATGAGATTACTCAAGTGGTAAATGCTTATCTCTTGTCCTTCGAGGTCCCGGGTTCGATTCTCGCTCACCCAATATTGTTATAAATTGAAATTTATTTTTAAGTCATATAAGCCTAATTACTTCAAAAAAAAAAAATTCATTACGGAATTAAAAGCCAATCTAAGCCAATATACTTTTGTCGACGTATATATCTTGAGTTTAACTATTTCAATTCTCATTATTTTCTTTCTTTGTGCAGAATCATGAGATATTGAATGACATATAAGACTAGGAGGAACATGCACCTCAAAGAAATTTTGGATTTAACATGATTTTTGATTTATACTATAATGATCTGTTAGGAACATGTTCAGTGATCAAGATGTCACAGGTAACATGAATTGATGCTCGAGATATGTATCTGGTGCCACCAATATATGCATATGTATATGTATATATAAATATATTCAGTAAATCACTTCAATTTTAGACCTCCTCTTAAACCACATAATTTATCATATGCATTGTTCTGTAAATGTAATACTAATTTTTGTATATATTATATGAGTTATGTTCGGTGTAGAACACTTAAAAATTAGACATCTTAGACTACATATAACTAAATACATTGTACTGATACTACACTATTAAGTTTTGTTTTTTTATACATTTTATGCATTATATCTCCAGGCAATTTATAATCTTTCTTTTTAGAAGAAATAATAATCGAAATGAACTTGTTTTGTAAATCAAAATTCATTGTACTGCAACTTTTAGATTTATCGTACTACAATCTCAGTGTTAGTATATAAGTCAAAAATACACTGTATTGCAAATTTGGTCTAACATGTCTAAGTTTTAAGTGGTCTATACTGAAAATTTGCATGTATTATATAGATTACCTTCAGCCACCTACATGTTCCGCAAATCAATTAAACATGTTTCGCAATTCAAATCCATTGTATTGTAAATTTCAAATTCATTATACTACAATTTCTAATAGTATAAAATCACTAAATTTTTGCTTTGTTAGATATAATTGCTGATGATTGTTTATCAGTGTTTAAGAAACAGGTACTTATCAGAGTTTACACTAGAAGCTAGTCAGAGTTTGTTAAAGTCTGACTGGATGAGAGTTTATTTAGCTGTCGGTGCATACTTGAAGATTCTAGAAGCAATATATCTTGAAGATGGAAAGAAGCAAGATATATTGAGATAGCTAAAGAAATGGGACAGAAGACAGAAGCAATCCTAAATTGATATAAATTGTATAGCTGATTTATAGGAATATCAATTAGAGATTGATTGTGTAACTGTGTTCTATATAAACACAGATAGGTTAACCCTAAAAGGGATGTGAATACTGAATACATTATTTTTGTAACCTAGCAGCTCTCTATGATATTTTACATCACTGAGAGAAGAGTTATTTAATATAATTCAGTTTATTGTTCATAAACAGTGTTCTTGATTGTTATTCTCATACATATATTGATTATATATTGTGTATTCGGCCTAACAATTGGTATCAGAGCAGAGGGTTGTTTAATATATACAGTTTATTGATCTAAACACAAGTATAATCATGACTGAAAACTCTCAGGCAGGTTCTAATGGAGGTTCTAATGCTCAAAAGGTTCAATCTGCTTCTGTAAGTCGATATGAGTCAATCAGGGTTCCAATGCTCAAACCGGTGGAATATCCAATATGGAAGGTTAAGATGACCATGTTTCTAGAAGCCACAGATCCATAATACCTTGATAGAATCTATGATGGTCCTCATATGCCAACTAAACTATCTCCTGTAGTTGCTGGTCAAGAACAAAAGACTGTTCCGAAGGAAAAGAAAGATATGACTCCTGAGGACATCTCATCAATTGCGAAGGATGCAAAAGTTAGACATCTTCTTCATAGTGCCTTAGATAATGTCATGTCTAACAGAGTTATTGGTTGCAAGATTGCCAAAGAAATCTGGGATGCTTTAGAAGTCAGGTGTCAAGGAACAAGTGCTATAAAGAAGAACATGAAGACTATTTTAACACAGGAGTATGAACACTTTGACTCTAGATCTGATGAAACTTTGACAGATACATATGATAGATTCTGTAAATTGTTGAATGATTTGTCTCTTGTTGATAAAGAATATGATCTTGAAGAGTCAAATCTCAAGTTTCTACTATCTCTACCTGAAAAATGGGATTTAAAGTCAACAACAATAAGAGATAATTATGATCTTGCAGAAACAGATCTTGATGAAATTTATGGGTTGCTTAAAACTCATGAACTTGAGATAGAACAAAGAAACAAAAGATCTGGAAAGAAGACTAAATCTGTAGCTCTCAAAGTTGAAGAAAAACTCATGAAGAAAGAAACATCAAAGAAGAAAGCTAAGGGAAAAGCTTTGGTCATAAACTCTGAAAGTGAGTCATCAAACTCTGATGGTGATTCAAACTCTGATGCTTCTTCTGAATCTGAGGATGATGAAGAACAAATGATGCAAATGGCTGCTTTGATGGTGAAAACCTTCAAGAAGATGGGTTTTAAGAACTTCAAGAAGGAAAAAAGATTCTCAAGGAAAGATTCAAACTCTGAAAGAAAGAGTTTCAGAAAGTCTGAAGGAAGGGATACCAAGTATGGAAAGAAAGACAAGTCTGAGATCCAGTGCTACAAGTGTAAAGAGATGGGTCATTATGCTCCAGAGTGCAAGAAAGGAAAATCTGAGAAAGCACTCATCACTAAAGGAAAAGACTGGGCAGACACTTCAGATTCTGATGAAGATGTCAGCTATGCTCTTATGGCAACTGTTGAAGATGAATATGAAACATCTGAGAATAAGGGTATAAGGGAAAGCACCCTAGTCTTGGACAGTGGATGTTCAGGACACATGATTGGAAATAAAGCCCTACTATCAGACTATGAGGAGAAGGCTGGCCCAAAAGTCTCCTATGGAGATGGCAACATAGGGCGTACTATGGGATATGGCAATATCAATCTTGGAAGTGTCATCATCACAAATGTAGCTCTAGTCCCAGGACTCAAGCATGACTTGCTATCTGTGAGTCAAATCTGTGACAGAGGTTACCATGTAGATTTTCAACCTGAATTCTGTGAGGTTATCAGCAAATCTACAGGGAAAGTTGTTCTAGTTGGACACAGACGGAATAATATCTATGAAGCAAGTTTGGTAACAAACTCTGAAGGAAAAGCTGTGTGTCTGTCTACAAAAATGTCAAATGAAGAGAGTTGGAAATGGCATAAGAAGCTCTCTCACCTAAACTTGAACAATATCAATGAGCTAATTCGAAAAGATCTTGTAAGGGGACTTCCAAAGTCAATACTCAGCTTAGATGGTCTGTGTGATTCTTGTCAAAAGTCCAAGAAAAGGAAGTCATCTTTCAAGAGTAAGTCTGAATCTTCAGTTGTGGATCCTTATCATATTCTTCATGTTGATCTATTTGGTCCAGTCAATATAATGTCTCTTGGAAGAAAGAAATATGCTCTAGTCATTGTTGACGAGTACACTAGGTACACTTGGGTGTATTTCTTAGCAAAGAAGGATGAAACTGCTTTAACTCTGATGGATCATGTAAAGCTACTGGACAAAGGATCACAGTATAAAGTGAAAATTATCAGAAGTGATAATGGTACTGAATTCAGAAATGCAATAATGGAAGAATTTTGCAAAGAAAGAGGAGTGAAGCAAGAATTTTCTGCACCAGGGACTCCACAGCAAAATGGTGTAGTTGAAAGAAAGAACAGAACCTTAATCGAAGCTGCCAGAACAATGCTTGGTGAAGCAAAATTGCCAACTTATTTCTGGGCAGAAGCTGTTCAAACTGCTTGCTTTACTCAGAATGCAACACTGATCAACAGGCATGGGAAAACACCATATGAGATGGTGAAAAATAAGAAGCCAAATTTGAAATATTTTCATATTTTTGGATGCAAATGCTTTGTGTTGAAAACTCATCCTGAACAGTTGACCAAGTTTGACTTAAAAGCTGATGAAGGAATTTTTGTTGGATACCCACTGTCAACTAAAGCATTCAGAGTCTACAATCTGAGAACTAAAGTGATCATGGAATCTATACATGTGTCATTTGATGACAAGAAAATAACTGGAATAGAAGATGAAGAATATCATGATCAACTTCGCTTTGAAAATGAAGATCTAAACTCTGATGACGTAAACTCTGATGAAGCAAATCCAACAAACTCTGATGAAGCATACTCTGAACCTCTACTGGTAATCACTGAGGAAGTTTCTCTGACAGAACAAAATAGAGAACCAGTTGAGGGGGAGCGTGAAGATACTTCAGAAACTTCTCAAAATGATGACTCAAATTCTGAAAATGAGCCAACTGAAGAATCAAATAGAAACTCTGGGTCAAATTCTGAAAGTTCAAATACTGAACAGTCCAATTCAGGGGGAGCCTCAGAGAATGCAAATGGTCAAGAAGAAAATCAGGAGAGCATGGATCAAGGGGGAGGATCTAATAATGATAATAGAAGCCAATTACCTACAGCAAGAAGGTGGACACAAGCTCACACACCTGACTTGATAATTGGAGATCCAGAAGCTAGTGTGAGAACTAGAAGTGCTACAACTAATGAATGTCTGTTTCATGCATTCTTGTCTCAAACTGAGCCCAAGAAAGTGGAAGAAGCTCTTCAAGATGCTAACTGGATAACAGCTATGCAGGAAGAGTTAAATGAATTTGAAAGGAATGAAGTATGGACTCTTGTACCAAGACCTAAAAACAGATCTATTGTTGGTACAAATTGGGTTTTCAGAAACAAAATAGACAGTGATGGAGTGATTACAAGGAATAAGGCTAGACTTGTGGCTAAAGGCTATTCACAGCAGGAAGGAATTGACTATGATGAAACCTTTGCTCCAGTTGCAAGATTGGAGGCAATAAGGATTTTTCTGGCCTATGCTGCTCACAAGAAGTTTAAAGTCTTTCAGATGGATGTGAAAAGTGCTTTTCTCAATGGGAAACTTGAAGAAGAAGTGTTTGTCGAACAACCACCAGGGTTTGTGGACCCCAAGCATCCAGATTATGTCTACAGGCTTGACAAAGCACTTTATGGACTAAAGCAAGCACCTAGAGCATGGTATGCAACTCTGGCTCAATTTCTTTTAGAAAGTGGGTTCACTAGAGGTACAATTGATAAAACCTTGTTCTATTTCAATACTGGTAATGATCTGCTGTTAGTTCAAATCTGTGTGGATGGCATAATTTTTGGGTCTACTAATGACAAACTCTGTAAGAAGTTTGCAAAGCTTATGCAGTCAAGATACCAAATGAGCATGATGGGAGAGCTTAATTATTTTCTAGGCTTGCAAGTAAAGCAAACAGATGATGGGATTTTTATCAATCAAGCAAAATATACCAGAAATCTTCTTAAGAAATTTGGTATGCTTGATAGTTCATTTGCCACAACTCCCATGGCTACTGCAACAAAACTAGACAAAGACACAGGAGCCTCAGTAGATATGACAAACTACAGAGGAATGATAGGGTCTCTTCTTTATCTCACTGCAAGTAGACTAGATATCATGTATGCAACATGTCTTTGTGCAAGATTTCAAGCAGACCCCAGAGAGCCTCATCTAACAACTGTGAAGAGAATTTTCAAATATCTCAAAGGAACCATAACTCTTGGTTTGTGGTACCCTAGAGAATCAGAGTTTAAGTTAATTGGTTACTCTGATGGAGATTTTGTAGGCTGTAAGATTGACAGAAAGAGCACAAGTGGAAGCTGTCAATTTTTAGGTGACAGATTAGTTTCTTGGTACAGCAAGAAACATAAATCAATTTCCACATCCACAGCAGAAGCAGAGTATATTGCTGCTGGTAGCTGTTGTGCACAGATTTTGTGGATGAAAAATCAGTTGCTGGATTATGGATTAAGGTACTCTAAAATACCTATTTTCTGTGATAATCAAAGTGCTATTGCTATGACAGGTAATCCAGTACAGCACTCCATGACCAAGCACATCAGCATAAGGTATCATTTTATCAGGGAACATGTGGAAGAAGGAAATATTGAGCTTCATTTTGTGTCTACAGACCAACAGCTTGCAGATATCTTCACCAAGCCTTTGAGTGAAGCTACCTTTACAAGACTAGTAAATGAACTTGGAATGGTCTCTGGTTTTGACTAGAGATATTGGTTAGACTCAAAATTTCTCCTTCTGTGATTTGTTGCTCATGATTCTTTGCATATGTTAACTGTCATTCATACCAGTTTGTCAAAATTCTGAAGTCATACTCTGTCATAATGTTAAACTCTGTCAGTCATACTCTGTCAGTTATACTCTGATGTTAAACTATGATGTTAAACACTGATTGTGATTTTGTCTGAAACATATAGACTGATGAAGAAAATTGTATGAAGCATGATTCTCAGTAAGTAATCATGAATCCTTCTGAGTGATATAAATTCTGATCTCAAATGTGTGCAGAAATTTTACACAGCATGATACTATCACTATATTTATAGCATCTCTTAGTTTATTGATCCTATACACTGAGTCTGTATTAGCTGTTTGCACTTTCTCTCATAAATTAATAGTGTTAACTAATGAAAGTCTAAACTCTGATAATTAGTTGCTAATATTTCACCCTCATATCAAAAGATGCAAAGATATGCACAAATTCCTTTGAGATCAAGTTGTGCCTAGGAAGACCCATGAACTTATTGTATGAAATAAGGGCTAAATTTTTTGATTTTTGGTGACTAGTGCCAACCACTGATTACTGTAAAAATAATAATAAAAAAAAATCGAAGGGGGTGAAAATAATAAATTTATAAGTACAGAGTTTAGACAATATCAGATTTTGTTTTATAAATGAGAGTTTGGGCAACCAGTTTTTTACTGATTTAATTTGTGGATTTTATGCACTTTGAGATGCTCTAAATATTTATATTCAATAAACTCTGCTAAGTCACACACAAATATTCACACATGTACAGTTTGTGGAAAGAGTTTATGAATAAAGGAGGAGGATTGGTAAACACTGATGAACTGTGTACTCTACGCCGAGGTAATTTAATTTTAATCTCTGATGATTAAAATAAATTTCTTTGTTTCAGACATATTATAATTTTGAGAAAAGACATCTGTTTTGAAAATTCAAAAGAGTATGATTGGACAACAGTTCAAAAATGTATTAAACAGAGGAGAGAGGTTGAGTGTCTAGGAAAGTGTAATAGGCGGTAATTATTGCTCTTTTTACTACGCATGCGCATTGGAAACTGCCATTTACTGCTGTCAGTCATTGCATATGTGCCACGTGTCCCACTCACACGTTTCACGGAGTAAGACAGTTGTGTGTATTGATTAGAAACTATTCAGTTTTTAATTTTTTATTTTGTATTAATATACAATACACAAAATCGTTTCAACTTTTCACAACTTACTCCAATTCACACTTCACTGTCACACATACATTTTCACAAACACTCTTACTGCAAACACTCTCAATTTCTTCTCTACGTCATTCTCTGATTATTTCTAAATCGTACTAATGGCTTCTACTGCTTTTGTATCTTCTGGGCTTGAATTTGTTCCTAATAATTATGTTGCTCCATTGGTTAATGCGAACGCACCGGAGGCGTTTCATTTGATGCAAAATTTTCTTGCCCAATCTCAAATCGGGCGTGCTCTTGTAGAACCAGAGAAGCTTTCTGTGTTTCAAATCAAAAGATTTTGGGAGACTGGTCTCTATGATGATGGTGGTGCTTCTGGAACACCATCTATTGTTTTCGAGTTTCAAGAAACAGAGTATGTCATTACTCCTGGTATGATTCGTGCTACTATGGGCTTTGGTGACTATACTGCTTACACCATTGCTGTTGGTGATGCTGAGTTGGTGAGAATGATGAGGGCGATAGGTTATAGTGGATCTTTGACCAAGATAGGTCAATTGAAGCGACCGTTCTTGAGGAAAGAGTGGAGTTTTTTCTTTGACTGTATAACAAGAACGTTCGGGAAGAAGTGCACTAACTGGGATGCAATACCCACTGAAAGTCTACAAATTGGGTATTCTCTTATCTATGGTACTCATTTTGATTTTGGTAGACTAGTTCTTATTAATATGGGTGAAAAGATGACTGAAAATAGGAGAGTAGTTTACTTTGCTAGATTCTGTCAGCTTTTATTTTCTGCTTGTGTTAATGGGGTAGATATTCTTGATGAAGATGTTCTTCCATGCTTTAAGTTACACAAGCGTATATTCACTGATCTTGTGAATAAAGATGTTAAGAAGGGTAATGCAGGTGATCTTTTACTGCCTGCATTAGTGCAACAGTTCTTGAATGATTCTATCCAAGCAGAACTACAACCAGACCCAACAAACACTGAAGTTCCTCCATCTACATCACAACCAATTAATACTGGTGGTAGAATCAAACACAGGGCTTTTAAAACTGCAAAGATTGTTAAGCCAGCTACTGAGGTTGGAGTGTCAAAATCTTCTATGCCACAGTATGATGGTCCTTCTAAGAAAAGGAGAGCAAAGAGACCTCGTTCTGATGATGAGGAAGATACTGAAACTCTCAATCAAAGAAGAAGAAGATTGATTGCTAACTATCTTTTTGATGAGTTAGAATCTGAAGCTGTTCTTGTAACTGAACAGAATGAAGCTCCTGCAACTAATGTAAATGTTGAAACTACTGTGCCTATAGTGGACAGAGTAAATGCTGATGAAGCTCCTGAGATGGTGTTTGAACCAATCTTGGATATTGAAGAGGAGTTTGAAGCACATCCTTCAATCAGTGTTGGTGACACTGAGGATGTGGCTGCTGATCAAGCCACTCTAATAATTGATGAGTCTATGGGAACTCATACAGAGATTCTCTCTGTCACTAATCCAAATCTTGACTTTGGTGAGGAAGTTGATCAGGAAGCACAATATGTCTCTTCTGAGAAGGTTGTTGAAGCTGCTGTGGAGAAAATGAATGAAGCTACAACAGAGAATAAAGAAGAAGATGTTTTTGTTACAAACTCTGTTCCAAATACTGTTCTAGCAGAAGACGAAGTTGCTGAGGCAGTTAACTCTGAAAAGAATGAAGCTGTTGCAGAGCAAATTCATGATGAAGCTGCACAGTTAAACATTGAAGTTACCGCAGAGAATGTAATTGAAGAAGCTGCAGAGCCCTTAGCAGAAAATGTTGTTGAAGACAGGGTTGTTTCTGACAATAATGATCACACTTCTGTAAATTCTGTTCATGCAGACTCTGATGACCATGAATCAAGACCTTTTCTAAGGGATCCTACTGCAGAGACTGTCAAGGAAAATCAAAATGCAACTGAAGCTCATTTTAGAGAAATGTACTATGCAAATTGGTCAAGAGCAGAGTGTATTTTCTTTACACAAAGGACTGCTGATTTTGTTGATAAGTCTGCTAAGGAAATTTCAAATCCTGAGCTATTGACACATTTGAAGGCTACAATTGTTCAAGTTAAATCTTTGAATAATCGCTTTGACGAGACTCACAAAGCTGTCATAGGCCTGAGCAATGATATTGCTACTAAGGAACTGGCTTTGAAGAATGATAGAGCTAAATATTCCTCTATGCTAAAGGATCAGATGGAGATCAAGCAGAGACTAAGCAAAGTTGAGAGCAATCAAGATGAAATGTCTACAAAAATTGATTCTATTGCTGCATCTTTGGAATTGCTAACATCAGTGCTTATTCATGATGATGTCAAAAAGGGGGAGAGAGTTCCTAAAGACAAATGCAAAAGGGATCAAACTCTGAGACGAAGGGATGATGCAACAGATGGTGGCAACAAAGAATCAGAGAGAAGGTCAAAATCTACTCAAGAGCAAGGGAGACTTAGGTCAAACTCTTCTAAGATGACAAACTCTGATAGAGTAAACTCTGGTGCTCAATCTTCTTCAAGATTTAAAAGTCTAGTGATTTCAGCTAATCCAATTACTGATGAAGAGATTGTTGCTAAACTGTTTCTGGAAGAACATGGTGGTGATGCCACAGTTGAAGATATAGATGCTGAGATGCAGATTCTTGCTGAAGAACATAAGAAGAAGGTTGAAGCTGGAACTTATAAGCAAAAGGCTGCCAAGGCTCCTAGGAGAAAGGAAAAAGGAATTTTTATTAAAGAGAATGTGAACTCTCAACAGAGTTTACAATACTCAAGGAGGCCTGTTGAAGCAAGTACTGATAAGGGTAAAGGCAAACTGATTGAAGAACCTGAATTATCAAAGAAGGTTCATTCAACCTCTGACATGGCTCACGTTGAATCAAGACCTAATAAATCAACCACTGACGTTGCTCAAGTTGATAATTCTGCTAAAGTTGTGACAACCTCTGACACTACTCAAGTTGTACAGACTCAATTGATATCTCCACAACTCCAAGGTACTTTTGCAAGACCAACTAGAGATGAAACTCTGAAGCCAGGAAATGTGAATTTTCTTCAAACCAGAACAGTGTTAGGAAAGGAATCTTATGATAAATCTGGTTTGGGATCACATAGAGAGAAAAGAATAAATAACAGTCCTTTAGATCATACATCACTGGCAGAACCTGGTGTTGGGGTAACTCAAGAAAGCCTTGACAAGTTAGAGTCTGTTCAGATGATTTATCACAAGGGAATTAGAAAGGAGTTTCTGTTATACTTTATGGCTGATGGAAGAGTTTATAGAGTTGGAGAAGTTGATATTCATTTAAAGCTATGGGAAGAGTTGGAGTATGTTTTGTATTTGCTAAAAGTGAAAAATCAAAGTACTCATAATGCTGCTCAAGTTTTGAGAGATAGGATGATGAAGTCTAAAGTTTTGCTCGGAGCTCGAATTTCAAGTGCTTATATTCCTAAATATAGAGATGCTCATGGAAAGCTGGTAGAGATGAAGAGGAATAGTGCTAAGTTCAGAACTGCACTGGGAATAAAAGTCTTAGAGTTCAATCTAGAATCTGATAAGTCTTTCTTTATAAGACTTGGAAATGAGATGAATAAAAACAACATTTATTCTCTGAGGGCTGCCATATATCAGACTGGTGAAAGAGAACCAGAACTTAAGGAGTTGAAAGAGATTATGACTGCTGAGCTAGAAAGAGCTGAAAGAGATTATGACTGCTGAGCTAGAAAGAGCTGAAAGAAGACTACTTACAGATTATCTCAGAACAGTGCCTGACATTGAAGAAATTAAGTAAAGGCTGACTGTAAGTTTTTAAAGTTTTCTGTTCTAAGTAAAAGTTAAACTCTGTTATGTTATAAACACTGCATTTGTTATATGTTTTGACATCATCAATTATCTTTTAACTTGTACATTTTTGTTATGCACAAATTGGGGGAGATTGTTAGATATAATTGCTGATGATTGTTTATCAGTGTTTAAGAAACAGGTACTTATCAGAGTTTACACTAGAAGCTAGTCAGAGTTTGTTAAAGTCTGACTGGATGAGAGTTTATTTAGTTGTCGGTGCATACTTGAAGATTCTAGAAGCAATATATCTTGAAGATGGAAAGAAGCAAGATATATTGAGATAGCTAAATAAACGGGACAGAAGACAGAAGCAATCCTAAATTGATATAAATTGTATAGCTGATTTATAGGAATATCAATTAGAGATTGATTGTGTAACTGTGTTCTATATAAACACAGATAGGTTAACCCTAAAAGGGATGCGAATACTGAATACATTATTTTTGTAACCTAGCAGCTCTCTGTGATATTTTACATCACTGAGAGAAGAGTTATTTAATATAATTCAGTTTATTGTTCATAAACAGTGTTCTTGATTGTTATTCTCATACATATATTGATTATATATTGTGTATTCGGCCTAACATACTTATATATATCCATGTATATATTAAATGATAACATGTCTCTATTGATTGTCTAACGATAAAATTATGATATAGAAATATATTTAAGCTAATTCCATAATTATGATAACTTGTTTTGCTAGCAAGACTTTCACCTGTACTCCACATCACATCACATGGTACACCTATAAATTATTGTGGAATCCAAAACCATTATATAGATATTAATATGGGTGAGAGTTATTTGATTTAAGAGTTTATGTTAACAAATTTACCTTATCGTAAAGTAGTCTAATTCAAAAACGAAATGCACTTCATAATCATCAACTTAATACTTATGGGATATATGTTTGTTTAGTGTTCAACTTATGGGATATATGATTGTTTAGTGTTTATTCCACGGGCATCTATTACAAGATTGTTCAATGTTATTGACCTTCAATGAAAATTAACACCAGAATCTCATTTCCCGTAAAAATATATTATAAAATCAATTCAAGTATCTCTCGTGTCATGTAAATTTGTAACATGTTCTTCTAGACCGACCAAAGTACAACAGAGAAATGGTCTCATATGGCACAATTATAAAACAAATGACTCAAAATGACACTATTGAAAAAAATGGTCCAAAATAGCACATTAAAACGCTACATCGTCTAGCGTTCTGAAAATAGCGTGAAAACACAACTTAAAGTAGTGTGTTCACCCAAAAACATCACTTAAAGTAGCGTTTTCACCCGAAAACACCACTTGAAGTAGCGTTTTAATATAAAACTCAACTTAAAATTCAAAGTTTTTAAAAGAGAAATTATCAAAAATACTACTTTTTCTTAGTTTCTACCTGGGGTTCAATAGTTAACCTCTGGGGTTCAATGTTTCTATTTTGGGTTTTAGAAATATTAAGAATGACGAATAATTCGTATACGGACTTAGGGTTTAGGGTTTAGGGTTGTAAAACTCTAACCTAACAACTCTAAAATCAGGACGCCGAAAAAACATCATTATTAACAAGTTGATATTCTATGAAAAAAGACCCTCAATAACATAATTTTAAGTGAAATAGTTCTCAATAACACAATTTGTAAATATGGCCCTAAAGGGACGTCACTTCTACCTATATTCTTGATGAAAAGCTTGCTCGTGGGGTTGTGGGGGCCAAAAAAAGACATGATTGATGTGAGATCACGTGAAAGTAGTGCAAGGTCAAGAATTTAGGATTTCCAGCAACAAAGGAAACGTGAATGGAAATCACGTTTTGTTTCTACGTAACTTTAACTTGCGTTCCTTTCTTGAAAACCTTGCGTTTCTGTGTGCTATTTGGGGCCATTTCTTCAGCTTGTGCCATTTAGGACATTATTTTACAAATTTGTGCCATAAGGGACCAACACCCGGTACAACCAGATTCCCCTCTAAAACTAGAGAAACTACAAAAAAAACATTACATATTTTGTTACATTTTTTGCGATTTTACTAGATATTACTATCTTCAGAAAATAATTGCAAAAGATATAGTTTGCATTTAAAAACAATCAAATGCAACCTATTTTTACAATTAATATGAAAAATAATTGAAGTTATTTTCGATTGCAAAATATACAATATACTAAAGTATACAAGTGTATTTCATCAAGGTATTATTTTTAAATACACAAATTTTACTCAAAATAAACCAGAAAGAATTATCCTAATTTGACACCCTAATTTAATTTGAGTTATCTACCTTTCCACCCATACATGACATTATAGGTTGCGCACTACCAAAAATTTAAATCCACCGGCATCGAGTCTATTCGAGATGTACAAGCTTAAGTATAATTGAAAATTACGATGGAAGATTTAGAGGAATGTTTCTTGTTTTGAAAAATGTAATAATATATTTTCATTAAAAATATATTAAACAAAATAATAACTACATTTTATGTATTTGAAAAATAAAATAATGAAAACCTTTTTGTTTTAACCAAAAAAATAATGAAAAAGTTTACTTTCAATGCGTTCGGCTAAATTGAAAAATACATAAAAAATACATTATTGAAAAAATCAATTTTCAGTAGAAAATAAAAATACTAATTCTAATTTTTGCACGCATTTCAATACGTTTGGTTGAGATACTTATAAATAATATTTTTTCAACTTTTTTTCTGTATAAAAATACATGATCAATATTTTTATACAAAACAAAAAAATTAAAAAAAATATTATTTATAAGTACCTCAATTGAACGCATTGAAATGTTTGCATAAAGAAGTTGCTCATTCTTACGGAGGGAGTAATACACTTACATATTGATATGTTCAATTTTCTTATATTTTATAATTTGTAGCGAATTGCTTAAATTTTAGATAATAAAAACACATATATTTTAATCGTATTTTCTATTTTAATTTATTACAATAAAATAAAATTTTAATGTTTTGATTTAAATTTTAGATAGATATAAAGGATTAGTAACTTTTGACGATAAATAATTTGGATTAGAAACTTAGGTGAATAATTTTGGGTGAAAGCCCATAATATGGTTTTTTCAACCACCCACACTGCACCAATCCGCACTACAAAACATGGTTTTTAATTTTCGTGGTGCAGTCGCGGGTTAAATTTTTCATAAACTGCACTGTGCGGTACAGGTTGTGGTTTTATATTTATGCAGCGCGGTTCAAACCGTACTGAACTGCATATAATATATAATAAAAATATTATATATATATATATATATTATGTATATTAATCTTTTATACATTTTTTATTATATTTTGTTATTTAGATTTTAACAGTAACCTGATACTTAGACCGCAATTACCCAATTTCTATTTTATTGAAACTGGGAGTAAGGAGTATTGTATTCTGAATGTTTAGACTTGTTTTATAATTTTTAAAATCTAAGTCTGTCGCTCTGCTTGCTTTTCTTTTAAGTTTTATGATTAAACGTTAAAGTAGAATTAAAAGCTCTAGTTTGCAAAAAAAATTTGACACATGTTAGACCGCATGGATCACATAGACACCGCACTACATCGTATTGCATTTATGTGGTGTGGTTTACGCGGTTTTTGAATTATGCGGTGCGGTCGCGATTTGTAAATTAGACCAAACCGCATGCGTGGGTTAGTCCGTGGTTTTAGAGAAAAACCGCACAGTCTGCGAACACCCGGTGTTTGCTGCCCAAATGGTCACTCGGTATACTCAAATGGTCACTTTGTATACGCATATAGGAAATGCGTGTGCCCAGGTGCATTTTGTTTCTTTTTTCTTCTTGACTTTTTCATGCAAACGCATCGAAAGCGTGTATGTATCTTAGTTCACCCAGAAAGTAAGTTACATACGTATCCAAGGGATGCGGGTTTCTGGACACGCATAATATATTATTATATTTACATATATTGGGGTGTGCGCATTCTATACATGCGTAAGTCTCTTTTATATACTCCACGTCTCTACTTCTACCAATTCATACAACCCACCACTCATTTTTCATCAGATAAAAGAAATTATTATGGTTTTTGAACCATAACCAGGAGCCGATGAGCGAGGATGAAGAAGAGGCTTCACATCTTAATTTTGCTCCAATCAATTATTGTTTCTTTTTTTGCCACAATCAATTATTGTTTCTGATTGAGTTGATAGATATATACGTATTTGTGGATTTATGTTTAGGTCAGTACGTGGACAGAACTAATAGGTGTGTATTCAATTGGGATTTTAAAAGATTTTTAAGAATTTCTGCAATTTTGGTGTATTCATTCTAGATTTAAAAAAATGTTTTAAAATTTTATGGTATTCAATAAAGATTTCAAAAAATCTTTTAAAATCTGGGGATATTCAATTTAGATTTTAAAAAGTCCTTTAAAATCTAGTGGTATTCAATATGAATTTTAAAGAATACATTAAAATCTTGTGGTATTCAAAAGTCCATGGACTTTTTTTTATTTGATAAAGTTGTGGATTTTCAAGGATTTGCTGGTGTATTTTGCATGTCTTGAAATCTTGTTAAAATCCATCAGATTTTGAAGGATTTGTCGGAAACTCCACTTTAAATGGGCAAGACTCTACGAGATTTTACACAAACTTTGCCAAAATCTACGTAAAATTAAAATCAACAACAATCTGTTAAAATCTACAGATTTTTATCAATTCATTAAAATCTAAATTGAATACACCCTCTAAGATTAAGATGAATGGGGTATTTGAAAACAAGAGAGAAGATTTGTAAACAATATTCGTGCAAGCAATAATTAAGCTAGAAGAGCCTGGATGGAGGTGAGAGTGCATTGGAGCACCTACGCATATCTGAGATGCGAATTGAAAGTGATAAATAGGGCACAATTGGACTGTTATGTATTGAAATTATGATATAGGATACCTCAATAAATGAATACACTTGGGACCAAAAAATATATTTATTTAGTGAGATTATTTATTTATCGATTAATGAATATTTTATTCAATTATTGATAAATGAATATTTATTCATTTAGATATTAACAAGATTTTTTATACATTTTATGTTAATGTACCTAAAATTTATCATGGTTATAATTTTTATGTAATATTTAATTACATTCATTTTGTTTTGAATTCTAGATAAGTTAGATAAGTTAGACATGTATGTAATATATACAGTGCATAGTAGTACTATGTATCGAGACAACACCATATAAACTCGACTACTGTTTATAAAATATTTAGAGTTAAGGTATATACAGAACCACCTATAACAAGCTATATATAATTTTAAATTCTTATTTTGATCACACAATCATAAAATTACTAGATGCATTTTGATGGAGGTAAAAAAACAATTAACTTTAGAAGCATTTTTCGAGAAGATATGACTTACAATATTATTTATTAACGTGTATGCAAATTATTTATTGGATCAAATGTATTCATATATTCCATAAATATAAAAATATTATTTAAAATATAGTGATTATTCATTTATATTTACATACGACCTATAAAGACTTAAAAAAAATATTCGTTAATGCATTTAGCGAGATTATTCATTAAGCCCATTGTCCCAAGTCGGGACCGGAAAAAATTATTCATTTGACGAGGTTATTCATTTATCGAGGTTCTACTGTATAATGGTCATTTTCTCAATAATTTTGGAGTATAAAATAATGAAGAGAAATTATCAAAAATACTACTTTTTCTAAGTTTTTTTTGTAATTTTACCATCTTCCCGAAATATTTGCAAAAATACTAATTTTTTGAAAATATTTGTAAAAATACGGTATGTGACTACTTTCAACCATCTGCAACTGCAACCAAAATCAACCACAGATGCAATAAAAAATACGGTCTGCGACCAACGCAACCGGATGCAACTTTTTTAAAAATTATTGAAAAACAGCTGAGAATTCAAAAAAATTGTTAGTAAGATGTTTGGTAAGCTTGTGGTCTTGATTAAGCCGTTCCCCTGGGATAGTTAACCTTTTGGGTTCAATGTTGGGTTTTAGAAATATTAAAAATGAGGAATAATTCGTATACAGACTAAAGGTTTAGAGTTTATGGTTATTTACAACCCTAAACCCTAGACTCTGAACCATAACCTACCCTGCTTTTACGGTTGTTTACAACCCTAAAATCAGGACGCCGGAAAAAAAAACCATTTTTGATTAAAAAGTTGTATATGTGGTTGATTTTGGTTGTAGTTGCAGATATAGTTAAAAGTAGTTGCAGACCGTATTTTTGCAAATATTTTCAAAAAGTTGGTATTTTTACAAATATTTTGGTATTTTCGCAAAAAATTTAAAAAACACATAGTATTTTTGCAAAAAAAAATTTTGAGTTAGGTATTTATGAAAAAAGCCCTAAAATGAATTAACAAATATTTTTTTTTGATAGCATTAGAATTGCCATATTTGCTCCCCTCATCTAAATTTAGACCGTCACATTAAATCATTGTAAGTGGGATCTTATCCAAAATTTTGGTCATGTACCGTCAAATTAATAAGGACCCTTGATCTTAAAATAGATGAATAAGAATCTTTAGATCTAATATTAAAAAGATTTATTTTAAAAATATAAACCAAATATGAGTAGATTTCTAAATTGATTA
Organism: Heracleum sosnowskyi; assembly: GCA_030848705.1. Taxonomy (NCBI): domain Eukaryota; kingdom Viridiplantae; phylum Streptophyta; class Magnoliopsida; order Apiales; family Apiaceae; genus Heracleum; species Heracleum sosnowskyi. The sequence continues at coordinate 68,771,886 of CM061237.1, forward strand.
GAATTCTCAATGTAAAAATTCATAATTTCAAATTCTAAGTTGAGTAGGTTTATTTGATTCTTGGTCTATACTTTAATTCTAAGTTGAGTTGATTTTCTTTATTTTAATTCTATTCTTAAGTTGAATAGAACTAATGTAAAAATTCGTTATTTTATTCTTTTTTCAGTTTCAGGGTAGTTTTAATTGGATTTTTTTTTTGTTAAACTATCACTAAATTAAAGATTATTTTATGAGTTTCATGTGGGCTGTAAATTTGTTTTTAAATCTGATTTTTAGAACTCAAGATACAAAATAAATAATTTATTGAGCGTATAAAACGTAATTAAATAAAATCTAAAACTAATAACATAAAATTAATATAATTATAAATATTAAAAAAAGAGTCGTGCATTGTACGCCTTATAAGCTAGTAACGTAAATAAGGGGTTGTGAGAATTTTAACTTTTACGCCTCTATCGACTTTTTAAAAATCGAGGAAAGTAAATATTTAAATTTAATAAATGTTAGGTATTTCAAATTAGTTTCCAATTTTTTTTCAAAATGACAAGTGTTTTATTTTTATTTATTATAATAATAAAATGAAATCCTGCATTCACATCGATCTCGGAAATTAAAGATTTTAAATTTACGGAGACGGTAAACACGGACAAGTAAACTGTATATATAGGAAAAAGAAAAATACACACACTCTTGAAAATGATCCCAAGAAGGCTCCTAGCTCTACGAACAAGGCGGGTAAATTTCCATAGGGTGTAAAGATAAAAGTGAAGATAAGGGGACAAGTAGAAGTGTCCAGTGTCTATACATATTCATAAATGTTCAGACACTTGCTTACAAATAATTAACAGAATCATGTTGATGCTCTCAACATCATCTCTTCAACTTAAGCCTTGTAAGTCTTCAAATCTCTCTCCTTCTATAACTCTTTACATTAAATCTTTTATGGTCTTTTCTTTAATAATTCTTGTCCATGCCATCTTATCCATAACAATATACTCAAATAATATGATTTTTCAAGAATTGGGTTTTCTTTACAATTTCAGGTTCTTTAGCAATGAGTTTATACTTGTAAAGTTTATATATGTATGTATGCAGAAACTTTTAGTTTCATGTATGTGTTTTGATGCGACAACACGAAAGTACACGACACGATTGCTGGAGTATAAGTACTTGTAACTTGCTGTCATATTGACTTCTAAATTGCTTTCAGATAATGAGAGTTACTTAAATGTTACTCCTAATTTATGATTTGGTTTCCCCTCCGGTGAAATACTTTTCGGAGGTTATGCACACCCATTACAAACCTCAAACTAGTCTTTCCTCCTCCTAATCCGAATAATGGTTATTACGGTAATGGTTATTATAATTGTTCTACTTTCTCTGCTTATATAGTTAGGAATTAAGCTATTTTCCTCGAATTTATGCAAGTGAAACTGTTTTTCATCTATTCTATTTATAGTGATGTCATATCAGAATTCAAATTCAACAAAAAATGTTTGTTGTATAGTGATGGAAGACTAAAAATATTACAATGCAAATTTCGAGACAGGTGAATCTGTTTATAGTGATGTCATATCAGAATTCAAATTCAACAAAAAAATGTTTGTTGTAAAGTGATGGAAGACTAAAAATATTACGATGCAAATTGGGAGACAGGTGAAACGTTGAGATGACATTGGGAAGGTTGGATTAGTTACATTTAATAAGAAAAGGAAAATTCTCAATGGTACCCTCATAGAATTGACTTTTCTAAATGATACTTCAAATATTTTTGGCTTCCAGTTGGTACCACTATAGTATTGTGTCTTTCTCTATCATACCCCTCCCGTTAAACTCTGTTAGTTAAACGTTGTATTACATTGTATATAGTGTAATTTAAAACTATTTTCTAAAACATCTCATTTTTAAGGTTCTAAAAACCAACCTTAGAAATAAACAAGGGGTTCTATTAATGTTGACATTTTAGGCCCTGAATCCCTCAAACATTCGATGCTCCCCCATTACCCACATTACTCTCCACCAATCTGTTTCATTTCTACAAACCTTAACCCTAACTCTCTCTATAATTCTGATCAATTCAATTCCTCTATCTTGAAAACAATTTCAAACAAACCCTTAAACTCCTTTACAAAGAATCTAACCACACTAAACACACTTACAAGCTCTTAATATTTTCTTCATTTCTTGTTGCTGCCAAAACGAATTTGTTTTGGAGAATGAATGCGATTGGGGTTGTTTGATATGATTAGTATATGACTGAAGCCTTGTGTTGTTGGGAAAGTGTTATATTGGGGTTTCAGAAAGAGGATGGAGATTCTTGTACAAATTTTACTACATGGGTATTAATTATGAGTACCATGTGTATGCTAAGTTGGGTTGTGTACAATGATTGCGACTTTTGGATGATTTTGTTGTCCTTTTTTTTGCTATGATTTTCATTTGGTATCATACTGCTATTAGATTGTATTTCGTTATGACCAGTTGTGTTTTTATACTGTTTACAAGGTCATACAACGTTTGACTAACGGAGACTAACGTGAGGGGTACGACTCGTAATGACACAATAGTATAATGGTACCAATCGGAAGTCAATTTTACAGGGGTACCATTGAGAATTTCCCATAAGAAAATAATAATGTCTGGAATTTAAGCACACACCCTAACATATCGAATGGTATTTGAGCTACTAAATTATTATTTGCTTGAGAGTTAAGTTGTTTCTATTTTATATCAATAAAAAAGGTGCGATCTCAGCCATGGAAGTACAACCAACTACGTTTTATAGAATATTGCCTGTTCATATAGACCTACTGTTCCAGTACTTTGAGGCTGTGCTGCAAATGAGTAACCAGATGGACTTTTAACAAATGAGCTCAAGGTGGAGCTTTTTATAAAGTAGAGGGATTCACCTTACATATCTACATGAACGGATACTTTTGATTACAAGCTTCCTGGTTTCTAAATGAGTTGAGCTGAACATAGTAAAAGGAGCTTGATCTTGCTAACAAGCTAGGTTGTTTGTTCATAGATTTACAACTTTGTACAAGGTTTTAGGATGTAACAAGATGAGCTTTTGGTAAACAAGCATGAGTTCCTTACAAACAAGTAGAGCCTGCATAGTGCATAATAATTGTGCTCGATCAGAGTCTGTTTGAAGGAGCTCGAGCTGGTCAGCAAGCAGCTCGGTTTATTTACAGCTTTCATTGATTTGCAATCTATAGGCCAATTCTACTACCTCTACATATTAATATTGATGATTTTTTTTTTTTTTTTTTTATTTCCTTCTGCTTCTAAGATCAAAGTAGACTAGCTTTCTGCTTTTTATTTATTTATTTATGTATGTGTCTACTTCACTTTATCCAGATAGAAGTCTCTCAGATTTCACTGCAATTGGTGAATCTTCTTTTCGAAAAAATCTTCTAGTGCAGTGCTGCTCGATTCCTAACTTAAGGTAGGATATATTAGTTTGTTGTTAACGATTCTGTTTTACTTTTGTTGTTACTTGGCTGAACCAAGTCTTTCACTAATTATTAGAGAACAAAAAGGACATCCATTGCAATACGAGGAAAATATTAAGCGGAGAAGACTCCTTATCTTTTTGGTCTCAGTAGGATTATCTCCAACTTTGCCTTCATCCGGGAAAACTAAAGTTAAGAGCCCATTTGATGAAAAGCGCATAGTTGAACAAAACAAGCGAATACAGAGAGAAAATAATGCACCTGAAGACTTCCCAAGTTTTATCAGAGAAGGTATATTCTACTAGTATAACAACCTTGGAAGCTTGTTTATTTTGCAGTCTTAATAGTGCAAGTCTCTTTTCTTCTTTCCTTGTTTATAGTCTCATCACCAATATACAAACCCAGACTGACATTTGTGTGGGGGGATTCCTTTCAGGATTCGAGGTGAAAGTAGTTGCACCTGATAACTATGTTACAAGTGAATCTGGGCTTATATTCAAAGATTTCGAAGTTGGAAAAGGTGATCACCCCAAGGACGGTCAACAGGTCTTTCTTTTGTTTTCTAGAAATCTGTGATTACATTTCCTATATTGATGCATAATTTCCCTCTGAAATGTTGAAAAATAAAGCTAGCTTTTTTTGTAGATGTTTTTCGATTTCCAACTTGGTATGCAGATATTTTCCTTGACACAGAGTTAGTAATGACTTTATGAGTTGATTGTAGCGTAAACACTCGTGTTTTCTAATTAGAAAGGCTAATTTATAGTTTCATCATCGAAGTATTATACAATATGTACACTAAACCCCAAAGAAAAGAGCCAGCTCGGCATACCATCCAATTATGCAAAATATCTTGTTTAACCATGAACCGGGTTCAGTCAACCTAATTCGGCAGATCAGGATGGGTAGTATCAAATTTTTTTGTGAGAAGATGGTTAAGGTGTACGCTTTGACATACTTGAAGGGCTAAACTGTTACTGCAAGAGTTTTTTAATCTTCTCCTGACTCATCATTTATGTACATCTCTAATTAATTTACTCTCCTCTGGCCTTCCCCGTCAAACGAACCAGTCCAAATGAACCCAACAAACAAATATCACAAAGGATAAAAAACCATGCCAGATGATTTATCTACAGACAAACAGATGATTTGTCTACAAACAAAATTTTACTGCATGAACTATTAGCCCATTTAGTGTTTTAAGCTATGACATTTCATCAAACCTTTGGTGAAAAATTCAAGCTCCAATGAGAAGGTTTCTCATATCACCAAATTGAGTTGTGATAAACAACAAGCTTGTCCTAGTTGCTGCAATTGAGAAAAGCAAGCTAAATGTGTCGAAAAGCTTGAGGCTGTGGGCTTTACGAAGCTTGACGCATTAAATCTTTGCATCTCTGTACCTGACATAAAGAAAGCAAACTCGATACTGTAAGCCACCACATATAATATTTTACCGTATATCTTGACATTTCTTTTAGACATTTCATAAAGTCCTTATCTGGATCACCAAACCTCTCAAATTTACCATACATATACATAGATGTATTACCGACCACAACATCCAAACCAGACCCATTACATTCAAGTACACAACACATGAACCAATTTCCAGAACACAGTCGACATGCTTTTGTCATTGTTCAAAGTGTAAAATTATGTGGCCGTCCCCATTTCTTCACATGTCTTAAAAAAGCTCAAATATGTCACTGAACCAACCATTTTTAACATACACATGGATCTATATGTTCTATATATATAAATTTCTTGACTTGACTAAGTCAAAAAACGAGTTGGGAAAAATGTGGGTGTTCATAAATGAATATGCATAAATGAGTTTCGCTATAGGGCAGATAGCAGGGGGTGGATGTAGTAAGGGAAGATGGTGATCATCAACCTTGATTAATGTGGATTGGTGGTTTTTAATGATACAAAATATGGTATGTATGTCTTACTATGTCTGAAAGTATTGGAGGGAGAAAAACTAGTTCAACACTCTCTCCATTCAAGCATGTAAACTCTTTCACATTAACCATTTTTGTTAAAATTTCTTCTGAGACTATCCCTCCCAATTTGAGCAAAATGCCGAGTTGGGTCGACTAAACCCGGTTTATAGTCAAATCGTATATTTTTCATACTTGGATGGTAAGCTGGTTTTTGCCTTTGATGGTTAGTGTATACATTGTGTCGTACTTCGATGGCGAAACTAAAAATAAGACGACTAAAAAAGAAGTGTTTTTTTCTATTCCTTGCCAACATCAACGACTTTTCTGCTAAACCACTTTTTGTAGGTTACTGCATATTTTTCAGTAATTCTCAGCAATGGTTAGACACCCTTTATGTGCTTTCATTCCTGCTAAACATTAAGATAATTGAACTCAGTAGGCATCCAATCTTGGCTATAGGATGTTACTTGTGTTCTCACCTGACTGGCTATTAGAAATGGTGTAATGCTGTGATTCGTCGTTGAATGCAGAAAAGGACATCTAAGGAGGTCTAAAACAAGTATTACAGTAACTACTTGTAGTGAACTATTGTTTCCCGACTTTATGAATTTAGTCTCACTTTAGAGTATACGTGTAGACATTCTCTTCTTCTTCTGTATTCATTGTACTCTGTAAGTTGAATATTGCCTTCAATTCTTCAGCTATATATAGAGATTGCAGCACTATTTATCGTGATTTCTGAGTTTTGACTAATTGGTTTTTGACACGTCATGGTTCTACAATAGAGATCAGTAAGTAATCTATAGTAAAATTTTCAGAAATGGCATTCTGCAAGTGAATGATCGGAAATTGGTACCAGTAAATTTTCCAGCATATGTGTTATGAAATGAGTGCACCGTGAAGTAACAAAATAGATACAAAATTGTGGTTTGAGAGTACTGTCTAGCAGAATTGGTTGAATAATGAAATTTGAAATTCAGTCTTATTTAAAGTTTTGTTCTTTACAGGTGATTTTTCATTATATTGGTTACAATGAGTCAGGCAGGCGTATTGACAGCACCTATATACAAGGCGCTCCAGCGAAAGTTCGGTTGGGAACCAATGGATTAGTTCCAGGTAGAAAATACTGCAATCAGCATGTATGATGATGGGTCCATGTCTTTCTTTAAGCTGTATTATTAGGAATAACATAAATTAATGAATTCTTCGCAGGCTTCGAACAAGGGATTATAGACATGAGACCTGGAGGAAAAAGGAGGATCATTATTCCTCCAGAACTTGGACCGCCTGTAAGTTATATATAACTCCATTTGCCACCCACACAAATCCAAATAGATAGATTATCAGTAGTTAAATATGTTAACATCGAGTCATTGACAGAAATGGTACTATAGTATCTCTCGTAATCCTTAGCTCATAGCCTAGTAGAGTAGTAGATACCCCTCTCTTTCAAGTAACAGGAGGAAGAGGTTTGAGATTCCGGGGAAGCATAGAAGCATGAGTATTTGAATTTCTGCCATATACTACTTTCGAAAAATTTCTTAAACCCTCTAGAACATATGAACTTATTGAGTACGAACTGTAATTGAATGAGAGATGAATGGATTATTCGAGTCTATCTATATAAAGCTTTACTAAACTATGTGTTTCATCATGATCAATGAGTCATTGAATAATACGGTAATAGTACATAATTCCATCTTTTTTTTAATACTGAAAAGAATTGGTGTTTACGAGTTTGTCATATTAAGTAGAATTTCTTTATTAAACTACAAGTGATGGAAAATATAACAAGTGCTTTGTCAATCTTTGTTGGACACTTTCCAGTTTTCATTAGGGTTAAATGGCATTTTCATCACTCAACTGACGTCCATCTTGCAACTGAATCATCAAACTCAAAAAACTTTCAAATACATGACTCAATCAGTTAAACCTTGCAATCTAATCACTAAACATATAAAATTTTCACGTCCGTTAAGTTGAGTTTGACTTTAACGGAAGTCCGTTAAATATTGTTTTGTCAGTCCACCTCACTTGCCACGTAAGAAAATGATGTGTACATTAAAGGATTAAATATCAAAAAGATCACTTAATTTATACTCAACTTGCAAGTGGGTCAGTCAACTTATATGCAACTTGCAAGTGGGTCACAAAATTTGTCGTCGTTTAAATTTTTATATTAAATAATGTATTTTTACTTTATAATAACATCAACAATCATCAAATTTGTGTATATATCCTTCATTCTCTTAATAATCCACTACCAATGTAAATTAGTATTATTAAAAAATATTACTTATGTCACATACATTATATTCATATTACAAATTATAAACTAAATGCTTTTTAAATTAAAATTATTGTTTTCTTACTATTTTTATACAAACTAAATGCATTTTAAATTTGGTTCAAGAAAATGCTTTTTAAATTAGTATAACTTTATAAATAAATAATTTTATTCCATAAGCAAACCAAGTATTTTAATTAAAAAGATAAAATAAATATATATAGTTTAATGACTTGATTGCAAGTTTTTCTGGCTGGTTGACCCAATTGCAAGTCAGGTATGAGTTAGAATAATCTTTTAGTTATTAGGGAGTCACATCAGCATTCCACGTCAAATTTCCGTTTGATTTTTAACGGTTTCTAACTGCAATGACCTGATTGAAAGTTTTAAATAGTTTAGTGATTTGACTGCAAGTTTTTTGAATTGAATGACCTACTTGCAAGTTTAGTCTGAGTTGAGTGACCTTTTTGTCATTTAACCCGTTTTCATTAGAACTCTTTAACCTTTAACCTTTTTTCCCTATTATTTTGACCAGACTTGCTTAAGCACATTGTAGGATTTGGTAAGATGATCCTAAATACGTCTCAAATTCTCAACATAGTTCTGGAAAAGTTCGACTTGACTACTATATATATGTGCAGGGTCTTCCAAGATATTTTGGAGGTCAGGCACAACAATAAAATTAAGGCTCCTAAAAAACTAGTATATGCTTAAATTTAACTTTTATTTATATGAATTTATCTAGTCCAAGCAATTATAGAAATAACAAGATAAGCATCACTCAAAATATATGTTGGAATAGTTTCATTCTTCTAATTTTTCTTTAAGGAAAATCGTTGATCAGTTTTATTGCAAGTCGTTATAAAATAAAAGACATTTAATAATTCTGAATAGTTCGAATTTGGTTTTTGTGTTGATAATACAATTGTATTTCTTATCATTATAACATAACAGACCTTTAATAATTTTGGATCCTTTCAACTTTGGAATCTATGTTAATAATACATTTTTTTGGGTTATTATCATATTATGACAAGTTTATATTACGACTAAGCTGATTTGAGGTTAAAGACAGGGCTTTCTTTTCCATATGTTCTTAAACATACATCTTTGTATGAAAAGATATTGTGTAGGCTTAAGAGTAATTTATGGTGACCTTAATTTGGCTTGGATCTCCGGGCTAGGTTATAATTATGATACAGGTCTAATCATCTCCTCTCACCAAGAGACCTAATGAGTTATCAGTGCTACAAAAAAGAGGAAGCCCTGAGGTTTTAATTCTATTCTGAGATGTTATAATGACCCTATCATGATGCACAAAATGGATTAACCACAAGCTCAGAGATATACATTCTGTGCTTACATCTATAGTATGCTCAAGCGTATTGAGTAGCATGACAACTTTATCAGCAAGGTTAACTAGTACAAAATTAGTAATAGTACCTACAGTTTTGTTGTCACAAATTATGACTGTGTTCCTGGCATCTGTATGTTACCTCCCTCTGTTGTAGTTACTTCTTTTGAGTCAAATCTAATGACTGCAAAGAAAAAATATTTAAGCATATGTTTTCTTTGTTTTACGAAGAAATAACAGGAAATTTGTAATGATTCATATCTAAAAATTGTGTTCAGGCGACATACTTTTCCAGTTTATTTAGTAAGTTCTGAATACATGTGTGTCATTCCTTATTTGATGTCTTTAATCGTACTGGATGATTACTAAATAACTCCCTCATGCTTAGGTCGGACCTTCCACTTTTTTTAGCTCAAAACAATTTGAAGTTTTTGATGTGGAATTGATTAGCGTGCAAGACTGTCAAAGACGGACTATTGGATTCTATTCAGATGTTATCTGTACTTAAAAGATGGCTAACTTAGAATTATGTGAATATGTTCTAAATGTCACAGTACACCTTATGGAGGAATTTTGTTGTGCCACTGTAAGAAATATGTTTGCATAACTGAAATAGGAGTGCTGATTTGAACTGATAGTAGCAGTTGCAGATTATTGGTCTGCAGTTTCCACATGTAAGTCTACTGAGAGACCATTTACATGTAAAACTGCAACTTCATACAATTTAACTGTTCCATATTATGGAGAACAATAGAACATGCAGCTCTGATTTTTTGTGAATTATTTAGAAAGGATTGCATGTTTGCATGGTTAGCAATTTACAATTCAATGCAAAAATAAACGCCAGTATGGTGATTTGGGTATTGTTGTGATGTTCGAGTAATATACTGAACAGTCCTTATTTGTCAAAAACAAATTGTCCAAATAAAAAAACGGAAACCACTGTTTCTGAAGTTAGGGTGTCAGTTAAAAATCCAGCGTTCTTTGAAGTTAAATTGTCCGCAAACTAGGATACAGAATCATCACAGACCAAACAAACTTGTTGAAGATTCACGATTTGCTTTTCCACAAAGCCTGATTCACAAAGTTGAATTCTAGAGACACGCCGTCCTTTCTGTAAGAATTGGTATTCACACCGTTCTTTTCTTTTGATACTGGACCGATCTTATGAGGGAGTTGTGAGTCTTGTGACAGTTAAAGACTTGTAGAAATGCCTGCTTTCCAAAAATCTGGTGAACTGAGAAATGAGACACCGTCGCTATATTCACCATCTAACCTCCAGAAATGAATCGTGCTTGTGACTCGACTACACATTGATTTGTCATGATGGCTTCTCAGCCAAGCTAATGACATATTTCCAGCAAGGTTTGTTTCCAAGTCCATAACCATATCGTAAGGCATTCCTGAATTTTATGAATTTGGTTATGAACACAGGATATAAACCGTATTGTATTTCCTTGGTTTGAAATTAATTCCTACAAAACCATAAAGGCATAATTAGGAGTTTGTTTGACTATGAGTTGATATTACAAACGGGATAATAAATTCAAACATCCTTAAATTATTCTTATCCTTAAACTATTGTTGTTTTATTGTCTAGATTCATGATAAAAGAATTCATCGGAATTTGGAAATCGGGTCACTGCATTTCGATCAACAAAAATCTGACCACATGTAAAACAGTCTCAAAACTCAAACAATTAATCTTCTTACAATTTATACACCCTTCTAAACAACTATGATCCACAATTACATCGAAATCCATTCCCAACAACAACAAAATCCGGTGACAAAGTTGTTTTCCAGCAAACTAGAAACGAGCCCAAAAATTCTTAAAAAATTATATAACCGTCCAACTACATGGATCTATAGGTATATACACGCAAAACCTTCGAACGATTACATAAAAACATATTTTGATCAAAATCAAAAACTCCGATGATACCAAAAATTAATGATTATCGAAACTTGATTTTGATGATGGAGTAGATAGAGGGCTTATACAGCCAATAACCACATAATAATATAAGAAATTATGATAACAGAAATATTCAACAATAATTATAATATTATATATATTAACTTCTTCAAAAAAAAAATATTATATATATTAACGGTCTACACATATATTTTGCAGAGTAAATTATTGTTGAGGAGAACTTTTTGAGGATGTGTTTTCAAAAGAAGAGGGGCTACAACAACTCTACAATATACACGATCTTGCAAAAAAGGAACGAGGCTTTGGACAGAAAAAAATGTAATGACAGTAGCTACAATCGTGAAGAAAATTTAATACTCCATAAAGTATAGAATTAGTGTTATAAGAATAAGTTAAAAATTGAAGATTGAAATATTGATTGATTGAATAATTTGTAGGTTGTTGTGAGAATATAATTCTGTATTCATGGTGTACATGTATATGGTTTAGAGGTTGGAGTTTCACGAGGTTCACATGCTTGACAAGTTATATACTATTATCCAATAATCGTCAAAAAAAAAAAAAAAAAAAAAAATACTTCTTCTGTCCCAATCAATTAGACAATCAATTTTTTACACTTTTTGTCTTTCAATTCTTTACATTTCTAAACTTTTCAAAAATAATAAACTTTTAAAATATAAAAATCAACTACTTAAAATACTTTTCTCCATCATACTCACTTCATACCTTAAATTTGATTGGTCTAACCACTAAACTCATTTTTTTTACTTTAATATATTTTATGGTTGTGGGAACTTTAACATTAATTTTGAAATTTATTTTTAAAAGTTTTAAGATTTTAGTAGTTCTGAAAATGTCACCTTTTTAAAAAAAAAGTATTAAAAATACTACTTTAATACTTCAAATCTAAAAAAAACTTATAAATTTTATAAAAGTTTATTATCTTAGTAAGCATGTAACCGTCCAAATTATCAATATATTTTGTTGTAATAATATATAAATATTAAAAAAATATTAAAAAAAAGTCATTTTTTTGAAAATTTTAAAATCTATTTTAGTACTTTTAATTATTTAAAAAATCTTATCTATTTTAACATGTCAACGTAATTTTTTAACAAATACAATTAATATAATTAAAACACTTCTAAATATATCACAGACAGTTACTTTTTTTTAATTAAAACATGTTAGCTTTTCTATTTGTCCTTATTATTTACCTTTTATAATTAAAACACCTTTTTCCAACAAAATCTACTCTTTTTTCTAAAAATAGCACGGGTAATTACCTTTAAACTAAAACATATTACATGTTATATTTGTTTTGACTAAAATCCCTCTTTTCCAAAAATATCAAGTGTAACCCTTATTTATTTTAAATTATTATTAAAGCCGGAACATTGAAAGTTTTGGTTTTCGATTTTCGGTCATTTATTCTATTTAATAAATAATAAAATAATATAAAAATAGTAACCAACTGATTGCTTTTTATAATTAATTTTTTTTAACAAAATCTACTCTTTTTCCAAAAATATCACTGACAATTACCTTTAAATTAAAACATATTATCTTTTATATTTGTTCTCACTAAAATCTCTTTTTTCCAAAAATATCAGGACCCTTACTTATTTATTTTAAAATCTATTTTAGTACTTTTAATTTTTAAAAAAAGCTTACCTATTTTAACATGGCAACAGATTTTTTTAACAAATACAATTAATATAATTAAAACACTTCTAAAAATATCACTAACAAATTTTTTTTAATTAAAACATGTTAGCTTTTCTATTTGTCCTTATTATTTGCCTTTTATAATTAAAAAACTTTTTTTTCTAACAAAATGTACTCCTTTTTCCAAAAAACAACACGGGGTAATTATCTTTAAATTAAAACATATTATTTTTTATATTTCGTCTCACTAAAATCTCTATTTTCCAAAAATATAACCCTTACTTATTTATTTTAAAACCTATTTTAATACTTTTAATTATTTAAAAAAGTTTACCTATTTTAACATGCCAACGTATTTAAAAAAAATACAATTAATATAATTAAAACATTTCTAAAAATATCACGGGTTGTTATTTTTTTAATTAAAACATGTTAGCTTTACAACTTGTCCTTATTATTAATATTATTTTAATGAATAATAAAATAATATTAATAGTGCCCTATTTATCTTCGTTAGCCCCATTTGTATTCTTTATTTTTTTTTTCTATGTTCCAAATAATATTTAAGTTTTATATTTTATAATTTATCATATTTATTTTTATTCTTTATTTAATATTTTCCGTTGCCACTATTTTTTTTAGTTTGTCTAGTATTTTAAATAATTAAACACATTAAGTAAGGGTTTGCCCATGGGAAACAGAGGTTTTTAGTAAGAAAAAAAAAAGATAACCTGTTTTAGTTAAAAAGTTAATTACCCCTGATATTTTTGGAAGGAAAAATGAGGGATTTTGTAAGAAAAAATAGAAAAAAGTATTGTATTTTGGCTGAAAAGGTAATATCTTTTTATGAAAAGATGATGCGTTTTAATTTAAAAACAATCGAGTAGTTACTATAATTATATTATTTTATTATTTTTAATTAGGACAAATGAACGAAAACCGAAAAACCAAAACTTTCAGTGTTTCGACTATTATATAATAGTATAGATAGCTTAAAACCCGTGTGATGCATGAATTGTTTTTAATAGTTGTTATTTTATTATTTGTATTTGTTAAGAAAAATAGGCATGTTAAAATATGTGAACTTTTTTAAATAATTAAAAATATTAACATAGATTTTAAAATAAATAACTAAAAATTTGTACGTGATATTTTTGGAAAATAAGAGATTTTAGTAAGGAATAGAAAATGTGACATGTATTAGTTGAAAAAGGTGATTGTCCGTGTTTTTTTTTTGGAAAAGGTGGGGATTTTGTTAGAAAAAATAGATAGAAAAAGTAATGTATTTTAGGTGAAAAAGGTAATTGATTATAAATAGATAATATTATTATTTAGTAATATTTCATATTTTTGGAAAAAGAAGGGTTTGAGTAAGAAAATATAAAAAAGGTAAATATTTTAGTTGAAAAAGATAATTGTCGGTGATATTTTTGGAAAAACAGGGATTTTGTTAGAAAGAATAAAAATAGTAAAAGCTAATTGTTCGTGATATTTTTGGAAAGAGGGGACGATTTTGTTAGAAAAATTGAATAAGTAACGTGTTTTAGTTTAAAAGGCAATTGGTTATAAAAGTTATTATTATTATTTAATAATATTTTTTTACATGTGCAATTAAGTAAAATCACTTTGTACCAAAAATCTGTATCGACCTTGAAATTTTTGGAAAAAGAGAAGATTTTGTTAGAAAAATTGGAAAATTAATGTGCTTCAGTTTAAAAGGCAATTGGTTATAAAAGGTATTCTTAATATTTAATAATATTTTTTAATAAATAAGGAAGGACAATTAAGTAAAATCACTTCGTACCAAAAAATTATTATAAAAATAAAAGCTATTTGTTGTGGAATAAAAAACGTACTTTGAATTTTAATGCTAGGGTTTAAGAGCTTTCGAGCTTTAATGGTTGTTCTCGTGTTTCGTGACTGAATCGGTCATCACAAGATGCCTACGTATCTCAACTATTGCTGAGAATCAAGCCAAAAAACGTAGTCCTTGGTGTTGCCCTCGGGGCTATGGCGGCTGGGGCACACCAAGGACGTAGTGACTTGTATGTCCTTATTCGAGGATGAAGTCTAAAACGTTGTAGATGACGTATGGAGCTGTGTCCAAAACGTAGTTCTGAGATGAGGGGTCAGACCCTTTATATAGGCGTTTAGAAGCCTAGTGGATAAATATTGATTTACTTGAAGGATAAATCTTATCCTTGACGGTGGATAAGTATTATCACTTTCTTGAAGGATAAATCTTATCCTTGACAGTGGATAAGTATTATCACTTCCTTGAAGGATAAATATTATCACTTTCTTGAAGGATAAGTCTTATCCTTGACGGTGGATAAGTATTATCACTTCCTTGAATGATAAGTCTTAACCTTAACGGTGAATAAGTATTATCACTTTCTTAAAGGATAAGTCTTATCCTTGACGGTGGATAAGAATTAATTCTAGATCCTTCCTTGCATGAGTTGTTTCCATATCATAACGGACTTGTATTGAAACAAACCTAATTGTATTAGAACAAGCCTGTATTGGACGTCTCCTAATACAGGTTGTACTTCTAGCCCAAATATTAATTATGAAATTAATATTTAATTAGAGTTTCGGGCCTTATTAACGAGCCTTATTTATGGACCATCTAGGTTTAATTAATGCAATATTAATTATGTTTTTAGTGTTATTTTAAACCCATATCGCTATTAATATTATTTTATTATTTATTAAAATAATAAACAATTTTTTTTAACAAAATTTACTCCTTTTCCAAAAATATCACGGGCAATTACCTTTAAATTAAAACATATTATCTTTTATATATGTTCTCACTAAAATCTCTCTTTTCCAAAAATATCAGGTGTAACCTTTACTTATTTATTTTAAAACCTATTTTAGTGTTTTTAATTATTTAAAAAAGCTTACCTATTTTAACATGCCAACGTACTTTTTTTAACAAATACAATTAATATAATTTAAACACTTCTAAAAATATCAGGGGCTATTACTCTTTTTAATTAAAACATGTTAGTTTTTCTATTTGTTCTTATTATTAATATTATTTTAATAAATAATAAAATAACAACCTATTATTGCCCCATTTATCTTCCTCAACCCCATTTGTGTTCTTTATTTATTTTTTCTATGTTCCAATTAATATTTATGTTTCTTATTTTATAATTTATCATATTGATTTTTATTCTTTATTAAATATTTTTTGTTCCCATTTATTTTTGTAGTTTATCTTTTTTAATCTCCTTTGATGGTCCGTGCCTGTAATTAAAAGTAAAAAAATAAATAAGTAAATGTTTACTCGTGATATTTTTGGGAAAAAAAGGTTTTAGCAAGAAAAAATTGAAAAAGTAACATGTTTTAGTTGAATAAGGTAATTCCCCAACTTAGCAAAAAAAAAGAGGTAATTCCCCGTAATTAAAATTAGTAAAATAAGTTTTAAAATAAATAAGTAAGGGTTGCCCGTGATATTTTTGGAAAAAAGTGGTTTTAGCAAGAAAAAATAGAAACAGTAGCATGAAAAAGGTAATTGCCCATGATTTTTTAAGAAAAAAAGAGGATTTGTTAGAAAAAATAGAAAAGTAATGTATTATAGTCGAAAAGTTAATTGGTTAAAAATAATGTTATTAATTAATAATATCTTTTAAAAAATAAGTAAGGTTAATTAAGTAAAATCACTTAGAGACCAACAAAACTTTTAATGTTTCGTTTATATAATAGTACTAGCTTAAAACCCGTGCGATGCACAGATTGTTAATTGTTATTTTATTATTATTATTTTAATTGTATTTGTTAAAAAAATAAGTAGGCATGTTAAAATAGCTAAACATTTTTAATTTAAATTATTTAAATACGTTTTAAAATAAATAAGTAAAGGGTTTGTCTGTGATAGTTTTAGAAAACGAATGGATTTTAGTGAGAAAAATAAAAAAAAAAAAATTGAAAAAAGGCAATTTCCCGTGATTTATTTAGAAAATGAGGGACTTTGTTAGAAAAAATATATAATGTGTTTTAGCTGAAAAGGTAATTGGTTATAAATAGGTATTTGATTATTTATATTTTAATATTTTTAGTAATTGCATTTGTTAAGAAAAATAAGTAGGCATGTTAAAATAGGTAAACTTTTGAAAAAAATAATTATAATATTAGGTTTAAAAATAAATAACTGGTCCTGAGCAAAGACGTTAAAAGGCTTATTAGGGATCTCCCCGAAGGGGATTTCTTTGATATCTCGTCTCAGAGGTACAAAAGAGTGCTAGACGGGTAATAGATCCAATGAGGTCCAGCCTGTAGTCTAGTCTCTACAAGGTCACATTGGCCTTCGAAAGAGGGAGAAATCCCGCTTGCTTATCAACTTAGCCAAAAAAAAAAAGTAACTAAAGGTTTGTATGTGATATTTTTGGAAAATGAGGGGTTTTAGTACGGAAAAATAGAAAAACTAACATGTTTTAGTTAAAAAGGTAATTGCTCGTGATATATTTGAAAAAGTAGGGGAATTTGTTAGAAAAAATAAAAAAAATAATGTATTTTAGGTGAAAAAGGTAATTGGTTATAAATAGGTAATATTATTATTTAATAATATATTTCTATAAATAATAAACGAATTTAAGAAAGGGTAATTAAGTAAAATCACAACGTACCATACCGACCAACCAAACTTTTAATGTTTCGTCTATTATATAATAGTATTGATATATAGCTTAAAACTCATGCGATGCACATATTGTTTTTAATTATTATTATTATTATTATTATTATTATTATTATTATTATTATTATTTAAGTTTTAATATTTTATTAATTGTATTTGTTAAAAAAAATAAGCATGCATGTTTAACTTTTCTAAATAATTACAATTATTAAAATATGTTTTAAAATAAATAAGTAACTGTTTGCTCGTGATATTTTTGGAAAATGAGTGTTTTTAGTAAGGAAAAAAAGAAAAAAATAACATGTTTTAGTTGAAAAAGGTAATAGTCCGTAATTAAAAGTAATAAAATAGGTTTAAAAATAAATAAGTAAAGGTTTACCCGTGATATTTTGGACAAAGAGAGATTTTAGTAAGGAAAAATAGAAAAAGTAACATATTTTAGTTGAAAAAGGTAATTGACAGTGATTTTTTTAGAAAAAATGGGAATTGTTAGAAAATATGGAAAATGCAATGTATTTTAGTTGAAAAGGTAATTGGTTATAAATAATGTTATTATTTAATATTATATTTTTTTAAAATAAGTAAGGGTAATTAAGTAAAATCACGAGTACCAACCGACTGACCAAACTTTTAATGTTTCGTCTATTATAAGATAGTTTAAACTTTTTTAAATAATTAAAAGTATTAAAATATGTTTTAAAATAAATAAGTAACGATTTGCCTGTGATATTTTTGGACAAAGAAGAGTTTTAGTATGGAAAAATAGAAAAAATAACATGTTTTAGTTAAAAAGGGTAATTACCCGTAATTAAAAGTATTAAAATAGGTTTTCAAAGAATTAAGTAAAGGTTGCCCGTCATAATTTTGGAAAAGGAGGGTTTTAGTGAGATAAAATAGAAAAAGTAACATGTTTTAATTGAAAAAGGTAATTGCCGTTGATTTTTTTTAAGAAAAAGAGGGGATTTGTTGAAAAAAATATATTATTCCCTAACAATGAAATCACAACATTGTAGAAGGGGGGTTGAATACAATCTTTTAAATTTCTAATTCTTTTTTCCTGACAAAGCTAAACTTTAGAACATAAATGTGAAATTGCAGAAAACTAATAACACAAGAATTAAAAATTTAGGTGGATTGATTGTTCCACCTATGAGATTTTATTTGAAGAAATCTATGTGTAGTTTTTGAACAAACTCACAGCTGCAGTTACAATGTTTTTGCTTCAGCAATTTACAAAGGAATATTGCTTAAGCTCTTAACACTAAACCCGATTTCTTGCCTACAAAAACATTGCTACACTTGGTTATATACTCTAAGTTTACAAGCTTAATTGAACTACATAAAAGTGTACAGTAGGTAAAGTCCAAAAGATTTCTTTTTCACTCTAAGTCCAATGGTCCTTGCAATGATTTGCCTTTTAACTAATTGTCCTTGAAGAATCATCTCTTTTGACCATATGAAAATAAAATGTTTCCTTTTTTTTTTTCAGGGTTTCCCAAAATGCTGGTTTACATGCTCTCTTTGTTCCATCAACCCATGTGACTTGTTAGAACTACCCCTTTCATAAATTCAACTGTTAATAATTGAAGTGGTATCGGTTGAGGTTAATGATGTAGCATCCATTGAAAGTGTTGTGGTTGAATCCGTTGAAGCTTTCTAAGGTGCATCCGTTGAAAGCTGAATGACTATCCGTTGAAATACAATTTCACTTATGTAAAATTACAAGGCACAAATTATTTACAGTTAGCCTCCTTATTCTACATATCTATTTGTAAGTCAATAAAAAACTTGTTCAGCCTACACAGTTACATTTCAACTGCTAGTACTTGAACAGGAAATAGTATGTTACATTCAGACTTATCAAGAAATAAGCTACCTTTCAACGGATACTGTAACAACCTGCTATCCGTTGAAAGTTACATTTTCACTTATACAAATTGTACTAAGTTAATTTGGTTATAATCAAGAATCAACATAATTCCTAACAATCTCCCTCAATTTATGCCTGGTTGAGAATCAGACATAAATTCAGGGCTTGATGATAACAAAACACTCCTAAGAGAAATATACAGTAAAAGTTCAAATTTGTATTGAGCTACATTAATATGATAAAATGAAAGAGTTGAATTTTGAGAAACATTACAGAGAGAGTGCTCCTCTAGACTGAGCAATTTTAGTTCCTTTTCTTCTCTCTGGAAGGCAATATCTTCTTCTTCCCTTGCCTGGCATAGTTGGCCTCTATTTGCTGCTGAAATTGGTTGTAGAAGTTGTCCTCTTCAACAATCTTTGGATTTAATTTAGATTGCAACCATCTAAGGTACTTAGAGCTTGCCTTAGATAGTTGGTCCTCCAATCTAAAAAACCTTCTGCAACCATCTTCATCCCTGAATTCCATCATCCAATGGAGCTGGAGATGAATCTTTTGTCCATTGTCTGGGATCTTTATTTTTACAGGCAAACTTTCATGTGAGTTCCAACTAGCCCTTATCTTCTCAATCTGTTTCATCACTAGTCCTCTTGCAATTGGTGAGAACCCTCTTGTGCTCTTTATGCTTGAGAATACCTTAACCAAAGTTGGGTATCCTTCTTCTAGGATTCTCTACAAGGGCCATGGTCTTTCTAATCCTCCTTTATAGACAAATATGAGTCTCTCTGGCAGATTTTTGTACGTGTCAATGCCCTTGAATTGAATCAGTTCATCTAGAAAGAGATCCAATTCAGAATATTCTTGAATGTCAGCTATGTAGAGATAATCATCCTTGTTTTCTACTAGCTTGACAATTTGAGGCACTGATTGGAGTTTTACTGGTCCCTTAAGAATTTTCCTCCTTGGCTCCCTTTTCTTCTTTTCAGCTTCAAGAATAATCTTTGGGAATTCCAAGTTTTCAAACTCTATGGGCTCTTCTTTGAATTCAATAGGAGTGCCATGAAAGGTAGTGTCTGATTGAGTGACAGGCTTGATGATGTCTTCAATTGTAACAGATTTGCCTTCAGTTTTCTTCAAAATTTCTTTTTTCTCAGGAGAGACATGCCTATTTGATTTTCTTTTTATCCTCCTGATTGGATTTGTCTTGGGCACTGTCTTTCCGTTCTTCCTTTTAGGAGGGGCCACTTCTTCTTCAACTAACTCATCCCATAACTCTTTAGCTAATCTAGATAGCCTTTCAGGAGAGGTCTCATTTGGAAAATATCTAGGATGAGCTTCCCTCAGTAATCTTGAAGTTTCCTCTCTTTTGGCTTCAGTGAATTTAGGATGGTTAACTGTGATATGCAATGCTTTGTCATTCCTGTATATTACTGCCATTGCTTCATTCAACCCCACATCATGTGCGTATTTAAGTTCTTTAATGATCTTGCCCATCACCTTGTTGTCATCTGGCTTAGATAGAGGGTAATCTACTTCTAGTTTGTTCTTGCCATGATGCTTATGTTGGGTTTTATACTGAACTATTCGTTTGAAGTATATAAACATTAACCATTTTATTGTGAATCTTGATTGCATATTATTACATTGTCTGTTTATTATATATTGTGGATAATCTAGTAATAAATGAGATAACAGAAGATTAGATTATCAGTGTCTGTATATAATATAATAAAGGTTCACAATCTAAGTTGTAACGCCCCAAATCCGGGGTCAACGGATTTGGTCGTCACTCTGCATTCTCAAATAAAACCACATGTTCAATATTAAACCAATACTGACAAATTTCTATTCCAACTACCCCTCGTGATAATGTTAGACATGACCAAAATATTTAAACAAGTCTCAACACAATTATTCGTATTTATGACTCAATAATTAAATAATTCACATATTTCACGTAACACACATTGTCATTTAATTGTGATAAATAAATCACATTAGTCTCGTAATGTCCAAGAAATAATTTTAGAAAAATATTCAACTCTCGTTTCAAAGGAATTAATCCTCAAAATATTTTTAGATCAAAAATCGGATCATTTATCCCAATATAAAGATTTAAAAACAATTTAATCAATTAATATAAAATTAATTGACTAATTCCAACACTTAAAAAATTTTGTATGAATAAAACCAAGCCAAGAAAATAATTAAATCTAATTTAAATTAATTAGATTTAATTAATAATTATTTAATAGAATTAACTGATTATTAAAATTAATCAATTAAATAAATAAATAAATTATTAATCAAAAAAAATTAAAATAATTAAATTTAATAAATTTTCGAATTTAAATAAATATTTATAAATTTATAAAATTTTCCGAATAATAAAAATGTATTTTTACATTTAAAAAAAATATGATTTTTAGAATTTTTTAACTATTTCTGAATTATTTAAAAATAAATAAATCCAGAAACATTTTTCACAACACTGTTATCAGCAAAACGGATCAAACGACGGTCTCACCAAGAAACTCGCCGGAAAGCTCAAGAACAGCCGCCGAGATCTGTAGAATTTCCAGAATCCGGCCGGCAACCCTCCGCCGGCGAGTCCAAATCGCCTCAAAACAACCTCAAAACACATGGATTTTTATGGAGAAATCACAGGAACGTCCCGACAATAACAATACCAATCCTACTTAACTGAAAGCACATCGAAATCGTTCAAAACGAACGGAAAGAAACGGCGACGTCATTTCCGGCCAACCGAAATTGAACACCAAACTCAAAACTGTTAGTGTGTAATCAATCCTCATGCCACGATCTATCTATTAGGGTAAACATCATCAAGCTTTACCCAACCAAACAAAAATCCGGTCAAACTCTATAAAATTCCGGTGAACTAAGAAATTTCCGATTTAGTCGATTTACACTACCAAAACTGAAATAAAATTCATAATCATACTACTCACAACATATACAAGCCAATCATGTCATCAATTTACAAGAACAACAAGGATTAAAGTTTTCCCCAAATTAAAATAAATAATTCGAAATATTAAAAATAAGAAAAATTTCAAAAATTATACCCACACGAATTTGATGATGGATTAAGGTAGAGGGTGTTGAGAGCTTCGATTCGACTACTAGAGCGTCGAAATCGGATTCCGATAACGGCTCAAAAAGTTGGTTTGATTCTCAAGAACACGAAGAACACGGTTCAGAGATTTTTATATTTTTAACAATAAATAAGCTTGATTATACGCAAAATAATGTACGACACGCCTTTTTATATTAAACGGAAAATAATACCCCAAACAACATTTTTGGATCGATATTGATCCAATGGATCGTTTTAATATGAATAAATAGAATACACGTTTTACGAGACAATAATTATCTAGAATATATGGATAACTACAAGAATCGTTTAATAATAGATATACGAACCAAAATACCTCTATTACGAATGTTCCCGAATATTTTCGAGTTTAACGAATGAACTATTGGTACGAACGATATATCAATTTCCGGAATAATTAGGGAAATAACTAAATTTTCTTTTCGATAAATAAAATAAAACGAAATAAAAATAACATTCTCTTAAAAATGAATTTCCAATCACCCCAAATATTCACATAGCATCTCACTGTCACATATTCGATTATTTAACGAATAACTTAATACATTTAAACATCTAAAACATTTTATAATTTTTGATATGAAAATAAAATTTCATTTCACATCAAATATTAACACATAATTTTCCCGGATCTTACAGGTAGCAATGATGTATTACTAGATGCCGCTCATTGTTTATAATTTTATTATGAGATATTAAAATTATTGCCAACGTAATAATAACCTAAAGGGTCACACACAAAGAACGTTTTAGACGGAGCATTAATTAAATTTCGAATTTAATTGAATTATTATAATACTACTAATAATCAGATTGGGTTTTAGAAGCCCAATCAGATTAGGTATAGGCCCAGAATTCTCTCCATATAAATACATTAAGATGTATTGTTTTAGGGTTAAGAGATAGAATACGTTTTTCTTAAAAACCCTAGCAGCTCTACATCTAAGTGAGGCTAAAGAGAGAGAGAGAGAATTCCGAGGGCAGTTTTTGGCTAGTACCAACTCCGGTGATCGTTGGACGATCGGGCCATCGTGTGGACTGATTAGAAACGTATATCGCAAGGCGGGATACGTGGTGATCATAGCAAAGGACCTCCATCTGTCAACCAAATCGTAAAGCTTCTTAAAAGGTAAACAATTCTGTTCATGGATTAAATATCGCGTTCGCATGGATCCTACGGAGGGTTTCCTTATTTTCTGTTTTTATGTGTTTTTCCGTTGCGTTTTCATGCCCGAAACCCTTCACCTACAATGAAGTTTTGAAAGATTTCAAGGAAGAAACGACGAAGGGAATATTGACAGGATAATGCAAGTTGTATGAGGAGTGGTCCGCGATAAGTTTTACTCTATTTAGTATAAACAAAAACTGAAATGTGAGTTGTCTTATGCTTGTTAGTATATAAAACTGTAAAAGAGTATGTGGACACTTGTGCTCATACCCCTTCCCTTAGTTCTTAAGTTTTCACATTGGAATATCTATAATTCTCTGAGAAAGAAGTTGATATTTGAACCATATGAACTCTCATATTGTAGCATATCTTTAATCTAATAAAATTTTAGATTTAAAGTTTTATTTTGTGTACGTTTTATTCTGAATTATTTACATTCAAACAAGATTACCAAGATACATTAAAATAGAAACAAAATCAAGAAAAATATACAAACAGATTCACCCCACTATGTATTTGTCACTCGTAGGTAACATTTATTATCATGGTATAACTCTTTTTACTAGATTTGGTTCATTTACAAAATAAATTTGAGACTTATATTCTATTTTCTTTCCATATCAGTGATTGTTCGATCTGGAAGGCTTGTTCAGTGTCATGACTTTGGGCTATTTATGTACTATATCATATACCGTATATATAAATTTTAAATAAATAAAATACACTAAGCTATACGTATGTAGATATTATTAATTTTAACAATAAAGAATTATTTAACACATGGTTCAGTATTTGTATTCTACTATATAGTAGAAAAACCCCGTGTAATATATTATGATCTCGTAATTTTAAAGATATTGATTTTATAAATACACCTATATATATATAGGGTCCTATTCAACTAGAAACCTACACTAATTAAAAACTAGAAACTGCACCACACACATTTAAATACACCCTCTCACATACAACCCCACCTAATCCCTTCCATTCGTAATTATATTTTTCCCGTTAATTGGCTATCTTTTTTTGAAATCTGACTTCACTGTATTTTTTTTTATCTCGCAACAATTAATTTGCATACCATATTTGATATATTTCGACGATAAATCACTATTTATGCCTGCGAGAATCACTAAAATGTTAGTGATTCACGTAAGAATAAATAGTGATTTCTGCGTAAATCACTATTTATTATTACATAAATCACTAAAATTTTAGTACTCCGTAATATAGCACATATGGTATGCATATTGATCGTTGGAAGATGAAGAAAAATATAGTGAAGTCGGATTTCAAAAAAAGTTCACCGATTCACGGGAAAAATCAAATTAAAAATGAAGGGAATTAGGTGGGATTGTGTATGTGAGGGTGTATTTTAACTGTGTGTGGTGCAATAGAGGGCTATTAGATTAGATTAATCTAAGGGCTTAGATTAGTTTTTAGTTTCTATTTTAATTTTAGTTTCTAGTTGAACAAAAGCCTATATATATATAGCTTAATCTAAGCCCTTAGATTAATCTAATCTAATGGCCCTCTACTGCACCACACACAGTTAAAATACACCCTCACATACACAATCCCACCTAATTCCCTTCATTTTTAATTTGATTTTTCCCGTGAATGGGTGAACTTTTTTTGAAATCCGACTTTACTATATTTTTCTCCATCTTCCAACGATCAATATGCATACCATATGTGCTATATTACGGAGTACTAAAATTTTAGTGGTTTCTGTAATAATAAATAGTGATTTCATCATAGATCTAGCGATTTATTTTTATATACGTATAAATTTAGTGATTTTGCAGTACAAAATTTGTAATTTACGTATAGGTCTGGAGAAAAAATCATAACATTTACGCAGAAATCACTATTTATTCTTACATGAATCACCAACATTTTAGTGATTCTCGCAAGCATAAATAGTGATTTATCGTCGAAATATATCAAATATGGTATGCAAACTAATTGTTGCGAGATGAAAAAAAATACAGTGAAGTCAGATTTCAAAAAAAGATCACCAATTAACGGAAAAAATATAATTACGAATGGAGGGGATTAGGTGGGGTTGTATGTGAGAGGGTGTATTTAACTGTGTGTGGTGCAGTTTCTAGTTTTTAATTAGTACATGTTTCTAGTTGAATAGGACCCTATATATATAGAGGGTTACTCTAGTGAGACCCCTCTTATAATGATGAGAACTGAGTCCAAATCACCAAATCACTAAAAAAATATCATTAACAATTTTAAAACAAATCACCAAAAATCGTTGCTTATACCATGTATACCACTACCAGTATACTAAATTATAAACCACCACCAGTATACTGCCATCATAACTACAAAATTACCAAAAATTTAATACAAATCATCAAAATTTCAACACAAATCACTAATTTTCAACGCAAATCACCAAAATTTCAGAATATTTTTTGCCAAATCAATCCTTACCACCAACGTCTGACTGTTATCACGCCGTCACCTTAACCACCACCACACCACTAACCAGTCCACCATCACGTTGTTGCTATTACTACCTTTAATCACCGAATTTAAACTATAATTATTAACATTTAAATCACAGCCACCATCATACAATCACCAAAATCAAACTAAAATCACCAGAAAATTAAACATAAAAACTAGCATCATCAACCCCACTTTTTACGGAATCACCAAATTTCAATACAAATCACCAATTTTTTTAACAAATTACCAAAAAAATCAGAAACAAACTACCAAAATTTCAAATACAAAATCACCCCAAAAATTATATACAAGTAAGTGTATATGCCCTTCGGCGGGATCTGCAACCTTCGGCGGTCGTCCACGTGGACGCGGCGGCGACACAACGGCATCACTCGCCGGAGCACTCGATGGTGACGTCTTATTACTGACTTTCTTTGTTTCGGCGGCGAAGAAGACATCGGAAATGGCCAAGATTTGATCAGAGCCGTCAAGTAACGGCGCCGTTTCTTGAGCTAGCACGGCGAAGTCACGTTCGCTTGTTAGATCTTTGGATTAGAGGAATTTTTCGGCGATTTCGAGGAGACGCTCGGCTTCGGTTATGGCGTCGGAGTCCATTTTGTTGGTTTTCAGGTGGAGAGAGAGAGAGAGAGAGAGAGAGAGAGAGAGAGAGAGAGAGAGAGAGAGAGAGAGAGAGAGAGAGAGAGAGAGAGAGGATAGATCGGGAAGTGGGGGATGAGTGATGTGAGGAGAGAGAAATAATTATTCTAATTTAAAGATATGTGTGTTTATTTGTGGTCCTGATTAAAAGTAGTTTTAAAATTGAGTGGCTGAGATTTAGTCTCAGTTCTCATTTTAAGGGGGGGGGGTCTCATTTGATCACTTGCCTATATATATATATATAGGCCAATGATCAAATACAACCCTTTTTTAAAATACAAACTAAGAACCAATCTAAACCCTTAAATTAATCTAATCTAATGGCCCACCTATATGCACAACACACAACTAAAAGACACATTCCCACACACAATCACACCTATTCCCTCCGTTTTTAATTTGACTTTTCCCGTCAATCGGAGAGCTTTTTTTGAAATCCGACTTCACCGTATTTTTCTCCATCTCCCAACGATCAATTTGCATACCATATTTGATATATTCCGACGATAAATCACTATTTATGCTTGCGAGAATCACTAAAATGTTGGTGATTCCTGTAAGAATAAATAGTGATTTCTGCGTAAATGTAGTGATTTTTTCTCCAGATCTATACGTAAATTACAGATTTTGTACCGTAAAATCACTAAATTTATACGTATATAAAAATAAATAGCTAGATCTATGCTGAAATCACTATTTATTCTTACAGAAATCACTAAAATTATTTAGTTTGCAGTTTGTAGTCTAAGAGTGGTTTGTATTAGAGTAAACCTCTATATATATATATATATGTATATATATATGCTTTGTATCCGTTCTCAGTTAAGAACTAAGTGTGAGTCCATCGATCAAATAAAATTAACGGTTGTGATTTAAAACAAACCCTAAATACCTTAATGTAGTATGCCCTTACTCACCGCCGCTCTTATATTAACACTCTCCTCTACCATTCACTTTCATACCAATAGAACTCTCCCTCATTTTCACTTGTATATACATATCTACATATACAAAGTGTAATACGCTTCTTTTCCCCTCGATATGGTTTAAAGACTTCTTTCGGGTCATCGTTCCAATTTACTTTCTCAAGAATAAAACTTGTTATTCTCGTACTTTGCCACAATCGTTGCATCTCGCCGTTTATACACAGTTGGTATGATACATATATATATATATATATATATTCATTATTTTTTTAAATTTCAATCTTAGCCAAATTTAAATTTTATGGCGTAATTCATCGACAAAATACTAACCTCCATGCGAAAGATGTGACGAAGATGGTAGCATAATGGTGAAATTAGTTATGCGACCATTGTTCGGTGTAATCTTTCTTGTGGTAGGACGGATATGCGGGAACCTTATAGTCGGGTGCAGTGGTGTCGCCAGATTTAACTAATCTATAGTTCCTCCTCGACTCACATACATAATTATTTTTGTCACCACTTTCCCTATCCTATCTAGAAGGGAAATTAATTGGGACCTCATTGGGGATCTGAATCTTACTATTAAAATTCATTACCAGAGTATTGTTACACATATGATAATTGTTTCAATGAGAAAAGTTGTGAGATTTCAAGATTTAGATTTTTTAAAGGGTATTTTGTCTAATTTCAGAACATTTCTTTGAAACAAATATGTTTTTATGTACTAATTTTTTAATTTCAGATATTTACTCTTCGGGGAGAAGACTCGTAGAAACTTTGCGAGAGCATCGAAAATAATGATCGAGAAAAATGAACGAAGTCTCCTAGTTCTTGGACTTAGGTAATGCCCTAAACTACTTTAGCTATTTACATATGAGCAATACGAACTCACATAAGTCCTGTGGAGTACCTCGTTCTTAAATTTTAAATTATTTTATGCAAATAAACTAAGAGAGCTCGTACGGCTTGTTGCGACAATCATTTGCCCCTAACCTACTGCCAAGACTAGTAGTAAACGGTGTGTCTTTAGTAACTTTTGTAAGCGCAAGTCTATAACAACTATTACTTACCGAATCACAAGTTTATTGTATTTCCATATCATCTGTGCCAAATTTGTTAATGTGATCAAAGAGCATTTAAATGTTTTCTTATTTAAACTACCATCATGCTTGCCAAAGTTCCGTGTACGGAATAATCAAATGCCATTTTTTTTTCTTATTCAGTGTCCACTCTTTGTTTTGACTGACATCTTGCTGTCTAAAAGACTAAAAGTTTCTGGTAAGAAAATGTTTTTTGTGAAATATGCTATAAAAAATTTTATAAGTGAGAACACCATACATATGCAACTCAATGCATTTGTAGACATATAGTTGTAATTTTTTAAATATTTATTTGTCACGGAATGAGATTTGATTGTGTTGTTTCGATGTATGTAAATTTCTTTTTCAAAGAATTTAAATGAATGTGATAATGAGTGAACTCTCATGTGATTAAGTAACGGGACGAATATCAAATTCATCACTCGTTTCATTCAAATTTATCAAGTGAGTCGCTAATTGCAAAAATGAATCAATTGAGTCATGAGTTTGAAAATTTGTATCAACTTAGTCCGATTGAAACTTTGAATCAATCTAATCATTCCAAGATGAATTTCTTCATATAAATTTTACAATTAATAATTAAATCGAAATGAGCGATGAGTTTGATAATCCCATTAAGACAGAATGCTCGGCTCATACAAAAGCATTTAGCACAGTATTCAAGTGACAAACTATAATATGTTACAACTAAAAATTAGTTTTTATTTACCAACTCTCCCCATAGAGGGCGTGCATCACATAATATTCAAAACTCACTACGAGGGGGCATAGTGGACAACAAAAAACATGCAAACAAAAAAATAAATTTAAACAACGGGAAATGGTTTGTTTCGAATATAAGATATAATGTTAATCGATCAACTCTCCAAGTCAAGGAGAGTTGAGTTTTTTTTATGAATAGAGTTTTAGGTTTTTTTTACTGAGTTAAAGCTTAACACGTACACTAATTTGATAAGTCTTTTCTAGTTTAGTTCTTCAAATGTGCTAGCCAACTAAATCTATTGCATTAACCCTTTATATATTTGTTACTTTTTGTTTCAAAATCCTACCATCGTATTCTTATTACGTGCATCGGTATGCAGGAAATTCTTGCAATAAATAATGAAGAAAATGCTCCGTATTACTTTAACACAAGATTGACTCAAGGTAATATTTGTTATGTGTATTACATTAATGTACGTATGCCATACATTTTGTTATTATTTATTTTTCTATTATTTTGTTTTGACATATATTTTACAATAAATCTATGCCTTTCGAAATTATAAAAAAAATGAAAAAAAACTATCGAAAAAAATCTATGGATATTTAAAGTGTTTAATTGATGAGAGGTGTGTACTTCTTTTATAATTACCTCTTAATATTTCTAGTAGATAGTTGGAAGAAGCGGTGGAACATGTTTGTATTGACGTGTGAGATGATTGTTGATTAAACTGGTAGGAAACATGATATCCTCTATTAAGAAAAAGAGAGTTGGAGACTTCACATAATTCATTTTGATATTCCTTCGAGAATTAATGTTGGCCCACACTGATGTGTATATGTTATTTGTTTAACCATGGGGTAAGTCTATCTCAGCTACTGACTCCATTCATCCATTTCTTTGCCTTTACGTTTTCTGTTTTCGTATTCAATTTTTTACATTTCAAAATTTTTTAATGTGAAATAGTAAAATTTTATGATATAAAAATTAACTAATTCCACAATTTTTCTGAACTTTATTAATTTTATACATTAAACATCGATAACATTGATGGATCATACCAATTCACTCAATATTTTATTTTGTGCTTTGCACTTGCTAGAGGTGAGAGTGGGGCTATTTTTTATGTTTATTCCTCCATCTTGCCCTTTCTCCCTCCCTCTTTGTCTGCCCCACCATCTCTCTCTCTCTCTCTCTTCCCCTCTCTCTCCCTCTAAACCAACACATCTACATAAACATTTTACATTCATATACATGCATACAACTAACTATAAGAAATTATAATATATAATAATAAATTTCTCATAAAGTGGTCTATAGGAAACTCAAGAGATAAAATACCTTACTTAATTAATTCTGATGGGTAATTAATTAAGAGGTAAAAATAAAGGTGAGCTGAATGGTCCTCTATCTATCTATATATACTTCCACCATTTCCATCAAATGTGTGGGATTAAGAATATACACAACACATAAATTAACGTATATATAGAGAAGATAGAGAAATCCATACTTCTCCATTGGAGCATAAGCGTACAAGACCTTGTTGCTATGAACTAATCGTCACCATGTCAGGAGGTATGTTTTTACTTACTTGTGATGATCATATAGTTCAAGATCCGTGAATTCTTGTAAGTGTTCTATTATCTGTATGTTCTGTTCTCTGTTCTTTTGGAACACTTGTTCTTATCTTATATGTGGTATCAGAGCCACGGTTACCGGACATATAATCATTCCTATCAGTACAAGCATCCTTATATGAATACTATCTTGTCCATGGATTATGTTTATATTCTTACGTGATAGTGTTTTAACATGTGTATTACGTTGTTATGCATATCGACGTCTTTTGTTACGCAATCATGTTTATGATATGAATTTTTGATTTTCCTGTTGTCATAATGTTTGATCATCATCTTGTAAAACTTGGTTCATGCCTTATGCCGAATATGTCTTACACCTGATCTTTTCATTAGTTATTACATTTTGTTGGACTTTATGTGTATTTCGAGTACTACCCACAGGAGTACTTGGAATCTTAAAAATAAAAAAAATAAAAAAAAAAATTGATGAAAACATTTAAATGCTACCCACAGGAGTATTTAAACTTATGAAGAATTTAGAAATAAAACTACCCACAGGAGTGTTCAAAATTCTTGACTAAAAGGATTCATTTTATGTGTTACTTAAGATTAAATTTGTGTATCTCTATTTAGGAGTCCATGCGCCTTCGGCTCTCAGTTCTTATGCTACATCTGTTGTTAAGCTCAATGGAACCAACTACTCAGAATGGAAAGAGCAAGTTGAGTTTTCATTGGGAGTACTTGAATTGGACATGGCTCTTCTCAAAGATCAGCCAAGTCCACTTACTGACTCAAGCACTCCCGAAGAAAGAAAGTTTCATGTTGATTGGGAAAGATCCAACAGATTGAGCATGATGTTTATGCGGATGGTGATTGACACCAACATTAAGTCATCACTTCCCACCGCTGAAAATGCTAAGGAATATTTGAAGAACATTGAAGAAAGGTTCAAGACAGCTGACAAGTCCCTTGCGGGAAAGCTGATGACGGATCTTGTAACCATGAAGTTCGATGGTTCTCGCACCATGAGTGCTCATGTCATTGAGATGATTAACCTTGCTGCCAAACTGAACAATTTGGGATTAAAGATGGACGATGCTTTCCTCGTTCAGTTTATTTTGACTAGTTTGCCTCCACAATATGAACCGTTCAAAATTCATTACAACACTATTATGGAAAAGTGGAGTTTGAATGAGTTGACTAATAAATTGGTTCAGGAGGAATCTAGACAGGGATCACAAGGCATTAAGGTTGCTCATTACACTCAAGGAACTGCTAAGCAAGCTGGGAAAAAGGACAGAAAGGCACCATTTAAGTCTGATGGGTCTGATCAACCAATTAAGAAGAAAAGGAAGGATAATGTTTGCAAATTCTGTAAGAAACCTGGACATTTTCAGGTGGACTGCAATAAACGTAAGGCTTGGTTCGAAAAGAAAGGTAACCCGATGGGTTTTGTAAGTTATTTCGAATCGAACCTAACTGATGTACCTTCCTCTACTTGGTGGATAGACACTGGTGCTAATGTTCATGTTTCGAATTCCATGCAGGGATTCAGTACGATCCAAACTACAAATCTAAGTGATCAGGATTTCATTTTTTATGGGAAATAAAGACAAAGCTCCAGTGAAAAGCTATTGGAACTTATCGACTTACTTTAAGTAGTGACTATGTGTTGGACTTGTGTCAAACACTTTATGTACCGTCTATTTCTCGTAATCTTATTTCCGTTAGTGCACTGGATAAGTTTGGATATTCGTTTGAGTTTGGTAATGGATATTTCAGCTTATTTAACAATTCTAGTTGTATTGGTTCTGGAATTTTGATTAATGGTTTTTACAAGCTGGAACTTAAAACTCCAAATGCCGAAATTAATTTTACCCTGCATGATAAAGAAACAAAACGTAAGTCATCAAAAGATGACACTTACTTCGTGTGGCATAAAAGGCTGGGACACATATCCATTGAAAGAATCAAACGATTAGTTAAGGATGGTATTCTTCCACAATTGGATTTTAATAATGTTCCAGCATGTGTTGATTGTATAAAGGGAAAAACAACAAAGAACACAAAGAAAGGAGCCACAAGAAGTACCCAGCTTCTTGAAATCATACATACAGACATTTGCGGACCTTTTGATGTTCCGACTTTTGGAGGAGAAAAATATTTCATCACATTTATCGACGATTACTCACGCTATTGTTATGTCTTTCTATTACATGAGAAATCTCAATCGGTGGATGTTGTGCAAGTGTTCATCGCTGAGGCAGAGAGACAGACAAAAGAAAAGGTGAAAATCATCAGGTCAGATAGAGGTGGTGAATTTTATGGGAGGTATGATGAAACAGGACAACATCCTGGACCATTTGCTAAACTTCTTCAGAGACTTGGAATTATTGCTCAGTACACAGCCCCTGGATCTCCATGGCAGAATGGTGTTGCTGAAAGAAGAAATCGTACATATATGGAGATGGTGAGATCCATGATAAGTCACGCTAATTTGCCAATGTTCTTGTGGATGGAAGCCTTACGTACAGCCGTTTACATCTTAAACAGGGTTCCAAGCAAAGCAGTTCCGAAAACACCATTTGAACTGTGGAAAGGCTGGAAACCTAGTTTAAGACATCTCCAGGTTTGGGGTTGTCCGGCTGAGGCTAGAATATACAATCCACAAGAAAAGAAGTTGGATTCTAGGACGGTTAGTGGATATTTTATTGGATATCCGGAAAATACAAAAGGATATCGAATTTACTGTCCAAACCATAGTACGAGAATAGTTGAAACTGGTAATGCTAAGTTCTATGAGAATAGTGAGATTAGTGGGAGCATAAAGCAAAGTGATGCGATCATTCAAGAAGTAAGGGTACAGGTCCCTCTACCCATTACTTCGAAAGACATTGGGAACTCCTCTGTGAACACATATGAGAACACTGAGGAGAACACAATGAATGATCAGCTCAATGATGAGGTTCTCACAAATGAAAGCATTGATGGGGAGTCATCGGAAACACCGTTAAGAAGATCTCAAAGACAAAAGAGATCGGCTATTTCTGATGATTTCTTGCTTTATCACATAGAGTCTGATGCACATAATGATCCGGTTTCTTATGCTCAAGCCATAAAGGGCCCTAATTCTGACAAATGGGTTGATGCGATGACGGATGAATTAAAATCTATGAGTGATAATCAAGTCTGGGAGATCGTTCAACTCCCACCAGGTCATAAAGCGATTGGTTGTAAATGGGTATTTCAAACTAAACGAGATTCTAAAGGCGATGTTGAACGATATAAAGCTCGACTTGTGTTTAAAGGTTTTCATCAGAAGGAAGGCATCGATTATTTTGAGACTTTTTCTCCAGTTTCCAGGAAAGATTCTTTAAGAATCATCATGGCATTAGTGGCTCATTATGATCTTGAGTTACACCAGATGGACGTGAAAACCGCGTTCCTGAATGGAGACTTGGAAGAGGTAATTTATATGTGTCAACCCGAGGGCTTCATAAATGAAGGGCAGGAGCATATGGTCTGCAAACTTAAGAAATCAATATATGGACTAAAACAAGCTTCCAGAGATTGGTATCTAAAATTTCATAAAACCATTACGAATTTCGGTTTCGTTGAAAATGTCGTCGATACTTGCATATACCTTAAAATTAGTGGGAGCAAATTCATATTTTTGATTTTGTATGTTGATGACATATTATTGGCTTGTAGTGACCTTGGTTTGTTGCGAGAGACAAAAGACTATCTCTCAAAGAACTTTGAAATGAAAGATATGGGAGAGGCTTCATATGTTTTAGGCATAGAAATCTTTCGTGATAGAAGCCAAGGAATTCTAGGCTTGTCTCAGAAGGCCTATATCGATAAAGTTCTTAAGAGATTTAACATGTCGTCTTGTTCCGCTAGTCCTGTTCCATTGCATAAAGGAGACATACTTGTTCTTAAGCAATGTCCAAGGACACCTATCGAACGAGAAGAAATGCAGAATTATCCTTATGCATCTCTCGTGGGGAGCCTGATGTATGCACAGGTCTGTACCAGGCCTGACATTAGCCACGCTGTTGGCATGTTGGGAAGATTTCAGAGTGATCCAGGGATCGCTCATTGGAAGGCTGCAAAGAAAGTATTGAGATACCTAAAGGGAACCAGAAATCATATGCTTACGTACAGAAGGTCAAGACATCCACAGATGATTGGCTATTCTGATTCGGATTTTGCTGGATGTCCTGATACTAGACTCTGCACTCTTGGATATACATATCTTTTATGTGAAGGTGCTGTTTCATGGAAAAGTCAAAAATCTGAGATGATTTTCGGATCCACAATGATGGCTGAATTTGTGGCCTGTTATGAAGCTTCCATTCAAGGATCGTGGCTGCGCAATTTTGTTTCACAGTTTGGAGCCTTAAACTTCATCTCTAAACCATTATCGATCTATTGTGACAATCAAGCTGCGACATTCTTTTCTAAGCATGACAGGATTACTGACGGTTCAAAACACATGGACCTAAAATACCTGTTATTAAAGCAAGATGTTAAACTAAAGAAAATTGTCATTGAGTCCATATGCACTGATTTGCAAGTGGCAGACATATTTACGAAAGGACTGCCAATTAAGACCTTCGAAAAGCATGCTGAAAGTTTAGGTCTCTTGGACAGTTCCTTAAATTACTGATTATGTCACTTGTTTCATGAAAGACAATTAGACAATTACTGAGCTCTGTATATATATATATATGTAACATCTAAAGTTTTCTGTTTCTCTCATCATAAAGGTGTACACTCTTATGTTTAAGATGAATGAAACATTATGTGACCATTAAGCCATTCACATAAATGACCTAGTTGTGAGAAATGCAGATGTTGTGGTACATGGAAGTAAACGTGTTGTACAATAACATGGGCACGCCATGACTCATACATTTGTTAATCTATCAACCAAGGACTTAAGGTGAAACTGATGTACTTGTGCACATTTATGGCTTATTTCCTACAAGACCAAGTGGGAGACTGTAAGAAATTATAATATATAATAATAAATTTCTCATAAAGTGGTCTATAGGAAACTCAAGAGATAAAATACCTTACTTAATTAATTCTGATGGGTAATTAATTAAGAGGTAAAAATAAAGGTGAGCTGAATGGTCCTCTATCTATCTATATATACTTCCACCATTTCCATCAAATGTGTGGGATTAAGAATATACACAACACATAAATTAACGTATATATAGAGAAGATAGAGAAATCCATACTTCTCCATTGGAGCATAAGCGTACAAGACCTTGTTGCTATGAACTAATCGTCACCATGTCAGGAGGTATGTTTTTACTTACTTGTGATGATCATATAGTTCAAGATCCGTGAATTCTTGTAAGTGTTCTATTATCTGTATGTTCTGTTCTCTGTTCTTCTGGAACACTTGTTCTTATCTTATACTAACACCCCCTCCTTCATCTCCTGTGAACCACCCACCACCGACATTAAATCCTATATCTATTTCATCAACCCCAAAAATAATTAAGAAAACCCCAATCTATAAATAAAGAAGATAAATACTGCCAATTCTTGTTCCGAGTACGCTCATAGACATGTTTATATCCTCTCAAGTAGTTTTGATACCCACACTTTAGATATGAGTCTCAAGTTTAATAATTTTTGTTCTTAGCTATCCATAGGCGAAGACTTGATTCTTAACGTACATGCAAAAAACTTGAGAGCTTCAAGAGATTGGGTGGGCGATTATGGGCATGATGTTGAAATGTTGACATTGTTTCAGCTATTCCTGCTGCAATCATTTGGGACGACAAGATTTCTGCGAAAAAGTAATGATAATATTGCCAGTAAGGGTGAAGAGAATTACTATGCAGCCTGTACTCATGACATTTTTCTAAACAATGATAACAATGACAATAGGAAAGCACCAGAACGAGCATTAGTGGAAGTTGTGGTTCCCTTCCAAAAAATGCCTCCTATTCTTACAGGCAAGCCACACTATATGTCCTGAATTTACCGATATGGACTGAGTTGCATTATGGGTCCTGATCTGGAGCTTAAAGGTAGAATATGCAGCATGAAATCTCTCGAAGAACCAATAGATAAGACTGTGAGATGTATAAGTAATTACCAGGATGACATTCTTGAGGTGGAAGCTTCAGAGCTAAAACAAGCTGACCAAGTGAAATAGTTTGAAGAATCAAAGGTCAGGATCACCAAGTCTACAGATCAAACTAAAAATCATGTTAATGATGCAAATGATGATATTTTGAGTGATTCTGAAGTCATGTCAAAACTACATGACAATGAATTTGACCAAGAATGTCGAATGAGGTATAGTAATTGTCTCTACAATTGTACATATGTTTCAAAATTATTTGTATTTGTTGAATCTCGGAGAATGAAAAATATCTCGGAGAACCAGTAGATAAAAATATGAGTTGTATAAGTAATTACCAAGATGACATTCCTGAGTTGGACGCGGAGCTTAAACAAGCCGAGCAAGTGAAACAGGTCAAGAAATCAAAGGTCAGGATTACAGAATCTACACATCAAAGTGAAAATTCTCTAGATGAAACTGCATCACAGGACGAAACGGAGAACTCAAGTTCGTTTGGTAACACTCTTTCAGGAGACAAAAACAATGAAAGTTTGAGTGATTCTGAAGTTATATATGTCAAAACTACGTGGCCATGAACCAAAATCATGGCTCGGTCACCGTGTGTAGCATGGCTATTTAGTGCTACAATAATGAACGAGAGAAATGTATTGATGTGACTCAACTTAAACCCTTTTTGTATCGTTTGTAATTTAGAGTAAATAGGGTATCGTTCTACGCCAAGTGTAACAGCCCCAAATCCGGGGTCAGGGATTTAGGGTAGTCACGATCCATTTACTCCTTGCCTTATCTGTATTACTCACACCGTGCATAATTCACCTGCTCATGACCCCACAATATATGTCTCACACACACACACAGGTTAGAGTCTCAGAAACGACACAATACAACAACTGCGGAATAAATAATCTTTATTACAATACCCAAATGTCTTTGAATCTGTCACTGATACAATTTCTAAGTAAGGTTACATTACCAACTTAGCCTTCTGATGCTCACAATCCTCTCATACCATTCATATCTATACATAAGTTGAATACCAAAAGCTGTAGCCTGATTCGATTGGTTCGTACTATTCTCGGGATCACTGCTAGAAACTGTTTGTGGAAACGCCTTGCGGGGTATGTGCCGTCCCATTGGCATCCTGCTTCGCTGCTATATAATATATATAAAACAATAGCAAGAGTGAGCGATAGCTCAGCAAGGTAATGAAAGTATGGCCTAATTCTGCCTTAAACTCAACCCAGAATAAAGCGGGTATAAGACAATAATTTGTCAAAATATCTCGATACTGAAATTATTTCCTTATCGGAAGATATTCCAAAAATAGTACCTTTATTGTAATTCAAATATCATTTCATAATATTTCTGCAACTCTTTTGCTATATTATGAACAAAGTTCTTGTATACAAGATGAGGTTTCAAAATAAACCCAATATAACCTTTCCAAAAATTATCTGCTATATAAGCAGAATATCAACATATAACTTAAAAGATGAAGTTATAAGGAAAATTCAATATAAGCAACTCCCTTACCATAACTCATGTTATGTAGGGTATCCACAGAGTCATATGATATGCTTTAAGCGGATAAGAAACTAGTATAATATAAACGATGAAGTTACGAGGAAAATTAATATAATATTTCCGTAACCCAAACTCCACTTATGCATATATATCTTTAATCAGGTTTTATCAGAGTCATAACTCAAAAGTAAAAGATGGAGTTGCACAAATTTATTGTCACTTCATTTACAAACACTTTTCAACCCCCTGCCAACATGGTTGGTTCTTCACCCCAATACATGTTGCAGGAAATATCCAAATTGGATGATGAACTAATACTGGAGTTGCTACCGCGTCCGCTGTGCCTAACCTTACTATGATCAGTAGCAGGTCGCACCGCTCAAATAGTTTTCTACATGTAGATGGAAGTATCACGACGGCCTGACATTGTCTACCGCCTTACTATGACCTCCCGGCCCATTTGGGGCAATATAAAAGTTGGATGGGCCCACGCAACTTGACCACTTACACCACTCCTAGTTCAGATGAAATCCATGACTCTGAAACGTAAAGATCGTCCTC
This sequence comes from Heracleum sosnowskyi, assembly GCA_030848705.1. NCBI lineage: Eukaryota > Viridiplantae > Streptophyta > Magnoliopsida > Apiales > Apiaceae > Heracleum > Heracleum sosnowskyi. Next base: position 68,811,004 of record CM061237.1, read on the forward strand.
CTTTCCCCAAGTGTAACACTTGTTGATACGACTCCACTAAGTAGTTATATCTAGGTTGGAAAGGAAGGTTCTCCAATATTTCCCAAGCTATGCTTGTTAATGGATATCGACTTGTTCCATGAATTTACCCCTCGATCATTGAGGTGGTAACACAACATTAGACTGGCAGCAATTAAATTGCTCCAAGAAAATATCTGTCCCTTGACAGTTTTTGAATTGAGAGTTTAAAAAGAGTAGTAGTCACTTAAATCAGGTTTCCCGTATTTTTGATAGTTGAGCGAGCATTTGAATCTTCTTAAAAGACGGATTTAAATGGAAAACATTGTTTTGGGAACCTCTTTTGATTTTAAAAATAATCAATGACATTGATTAAGTAAGTAAAGCTTAGATGAATATTCGGAATAATATTCCTTAAGTAAATACTGATTAAATGAATATTCGAAAATAATATTCATTAAGTAAATATAGATTAAATGAATATTCAAAGGTAATATTCATTAAATAAATAACTCTTAAATGAATATTCTAAAATAATATTCATTAAATAAATAAACCTCAAATGAATATTAGGAAATAATATTCATTAAATAAATAAGCCTCAAATGAATATTCAAAAGCAATATTCATTAAATAAATAATTAATCCTCAATGAATATTCAAAACTAATATTCATTAAATAAATAAATAATCCTCGAATGAATATTCGACATTAATATTCATTAAATAATCCCCAGATGAATATTCACAATAATATTCTTAAAGTCAATAGTCCTCAAATGAATATACATAAATAATGTTCATTAAATACATAATTAACCCTCGAACAAGTAAGCCTCAAATGAATATACATAAATAATATTCATTAATTAATAAATCTCAAATAACAGTCACCCGATGTCTTTATCGAAAAAATAATCTTTAGCATATACAGAAATACAATCACTTCTGATCCTTAATGAAAATCACACGCCCTTATCCTAGGGCATATATAAGAATACTGGCTTATAACTGATATCCCATATTTAACATATAAGCCAATTACCAAATCATTTTCAAATAATAACCTTCGAATGAGGTAATATTCAAATAACATTCCTCAAATCATTTCCAGGTAACTAATACTTTCTAGAAATATAATTAATGTTTAATAATAATATTCCTCAAGATGAATAGTACTCTGCCGCTGGAATCCCTCCGGGTCTCCACGACTATCTATATAACACAAATATCGACTCCCGGTCTAGAGTCGAAACAATAAACCTGCTCTTATCTATAGAGCTACAAGGTACACCGGTTTATAACTACTTTATCTCAAAGCTCATATATAAACCAAAATCAAACTCTATTTTATACAATATATAACATGTATCGCAAAACTGTATAACTCCACGCATGGCAAAAGCAGTAATATATAATCAATACTTCAAAGTATAGATTTAGAAAACTTGCCTGATGCTCGAGAAGTGATAGGGGTTCGCGACGATGCCGGACAATCTAGACAAAGTCAAAGAAAACGCACGATTAATCCCCTGGATAATCCACTTGTACTAAATGCTTAAACACGTAAGCGAAACACAACCAAGGCATTACTAGCTCGTTATAGGCTCATACTAAGTCCATGTTATTCGTCCAATACTTATATCACAAGTTTGGTTCGAAATCCATTCACCAATCCAAGTTATACTTAACCATTTACAACATCGGTTTCTAAGTCATGCTCTTAGGGATTTTCACTTGCGCGACCTCGGCTAAAACATTTTTATAAAATCGAAAAATAATCTTTTTAATACGAATCTTTTTCGTGAGCCTTCCTAACTGTCTCTAGTATTATTCCTCAAAATTTCACATTTTAATACGGCTCTGAAGTGGTCCAAATATAGCCTCAAAGTTGCTGGACAGAGATGAGTCATTCTTCCAACGGCGTTTACTAAAACTCACTTTTCTCCTAAACCGTAAATCGTATAGACATGATCTTTATACCAAAACAAACCTTAAAACAAGACCTACATGTTCATGGTCAGTTCTGTTCAAAAATATTACCAGACCAGTTCGTAATTCTTGCTCAAAACAGCCCTAAATCAAATGGGCATTACGACGGCTATAATCGTAATGTTTTCCTTTTCCAAAACACAACCAAATCAATACCAATTAATCCCAAACTCACCATCCACCTTATACACCCTCCACTCAGTCAAATCCTCCATGAATAATCAAAACAAATTCATAACCCATCCTCCAAACTCAACCAACAATTCATATAATTACTTAATCATGATCTTAACTTTACATAAACATCAAAACCACTTCAAACTCATATAAACAAAAAGGGGAAGGGGTTTTTATACCTTCCTTGGTGCTTCATATACACTAACAATGGTTTATAATCCTTCCTTGAGCTTTGAACAAACCTTATCAAGCTTAATCCTTAAGAAACAAAATCAAGAATCATGAAAAGTTACTATTCATCATCACTTTGTAAAATCCATATAAAATCGAAAAACAAGAGTTTGGTTCTAAGATTTTTACCAGACCTTGTACTCTTCATAATCTTTCTTTTGAGCTATAGATCGCCACATTTAAATCTTCCTAGCTAGGGTTTTGAGTCCCATCTTTCCGCTGGACACAAACTGCACAGTTTGGGTTCTCCAACTTGGGGAAGGGATTTGACTAGGCTACACTCCTTTGTTGTCCATGAAATTTTGAACGAATGTTACCCATGGAGTGGAGAAGCTATGGTTAAAATTTGGTGATTTAAGGATGGATAGAAATGGAGTTATGGATTTTGCTTTCCTCCTTGCACAAGCTGAGCCGAAAATGGGGGGAAGAGTTCTTCCTCTCCTTTTTCTTTTTGTTTTGATAATTAGATAAGGATGCTGATTTTTATGTCAAAAGTGGTGAGTCATCACCCTTGGTTGCTTCTCCTTCCGACACATGTCACACATGCACTGGCCCAGATAAAGTAGTTTTACTGGTTCGCTTTACTGGTTCGTTTCCTTTCACATGGATGATCCAAATGTTGCATTCCTCGAATTAATCTTGTTACATGTTACTTCCATGTCCATATTTAATCCGGTAGATGTTGCCTTGTTCCTCTTGAAACGATTCGAAATATTTTCCAAAAAGAGCGAATAAAACTTTACGCGATTCTCGCAGTGAATAGTAACTATTCACTATTCATTCCAACAATCGAATCCTTAAATCGACTTTAATAAAATAATAAAATTCCAAAATATTAAATCCTCAAATCCTCAATTTTAATATCTCATTTCTTGAATAGAATAATATATAATTCGCTGCCCGGTCGAATATTACACCAAAATAAAATTTGGAATTTCTGAATTCCGATCGTCTTTGCATTCACTTATTTACTCCGTAGATCACTAATATGACTTCGGAATATCCATACTACGTCTCGTACATAGGTGGCATGAAAAACTTTGTTACTCCTCAAAATCACTATTCATTCACCAAATTCACTATTCACTGATGCACTTAATCATAATAAGAAAAGTTTTAATTTTTCCAAAAATTCGGGTTATTACAGTCTCCCCTCCTTAAAAGGATTCCGTCCCGGAATCAACTTAGGAGTAACTGGGGTACGTCTCTTCTATTGCACTTTCTAACTCCCAGGTGGATTCTTCCACCTCTTGATTTTCCACAAACCTTTCACTAGCTTGTCAACCTCGTCACTTAGCACTTGCTCTTTTCTATCCGTGATTTCCACAGGTTGTTCTTTATAAGTCAGACCAGGTTGTATATCTACCTGCTCATACTCTACATATGCCGGGCATCTATAGTATACTGACGTAGCATTGACACATGAACCCCGTTATGACCATTCTACAAGTTTGGGGGGCAAGGCTGGCTCGTAGGCCACCTTCCTGACGCGTTTTAAAATCTCAGATGGCCCAATGAATCTCGGGCTCACTTCCCTTTCTTTCCAAATCTCATTAATTCTTTCCATGGATATCTTTTAGCATCACGGATCTCTAACCTCATATTCCCCATCTTGTTTGTACAGAAAATACACCAACATAAACTTGCTTGTCATCCATCAACATGCCATTTAGCTTATCAATAGCAGTACTATCTCTATACTCGCGGGCTTAGTCCCCATGCTTCCTCTGTCTGTCTTGGTTGTCACTAGCCACTTGTTGGTGAAATCTTTTGTCTTTCTAGTTTGTTGGACTAACTTGGGTTTTGTGTAAAATCTCATCCTTTAATTCCCGATCATTCGGAATCCATTTCTGTCCCATTTTAATTAAGGGTATCAGCCACCACATTGGCCTTCCCCGGATGGTAGTGTATCTCACAGTCATAATTCTAGGTCAATTCTAGCCATTTCTCCATCTCACGTTATCTACTATCGCGGAGAATTCAAAGCCAATTCGTTACATTCCATAAAATTTGTGGGTGCATTAGTCAACCCAAAATAACTTCGCTAAAATCTCAAAGTGTCTATTCCTCGTACGAATCGCAGTCTTGGGTACATCCTCGGATTTAACTTCCAACTGGTGGTATCCAGTTCTTGAATAAATTTGGAAATACACAGCGTTTTTCCGCTGATCAAACAATCATTTACAAGGGTACCTATCCTCCAGGTCGAACTCATTCAACTCTCGAGGTTCGATGCATAATCTTGTGCTAACATCTTTCTCTCTTACGAACAACACCGGGGTTTCCCACGGTGATACACTGGGCCTTATCATACCCTTATACAACAATTCTTATAACTGAGTCTCTAACTCTTTCATTCCCACTATACTCGGAATACTCGGTATTCATTCTCATGTCATCCAAATCGATATCTGGTAGCTCATTAAAACCTTGTACAATCTCCCAAAACCATTGTAGTTCCCTTTTTACTTGGTATCTCTTTTCTTGGCGTCCACCATAAGAGCTAATTAAGCCTCGGATCTCTGGCGTAATAGCTTCTTAGTCTAAACTATATTCAAGAATCTCTGAATCTGTTTCCATCCTTTATTTATTACTCTCTCTCTCTTACAATCAGTCTGGGCTCCATTGGGTGTCAACCCACCCGTCCTTATTATAATGTCAACTTCTCCCAAGTCACAATACCAGCTCCCTCTGACTCTATCGCCAGTACTTATCTTGCTAACCCAGAGGTAGTGTCCATTCGTAAACAACTCCTCCAAAATCTCAATTCCACTATATGGCATCTATCTAACACCGTTGTCACTGGAGTACACGACACATCACTATTCCTTTCACATATATCACTTGATCCCCTTTCCATTATCATAATATCCTTGGGAGAATAAACCAATTCATTGATATGTCATTAACATTCTATTCGCCTTAGGGATTCGCTCATGTCATAGGCGATTTCGTTGCGAATCTAATTCCTATCAGCGAATTTTGACTTATTTGACCTGGTTCGCCTCCCCTTAGAATTCAATGAGGATAACCAAAATTCATGGGGCCTTGAAAAGACAGCTCCCATATCAAGGAAAACGTCACACACTGGTGATCATAAGGTTATGAGTTTTAAGGTAACCTTATTGGAGGTAAGAGAATTTACCGAGAGATCAACATGATCGTAAGAACTCAACGTTGCGTGCCTCGATTGAGACATTACTAAAGGTAATTAGCCTTCTTGTATTTCACAACTTACAAGTGATGGCGTCCCATCAGACTTCTATCACATAGACAGATAGTCCTTGTAGCCCCTAAAAGTATAGGGTTGTTCGTCTCAGTGGAAGTTGAAAAGTATGAAAGCAATTCGAGATCAATTTAATGATTATCGCCTCTCGACAATATTTCTCAAAGGAACACCTTGAATTAAAATTGAACAGATTCCAAAGGTGCGGTTTCCAAAGAAAATACAAAGAAAAGAATAACCAAAAAGATACTGGTACTTAACAAACAAGTGGTGAGGTATCACCATGGGGTCATTCATTATTTGAAGAAAAGTGAAAGCTTAAATAACATCATTTGACAGGGCTTCGAAAACCTGAAAGTAGGCATCGTGACAGCCTCTAACACAATTGAAATTAATTATGATTTAACACAAGTGTTATAAAATAACTTCGAAGAGGGAATATACCCTTTATCAGAATTCTTTCTTGGAAAGAGGTCAAGATAGATCATAGATTGGGGAAATATCCCACATAATCTGCAAAGGGGGGAGGGTACTACCAAGGTCTCTACGGATGCCTTTTATGTCGGCTCCTCTAATGGATAATCGTTCAATTCCAAAGCTTTTCTTTTCCACGCGCCCTAAGGTGTTTGATACTTACGTCATTGCCGACTTATAATAGTCGCTAAGGATCCAACCATCGACCTTTGCAATCGTAGGGAGTTCTATTCGACTAGACGCAACATCTCAAGTAAGCGTTCTGTTCTATAAGAAGACTTCGATACCGTTGTTGCCCATAGCAATGACAATTCCACATGTCGACTGGGCAGTACTCCGGAGGATCGTTACAAACTACAAACTTAAATTCGGTCTCTATTTCAATCATCTTTATACCCAAAATTTTCCTTGAGATAATAAAATCCCTCAATGATGTAATAGACACTATTTCCAGTGGAATCGCTGGTCGTGGGGGATTGAAATCTCATAGCCCAAAACAATTCCTTACACTATTCTAGGCAACTAAGTACCCTTAATCGTTCGTGAAAATCTGAACATCTTGGTTCTTACGTATGCCGCCTCCTTATGGGCAACTATAACCGACTACGGGTAACAGGTTTCGTTCAAGTCGAATCAATCCACTGATACTGGCTGTACTGCCTCTACCTCTTCTGCTTTGGAGACTCTACTCCATTTTCTTTGTCATATCTCTTGATGAATCATGAACGATCCTTAAAACTCTCGTTTCGTCACTTATTTGTCCTTTGAAGGTTCGTCTGGTCCTATTATACGACCTCAAGTAACATACTACATCTTTATCAATCAACACGTTCTCTACAAGATTCTTTCCTTGACCCACTATGGGGTCTTCCTCTAGATCCTCCTATGGATCTTCCTTTATCGGGTCTCCGTCCATTTCAAGGAACGCATCATCAATTGCCTACTCGAAGGCCTCGGGGTCTGGTATCTCAGAATCCCATCACTCTATAACTCATACGAATCGAGGTGACTAACCATGAAGTCCTAAGTACGGTTTCCCAGAAGAAGTCCCATCTCGGGCTTCATCTTAAACAGTCAGGGTCATGTCCTCTAACCCGACTACGAACTCAATTTGGGCTCTAGATGTTCTTATCATTCTTAAGGGTATTGTAAGACTCGATCTCCTATCGTTTCTGAGGACTGTAACCTAACGCTCTGATACCATTTCTGTAACAGCCCCAAATCCGGGGTCAGGGATTTAGGGTAGTCACGATCCATTTACTCCTTGCCTTATCTGTATTACTCACACCGTGCATAATTCACCTGCTCATGACCCCACAATATATGTCTCACACACACACACAGGTTAGAGTCTCAGAAACGACACAATACAACAACTGCGGAATAAATAATCTTTATTACAATACCCAAATGTCTTTGAATCTGTCACTGATACAATTTCTAAGTAAGGTTACATTACCAACTTAGCCTTCTGATGCTCACAATCCTCTCATACCATTCATATCTATACATAAGTTGAATACCAAAAGCTGTAGCCTGATTCGATTGGTTCGTACTATTCTCGGGATCACTGCTAGAAACTGTTTGTGGAAACGCCTTGCGGGGTATGTGCCGTCCCATTGGCATCCTGCTTCGCTGCTATATAATATATATAAAACAATAGCAAGAGTGAGCGATAGCTCAGCAAGGTAATGAAAGTATGGCCTAATTCTGCCTTAAACTCAACCCAGAATAAAGCGGGTATAAGACAATAATTTGTCAAAATATCTCGATACTGAAATTATTTCCTTATCGGAAGATATTCCAAAAATAGTACCTTTATTGTAATTCAAATATCATTTCATAATATTTCTGCAACTCTTTTGCTATATTATGAACAAAGTTCTTGTATACAAGATGAGGTTTCAAAATAAACCCAATATAACCTTTCCAAAAATTATCTGCTATATAAGCAGAATATCAACATATAACTTAAAAGATGAAGTTATAAGGAAAATTCAATATAAGCAACTCCCTTACCATAACTCATGTTATGTAGGGTATCCACAGAGTCATATGATATGCTTTAAGCGGATAAGAAACTAGTATAATATAAACGATGAAGTTACGAGGAAAATTAATATAATATTTCCGTAACCCAAACTCCACTTATGCATATATATCTTTAATCAGGTTTTATCAGAGTCATAACTCAAAAGTAAAAGATGGAGTTGCACAAATTTATTGTCACTTCATTTACAAACACTTTTCAACCCCCTGCCAACATGGTTGGTTCTTCACCCCAATACATGTTGCAGGAAATATCCAAATTGGATGATGAACTAATACTGGAGTTGCTACCGCGTCCGCTGTGCCTAACCTTACTATGATCAGTAGCAGGTCGCACCGCTCAAATAGTTTTCTACATGTAGATGGAAGTATCACGACGGCCTGACATTGTCTACCGCCTTACTATGACCTCCCGGCCCATTTGGGGCAATATAAAAGTTGGATGGGCCCACGCAACTTGACCACTTACACCACTCCTAGTTCAGATGAAATCCATGACTCTGAAACGTAAAGATCGTCCTCCTTTCCCCAAGTGTAATACTTGTTGATACGACTCCACTAAGTAGTTATATCTAGGTTGGAAAGGAAGGTTCTCCAATATTTCCCAAGCTATGCTTGTTAATGGATATCGACTTGTTCCATGAATTTACCCCTCGATCATTGAGGTGGTAACACAACATTAGACTGGCAGCAATTAAATTGCTCCAAGAAAATATCTGTCCCTTGACAGTTTTTGAATTGAGAGTTTAAAAAGAGTAGTAGTCACTTAAATCAGGTTTCCCGTATTTTTGATAGTTGAGCGAGCATTTGAATCTTCTTAAAAGACGGATTTAAATGGAAAACATTGTTTTGGGAACCTCTTTTGATTTTAAAAATAATCAATGACATTGATTAAGTAAGTAAAGCTTAGATGAATATTCGGAATAATATTCCTTAAGTAAATACTGATTAAATGAATATTCGAAAATAATATTCATTAAGTAAATATAGATTAAATGAATATTCAAAGGTAATATTCATTAAATAAATAACTCTTAAATGAATATTCTAAAATAATATTCATTAAATAAATAAACCTCAAATGAATATTAGGAAATAATATTCATTAAATAAATAAGCCTCAAATGAATATTCAAAAGCAATATTCATTAAATAAATAATTAATCCTCAAATGAATATTCAAAACTAATATTCATTAAATAAATAAATAATCCTCGAATGAATATTCGACATTAATATTCATTAAATAATCCCCAGATGAATATTCACAATAATATTCTTAAAGTCAATAGTCCTCAAATGAATATACATAAATAATGTTCATTAAATACATAATTAACCCTCGAACAAGTAAGCCTCAAATGAATATACATAAATAATATTCATTAATTAATAAATCTCAAATAACAGTCACCCGATGTCTTTATCGGAAAAATAATCTTTAGCATATACAGAAATACAATCACTTCTGATCCTTAATGAAAATCACACGCCCTTATCCTAGGGCATATATAAGAATACTGGCTTATAACTGATATCCCATATTTAACATATAAGCCAATTACCAAATCATTTTCAAATAATAACCTTCGAATGAGGTAATATTCAAATAACATTCCTCAAATCATTTCCAGGTAACTAATACTTTCTAGAAATATAATTAATGTTTAATAATAATATTCCTCAAGATGAATAGTACTCTGCCGTTGGAATCCCTCCGGGTCTCCACGACTATCTATATAACACAAATATCGACTCCCGGTCTAGAGTCGAAACAATAAACCTGCTCTTATCTATAGAGCTACAAGGTACACCGGTTTATAACTACTTTATCTCAAAGCTCATATATAAACCAAAATCAAACTCTATTTTATACAATATATAACATGTATCGCAAAACTGTATAACTCCACACATGGCAAAAGCAGTAATATATAATCAATACTTCAAAGTATAGATTTAGAAAACTTGCCTGATGCTCGAGAAGTGATAGGGGTTCGCGACGATGCCGGACAATCTAGACAAAGTCAAAGAAAACGCACGATTAATCCCCTGGATAATCCACTTGTACTAAATGCTTAAACACGTAAGCGAAACACAACCAAGGCATTACTAGCTCGTTATAGGCTCATACTAAGTCCATGTTATTCGTCCAATACTTATATCACAAGTTTGGTTCGAAATCCATTCACCAATCCAAGTTATACTTAACCATTTACAACATCGGTTTCTAAGTCATGCTCTTAGGGATTTTCACTTGCGCGACCTCGGCTAAAACATTTTTATAAAATCGAAAAATAATCTTTTTAATACGAATCTTTTTCATGAGCCTTTCTAACTGTCTCTAGTATTATTCCTCAAAATTTCACATTTTAATACGGCTCTGAAGTGGTCCAAATATAGCCTCAAAGTTGCTGGACAGAGATGAGTCATTCTTCCGAACGGCGTTTACTAAAACTCACTTTTCTCCTAAACCGTAAATCGTATAGACATGATCTTTATACCAAAACAAACCTTAAAACAAGACCTACATGTTCATGGTCAGTTCTGTTCAAAAATATTACCAGACCAGTTCGTAATTCTTGCTCAAAACAGCCCTAAATCAAATGGGCATTACGACGGCTATAATCGTAATGTTTTCCTTTTCCAAAACACAACCAAATCAATACCAATTAATCCCAAACTCACCATCCACCTTATACACCCTCCACTCAGTCAAATCCTCCATGAATAATCAAAACAAATTCATAACCCATCCTCCAAACTCAACCAACAATTCATATAATTACTTAATCATGATCTTAACTTTACATAAACATCAAAACCACTTCAAACTCATATAAACAAAAAGGGGCAGGGGTTTTTATACCTTCCTTGGTGCTTCATATACACTAACAATGGTTTATAATCCTTCCTTGAGCTTTGAACAAACCTTATCAAGCTTAATCCTTAAGAAACAAAATCAAGAATCATGAAAAGTTACTATTCATCATCACTTTGTAAAATCCATATAAAATCGAAAAACAAGAGTTTGGTTCTAAGATTTTTACCAGACCTTGTACTCTTCATAAGATTTCTTTTGAGCTATAGATCGCCACATTTAAATCTTCCTAGCTAGGGTTTTGAGTCCCATCTTTCCGCTGGACACAAACTGCACAGTTTGGGTTCTCCAACTTGGGGAAGGGATTTGACTAGGCTACACTCCTTTGTTGTCCATGAAATTTTGAACGAATGTATAGATTTAAGGATGGATAGAAATGGAGTTATGGATTTTTCTTTCCTCCTTGCACAAGCTGAGCCGAAAATGGGGGGAAGAGTTCTTCCTCTCCTTTTTCTTTTTGTTTTGATAATTAGATAAGGATGCTGATTTTTATGTCAAAAGTGGTGAGTCATCACCCTTGGTTGCTTCTCCTTCCGACACATGTCACACATGCACTGGCCCAGATAAAGTAGTTTTACTGGTTCGCTTTACTGGTTCGTTTCCTTTCACATGGATGATCCAAATGTTGCATTCCTCGAATTAATCTTGTTACATGTTACTTCCATGTCCATATTTAATCCGGTAGATGTTGCCTTGTTCCTCTTGAAACGATTCGAAATATTTTCCAAAAAGAGCGAATAAAACTTTACGCGATTCTCGCAGTGAATAGTAACTATTCACTATTCATTCCAACAATCGAATCCTTAAATCGACTTTAATAAAATAATAAAATTCCAAAATATTAAATCCTCAAATCCTCAATTTTAATATCTCATTTCTTGAATATAATAATATATAATTCGCTGCCCGGTCGAATATTACACCAAAATAAAATTTGGAATTTCTGAATTCCGATCGTCTTTGCATTCACTTATTTACTCCGTAGATCACTAATATGACTTCGGAATATCCATACTACGTCTCGTACATAGGTGGCATGAAAAACTTTGTTACTCCTCAAAATCACTATTCATTCACCAAATTCACTATTCACTGATGCACTTAATCATAATAAGAAAAGTTTTAATTTTTCCAAAAATTCGGGTTATTACACCAAGGATCAAGGGATCACTTTTCTTCTATTCTGCTAATAATATCAAAGATGGATTTGGTTTGTTGTTTTTATCTAATAACTAAATTAACTAGTAAACAAGGGAAAGTTTGTTTGTAAGCAATTCCTGAAACATGTTGGAAAGCATGTAGATCCACCCTAGACCCATGACACAATTCTGAAACTCTTATGAAATATGTGAAAGATACTTACAGAGAACTTGCCATGACCACATAGAAACAAGTTCTGCTATCCGTTTAACCCCATGAACCACATAGAAAGGTTAAAACGAATTACACACTAATACAATTAATCCCATGATCACATAGAAAGATTAATTGACTTTATAGAGATAGCAATCACAAAACATATTGGGGTGACCACATACCATAGTTAATCCATGTATCTCTACAAGCATTGACGTATATATAAGCACAATCAAGAACACATCTCAGAATATCAAACTTGCACAATTGTCAGAAGATTTAGGGCTTCAAAACAGCCATCCAACAATAATATCTAGCCAACCATAATCATAATAAAAGTCATAAAATACAAGTATAAAGGAAGAAGAGTTATCCCTATGTTGAAATCTCCAAGCATAAAGTCCTCCTTCTCCTCCTCTTGGCTTCTCCTCGGTGGCTATGGATATACGCGTATCTCTTATTTCTAATGATAATGACCTAATAATACAAGTATTTTTTATTGTTCCAAAGAATACATGGCTTTCCAAAATTGAAAAGGTTTTTATGATCAAAATTCGTAGTTGACTTTTCTCTGCTGTTTCTGAACTGCTCCAACTGGCATATGACATCTGGCCCATTCTAGAATGAAAGAAAATCTCGTTATCTTCGCGTGGGCTGTTAAATCACCGAAATCCGATATCTAGAACTCAAGATACGGCCCAAACCACGTGTCTTGCGCGTGTAGCCCAATTAATCCAAATTTTCTTCTTATTTAGCTCCAATCCTTCCCAATTTAGAATTCCTTGCTTCCTACAATAAAATATTAAAATATAATTGATAAAGATCCAATTAAATGCAAAATATAACTAATATGAGAATAAAAATCATCTAAAATATATACAAATATATATTCTATCAAATATCCCCACACTTAGCGTTTTGCACCTCCTCGGGCAAATAGAAAGAATAAAATCTAATCTAACTAACAAACACCACTTTCGTAGATGACACGATTACATTGAGCATATGCAACATGCCTTTAAACCCCTAGGCTAGTAGGACAAGTTGTGTCTCGTGAGGGTTTATAGAAGATATACCCACAAAATCAAATATTTTCAATCACCAAGTCTCAAACATGCAACAATTCATAGTACACCACATATGCAAACCTCAATCACACAACAACCTAAGAATATCTGAAAGTACACCACTTGTACATAATCATCCAAGTATGCACACATGTCTGGATAGACAAAAAATATCATGAAATAAACATCAAAGTCGCCTTTAATAAGCAAGCACGCTATGGATACAAAATCTCGCATCACTCTCAATTCACACAAGTGTTTAGGTGCAGTGTATCACTCAAGTTCAGTCAAAATAGACATGTGCTACCATATGCTTGGTTGTCCACCAAATCTCCACTACTTCGTATATATGCATGCACGAATCAAAAGGTCTTTGTTAAAGGTTGTAACGTGGCTTAGGGACGGGGTAGGAATTCAAAGAAAAGGCTCATAAGTGGCTAAACTTGATAAACTAATAGAGCATCATGTTCACTTTTAAATCTAGCACTCAACATGAAAATATAAATCATGTAAAAGGTGATCAGACTTTCACAAGCATTAAACCCATAAACACATGATTATGTACTTTCCCATTTTCACATTGCAATGAACAATGAACAATAACTCAACTTCAATCTTCTTCTTCTCATTTTTTTCATTTGTTTTTTTTTTAGAATTTTTTTTCTTTTTTTTTAAAGAACAAAGATCAAGTAACCACATCTTATTAATTCCCACCAAAATATCAGACTTTAACAGAAGATCCCCACACTTGAATATTCACCCACCCTTAAGTTGAATCACAACGCTCTACCAGTAAATCAAGACAAGAATGAACAAGTAAGCTCAAAATTTTTAGAGTGGTGATATATGAAAGAAACGGATATAAGCTCAAGAGGGTTCACTAAGGATATAACTCATAAAGGTAGTGTTTAGGTTGACGAGGTTACTCCTAGTGCCTTTATCATTTTCATGCATACACATATCATGTAGTCTCAAAATGGTATCAAAACAAGTTTTAGAACACATGCTAAATGACGAACACCACACAATAAAAGAATTCGATTGATATAAATGTATCAATCATAAATTAGGCTCAAAACCTCACAAGGTGAAAGCATGCTCAACTTACTAAATTTGACTAAGACACATCTCAAGTTTTAGAATTTTCGCAAGCACACACAAGAAATCATCATGCAACAAATGATTTTTATTCGTTGATAGCACACTCAGAATTTATCATGCAAAATTAGTCTACAAAATGTGTACTTATCCTCGCTAACATGCATTGAGGCAAGACAATTATGTACAAAAAGTTTTAATTTTCTAATTTTTTTGGATTTTTTTTATAAAATATTGTGAACACCTCCCCACACTTGAATGGTTCATTGTCCTCTATGAATAAATTATATACATATATATACAGGCTTGTGCTCATATGAGAACCCCACTAATTATGAGAACTGAGATCTAATCTCAGCCATACATTTTTAAAGTTATTTTTAATCTAGACCACATAATTTAATGTAACTAATTCTTATCTCTCTCATCCCACCTATCACGTTTTTTTTATTATACATACATTTACAAATATACACACACACACACCACCCATCTAATTTTATCCGATGAGTTCATCTTTTTCGACGAGTTTGTCTCCGTCGATTTCTGTGCTTCATCGTCGTCATTGTCTTCTCCCAGATTTGTGTTTCATCGTCGTCACTGTCTTCTCCCAGATTTGTGCTTCAATTCTGTTGAGTATTGAAGATCAATTCTAAGCAGTTCTGCCATGGCGGTAGCGATCGGTTCTGTGTTTATCGAGTGATTAAACACTTAGCTTTAGCATTTCTGATCTCTCTCTCCTTTTCCAGCGAACGGCGGCACAACTGAAACGATGATGGTAGGAGATCTGGAACGATTCCGATGAGCTTCGCGATTCCGGCGAGCTCGTTTCCGATCTGTTATGGCGGTGTTGTGGTGGTTGGCGCCACCAGAGGATGGTGACAGTTGTGGCGGGTAGAAGGTGGTGATTAATGGTGGCTGCAGTGGTGGATGATTTTTATTAAAGTTAGTGTTAGTGTTATTTTAGTGATTTTATGCTGATTCATGATGATTTCAGTGATTTTGTATTACGATTTTGGTAATTTGGTTGGAATTTGTTGATTTTGTTGAAGGTGTGAGATTAATGACAATATAAATGATTAAAAATTGGTCCTTTTTTTTTGGTGATTATATAAGTGACGATATTAGTCGTGTTGTGATGGCAGTGTGGCGGTAGTTGTGGTGGTAGTCTTTTGATGATGACAGCACTGTAGTATAATCGTTCAATAAGTGGTAATTGTTTTGCGATTGTGGTGATTTTCTGGTACTAACCGGAATTATTGGTGATTTTCTGGACAATTATGGTGATTTTTTGGTTCTGACCAGAATTAGTGGTGATTTTTTGTTTTTCGGTGGTGGTCGGAGGTGACGGTAGTGAGGTGATTTTTTGTTTCCGGTGGTGATTTTTTGGGTTGGCCGGAATTAGTCACCGGAGATGGAGGTTCCCGGTGGCCAGAGGTGGTGGATGGATGGGATGGTGAAAAATTAAAATATTAATAAATTTAATGAGTGGTGGGAGATTAATATAGTGTATTTAAATGAATGGCTATGATTAGATCTCATATCTCACAATAGTGAGGGTTCTCAATGGAGCGCGACCCTATATATACATATATAAAGAATAAAAAAAAACTTAATAAAAGAAATACAAAAAATAAAGAAAAAAAATATTTACAAAGAAAAGTGAGAAAAAACTCCTTATGCAATTGCATGAAGTGCCGCTTGAAAAAGATTTATGATCTGCTCTTTCCAAGCTATCAAATCTCAGGGCCACAGTACATATAAATTAATGTCCATATTCTGTCAATAATAAAGCTCATCTCAAGTGGTTGAGAGTGGCAAATAAGAGCTAGTTAACCCCCAGGTCAGATGTTCAATCCTTGCGACCAACATAATACTTTTTTTTTTGTGAAGACTACCTGACCAGGTCAGGTTCGGACAACAGCCAGCAGGTACAGCAGGTTTGGGCACAAAACAAATGGGCTGGACAGTGAGTGGGCCTCCAGTTGGGCTTGCTCAGCTATTGGGCTGGAAGACAAGGTGGAAAACAAGTAGAAAAACACTCCTGTTACAGGAGGTTCTTGCACTGCAGGTGGTTGTTACCAGTTCTCAAATCCGCACGCCAGTTCTCAAATCCGCACGCTCAACATGAAATCTTTGTTCTTTTTTCTTATTATTTCAAAAATACACTTTTTTAGCTTTTTGTTCATAACAAAAGTTCAAATAAAATTTGAAAATTTGCCTCGAATTTTCACTGCACTATAAAAACCAATTATTCCTGAAACACTTCAAACAAATTCATCAAAGCACCTTGTGGGAAGCATAAAAAATGGGGAAAAAAAATTACTCATCTACATATCTTAATTCCTGCTAGTGAAGGAATTCCAATTTTTACCTTTTTAACCTTATATATTTCCCTATCTTTTATATTTAAAGGTTGATATGGTAATTTCCCATACATAAATGGGTTGTTGGACTATCCGACTTGACCCATTTACCCAGAAATATTACTAATTACCCATATCTGAATACCCATGGATTATCCAACTTGATCTCTAATTCAATACTTACTCAGTTACGCCACTAATTATGTTATACTAATAACAAACCATATCAATTAAATCAGTTTAAAATTCTAAATTGTTTAATCTTATCACAGTTATGTGTATTTTGAATTTCAGATTCTATTCTGAATGAGAATCATCTACACATCTCTTCACTCTATCATGTTCTTGCAGCTCAATTCATGTTTTTGGAATTATTTTGCAGGTAGATTAAAGAGGAAAAAATGCAGCAGGAGAATTTCAAAGATTGACAATATTCATACAGATTCAAAATCATGATATGTAAAGGTGTGTGTGTGTGTGTATATATATATACGATTTTTTTGTTTATTTTGAAAAGCACTTCCATAATCGAGATATGTCTGTTGTTTATTCATTCTATCATCAGTCGTCAATTGGATCCTCCTCAGTTGAAAGTGGTGATATCTATTGCAATTTTTGTACATTCATTTATTTTAATTCATCCTTTTATTTTATTACTATGTGAAACAGGGTTCCTTTGGATCCAGTCTCTTTCGATCCGAAATTGTAAGTTATTTGGACATGTTAGACCATTTCATACTGAACTTATGGATTAACCTCTCACACTTTTGTAGCACAAAAGATATGTCATACATACCTTGATGAGATACAACAGAATGTGGTTCATCCGAAGGATGTGCTTACTACTAAAAATCAAGATCCCAATGTTCAAAAGTCAATTACCAGGCGTATTGGTACCTTATTTGCATTTAAACTATCATGTTCTTAATTACAGTTATATTATTTTAGTGTGTCGATGTTATGAACTTATAAGTCTAAATGATAAAAATTTGCAGGTAACACCAAAACCATACTTCCTTGCCATAATTCTATACATCACCATTATCATCTCAAACAGAAGCGTAATAATGATGTTTCGAAACAGAAGCGTGTATGTATTCTAGAACACTTTCTTTATCTCAAAGTTTTTTACTGTACATAATTTTTACTTTTATAATTATTTATTAGATTACAGATTGTACTTACTGTTGGTGGATTTTATTGGTAATTTTATAAAAATTTCAAGTGCATATTAGGTGTTTGATGAAACGCTTAGTTCAGTTTTCATGATAAATAAGAAATGGTAACGTGTTCAGGAAGACAATCAAATTGCTCTATCTTTTGTTTCAGATGTTTTATATTGAATATGTGGTGGATTATCATACATAATATAATTCATCAGGGATTTAGCAAGTGCCAACACCCTTCTTCTAATTCATTTACGTAATTAACTTGCTTTTTGGTATTTCAATAGGTTCTAAACGTTCAAAAATGTTACTTTTTATATATCCATATATCCATTTTATATGTGTAAACATTTAGGTATTTTTGTATGTGATATGTTTCGATTTTGTGTTAAAATTATTATCAGATTACAGTGCCAAAACACAGCTTCAGGGAACACCTCCGCATTACTGGAAATATGAATGAACTCAGTAATGAGCAATCCAAGCAGACTCGAATTAGTCATTTATATTTCTATCAAATCAACCTGCCTTAATGCGTGACTACTCATTTGGCAATCAGTGAGGTATATTTCTATCTTTATATTTAGTATTTGCAGTGAACAACAAATATGTATATTTGTCTCTGAGTTATGCTTACTATTTTACAAGTGATAATATCTTTGGCTATTTTCAGGAAGAACACAACATACTCGGATCCCAAATACAAATAAATCTCCATTTACGTCACACCTTCCAACTAATAGTTTGTCAGGTTTCCTCCAAGTTAAATTACACACCACATTCATTTACGTCACACCTTCCAACTAATAGTTTGTCAGGTTTCCTCCAAGTTAAATTACACACCACTGTAACATGTACTACAACTATTTAGGAATATTCATTAGTCTCTCATTCAAAATATTAGGTATGATTGTGCTGCTTAAATTTGTTTACTTGATTTTGTTTTGTTTATTTTTTTAGATTACACGTATCATCCACTTTCCAAAGTTGATCAGAATTCTCTTTCGCAATTTAGTAGTAGAATTCTGAGTTCATCTATTTCAAAGGAGAATACGTCAAAGTTTTTAAACTCAACACATGGTTACTCACTGGGTGCAGTACATTGCATGCGCTTAACAAAAGAATGGAGGAAGGCAGTTGATTTTGCCTTAATTTTAGCCTTGACATTTGATGTGTCATTGTATCCATTCGTACATACTCTCATGTACCATTATTATTTACATATCATTTTTGAATTCATGTACATTCTCTGATTTTGTTTTCTTCTTTTTCAGGCGCGATCCCATTTGACGATATTTAATCAAGTTTTTGCATTATAATGGTGAAGAAGTATGGCTTGGTTCCTTTAATGAGCCTGTCAGTAATATGAAATTATAAAGATGGGCTTAAATACATAACTAAATAGTAAATGCGGTAATAACCTCTTCTATCTCTCAGTTGATTTGATTTTTATAGTGATATATATTAATGTGTATAATTTAAATTGTGCAGTGAACATGTTTGATCAAAGTTCAGAAAGGTATGCTGATCACTTATATTCTACAATTTTAAACCAAGACAACTATGCATTTTTCATTGACGTTGTAATCCTTGATGTGGCAATTTCGGAGTTGTGGGGGTGATGTTTCAGTTAGTGACACACTTTTAAGATTGCGGTTGGTGGCTTCCTGTTTATTTATTTTTAAGATTACTGTTTGTTTTCTTTGCTTCCAGTAACTAATAAGAATAAGAATTTTAATAATTTTGATTTGCCAATAGATGTTGTGGTTAGTATATGCATTTTTATGGACAAATCAAGATAAAAAAATTCACTCTCAATGCTAAAGTTTTGTTGTCGTGGTCCAAGTTAGTTCTTAGGATGCCTCCACGCCAAATCCAACACTATGTATTCCTTTATATGTATACACGTAGATACTTCATCCATACAAAGAAGGGGAAGAAGTGACAAAAGTTTTACTTACTTTTAGTTATATTATAATTTTGCACTTAAACTCTTTAGATGAATTGCTCAAAAGAAAAGGTTTTAGCATTCTTTTTACTTTTCCTGTATCTCTTATTTTCTATCACTTATATTAAAGTTAAACACTTAATCAGAAGATAGATTAAGAAAAGAGGGAGGCAACTTATGACCATTGTGAATTAGGCCATGTATGAGCAAATAGCAACGAATAAGAATGGGTAATCAATGTTCGCAAGGTAAAATACTTCTCTCAATGTGTGTTGCTATATACTCTCTCTAAAGTACCCAACTTATGAGTTTTTTTATAGGTTTTTATACTTTTTGTTGCGCCTTGCTCTTTACTTCTTCATTGGTTGAGAATATAGATTACCTCTAGCTTTCACTAAGTTTCATTTTATGTAACTTTTGTATGGTTATTGTTTAATCTTTTATCTATATTTCGCAAAGCCATAGCCAATGAGTTCAGGATTTCAAAAAGTTCTTTATCAATAGTCCTATCGTTCTTCAGTGACTTAATTTTTTGTCATATATAAAAACAAATAAACTTATAATAGTAGCAGAAGCCTATGTCTTTTATAGGACTCACAGAATTCTATGGTATGGCAATGATAGTATAATAGTAGTGAAAAGTTGCTTTTTGTTTCTCAAGTCTATTTCACCTTATTTTTAAGAACTTTATTGGCTTATGAGCTATGGCGCACATAAAATATTCAATGAAATTTCTGTCTGCCTGGATTCCATTGTTATTGACATAGCAGATCAAATGTTGAGGAGAATATTTCTAAGTTGTCTGAATGTTTGCCTCATTTGCTCAGGTTCAATATTGTTTTATAGACAGGTTTAGTTTGTGCTTATATACTCTTATATTTGTAGTGCAGTGTATAAAGCCCTACGCCCCTACACATGGGAAAATGGCGTGGCAGCCGATTTGTGATAAATATTGGTCTGCGAGCTAATGTGGTCGTCGGATAAAGATCTGTAAGTTTCTCAAGTGGTGATGGGTATGTGTAAATTCATGATTACAGATATAAAAAGGATTCAGAGGAGTATGCAGTCATCTGTAGCAGCAGAAGTCATTGAATGGTTTCTAGGGCAGTGGTCTTCATTATTGTGTTTCTAAGTTGTTTTGATTGTGTTTAAATGTAAAGGTGCACTCTCTATTCTATGCAAATCATTCATTTTACAATATATGAATTGAGTTATTATTTTAAAATTTCAAATTTGTAACATAATTTTTTTCAGCTGTTTACATAATGAGTTGAAAGACTAACTTCAAAATCAAAAATTTGTTTACTGTCTATACATATTTCTCTCTTATATATGTAGCTTATTGTAACAAATGGTTCACAAATTATTAAATTAGATAAAGAGTATATTTTTACAATATAAATTGTGCATATATAATTAAATTGAACAAATATATATGATTTTTTGTAAATTGTAAAATACGTTTTTTTGCCAACACTTCCAGGGAGAAATAATTAGAGCACGTGACTAAAAAATTAATATTAAAATTTTAATCTATGTTTTTCTTATTATATCGAGATTAAATATCTTTCCGTATAATGCTATCAAATTACTATGAAGTCTATGTAAGTAATTAAATAAATAAGTGTATAAGTATTGTTTAATATTCTCATCCAAAATAAAAAGCCTTGATTTTGAAACAATTTCATGTGAGTATGTTTTCCATCAGGTGTTGATCCGTGGGTGGTATATGTTTTCCAAAATATTATATAGTGTTAGATATAATTGCTGATGATTGTTTATCAGTGTTTAAGCAACATGTACTCATCAGAGTTTACTAGAAGCCAGTCAGAGTTTGTTAAAGTCTGACGGGGTGAGAGTTTGCTGAAGCTGTCGGTGCTAATATGAATATTCTAGAAGCAATATATCTTGAAGATGGAAAGAAGGAAGATATATTGAGACAGATAAGGAAACGGAACAGAAGACAGAAGCAATCCTAATTTGATATAAATTGTATAGCTAATTTATAGGAATATCAATTAGAGATTGATTATGTAGCTGTGTACTATATAAACACAGATAGGTTAACCCTAAAAGGGATGCGAATACTGAATACATTATTCTTGTAACCTAGCAGCTCTTTGTGATATTTTACATCACTGAGAGAAGAGTTATTTAATATAATTCAGTTTATTGTTCATAAACAGTGTTCTTGATTGTTCTTCTCATACATAAATTGATTATATATTGTGTATTTGGCCTAACAATTGGTATCAGAGCCTAGGCTGTTTAATATATACAGTTTATCGATCCAAACACAAGTATAATCATGGCTGACAACTCTCAGGAAGGTTCTAATGCAGGTTCTAATGCTCAGAAGGTTCAACCAACTTCTGTTAGTCGATATGAGACTATAAGGGTTCCAATTCTAAGACCAGTTGAATATCCAATATGGAAGGTGAAGATGACCATGTTTCTGGAAGCCACAGATCCAGAATACCTTGATAGAATCAATGATGGTCCTCATATGCCAAATAAATTGTCTCCTGTTATTACTGGTCAAGAACAAAAGACTGTTCCAAAAGAAAAGAAAGATTTGACTCCTAAAGACATCTCATCAATTGCAAAGGATGCAAAGGTTAGACATCTACTCCACAGTGCTTTAGATAATGTCATGTCTAACAGAGTTATTGGCTGCAAAACTGCCAAAGAAATTTGGGATGCTTTACAAGTCAGGTGTCAAGGAACAAGTGCAATAAAGAAGAACAGGAAGACTATTCTCACACAGGAGTATGAACACTTTGATTCAAGACCTGGTGAATCTTTGACTGAGACATATGACAGATTTTGTAAACTGTTGAATGATCTGTCTCTGGTTGATAAAGAATAAGAACTTGAAGAATCAAATCTCAAGTTTCTTCTATCCCTACCTGAAAGATGGGATTTGAAGGCGACAACAATACGAGACAATTATGATCTTGCAGAAACAGATCTTGATGAAATCTATGGGTTGCTTAAAACTCATGAACTTGAAATAGAACAAAGAAACAAAAGATCTGGAAAGAAGACAAAATTTGTTGCTCTTAAAGTTGAAGAAAAGCCTGTCAAGAAGGAATCATCAAGAAAGAAAGCCAAAGGAAAGGCTTTAGTCATTAAATCTGACAGTGAGTCATCAAACTCTGATGATGGCTCAAACACTGATGATGAAGCTTCTGATTCTGAGGATGATGAAGAACAAATGATGAAAATGGCTGCTTTAATGGTGAAGACCTTCAAGAAGATGGGATTCAAGAACTTCAAGAAAGGAAAGAGATTCTCTAGGAGAGATTCAAACTCTGATAAGAGAAATTTCAGAAAGTCTGATGGAGGAAATACCAAGTCTGGAAAGAAAGACAAGTCTGAGATCCAGTGCTACAAGTGTAAAGAGATGGGTCATTATGCTCCAGAGTGCAAGAAAGGAAAATCTGAGAAAGCACTCATCACTAAAGGCAAGGACTGGGCAGACACTTCAGACTCAGATGAGGGAGTCAATTATGCTCTCATGGCAACTGTTAAAGATGAAGCTGAGTCATCTGAAAACAAGGTACCCCTAACAACTTATGCTTATGATACTGATAATATATCTGAATTGAGAGTTTATCTAAAAAGCATACATGTTAGTTATAGGGATCAGACTTTAGAGAATGAAAGAATCAAATCTGAGAATCTAGGTCTTAAAGAGAGGAATAAATTTCTTGAAGAAAGACTTGTTAACATGCAACAAGTTCAAAAGGAGAGAGATGATGCTGTTTATGTTGAACAGGAATTGCTTAAAAAATATAGGCAAATAGAATCTGAATTAGAGAAAGAGAGGAAAGTGATTAAAACCTGGACTAATTCTGGAAAAGACACACATCAAGTTTTTCAGACAGATACTGTAGGTCTAGGTTACTGTGAGAAAGATGAACTTAGGTTTAAAGATAAAGTGAAAGTGAAACCACAACTTAAACCTGTGAAATTTGTTTCTAAATCCAGTAAGCTAAAGTCTGTAGTTCTGAAAGAAGCTGTTATGGAATCAGTTGGATCTTGTGAAAAACAGGTTAATGTTGGTTCTATGACAGAAAAACAATTCAAACATAAGCTCAAAGAAGTAAAGTCTGTTAACAAACATAAAGTGTCCAAGAAAAATAGGAATGGAAAAGTAGGCATTAATAAAAGAAATGATTATCTGCCTAATTCTGATGCTCCTAGGAAGACATGTCATAGTTGTGGTAGTACTAACCATCTTGCAAGTTTCTGCACGAAAAACAAAGATATTAATTCTTTACCCTCCAAGTATGGGGTAAAGAATGATTATGTTAGGGTTAGACCACAGACTTTATGCACACACTGTGGGAGCACTTGGCATTCCATTTATACTTGTAAGAGTTATCATGCTATTTAGCACAACTATTATGAGCTAAAACCCAACTTGAAATGGGTTAGAGCAAACTCTGCAAGTGTAAAGTCTGACAATGTTAGTTTAAACTCTGTTGATAGTGATTCCGCTGCAAAAGCTAACAATGTTAAGAAAGCCAAAGGATCCAAGCAAGTCTGGATCCTTAAATCTAACACTCAGTGATTGTTTATGATTGCAGGGCATAAAAGAGAGCACTCTTATCTTCGACAGTGGATGCTCAGGACACATGACTGGAAATAAAGCCCTGCTATCATATTTTGAGGAAAAAGCTGGCCCAAAAGTTTCCTATGGAGATGGCAACATAGGACGTACTCTGGGATATGGCAATATCAATCTTGGAAGTGTCATCATCACAAATGTAGCTCTAGTCTCAGGACTCAAGCATGATCTGCTTTCTGTGAGTCAAATCTGTGACAGAGGATACCATGTAGATTTTCATACTGAACACTGTGAGGTTATCAGTAAATCTACCGAAAAAGTTGTTCTAGTTGGACACAGACGCAATAACATTTATGAAGCAAGTTTGATAACAAACTCTGAAGGAAAAGCTGTGTGTCTGTCTGCAAAAATGTCAAATGAAGAGAGTTGGAAATGGCATAAGAAGCTCTCTCACCTAAACTTGAACAACATCAATGAGCTGTTTCGAAAAGATCTTGTAAGGGGACTTCCAAAGTCAATACTCAGCTTAGATGGTCTGTGTGATTCTTGTCAAAAGGCCAAGCAAAGGAAGTCATCTTTCAAGAGTAAGTCTGAATCTTCAGTTGTGGAACCTTATCATCTTTTACATGTTGATCTTTTTGGTCCAGTGAATGTAATGTCAATGGGCAGAAAGAAATATGCTTTGGTAATTGTTGATGAATACACCAGATACACCTGGGTGTACTTCTTAGCAAAGAAGGATGAAACTGCCTTAACTTTGATGGATCATGTGAAGCTATTGGACAAAGGATCACAGTACAAAGTGAAAATTTTAAGGAGTGATAATGGTACTGAATTCAGAAATTCTGAATTGGAAGCTTTCTGCAAGGAAAGAGGAGTGAAGCAAGAATTTTCTGCACCTGGAACTCCACAGCAAAATGGTGTAGTTGAAAGAAAGAACAGAACTCTAATCGAAGCTGCCAGAACAATGCTTGATGAAGCAAAATTGCCAACTTATTTCTGGGCAGAAGCTGTTCAAACTGCCTGTTTTACTCAAAATTCTACACTGATCAACAAGCATGGGAAACCACCATATGAGATGGTGAAAAATAAGAAGCCAAATTTGAAGTATTTTCATATTTTTGGATGCAAGTGCTTTGTGTTGAAAACTCATCCTGAACAATTGACCAAGTTTGACTTAAAAGCTGATGAAGGAATTTTTGTTGGATACCCACTATCAACTAAAGCTTTCAGAGTCTACAATCTGAGAACTAAAGTGATCACGGAATCTATACATGTGTCATTTGATGACAAGAAAATAACTGGAATAGAAGATGAAGAATATCATGATCAACTTCGATTTGAAAATGAAGATCTAAACTCTGATGATGTAAACTCTGATGAAGCAAATCCAACAAACTCTGACGAAGCATACTATGAACCTCTACTGGTAAACACTGAGGGAATTTCTCTGACAGAACAAAATAGAGAACCAGTCGAGGGGGAGCGTGAAGATACTTCATAAACATCTCAAGATAATAACTCAAATTCTGAAAGTGAATCAGCTGAAGGATCTATCCCAAACTCTGAGTCAAACACTGAAAATCCAAACTCTGAGCAGTCCAATTCAGGGGGAGCCTCAGAAGATGCAAATGGTCAAGAAGAAAATCAGGAGAGCATGGATCAAGGGGGAGGATCTAATAATAGAAGCCAATTACCAACAGCAAGAAGGTGGACACAATCTCATACACCTGACTTGATAATTGGAGATCCAGAAGCTAGTGTAAGAACTAGAAGTGCTACAACTAATGAATGTCTGTTTAATGCATTCTTGTCTCAAACTGAGCCCAAGAAAGTGGAAGAAGCTCTTCAAGATGCTAACTGGATAACAACAATGCAAGAGGAGTTAAATGAATTTGAGAGGAATGAAGTCTGGACACTTGTACCAAGACCAAAGAACATATCTATTGTTGGTACAAAGTGGGTTTTCAGAAACAAAACAGACAGTGATGGAGTGATTACAAGGAATAAGGCTAGACTTGTGGCTAAAGGCTATTCACAGCAGGAAGGAATTGATTATGATGAAACCTTTGCTCCAGTTGCAAGATTGGAGGCAATGAGGATTTTTCTGGCCTATGCTGCTCACAAGAAGTTTAAAGTCTTTCAGATGGATGTGAAAAGTGCTTTTCTCAATGGGAAACTTGAAGAAGAAGTGTTTGTTGAACAACCACCGGGGTTTGTAGATCCCAAACATCCAGATTATGTCTACAGGCTTGACAAGGCATTATATGGACTAAAGCAGGCACCTAGAGCATGGTATGAAACTCTAGCTCAATTTCTTTTAGAAAGTGGGTTCACTAGAGGTACAATTGACAAGACTTTGTTCTACTTTAATTCTGGTGATGATTTGCTGTTAGTTCAAATCTATGTGGATGACATAATTTTTGGGTCTACTAATGACAAACTCTGTAAGAAATTTGCCAAGCTTATGCAGTCAAGATACCAAATGAGCATGATAGGAGAGCTTAGTTATTTTCTAGGCTTGCAAGTAAAGCAAACAGATGATGGGATTTTTATCAATCAAGCAAAATATACCAGAAATCTTCTCAAGAAATTTGGTATGCTTGATAGTTCATCTGCCACAACTCCCATGGCTACTGCAACAAAGTTAGACAAAGATACAGGAGCTTCAGTAGATATGACAAACTACAGAGGCATGATAGGGTCTCTTCTTTATCTCACTGCAAGCAGACCAGATATCATGTATGCAACATGTCTTTGTGCAAGATTTCAAGCAGACCCCAGAGAGCCACATCTAACAGCTGTGAAGAGGATTTTCAAATATCTCAAAGGAACCATAACCCTTGGTTTGTGGTACCCTAGAGACTCAGAGTTTAAATTAATTGGTTACTCTGATGCAGATTTTGCAGGCTGTAAGATAGATAGAAAAAGTACAAGTGGAAGCTGTCAATTTTTAGGTGACAGATTAGTTTCTTGGTACAGCAAGAAACAGAAATCAATCTCCACATCCACAGCAGAAGCAGAGTATATAGCTGCTGGTAGCTGTTGTGCACAGATTTTATGGATGAAGAATCAATTGCTGGACTATGGATTAAGGTACTCTAAAATACCTATTTACTGTGATAATCAAAGTGCTATTGCTATGACAGGTAATCCAGTACAGCACTCCATGACCAAGCACATCAGCATAAGGTATCATTTTATCAGGGAACATGTGGAAGAAGGAAATATTGAGCTTCATTTTGTGTCTACAGACCAACAGCTTGCAGATATCTTCACCAAACCTTTGAGTGAAGATATCTTTACAAGACTGGTAAATGAACTTGGAATGGTCTCTGGTTTTGACTAGAGATACTGGTTAGATTCAAAATCTATACATGATTGATTTTATGCTCATGGTTCTTTGCATGTGTTAACTGTTATTTGTACCAGTATGTTAAACTCTGATAGTAAACTCTGTTAGTCATAAAGTGTCAGTCATACTCTGTCGGTTAAAGTCTGAAGTTAATCTCTGATGTTATACTCTGATTGTGATATTGTCTGAAACATATGGACCGATGAAGAAACCTGTATGAATCATGATTCTCAGTAAGTAATCATGAATCTTTCTGATTAATATATGATCTGATCTCAAAATGTGCAGAAATTTTACACAGCATGATACTGTCTCTATATTTATAGCATCTCTTAGTTTATTGATCCTATACACTGAGTCTGTATTAGCTGTTTGCACTTTCTCTCATAAATTAATTGTATTAACTGATGAAAAGTCTAAACTCTGATAATTAGTTGCAAATATTTCACCCTCCAATCAAAAGATGCCAAAATGTGCACAAATTCCTTTGAGATCATGTTGTGCCTAGGAAGACCCAGAAACTTATTGTATGAAATAAGGGCTAAAATCTTTGATTTTTGGTGACTAGTGCCAACCACTGATTACTGGAAAAATTAAAAAAAAAAAAATCGAAGGGGGTGAAAATAATAAATTTTATAGTACAGAGTTTAGATGAGATCAGATTTTATTTTATACATGAGAGTTTGGACAACTAGTTTTTACTGATTTATTGTGTGAATTTTATGCACTTTGAGATGCTCTAAATATTTATATTCAGTAAACTCTGCTATTCATACATAATTTTTTTTCACAACTGTGCATTGAGAGAAAAGAGATTATGAATAAAGGAGGAGGATTGGTAAACACTGATGAACTGTGTACTCTACGCTGACGTAATTTTATTTTAATCTATGATGATTAAAATTAATTATTTGTTTCAGACAGTTAATAATTTTGAGAAAACATTCTTGAAAACAAAAGTGTATGATTGGTAACGGTTCTAATTTGTATTAAACAGAAGAAAAAGGTTGTTTGTCTAGGAAAGTGTAAAAGACGGTAATTATTGATGTTTTTACTGCGCATTGGAAACTGCCAATTACTGTTGTTAGTCATTGCATGTGTGCCACGTGTCCCACTCACACGATTAACGGAGTAAGACAATTGTGTATTAATGATTAAAAACTGTTCAGTTTTTAATTTTGATTTTCATATTTAAACAATACACACACATACGTTTAAACCTTTCACATCTTACTCCAATTCACATCTATTTGTCACACACACATATTCACAAACACTTTTCTACTTTCAAACTCTTTCGAGCTTTTGCATCTGATTCTTTGTTATTCTTTCAAATCTTACTAATGGCGACTACAACGTTTGTTTCTTCTGGGTTAGAGTTCGTTCCTAACAATTATACAGCACCACTAAACACTGCCAATGCACCAGAGGCGTTTCACATGATTCAGGAATTTCTTGCTCAGTCAGCGATTGGGCGTGCTCTAGTAGAACCAACAACACTTTCTGGTTCGCAAATCAAGGCTTTCTGGGAGACGGGTATTTCTGATGATGGTGGTGATTCTGGAAACCCATCTATAATCTTTGAATTTCAAGAAGCAGAGTATGTAATTACTTCTGGTACAATTCGAACTGCAATGGGGTTTCCTGAGTTTTCTTCATATACAATTGGAATGGGTGACACTGATTTGCTAAGGATGATGCGAGAGATTGGGTATTCTGGGCCCTTGACAAAGATAGGACAGTTGAAGCGACCGTTCTTGAGGAAGGAGTGGAGCTTCTTCTTTGACTGCATAACAAGAA
Organism: Heracleum sosnowskyi; assembly: GCA_030848705.1. Lineage (NCBI taxonomy): Eukaryota > Viridiplantae > Streptophyta > Magnoliopsida > Apiales > Apiaceae > Heracleum > Heracleum sosnowskyi. The sequence continues at coordinate 68,840,763 of CM061237.1, forward strand.
CGTTCGGGAAGAAATGCATCAACTGGGATGCTATTCCCACGGACAGTCTGCAAATCGGGTATTCTCTTTTATATGATAATCATTTTGATTTTGCAAGACTTGTCTTAACTAATTTAGGGGAGAAAATGACAGAGAATCGAGGGGTAGTTTACTTTTCTAGATTTTGTCAGATTTTATTCTCTGCCTGTGTTCAAGGGGTAGAAATAGTTGATGAAGATGTTATTTCTTGTTTTAAATTACACAAGAGGATATTCTCTGATCTTATCAACAAGGATGTTAAGAAAGTTGGTTGTTGGAGACTTGTTACTTCCTGCATCTGTGCAACAGTTTGTAAATGATCAAATCCATCCACAAACACAAACTTCTTCTCAATCAGAACCACAACCAGAACCTTTACAAACAGAACTTCCTCCATCTACATCTGTCAAACATAAATCCAGTGGTAGGACTAAGCATGTTGGTTCCAAACCTGTAAAGTCTGTTAGACCAACTACTGAAGTGGGGGTGTCCAAGTCTTCTGTGCCAAAGGGTCATTCTAAGAAGAGAAGAGCAAATAGACCAAAAACTAATGATGAGGATGATGTTGATAATGAAACTCTTCATAAGAGGAAAAGAAGATTAGTAGCTAATTCTCTTTTTGATAATTTGGATGAATCTACACCAGACACTGAAGCTGTCCAGGATGAAGCTCCAGAAGTTGTTGTTCAGGAGTCTGCTGTAAATGATGATAATGAGGACAGGGTCTTTGTGGATACTGCAGCTCCTGACGTTATTATTCAGGAGGCTACTGAAGATGTTGAAGCAGCCACTGTGCCTGACATGGCAAATGCTGATACAGAGGCTGAAATGTTTGAGCAAGATGCTTTATTTGCTGATTTTGATATGGATAAAATTCTTGAAGCACATCCTAGTATCAGTGTTTGTGATACTGAGGATGTGGCAACTGATCAACCCACCCTGATTATTGAAGAGTCCCTTGCTACTCACACAGAGAATCTCTCTGTTACTAATCAAATTCCTGAAATGGGTGAGGAGGTTGATCAGGTAGTCGAAGCTGCTGTAGAGTAATTGGATGAAGCTACAGCAGAGACTCTGAAAGAGAATACTGTTCAAACAGAAGAAGTTGTTGCAGAGTCTGTTCCTGTAGAAACAGAGGTTCTTGTAAATGCAAACTCTGAGATTCATGAAGCTGCACAGATAAACGTTGAGGCTACTGCAGACAATGTTGCTGAAGAAATTGCAGAGCAGATAGCAGAAAATGTTAATGAAGCTAGAGTTGATTTTGATAATGCTGATCACACATCTGTAAATTCTGATCATGCAAACTCTGGGATCAATGCTGCACTTTCAAACACTGATGATCATGAGTCAATACCTTTTCTAAGGGATCCTACTGCAGAGTCTATCAAAGAAAATCAAAATGCAACTGAAGCTCATTACAGAGAAATGCATTATGCTAATTGGTCAGGAGCAGACTGCATTTTCTCTACACAAAGGACTGCTGATTTTGTACATAAGTCGGCTGAAGAGATTTCTAATCCTGAGCTGTTAACACATTTTAAGGCTACCATTGTTCAAGTCAAATCATTGCATAATCGCTTTGATGAGACTCACAAAGTTGTCCTTGGATTGGGTAATGATATTGCTCTTAAGGAATTAGCATTGAAGAAAGATAGAGCTAAATTTTCATCTCTGATCAAGGATCAAGAAAAAATCAAGCAGAGGCTAACCAAGGTTGAGAGCAATCAGGCTGAAATATCTACTAAGATTGATTCTATTGCTACATCACTAGAGTTGCTGACATCAGTTTTTCTTCCCGATGATGTCAAAAAGGGGGAGAAAGTACATAAAGACAAATGCAAAAGGACTCCAACCTTGAGACTGAGGGATGATTCTAATGATGGTGGAAGCAGAGGAGCAGAGAAAAGGTCAAAGTCTTCTCAAGAGCAAGGGAGACTTAGGTCAAACTCTGCTAGACAGACATACTCTGAAAGAATAAACTCTAGTGGTCAATCTTCTTCAAGACTTAAGAGTCTAGTGATTTCAGCAAATCCAACTACTGATGAAGAGATTGCTGCTAAGTTGTTTATGAAAGAACATGGTGGTGAAGCCACAGTGGAAGATATGGATGCTGAGATGAAGCTTCTTGCTGAAGAACATCAGAAGAAGATTGAAGCTGGTACTTACAAGAAGAAGACTGTTAAGGCTCCTAGGAAAAAGGAAATTGCACTTTCTATCAAGGAAAATACTCAACAGAGTATACAATATTCCAGGAGGCCTACAGTAGATGTTTCTGGAAAAGGAAAAGGTATACTGGTAGAAGAAGGACAGTTACCAAAGAAGAATTATTCAACCTCTGACGTTGCTCAAGTTGAATCAAGGCTAAATCAATCAACCTATGACGTTGCTCATGTTGATATTTCTACTAAAGTTGTGACAACCTCTGACAATGCTCAAGTTGTACAAACTCAGCTAGCTCCACAACTCCAAGGTTTCTTAAGACCTGTACTTTCTGAAACTCTGAAGCTAGAAGCTGTGGACTTTTCTCAAACCAGAACAGTACATGGAAAGCAATCTTATGATAAATCTGGTTTGGGTTCACACAGAGAAAAGAGAATCAATAACAGTTCTTTTGACCATTCATCACTGGCAGAACCTGGTGTTGGGGTATCTCAAGAGAGCCTTGATAAACTAGAGTCTGTTCAGATGGTTTATCATAGAGGATTAAAGAAAGAGGTTCTGTTATACTTTATGTCTGATGGAAGAGTATACAGAGTAGGAGAAGCTGATGTTCAATTGAAACTATGGGAAGAGCTTGAGTATGTTCTATATCTTCTCAAAATCAAAAATAGAAGTACTCATAATGCTGCTTTAGTTTTAAGAGATAGGATGCTGAAAACAAAAGCTATGCTTGGAGGAGGTGTTTCAAGTGCATATATTCCTAAGTACAGAGATGCTTATGGAAAGATTGTTGAAATGAAGAGAAACAGTGCCAAGTTCAAGATAACACTGGGTATAAAGGTTTTGGAATTCAATCTAGAGTCAGACAAATCTTATTTTATCCGGCTAGGGAATGAAATGAGGAAGAACAACATTTATTCTCTGAGAGCTGCTATCTACCAGACTGGAGAAAGTGATCCAGAGCTTAAAGAATTGAAAAAAATAATGGTGCATGAGCTAGAAAAAGCTGAAAGGAGGCTACTTATTGACTATCTTAGGACAGTGCCTGATATTGAAGAAATTAAGTAAAGTCTGACTGTAAGTTTTTAAAGTTTTCTGTTCTAAGTAAAAGTTAAACTCTGATATGTTATAAACACTGCATTTGTTATATGTTTTGACATCATCAATTATCTTTTAACTTGTACATTTTTATTATGCACAAGTTGGGGGAGATTGTTAGATATAATTGCTGATGATTGTTTATCAGTGTTTAAGCAACAGGTACTCATCAGGGTTTACTAGAAGCCAGTCAGAGTTTGTTAAAGTCTGACGGGGTGAGAGTTTGCTGAAGCTGTCGGTGCTAATATGAATATTCTAGAAGCAATATATCTTGAAGATGGAAAGAAGCAAGATATATTGAGACAGATAAGGAAACGGAACAGAAGACAGAAGCAATCCTAATTTGATATAAATTGTATAGCTAATTTATAGGAATATCAATTAGAGATTGATTATGTAGCTGTGTACTATATAAACACAGATAGGTTAACCCTAAAAGGGATGTGAATACTGAATACATTATTCTTGTAACCTAGCAGCTCTCTGTGATATTTTACCTCACTGAGAGAAGAGTTATTTAATATAATTCAGTTTATTGTTCATAAACAGTGTTCTTGATTGTTATTCTCATACATATATTGATTATATATTGTGTATTTGGCCTAACATATAGTGTCCTTCATGTGTATGTTTAATTAATTACTTTTGCATCTAAAAATTCTGGAGATATATGTCAATTGTTAAGCTAGGTACTATTATATGATTTAAATAATTTTGCTCTTCGAAAAAAGTACATACAAAATTATTCTTTAATAAATTATAAAAATTACAATAATCATTACTATTTTTAAGCTAACCTAATTTGTAAAACAAATTAATATATACTTTAATATTATATAAAATGTTTGAAATTTGAGGTGTCTCCGTGAGGCGATGTCGAGACATTGTTTCAATATATAATGCAATAAAACATAATTGTTTTTAAATTATTAATAAAATTTATTTTATTATACACAAATTTTGATCTCAACATTTCGCTTAAGGTAGATAATTATGTGTCCATGTAAATTCAAGAGAAATGTACCGACATCTACATATCTTAATTCCTTCTAGTGAAGGAATTCCAATTTTTACCTTTTTAACCTTATATATTTCCCTATCTTTTATATTTAAAGGTTGATATGGTAATTTCCCATACATAAATGGGTTGTTGGACTATCCGACTTGACCCATTTACCCAGAAATATTACTAATTACCCATATCTGAATACCCATGGATTATCCAACTTGATCTCTAATTCAATACTTACTCAGTTACGCCACTAATTATGCTATACTAATAACAAACCATATCAATTAAATCAGTTTAAAATTCTAAATTGTTTAATCTTATCACAGTTATGTGTATTTTGAATTTCAGATTCTATTCTGAATGAGAATCATCTACACATCTCTTCACTCTATCATGTTCTTGCATCTCAATTCATGTTTTTGAAATTATTTTGCAGGTAGATTAAAGAGGAAAAAATGCAGCAGGAGAATTTCAAAGATTTACAATATTCATACAGATTCAAAATCATGATATGTAAAGGTGTGTGTGTGTGTGTATATATATATATATATATATATATATATATATATATATATAAATATATATATATATATACGATTTTGGTTTGTTTATTTTGAAAAGCACTTCCATAATAGAGATATGTCTGTTGTTTATTCATTCTATCATCAGCCGTCAATTGGATCCTCCTCAGTTGAAAGTGGTGATATCTATTGCAATTTTTGTACATTCATTTATTTTAATTCATCCTTTTATTTTATTACTATGTGAAACAGGGTTCCTTTGGATCCAGTCTCTTTCGATCCGAAATTGTAAGTTATTTGGACATGTTAGACCATTTCATACTGAACTTATGGATTAACCTCTCACACTTTTGTAGCACAAAAGATATGTCATACATACCTTGATGAGATACAACAGAATGTGGTTCATCCGAAGGATGTGCTTACTACTAAAAATCAAGATCCCAATGTTCAAAAGTCAATTACCAGGCGTATTGGTACCTTATTTGCATTTAAACTATCATGTTCTTAATTACAGTTATATTATTTTAGTGTGTCGGTGTTATGAACTTATAAGTCTAAATGATAAAAATTTGCAGGTAACACCAAAACCATACTTCCTTGCCATAATTCTATACATCACCATTATCATCTCAAACAGAAGCGTAATTATAATGATGTTTCGAAACAGAGGCGTGTATGTATTCTAGAACACTTTCTTTATCTCAAAGTTTTTTACTGTACATAATTTTTACTTTTATAATTATTTATTAGATTATAGATTGTACTTACTGTTGGTGGATTTTATTGGTAATTTTATAAAAATTTCAAGTGCATATTAGGTGTTTGATGAAACGCTTAGTTCAGTTTTCATGATAAATAAGAAATGGTAACGTGTTCAGGAAGACAATCAAATTGCTCTATCTTTTGTTTCAGATGTTTTATATTGGATATGTGGTGGATTATCATACATAATATAATTCATCAGGGATTTATCAAGTGCCAACACCCTTCTTCTAATTCATTTACGTAATTAACTTGCTTTTTGGTATTTCAATAGGTTCTAAACGTTCAAAAATGTTACTTTTTATATATCCATATATCCATTTTATATGTGTAAACATTTAGGTATTTTTGTATGTGATATGTTTCGATTTTGTGTTAAAATTATTATCAGATTACAATTCCAAAACACAGCTTCAGGGAACACCTCCGCATTACTGGAAATATGAATGAACTCAGTAATGAGCAATCCAAGCAGACTCGAATTAGTCATTTATATTTCTATCAAATCAACCTGCCTTAATGCGTGACTACTCATTTGGCAATCAGTGAGGTATATTTCTATCTTTATATTTAGTATTTGCAGTGAACAACAAATGTGTATATTTGTCTCTGAGTTATGCTTACTATTTTACAAGTGATAATATCTTTGGCTATTTTCAGGAAGAACACAACATACTCGGATCCCAAATACAAATAAATCTCCATTTACGTCACACCTTCCAACTAATAGTTTGTCAGGTTTCCTCCAAGTTAAATTACACACCACATTCATTTACGTCACACCTTCCAACTAATAGTTTGTCAGGTTTCCTCCAAGTTAAATTACACACCACTGCTGTTTAAATTTGTTTACTTGATTTTGTTTTGTTTATTTTTTTAGATTACACGTATCATCCACTTTCCAAAGTTGATCAGAATTCTCTTTCGCAATTTAGTAGTAGAATTCTGAGTTCATCTATTTCAAAGGAGAATACGTCAAAGTTTTTAAACTCAACACATGGTTACTCACTGGGTGCAGTACATTGCATGCGCTTAACAAAAGAATGGAGGAAGGCAGTTGATTTTGCCTTAATTTTAGCCTTGACATTTGATGTGTCATTGTATCCATTCGTACATACTCTCATGTACCATTATTATTTACATATCATTTTTGAATTCATGTACATTCTCTGATTTTGTTTTCTTCTTTTTCAGGCGCGATCCCATTTGACGATATTTAATCAAGTTTTTGCATTATAATGGTGAAGAAGTATGGCTTGGTTCCTTTAATGAGCCTGTCAGTAATATGAAATTATAAAGATGGGCTTAAATACATAACTAAATAGTAAATGCGGTAATAACCTCTTCTATCTCTCAGTTGATTTGATTTTTATAGTGATATATATTAATGTGTATAATTTAAATTGTGCAGTGAACATGTTTGATCAAAGTTCAGAAAGGTATGCTGATCACTTATATTCTACAATTTTAAACCAAGACAACTATGCATTTTTCATTTACGTTGTAATCCTTGATGTGGCAATTTCAGAGTTGTGGGGGGTGATGTTTCAGTTAGTGACACACTTTTAAGATTGCGGTTGGTGGCTTCCTGTTTATTTATTTTTAAGATTACTGTTTGTTTTCTTTGCTTCCAGTAACTAATAAGAATAAGAATTTTAATAATTTTGATTTGCCAATAGATGTTGTGGTTAGTATATGCATTTTTATGGACAAATCAAGATAAAAAAAATTCACTCTCAATGCTAAAGTTTTGTTGTCGTGGTCCAAGTTAGTTCTTAGGATGCCTCCACGCCAAATCCAGCACTATGTATTCCTTTATATGTATACACGTAGATACTTCATCCATACAAAGAAGGGGAAGAAGTGACAAAAGTTTTACTTACTTTTAGTTATATTATAATTTTGCACTTAAACTCTTTAGATGAATTGCTCAAAAGAAAAGGTTTTAGCATTCTTTTTACTTTTCCTGTATCTCTTATTTTCTATCACTTATATTAAAGTTAAACACTTAATCAGAAGAGAGATTAAGAAAAGAGGGAGGCAACTTATGACCATTGTGAATTAGGCCATGTATGAGCAAATAGCAACGAATAAGAATGGGTAATCAATGTTCGCAAGGTAAAATACTTCTCTCAATGTGTGTTGCTATATACTCTCTCTAAAGTACCCAACTTATGATTTTTTTTTATAGGTTTTTATACTTTTTGCTGCGCCTTGCTCTTTACTTCTTCATTGGTTGAGAATATAGATTACCTCTAGCTTTCACTAAGTTTCATTTTATGTAACTTTTGTATGGTTATTGTTTAATCTTTTATCTATATTTCGCAAAGCCATAGCCAATGAGTTCAGGATTTCAAAAAGTTCTTTATCAATAGTCCTATCGTTCTTCAGTGACTTAATTTTTTCTCATATATAAAAACAAATAAACTTATAATAGTAGCAGAAGCCTATGTCTTTTATAGGACTCACAGAATTCTATGGTATGGCATTGACAGTATAATAGTAGTGAAAAGTTGCTTTTTGTTTCTCAAGTCTATTTCACCTTATTTTTAAGAACTTTATTGGCTTATGAGCTATGGCGCACATAAAATATTCAATGAAATTTCTGTCTGCCTGGATTCCATTGTTAATTGACATAGCAGATCAAATGTTGAGGAGAATATTTCTAAGTTGTATGAATGTTTGCCTCATTTGCTCAGGTTCAATATTGTTTTATAGACAGGTTTAGTTTGTGCTTATATACTGTTATATTTGTAGTGCAGTGTATAAAGCCCTACGCCCCTACACATCGGAAAATGGTGTGATGCCTTGAAGTGGTGTGGCAGCTGATTTGTGATAAATATTGGTGTGCGAGCTAATGTGGTGGTCAGATAAAGATCTGTAAGTTGTCATTGAATGGTTTCTAGGGCAGTGGTCTTCATTAGTGTGTTTCTAAGTTGTTTTGATTGTGTTTAAATGTAAAGGTGCACTCTCTATTATATGCAAATCATTCATTTTACAATATATGAATTGAGTTATTATTTTAAAATTTCAAATTTGTAACATAATTTTTTTCAGCTGTTTACATAATGAGTTGAAAGACTAACTTCAAAATCAAAAATTTGTTTACTGTCTATACATATTTCTCTCTTATATATGTAGCTTATTGTAACAAATGGTTCACAAATTATTAAATTAGATAAAGAGTATATTTTTACAATATAAATTGTGCATATATAATTAAATTGAACAAATATATATGATTTTTTGTAAATTGTAAAATACGTTTTTTTGCCAACACTTCCAGGGAGAAATAATTAGAGCACGTGACTAAAAAATTAATATTAAAATTTTAATCTATGTTTTTCTTATTATATCGAGATTAAATATCTTTCCGTATAATGCTATCAAATTACTATGAAGTCTATGTAAGTAATTAAATAAATAAGTGTATAAGTATTGTTTAATATTCTCATCCAAAATAAAAAGCCTTGATTTTGAAACAATTTCATGTGAGTATGTTTTCCATCAGGTGTTGATCCGTGGGTGGTATATGTTTTCCAAAATATTATATAGTGTCTTCATGTGTATGTTTAATTAATTACTTTTGCATCTAAAAATTCTGGAGATATATGTCAATTGTTAAGCTAGGTACTATTATATGATTTAAATAATTTTGCTCTTCGAAAAAAGTACATACAAAATTATTCTTTAATAAATTATAAAAAATAACAATAATCATTACTATTTTTAAGCTAACCTAATTTGTAAAACAAATTAATATATACTTTAATATTATATAAAATGTTTGAAATTTGAGGTGTCTCCGTGAGGCGATGCCGAGACACTGTTTCAATATATAATGCAATAAAACATAATTGTTTTTAAATTATTAATAAAATTTATTTGATTATACACAAATTTTGATCTCAACATTTCGCTTAAGGTAGATAATTATGTGTCCATGTAAATTCAAGAGAAATGTACCGACATTTTTAATAAATATGAGTAGTTCACATGATAATAAAAAAAGTACCATTTTTCATATATAAAATAAATAAGCTAATTTAATTCACCAAATTTTTTTACAGTTTTTAACATTGTATAAGCTGTCAATTTAAATATAAATGAGTCAAATAATATTGTTATTTATGAGGGATATCAAAAAAAGAGTTAGCTATTTAACAATCCAACTAATCTTTAAATAATAAATTTATGATAATTATCATTAGTAACATATTAAAATTTAGACCAAATGCATATCCCTTTCTAAAGTTCTTATAATTAAAAACATTTGCTCTATAATATTAAAAGCATTATTTCAAGAATTCTTCAATTTTAAAATGATAATTCATATTCTATCATCTTAATTACAATTTTTTAAAACAGATAATAAAAGCATTTAAAAGTTAATTTAGAAGACTAATTACAATTATAAAACTTATTATAAGTGATGATAAAAGAAATTGCAATTTTTTTCATATGAAGTATTTGAAATGGACGTTTTTATAAAAGAGGTTATAATTTTGTCCATCTGAATTATTTCAATGGACATCATTAGGCGTAAGTTATATATTTTTAGAATTACTTATTTTTTCCATTTATTTAGACTTTACCATTTAGTTTATGCTATTTACATTTTTAATAACTCATTTACTTTTAGAGATATGAGAGTAGTTTATATTACAATTAATTATGAGTAAATTATTTCTTAAAATCATATTGTATGTCAATACATAAGTTAATATAATTGTGAAAAAGTACAATTATGTTTTAATTTTATATAATTTTTTAAAATTATTTTAGTAATTTCATTAATGCGGAATAGTCGAGGTGTTTTCTAGGAATTTATAAAACAATTAATTGTTTTAGTTTTACAAGCCTTCGTTCATCTTTTTCAATAATTAGGTTTATATATTTTAAAAATTATTATTTATTTTAACAAATGTAGGGATCAACAAGAATGGAATTCTTTAACGATACAAATTGAATTATCTTTATTTAATTGTAAGACACACCTCTCGATCATATAATAAAAACACGTACATGTTTATATAAAATTTTCAATAGTTAGTCAAAATAAAGCACCCAAATAAATACATACATAAATCATTCTCACTACACCTTTAATTCACGCCAAATATTTTAATATAAACTCATAAAATTAGAAAAAAAAATAAATTATGTGTGTAGCAGGACCATATTGCTACTTTTAAATGTTCAATAAAATCGATGCAATGTCAATTTTTTTTTTGTAATTTATATATTTTTTATATATGTTTGTGTTAAATTTTATTTTATTTTTTGTGATTTTACGTATTATAATTTTAAAATTTTGCATTTGATATGGAAAAGTTGTTGAATTTTTAATAAGAACAAAAAAAAGGAAAAAATCCACCAAATTTGTAATTAAATCACCAACAAATTTAATGTAATTCAATTTTCCAACAAAAAAATTTCCAAAACCAAATTTTATTTTATAAACAAATTTTATTCAAATACCAATTTAATCAGAAATTTATGTTTTAATTTTTAATTATTAACCAGCACCGTGTGCGTAGCACGGGCAATATTACTAGTAATAATAATAATAATAATAATAATAATAATAATAATACAAACTTACAAAAAATTTGGGTTGCCTCCCAAGAAGCGCTTTTTTTTATTGTCTTTGGCTAGACAATGTATCTCTCAATTTCAAGGCGGGTACATCCACGACATCAGCTCCATCTTCAGCATATGAAAAGCGTCATGAAAATTGCATAACTCGAATGGCATCCATACAATTGTAGTTCCAATTGGGCACATATGACTTGCTGAAAAATCACCAATCTGATCAGAAAATGGTATATGATACCTCAAATGAGTTGGTAACGGTTTACACTCACTTAGCTTCATCACACAAGACATGATGTCTCAATAACTCTTTCACAATATTTGGTGGACCCTCAAGAGTAGGAATTTCTTCACGCTCAAATTCGAGAATAAACGGAGGAGTTGGTTTTTCAACAAAACTTGTAAGAGATACAAAACTTTCTTGATTCCCAACAAACTCCTCCCCTAGAAAATCCTTGATAGGATCCTCAGAAATTAAATCCCTCACCTCTTCTTTCACAACTTTTGGATCTTCTTGCACAACACTCTCTCTTATACTCTCCGAGAAACATAATTCTGTATCCATATGGTGTTTATCCTCAATCTCAGTCATCTTGATTTGCACCAACCTAGATGGAAAAGGAACATAATCGAAACGATTATTAGCACCAAATGGAAAAGAAAGAGCGGTAGACTTCTCTTTGGTTCTTGTTGTAATCTCTTCCTCTGTGTCATTCTGCATATTATCATATTCCCCTTGTGGCACATCAAGTACATCACTAGCATGAGAAAGAATACTTATTTCACCTAGTGAAGGGTTGCAAGTGCTAATGAGTTTCACATGCTCAAACTTCTGTTGCGGTTTTGTAATTTCATAATTTCGTCAAACTCATGATTTTGATTTATCTTTTTAACCACATCTCCAAGTTGCTTTTGCATCTCCTTGATGTCCTTGGAATCTTTAGCATACTGCTTTTGCATCTTCAACTGTCCTTCAGTTAACCTTGCCAACAATTGCTCAATGTTGCTTCCATTAGCTAAATCTTGATGGACTTGTTCTCTTTGTTGAAAATCAGAATGCATAGAAGTGTCTTGACGCTCAAACCCAATTTGATTGTGATCACCATGCCTCAAGTTGGGGTGACCTCTCCATGTTGGATTATATGAATCTAAGAACGGGTTTTTTCCTTGATACTCAATAGTATTGACACTTTCATAACAAGGTGCAATCAAGTGCGGACATGCATTATCAAAATGGCCAAGAGCTGCACAAACACCACATACTTGAGCTCGAGGTGTTCTTCCCTTTAGAATTAATGCACTCAACCTCTCAATATTTTGCTCAATCTTTGTCAAACTTGGATTAGATTCAACTCCAGGAATTGATTCTGACCTCGGATGACTCCAATATTGCAGTTCATTAGCAGCTCTTTTGGCGATCAGTTGTTCAGCAGCATCATAAGTCAAATCTACAAAAGCTCCTCTAGCAGCAGAATCTAGTAGTCTCTTCTCTATCACATCTAAACCTTGGTAGAAGTAGTGTAGCAGACTCCCCTTAGTGAAACCATGTTGTGGGCACCTCTTCTGTAACCTCTGAAATCTAGCATAGTACTCCGTGTATGTCTCAGTTGCATATTGTTGAAGTCCAGCAATTTGACTTCTCATGCTCATCACTCTAGTTGCTGGATAAAACTTCTGCAAGAACTCTTGTGCTAGCTTCTCCCAAGAAGTAATGAATTCTGTGGGCAAATCATCGAACCAATCCAAAGCTACTCCATCAAGAGAAAACGGAAAAGCCTTCATCTTCAAAATTTGAGGATCTGCCGTAGATGGTCCCATACACTCAACAATGGTCACAAACCGAAAGAGATGTTGATTCGGTTCTTCAGTAGGAAGATCATAGAAGACTGGTAGCCTCATTAAAAGATTTTGTTTGAGCTCAAAAGAACTACTCTTTCCTTCAACAGGATCAGGATAGACCATGCAAGTACGCCCAATACCAGGAATTGACACTGCAACATCATCACGTAGTGTAGGAATTGCAGCCATGTCAATCACTCAAAAATTTCACCTATACCTGAAACACAACCAGGAATAGGCGGAGAAAAGATGGAAAAGAAAAAGAAAAATATATTTACAAAAAAAACAAAAGAAAAGAAAAGCAAATTTCAATCCCCGGCGGCACGGCGCCAAAAATTGTTGTGACTCAACTTAAACCCTTTTTGTGTCGTTTGTAATTTAGAGTAAATAGGGTATCGTTCTACGCCAAGGATCAAGGGATCACTTTTATTCTATTCTGCTAATAATATCAAAGATGGATTTGGTTTGTTGTTTTTATCTAATAATTAAATTAACTAGTAAACAAGGGAAAGTTTGTTTGTAAGCAATTCCTGAAACATGTTGGAAAGCATGTAGATCCACCCTAAACCCATGACACAATTCTGAAACTCTTATGATATGTGTGAAAGATACTTACAGAGAACTTGCCATGACCACATAGAAACAAGTTCTGCTATCCGTTTAACCCCATGAACCACATAGAAAGGTTAAAACGAATTACACACTAATACAATTAATCCCATGACCACATAGAAAGATTAATTGACTTTATAGAGATAGCAATCACAAAACATATTGGGATGACCACATACCATAGTTAATCCATGTATCTCTACAAGCATTGACGTATATATAAGCACAATCAAGAACACATCTCAGAATATCAAACTTGCACAATTGTCATAAGATTTAGGGCTTCAAAACAGCCATCCAACAATAATATCTAGCCAACCATAATCATAATAAAAGTCATAAAATACAAGTATAAAGGAAGAAGAGTTATCCCTATATTGAAATCTCCAAGCATAAAGTCCTCCTTCTCCTCCTCTTGGCTTCTCCTCGGTGGCTATGGATATACGCGTATCTCTTATTTCTAATGATAATGACCTAATAATACAATTATTTTTTATTGTTCCAAAGAATACATGGCTTTCCAAAATTGAAAAGGTTTTTATGATCAAAATTCGTAGTTGACTTTTCTCTGCTGTTTCTGAACTGCTCCAACTGGCATATGACATCTGGCCCATTCTAGAATGAAATAAAATCTCGTTATCTTCGCGTGGGCTGTTAAATCACCGAAATACGATATCTAGAACTCAAGATACGGCCCAAACCATGTGTCTTGCGCGTGTAGCCCAATTAATCCAAAATTTTCTTCTTATTTAGCTCCAATCCTTCCCAATTTAGAATTCCTTGCTTCCTTAAATGCAAAATATAACTAATATGAGAATAAAAATCATCTAAAATATATACAAATATATATTCTATCATGTATCATCTGATAACTGGACAAATTAGAATTACGAGGGGCATACCCTGAATAAAATTATGACTTGGTTGGAATGAAGCCTCTTCCGTCGCCTTTTACGTAAGAAGCAGAAATCAATTCATTGCGTTTTCATATTAGTAAAATTTTTAGATTACCCGTACCAAGCTCAGCAAAATGTGTCTGAATTCTTATATGAATATTTAAAATATAAGGAGGATTAAATACAAATTTTTCTAACTTACAATTTTTTTTATCAAATGTAACTTGAATTCAACATTATTTCATAAATAATAATTAATTTTTTTTGAATACACATTATTTAGTTCTTCATCACCGAATTAGGATTTATAAATATGAAATCTGATTTATTTAATATAAGGTGTGTTGAATCTTACATAAAATTTTGTTGAATAAATATTATATGGGTTAGGTTCAAATTATAATCATTTTTAAAATTAGAACTTAGAACCAAATTATACCCTAGATTTTGTTTAATCAATGGTTGGTATTTATACAATATTTTTCATGAGCTATAGAATAGGGTGTACTTGTGTAGTACACATTTGTTCTTTTAAAATTATGTAATTTCTTTTAAGAAAAATAATAATTTATCGCGTGTCACAACTTATATTTCACTCCTAAAATATGCTTATGAATATGAATATGATTTTTTTATTATTAATAATGAATAAAATATTACCAAAAAGTATTACCTTGTGCAGCATAATATATAATAGTACTCCCTCCTTCACATCCAAAGTCTCCTATAAAATATAAAATATAGTTCCATTATTTAATTTTAATTTTTAAAAAAATAAAAATCCAAACATTTAATTTTTATTCAGAAGAGAAAAAAAATAAAACAATTAATGGAACTATATTAAAATACGTGTCGAGCCCTTCTTTTTCAAATGTTAAGTGAGGAGGGAGTACTAGGGAGTACTAATATTGGGTTGATTCTAAGTGGAACCAACCCAATATTATATAATTCTCAACTTTTCTTCAGGGTTCACCAATACTAAATTAGGATAAACAAATATAAAATATTATTAAATTAGCTTAAGTATGTAATATTCCTGTTGTGGAATAAAAACGTGCTTGTGTATTTAATGCTAAGGTTTAATGAGCTTCGAGCTTTAATGGCTGCACTTGTGTTTCGAGACTAAATCGGTCTTCACAAGATGCCTACGTATCTCAATTATTACTGAGAATCAAGCCAAAGACGTAGTTCTGATTGTAGGACCAGGGTCCTTATATAGGCGTCTGGAGCCTTGTATTTATGGTATGATTAGGAGATTTAGCGAATAAGTCTCATTTTTGATGATAGATAAACATCGTATTTCTTGCTGAATAAGTCTTTTCCTTGTTGATAAAGGCTATGACTCATTATTTGCCTTTAATTGGGATTCCGGATCCTTCTTTGACAATTTACCATATTTTGGACTCTTTTCATGAGCTGTATATTTCCCTTATTTATTAATTATGAATTTAATAAATAATCACTGTTTTGGACCTTAAAAATTTGGCCTTTCCAAAGAATCAGCAATTATATTTCTATAATTACTTTTCTGTCCATATCATTTGCCCCCGAACTTCTAGGAAAATCTCTCTTGGATTATCGTAGAAGTTATTTTATTCGGGAGTTACGAAGTTTTCTTTCGTATGGTGGCTTGGGTTTACGAACATATAGTTTTAAACCAATTTTTATAATTTTCCCAAATCAGGAATCAGGATTTTTCATCAATTCCCTGGAAAATAAATTAATTTCCGAGATTTCAGTATATTTTCGACCAGGATCCTGGTCGAATTCGATCTCAACTTTAGCTCCTGGTCGAACTCCCTCGACCAGGATTCTGGTCGAACTTTTCCTTGCTTTTGCCTCCTGGTCGAATGATTTCGACCAGGTTTCTGGTCGGAGCTTAATGCCATTTCTCCTCCTGGTCGAATGATTTCGACCAGGTTTCTGGTCGGAGCTTAATGCCATTTCTCCTCCTGGTCGAATGATTTCGACCAGGTTTCTAGTAGAATTTTGATGTCATTTCTCCTCCTGGTCGAACACTTTCGACCAGGTTTCTAGTCGAAGCTTGATGCAATTTTGCCTCCTGTTCGAACTCTTTCGACCAGGATTCTGGTCGAAGATATGTGCATTTTTGCCCCCTGGTCGAACACTTTCGACCAGGTTTCTGGTCGAAGATATGTGCATTTTTAGGACTTGGTCGAATGTTTTCGATCAAGATTCTAGTCGAAGATAGGTGCCGTTTCAGGCCCTGGTCGAATACTTTCGACCAGGATTCTAGTCGAAGATGTGCTCCTTTTTGGGCCTTGATCGAACTCTTTCGACCAGGTTTTTGGTCGAATACATGGTTCATTTTAGGCTTTGCTCGAACTCATTCGACCAGGTTTCTGATCGAATATATGGTTCATTTTAGGCTCTGCTCGAACTCATTCGACCAGGTTTCTGGTCAAATATATGGTTCATTTTTTTGTTGTGGGCCTAAGTTGGACCCATGGTTTTAACTGTTCCAATTTAGGAATTGGGCCTATAGCTTTTATGGGCCGTACCGGCTGATGTCGGTTTCCCTTCCTTTAACCGGCCCATTGACCGATTGTCATCCCTATAAAAGGGTGAAACCTCATTTGTTTCCATTCACTTCTCATTTTTCATTTTCTCAAAGACACTCTGCTAAATTTTCTCCAAAATTCTTTCTAAGTTGCTCTGCTAGGGTTCTGTCACAAGGCGATTCTCGGCGAGATTTTCCGTTGAATCTCACCGTTTTTTGTGTTTTTTACTTGAAGTTTTGAAGAATTCTTTGAAGATTTCTGGAATTTCTTTGAAGATTTGAAGATTTTTCTGGGTATTCTTTGAAGATTTGAAGATTTCTGGGTTTAGAAATGGCTGATCGCGCTTCTCAACGTCTTCAAAAGATGAATTCTGCATCGAAAAGAGGTACCCCCATTCCTATTCGTTCAAAATACATGTCTTTGCATGATATGATCAACGAACGTGGGGACGAGTACCCGTCTGTTTCTAATTTAGATTCGTATGACTGCAGTAATAAGTTTCATGATGTAGAAAAAATTAAGAATTATAATAAGATGTATAGGTTAAAGGCCCCTTTAAGACTTGTTCCTGCTGGTGCCGGTGACCGTTCATGTCACTGGAGGCCAAATGCTTTGTGTATTTATAAAGATGCCATAGTTGCCGGCCTTAGGTTCCCATTTCATGAGTTCATCCCTAGGCTCTTGGCAGATGTTCAAATTAACCCTTGTCAATTACCTCCAAATGCCTGGAGGATCATTAATTGTTTCATGGTTTTATGCCTTCGTAGAAATTTCCCTCTTTCTGTACCTTTGTTCAGAAAGATTTTTCAGTTTAAAAATAGCTCTGCCAACAACTTGGGTTGGGTATATATAAGCCATAGGGTAGGCTTCCTTTTCATTTTTCACCCAAAATCAATCCCAGACAATAACCCCAAATGGAAAAATGAGTTCATGTATCTTGTATGGGAAGGAGGGGATTGGGGAACCCTTTTCCGTAGATCATTCGGGAGAGTTTCAGATGGTAGTCCCAACAACATTGTCTTGACTGAGGAGGAATCTCATGCCTACTCAGAGCTAATCAAGGATAATGGGACTACCGTGGCCTGGGAGCTACTGGATGAGTTTGTCCTCAAGTCTGTCGGGCTCTCCACTGTTCATGATAAGGGTATTTTACTTATCCCTTTTCTTTATGTCTATTTTTCTTTCCTTTGTAATTTTCTGCTAACCATTTTTTGGTTTTTCTTGCAGCTGCGGCCTTTATTAATAAGACCAATGAGCCCAAGGAAGATGAGACTTCCAGGATGAAGAGGGCTAGGATTGGAGAGGATCCCAGGGGGAAGTCTGATATTCCCAGCTTCTTGATCCCTCCTGAGGTCCTTGTGGGCGAGGCTAACATTCCTAGGTCCACCAAGTCCTCGGTATGGCGCCCCAACTGGGGTATCAGGAAGATGGACACCATTACTGGGGTGTCTAAGCACACTGTGGACTGGTCGTATCACTCTCTTACTCCCTGCGACTACAAGGACTTCGTTGCCAACTCTACTATCGAGGGAGTAGAGCATCTGGGTGCTCAGGCCATTGCTGCGGTATTTTTTCTACCTTTAGCCTTCCTTATCGTAGTTTTTAACATATTTCAAGTTTATATCTTTTAACTTGAATCTTGTTTGCAGGCTAATGCCAACTTTCAGGGGGCATTGTTTCAAGCCAAAGCATGGCGTACCTCTTCTGATGCCAATAGGGTGAAGTTGGAGAGGTCTGAGGAGGAAGTGAAGTTTCTTCAAGAGACTCTTGCTAGGAGGGAGAAGGAGCTTGCTGACGCTCAATCTGACCTTGTTGAGCTGAGGAAGAGCAAGGATGATTACATCGACGAGTACCTTGACTCTCAGGAGTACAAGGACTTGATCGAAAAGCATGACGAGATTCTTTTCCCAGTCCAGCATACGTCAGGATGGGAGGATGTTGTTCAGGCTATCTTGGCCAAACATCCCGGGGTTTTCGATGCCGCAGATTTTCCAGCTCCTCACCCTGCTACTCCGTTGGAGCGCATTCTGGATGGAGTGGATGATTTAGAAGAAGATGAGAGGATTATAGATCCTTTGCAGTCATCACCCCTTGGCGATACATCTGTTGATGACCCTGATACTAACGAGCATTCTTCTGGCTCTAGCTCAGGGGAGGACACAGTTGCTGGCGACAAGGGGGGTGATGCGTAGCTTGTAGTTTATTTATGGCCATTCATGGCTTGTATTTTCTTTCTATGTATTTCCAGCCTTCGGGCTTAACTTTAACTCTTTGCAAGTTTAGTTTTATTTGTATTTTGTGGCCATTCATGGCTTGTGTTGTTTTCTTGCTTCTTGAATGTTTGTCAACACTCATAACATATAAGCTTAAAACATGAAAATGGTGAATTTATTCATAACTTGAAAATGGGATCAACCCTTACATAATACTCAAGTTTAAAAACTTGAGTTGGTTTTATCAAACCTTATTTCTAGTAGTGAGTCCACTTAGGAAACACCTTAAACATAATAAACTTTCAAATTGGAGGCATGCCAAGTCCTTGGCACCTCATGCCCTTCAAGGGTTTCTAGCTTGTACGAGCCTCGACCAAATACGTTCTTGACGCGATATGGTTCTTCCCAATTTGGGGCCAACTTGCCTTTTTATCCAACTCCGGATGCCTCAATCTTTCGGAGGACTAAGTCTCCTTGTCGAAAGAACCTTTCTTTAACCCTTAGGTTGTAGTAGAAAGATGCCTTCTTTTGATGTTCAACTATCTTGGCGTTTGCCTCATCTCTAACTTCGTCAATTAGATCTAAGGCCAGCCTCAAGCCTTCTTCATTTATTTCTGGTTCATAAGCCTCAACTCTTGGAGACGTGTGAGTAATCTCCACTGGAACCACTGCCTCTGCCCCATATGCCATCAGAAATGGGGTTGCTCCAGTGGTGACTTTACAAGTAGTACGATATGCCCATAGTACGGGGATCAATTCGTCTACCCAAGTGTTTTTGGAGCGTTCAACTCTTTTCTTTAGTCCATCTAGGATAATTCGATTTGCAACCTCAGCTTGCCCATTTGCTTGAGGATGAGCAACAGAGGTGAAGCATAATTGGATATCATTTTCTTCACAATATTTCTTGAACTCATCATTGTTAAACTGAGTTCCATTATCCGTAACCAGGATTCGTGGGATTCCATATCTGCAAATTACACTTTCCCAGAAGAAGTGCATCATTTGTTTGGTGGTTATCTTGGATAAGGGTTTAGCCTCAATCCACTTAGTGAAGTAGTCGATTGCTACTATCAAGAATTTTCTCTACGCACTTGCCATTGGAAATGGTCCAAGTATATCCCTTCCCCACATGGAAAATGGGATTGGCGAGTTTATGGATGTCAACATCTCTGGTGGTTGCCTAACCACTGGTGCATGTTTCTGGCACCGTTCACATTTCTTCACGTAGATTTTAGCATCAGCTAGTATGCTTGGCCAATAGAAGCCTAGACGGGTGATTTTATGAGTAAGGGCTCTGCCCCCCAAGTGTTTCCCACAAATTCCTTCATGCACTTCCTTTAGGGCCAATTCTGCCTCTTGAGGTCTCAAACATTTCAGATAAGGAATGATGAAAGACTTCTTGTATAGAATTCCCTCAATCAGGGCATACCTTAGTGCTCTCACATATAGCTTTCTTGCTTCTGAAGTGTCGTTGGGTAGCCATCCAGTTTCCAGATGAGCTTTGATGGGATCCATCCAACAACTAGCAACATCAATGGGTGCTACCAACTTTCCGTTGATGTTTGGGGTCTTCAAGACTTGGAAGTATACACTCCCTGCATAGTTTTCAATTTCTGAAGAAGCAAACTTAGACAAGGCATCAGCCTTCATGTTTTCTTCCCTTGGAATGTGCTCTACATAGCATTCGTCAAATTGAGTCATGATTGCTTTGACGAGCTTTAAGTACTTGGCCATGATTTCATCTCTGGCTTCAAACTCCCCATTTACTTGGGAAACCACTAGCCTCGAGTAAAGTTGATCTATGAATAGACTAACATCATTTAAAGATAGAAACCTTGAGATATTCTTGAAGCAACATTTTGAGTCGATACGGAAACTATGAGTTATTAGTGATGGCGTTTGGTTGGACGAGAGCACTTACCGCTTTATGGATACGATGAATAAGATTTCAAGAAGTATTTGGATAATATTTCGATTATGCTTATAGATGACATCTCAAGATATTCAAAGACATGTGAAGAGTATACAGATAATTTGAGAAAAACCTTGGAAAATTTTAAGAAAGGAAAAATTATGCACAAGATTTTTAAGTACTAATTTTGGATTGGAATGAATATAATTTTTAAGACATGTGGTTAGTAATGAAAGAAACAAAGTGAATTTTTTGAAGATGAAGTAGTAATGAATTGGGAAAGACCCATAATGCCAGCGAAGGTCGGAAGTTTTGAGGGATGAGCCAGAAACTATTGAAGGTTACCAAGGGCTTTTACCTAAACAGCTATAGCATTGATCAAATTTACCAGTAGGAACAAAAGTGTGAATGAACAGATAGACGTGAAGAGAGCTTCTAAGAGCTAAGGAGAATTAATAATCGCTCCAGTAGTAGTGAAACCAGATGAACAAGGAAACTTTGTGACTTACTGTGATGTTTCATATAAGGTATGAGGTTGTTTATTGATGCGACATACAAAGGTATTTACTTATATTCGTAAGCAGAAGTGTTCAACACATGAGTTGGAGTTGGCCGTAATAGTTTTCTCTTAAGAATTTGAGAAGTTAGAAGTTGAAGTTCGAATGCCTAGTTCTACAAACGAAGATGATCTATATCATGACATTTCAGCCTGAGTTATTAGAGAATTAAGAGGTACCGAGATGAGGTGATGAATCAAAATGTGAAAGAGTTGATTGGAGAGGAATTGAGTAGTTAAAAAAGATAGGTGGTGGACGCTAATTTTATATTGTATGTTTCGAGGGCAAATTATGTATAAATGTCGTAATTTCTGTAGTTTATTCGATTACTGTTAAATGTTAGAATTGTGATGTTCAGAGTTTAAATCTGAGGCCTTGTTGCGTATTTAGAGTTATGTTTTGGGACTTGATTTCGAGAACTCGAAATAGTGGAGTTTAGATGATTTCTGAAGGTCGTGAGTTATTTATTGGAGACGTATAATTGGATTGACGTATGTCAAGTCGAGTTTTCATATTAGTAAAACTTAGAGTTTGTTGGAGATTGTTGGAGTGAAAGTTGTTTTGTGATTGGTATCGAGGGGGCTGTGACCCCGGGATAGTCGATGTTATAAACATGTTATTTCAAAAATTTGTCCTTGCAGTAGGATAATATTTCAAAGTCAAGGTTATGAAGATTATTAGTTTTCAAAATTATAAACATCAAGGATAAAAATGTTTTCGGAGATATTTTGTTTTAAAAAATTTTATTCTAAGATTAATTATTTTAAATGTTTTCAAATGGATTTAAAAGTATTTTCAAAAGGATTTTAAGTGGATAAAAATGATTTTTAATTTGTTTTAAACCAATAAAATATTCGAGGTTGTATTTCAAACGCTTTAGCAACCCAAAATGTTTTTATAAAAATGAGAATCGAGTTATAAACCGAATTATGTTTGATGAATATGTAATGACGTATTTGTTTAATTGTACTATTCAATTTCAAAGACGCTATCAAGAGTAGATGTTATGAGATTTAATTTACATATTTTAATCAGTGTATCATGGATTTGTTCATTTGCATACTCACTATTTGTTTTAAACCAATAAAATATTCGAGGTTGTATTTCAAATGCTTTAGCAACCCAAAATGTTTTTATAAAAATGAGAATCGAGTTATAAACCGAATTGTGTTTGATGAATATGTAATGACGTATTTGTTTAATTGTACTATTCGATTTCAAAGACGCTATCAAGAGTAGATGTTATGAGATTTAATTTACATATTTGAATCAGTGTATCATGGATTTGTTCATTTGCATATTTACTGCAAGTCAAGGCAGATTGCGTATTAGCATTATATATGAATGAATTAAGATTGTGAATGAATGGAGTATGGAAATGAATTGTTTATGAGTGATTGGGTTGGTATTTGAAGTGGTTACGCAGGGTATAGTTCATTATACGAAAAGGTCATGCCCGATTTTCTATGGATAAGACATTCATCTATGATTAGTAAGTGTTTCGAATTAACGGGACTTGTAAACGAAAGGTTCAAGTTTATAATGGAGTATTATGGCTCATAAGAGACACAAGATTCAGCTAGAGAATTTTAGAGAAGTTTTCAAAATGCATAGGCACCGAGATATATATGAGTACTGCTTATCATCCTCTGATCGATGGCCAAAGAGAAAGAACGATTCAAACCATCGAAGACATGTTTAGAGTATATATACTTGATTTCGAAGGCGATTGAGACGATCATTTGCCATTGATAGAATTCTCCTATAACGACAGTTTTCATGCCAGCATTTGAATACCTCCTTGCAAAGCGCTATACAGACGAGAATGTCGATCTCCGGTATATTGGGAAGAAGTTGATGAATGGAAAATATTAGGACCAGAGTTGGTGCCACAGACTAAGGGAGTAATCAAATTTATTCAGAAAAGGTTGATGACAGCTCAGAGTCGATAGAAGAAATACGCTGACTTAGCCAAGAAAGATGTAGATTTTGAAGAAGGGAAACCAAAGTTTTGCTAAAATTATCTCCGTAGAAGGGATTAGTAAGATTTGGTAACCAAGAAAAGATGAGTCCAAGATTTTTTGGACCTTTTGAGATTTGAAGAGAGTTGGGAAGGTTGCCTATGAGTTAGCTTTACCGCCTCATATGCAGCATATCCACAATGTGTTGTATGTATTGATGTTTAAGTAATATCATTCTAATTTTAGTTATTTCATAGAATATGAACTGGTAGAGGTTCAACTAGATTTGTCTATGTGGAGCAACCAATAGAAATATTAGACTATAGAGAGAAAGTGTTGAGAGGTAAAACAGTGTTGTTGGTAAGAGTGTTGTGGACAAGAGTCTACCTGGGAACTTATAAGTGAGATGTCAGAGAAGTATCCCCACTTGTTTGCTTGACTTGATTCTGGGGATAGAATCCTATTTAGGGGGAAGATTGTAAGAACCGTGAATATTAAGTCAATGTAATTACTATTTTGTGTAAATTGGAAGGAATATATTTTAAATTATTTTATTCCAGTTTGACGAGTCAATGTGTTAAATGTTGATTGGTATCAGAGGTTAAGTATTAAAATGATTGAAAATGTCCCCGTATGTGTTTATTACTCCCTTCGTCCCAGTGAATTCTATACACTGGGACTGGGCACGTAGACTAAGAAAAGATATAAAAAATGAGTAAAATTAGATGAAAAGTGAGTAAAGTGGTGGGACCTATCAATATTTAATAATAGATTTGAGATAGTGCAGGAAGTAGTGGGTGTAATAGTGATTTATATTGTTATAGAATAGAGATAGTGGAGAAAGTAGTGGGTGTAATAGTGTTTTATATTATTAAAAGTTACTATTTTTGGAATGTATAGAAATGAATGGGACGTTCCAAAATGCAAAGTGTATAGAAATGGCTGGGACGGAGGGAGTATGTGTTATGTGTTAATGGATAATATCAAAAGTCTTTTTCGTAATGTGTGCCCGTCAGTTCGTCTTTATCCGTTAAATCCCATTTTTTAAAATCTGTAGGGCTTCGTTCTAAAATCATTTTTGTATCAAAATCTATCAAGTGAGTTTTAAAATATTCGAAACTCGAATCTTATTCATTTTACAGTATTTAAGAATCTCCGTATCATGTTCGTTATTTTTCGCAAAAATATTATTATCCATTTTTGTACCCGTAATTAAATTAATTGGTACTTTCGAGGCCAATTAAATTTATTTTGGAGTTTCGTTCGTTCCAAGGGGTATTATTTTTCCCGTAAATATAAATAGCCAATAATTATTTTTAATTATTTATTAAAATCTTAAAAATCTTTTTAATTAAAAGAAAATTAGAATTTTCTCTCTCCTATTCTTGAAGATCAAACTCAATTTTGAATGTGTTAGTGATTTCTGATTTCGAAGCACAAGTACTCAAATCGAAGCTCTTGAAGTCTAGTTTCATAATCTACCATCAGATTTTGTGTGGGGTAATTTCTCAAACCTCTGTGACGTTTTTTCTAAATCTGCCGAATTAGGGGGTTCTTGCTTGAAATTAGGGCTTTTTGCTTCTGTGATCGTCCAGTCCTTTTGATGGTTTATATAGCTTCATATGGATGCAAGGAGTCTAATTATGTGTTTAATTTCATCATTTTATTCCTAAATTGATCAATTCGAATTCTAGGGTTTATGCCCGAATTGGGGCTTTTTAATCGGTTGTTCGTTCACATGTTTTGATGATTCCTATAGCTTTATATGGTGATTTAGAGTCAATTCAAGTATTTAATTTCAGTGTTTGTTGAGGTTTAACCGAATTTTCAAATCAGTTTTCCGTTTTATTCATTGATTGTTCGTGTAAGTGGTTATGGGGGTTAGTTTGTATGTGCTCTAAGCTTTGTTTTGATATAAAAAACGTTAAGTTTTGTTTTCGATTTGTGAAAATCGAAGTTTGGCCGAAGTTAAGGTTTAAGGTCGACGGAAATCGATCGTTTATGGTCATTTCGGAGTCGTTTTGGTCGTGTATGTAGCGTGTTAGATTACCCAAGAGTTGTGCATTTGGTTTGAATCAGTTTCATGTCAAAAATATGGCCGTCGGAGCGATTTTCAGCTCGTCGGATTTCGGCCGGAACTTGGCCGGACTCTGGGTTCTTGGCGACCCGTTTCCCAACCCGGTTGACCCGTTTGTTGGACCCGACTTTGATCCTAATTTCAACTAGGTTGGTAAAAATGAAATGATTTTAACCTTTTACTTATTTACCTATTAAAAAGAATTACCTTGTTACTTTAAAAGGTAATTAATTTCTAATTTTATCAAATTGTTTTACTTTAAATAATTATTTTAAAAATCTGAATTTTATTTATAAAATTCAGAAAATTTATTTCTAAAATCATATTTTAAAAATTCAGATTATTTCTGAATTATTTATTTAATTAATTAGTTTTTAAAATCATTTGTTTATTTACTTTTAAATTCGAAAAATGATCTAAAAATAGTGGGAAATTGTTTAAAAATCAAGAAAATAATTTAAAGATGTTTTAAAATATTCTAAGTCTAGTTTTATTTTAAAACAAGGACTGAGTGATGTTTTAAAAATATTTTTTGGAGTTTATTAATTGGAAATGTGAGTTATATGGTCAGTTGGATGAGATTTAAATGACTACGTGTTATGTGAATTATGTGGGTTAAATGCTAGTGAGTCTTAAATGCTCTTTTTGGTATTTGATGTGATTATGAGAGGTGTTTAAAATAGAATATTGACAGTCAGAAGTATTAATGTGAGTTAATTATTATAGAATCGAGTAGATATGACAAAAAGGGAAGCCAGTAGTTGAGTGAGATGGTCAATTAGTTAGACAATATAAACTTGTGATTTCTCAGGCAAGTGTTTTCCCTTCACTTCTTGTTCAAGTCAATTCATTCTTTAATTATTGTGATTATGATATTACCCCATCTGTTCGTATCGATCTCGTCGATACCTTTTGAGATTATTGTTCTTTATTTATTATTACCCCAATTGTCGTGTCAATCTCAACGACACCTGTTATTATTTTTGTTCTTAATGTATCACCCCATTTATCTTATCGATTTCGTCGATACCTAGTGATATTACTGTTGTTTCTTCATTCTACTGTACGAGTTGTTTTTTTGGAATTTGTGATATCCAGTTGATTGACCTGACTGAGGTTGTCGATTATTCCGACACCTAGTGCGTTTGTTATAGAATCAGAAGGTTTTTAAATAGAGACCCTTTTTGGGTAGACCAGATTCGTGTACTGATGTAATATCCCGTAATTTTTAGGAAAAAAAAGGATTAAAATTTGATAAATAATAGGATTTAATAATTAAAATTAGACTAATGGACCTAAAATATGGATCATATTTGGATACATTTAAGTTGTAGGTCTGGAGTTAGGGTTTTGTATCGTTATATAAACATTATGTTCTCTTCTCTATCTTTGTAATCAAAATTCGTAGGGCTTGTATCTACACAAATCAGCAGTCTTGTAAAATTCGTAGAATATTCATCGTAAGTCGGAATTTGATGATTCTGGACTTTTCGGAAAGCTCTTTGAATTTTCTCCAACCTTTGTTTCACAAAGTTTTTCTAGATTATGCTCTGAACTGTTCTTAAAATCATAAAACACAAACAGAACTCGTTTTTCAGTTTCTGTTCAAATTCAGTGGGCGTCTTATTCAATTCCCGATTCGTTATAAGTCCGTTTCTGATGAGCCTTATCTTTTCAGAAAGGTATTTTCGTTCTCTACAACTTTCGTCCTTTGAGTTTTTCAAGAAAAATTCGTTTAGAGGGTCAAAAGGAGTAAATACAGTTCTGGTCAGAATTGGGTACGTGCTCTAGGATGATTTGATTGTTGATTTTTCGCGTTGAGGTAAGTTTCTGATTGATTTTCCTAGTGTTTTCGAAACTATGTGTTTTATATGTATATTTGTGTATCAAATCATGGGCTAAGTGATGATTATATTTGAATTGATATGTATTATTTGGTATGTGTTATGTGTTATGTGTAAGCAATAATAGTCTTGAGATTCTGGTTTTTGCCATGGTTTGTGAAAATATCGAATAAGAATAAGGACCGAGTCACTGGGTTATAGTGACAGTTTTCTGAAAATTTAGGACCGTTATCACCAGGTTGTAGTGGTCATGGCATGAATTGTGGGTTTCAAGTTATTGTTGTTAAGTGATATCGTATTTATCGAATAAGAATAAGAATATGTGAATCGAAAGTTATGTATTGTGTATCGTTATTGTATCGTATTAAATATCGTATTATCTTGTATGTATACATGTTATTTGCCCGACTAGTTGGATCGATTGGTTTCTTGTTGGGCTGTATGACTCATTCCTTACAATTTTCAGGTTCAGTTAAGATCGAGTGGATGTGCTTTCGAGTTCGAGGATCTTAGGTTTGGACTAGTTTGGCTTGGATTGTCATCGTTAGTTGTGCTTTTGTAATAGTTATCTTTGTAATTGACTTTTAGATTAATAAATTGTATTGTGTTTTAGTTTTGTATTTAGAATTAATAGTCCGAAAAGTCGGGCTGTTACAGTTGGTATCAAGAGCAGACTGTCTTTCGGAGTGTGTTAGGTATGGGACTAATACATTCCCTAGGATGCGATCCTTTAGAGTGGTTTAGAACTTGACTTTTGGAATATATGTGTCACGAGTTTTTGGAGTATAAGATTGTTGTGAATTTGGGGACCAAATTCTTTTTAAGGAGGGTAGTATGTAATATCCCGTAATTTTTAGGAAAAAAAGGATTAAAATTTGATAAACAATAGGATTTAATAATTAAATTAGACTAATGGACCTAAAATATGGATCATATTTGGATACAGTTAAGTTGTAGGTCTGGAGTTAGGGTTTTGTATCGTTATATAAACATTATGTTCTCTTCTCTATCTTTGTAATCAAAATTCGTAGGGCTTGTATCTACACAAATCAGCAGTCTTGTAAAATTCGTAGAATATTCATCGTAAGTCGGAATTTGATGATTCTGGACTTTTCGGAAAGCTCTTTGAATTTTCTCCAACCTTTGTTTCACAAAGTTTTTCTAGATTATGCTCTGAACTGTTCTTAAAATCATAAAACACAAACAGAACTCGTTTTTCAGTTTCTGTTCAAATTCAGTGGGCGTCTTATTCAATTCCCGATTCGTTATAAGTCCGTTTCTGATGAGCCTTATCTTTTCAGAAAGGTATTTTCGTTCTCTACAACTTTCGTCCTTTGAGTTTTTCAAGAAAAATTCGTTTAGAGGGTCAAAAGGAGTAAATACAGTTCTGGTCAGAATTGGGTACGTGCTCTAGGATGATTTGATTGTTGATTTTTCGCGTTGAGGTAAGTTTCTGATTGATTTTCCTAGTGTTTTCGAAACTATGTGTTTTATATGTATATTTGTGTATCAAATCATGAGCTAAGTGATGATTATATTTGAATTGATATGTATTATTTGGTATGTGTTATGTGTTATGTGTAAGCAATAATAGTCTTGAGATTCTGGTTTTTGCCATGGTTTGTGAAAATATCGAATAAGAATAAGGACCGAGTCACTGGGTTATAGTGACAGTTTTCTGAAAATTTAGGACCGTTATCACCGGGTTGTAGTGGTCGTGGCATGAATTGTGGGTTTCAAGTTATTGTTGTTAAGTGATATCGTATTTATCGAATAAGAATAAGAATATGTGAATCGAAAGTTATGTATTGTGTATCGTTATTGTATCGTATTAAATATCGTATTATCTTGTATGTATACATGTTATTTGCCCGACTAGTTGGATCGATTGGTTTCTTGCTGGGCTGTATGGCTCATTCCTTACAATTTTCAGGTTCAGTTAAGATCGAGTGGATGTGCTTTCGAGTTCGAGGATCTTAGGTTTGGACTAGTTTGGCTTGGATTGTCATCGTTAGTTGTGCTTTTGTATTAGATATTTTTGTAATTCAACTGTTGTCACGCTTCCGTCTGTCATTGTCATTGAATAATTGTATTTTATTTTAGTTTTGATTTAGAATTAATAGTCCGAAAAGTCGGGCTGTTACAACTGAGGTTAAGGCCAATGTGTGTCGTGGATCCATTGTCAGGACTTTGCTTGGAGCATTGTCCGGGGTTAGTGCGTGACTGATCAGCAGCCTAACCTTGATGTTTTTAATAAAAATAAAAGAGTCCAATTCTAATCAAAACCTTGAATTTGAATTGCTTTGAAGCCTGATTCTCTTGAGGCATATGATGATTACTCTTATTGATCAGAACTTGTATTTGTTCTTGATATTGATGTATACTTATACACTTGTTGAGCACTTTTGGCTCACCCTTGCTTTGTTGTGATTCCATTTTCCAGTTATAAGAGAAGCGGAGTAGTTCTAGTGGTTGAGCGAGCGTTCCTGTTCCTGCAGCTAGAGGAGACGATCGAGTTGTTGTCTTTGTTCGGGTAGTGGTTTTGAGCTTTGTTAGATGCTGGATAACTAGTTCGGCAGCTGGACTTAGTTTGTTATCGATTTGTATAACAATTTTATTTTGAGGTTGGATTGTAACAATGTAACTTAGTGGTTTGTTTCATATCGTAACCTGTATGCGATCTTGGATCAGGGGTATTTTATTATTATATTTGGCTTATGTCCAGGTATGTATTGTATTAATTGTGATTCGTGACCCCAAATCTGTACCCCGGATTGTGGGATGTCACAGAATGGATATTGGAGATATGGTACTGGGCTTACACTCACTTAGAGGTATTTTATCTTGAACCAATCCTTCAACAGAGAAGTAGTCTATCTTATTAGTATATACTCTAGACATTTGAACATAATAGGTTTCAAAGATGGAGGTTATAAGAAGACCATATGGCATATAATCAATAAGGTGTGCATAGATCATATTAAGAACAAGAACATAGTTAATGTTGAATTCTACATAGTTTGACACAAGTTGAAACATTACCTTAATATCCACAAAGTCAAAGAACCTATCATGCTTAGGTTTTGGTAGAATATTTTCCCTAAGGATAATAGCTAATTTTTGGTACTTAGGAGTAAAATGTCTAAAGCTTATACCACAGTTCTTTGCACATAACCCTAGAGGAACATCTTCATCACAAAATAAACCTAGAAACATCTCAAACTCTTTTTGATTAAACACAAACTTCTCATATATGTTAATGCATGGAAGATCAGAAGGTCTATTACCTAGCCTAAGGGATTTATTCAGAATGTAATGATCAATATACACATTTTTCCCATTAACAAAAGAGCTAAAGTAAAACACACCATCCCTTTGTTTGATCTCCATGTTAGCATAAAACTCAGCAATAAGATGTGTGTAATAGTTTTGACCTCTATAAATAACATGAGTATCCCATTTAGCAGCCATTAGTATGCAGTGAACATCTTCTGTTTGTCTAAGAAAAATCATCATTCCAGGTTGGTTATTCCTCATCATTTTATTAATCTTACCTGTGTTAGTGAGTTTAACCAAAGTAGGAGTGGGAGGTATGACAATGGCTCTAGGCAGTCCAGAATTGACAGACCTAGTGGGATCAGAGGTGTGAGTGGCTTGTGAAGGAAACTGTGGATTAGGGTTTCTATAGATAGGAAGTTTCCTAGCTGAATTTTGGTACAGATGAGCTTGTTGAGTAGAGTGGATATGTTTCTGTTTCTTGTGGTAGTGGTATTTGTTACTGGTTTGATGGCAATGAGTGTTAAAGGGTTCAAACAGGGAATATTGGTTCATGTTCATTGTTTGCAGAAGTGGTGAAGTGTGAAGGTTTCTTGTGTTTGACTGAGGGTTTGAGGGCAACTATTTAAACTCCATGGTTAAGTGTATAGAGTGAATGTGTGTGTGTGTTTATGTATGCAGGTTGTGAATATATATAGCCACATAAAGGATGCATACAAAACCAATACAAGGAATAACACTTAATGAATTTTAAGAGTAATAAGTCTTGATGAAGCAATATTATTGGCTCCACAGTGTTTTCCTTAAATGCATTTGTAGACAGGTTTGATTATACAGATGAATTCATGAATCTTGCTTATAGATTATGCTTTTTAAGCATGGTATGAAGTGCTGAGATCACTACAGATCAGAAGTGAGTGAGTGTGTGTGAGTGCACAGGTAGAAATGCAAGTACACATAAGGTCATATACTGATGCAAGAATAGTGCAAATCATAAATTGTTAGGAATAATTCATGAGTTGTGATGTTTAGAATAAAATGATCATATATACTTCTTGTAATACCCTGATCTTATAAAGGGTTTAGCACTTGAATTAGAATGTATAGTTTGTCCAAGAACTGTAGAAATAGTGATTACATATCAATCAGGAACTATATGTCACGGACTATTTTGAAGGACTATAATCAGATCCTGAGGCTTTGTCAGATCCTAATGGTATGGTCAGATCCTGATGCATCGATAAATCCTGATACTATGGTCAGATCCTGATGAAGCTATGATCAGGTCCTGATGATGTTGAAGCTGCAAATACTGGAAAGTGCTATGTTTTAGGATCGGATGTTTTGAAAACAGCAAGAAGTATGCACAAAGAAAAGAATCAAACTAATGGTGGAAACTATCAACTGGACGGCATAAGATTACCATGTATTGATTATTCCTTTCTGTTATTAGTTGATAGGTAGCATTATAAATACTCTCTCATTATCATTGTAATAGATGTCGTGAATGTACGAGTAAACAAACAGAGAGAGAGATTTATATTGAGAGCAACTGCTAAAGGTATTGTACACCTTTGGTAGAGTTTGTATTATATCTTATTAATACAAACAAGTTTGATTCATTGGTTGTCTTAGTTTTAATTATTCGAAGAAAAATCAGACACGATTACTTATACTTGTATTCAACCCCCCCCCCCCCCCCCCCTCTACAAGTATATTTGAGTTAACAATTGGTATCAGACCGGGTTGATTAAGCAAAATAAAAAAGATCTACAATCATGTCTGGTTACAAGGATGGGAATACTAAGATCCCTATGCTCAAGAGAAACGAGTATACTCATTGGGAAGTGAAGATGCTACATCATCTCGAAGCAACTGACCCTGATTATCTTCATAGGATAAGAGATGGACCCTTTGTTCCAACAAAAGTGTTTCCTCAGTGTTAGGTCCTAAAGTATCGTAGAAGGGGGGGTTGAATACGATACTCACTAATTCATCAAAAAATTCTTTCGAATCTTTTGCGGATAAATAAATTAGTATACTCTCAGTGGGTACGTGTTCAAGTGAAACGAATAGCAATTTGATTTCTTCGGATAGATCTATGTAGGTTCTCGAAATCAAATAAACCAAGCCAAACACAAGCAATTCGGGGAATATATTGTTTTATAAATATAAACCTCGAAGGGTGCTACAAATTCTAATCCGTAGGATTAGCTGCAAATAGTTCAAGCTCACTTAATACAAACACGGATTAGAGTTTAACGCTGTCTACGAATTTATAAATATTCCAGCTCTTTAACTCTTCTCCGGCTATCTCTCTCTGTCAAAACTATGAACTCTAAAATATGAACTACTGAAGAAGATGAACTTCTTCTGTCTATTTGTAGACTTTTCAAAACCAATATTCCGATAGATTTTGCTTCGACCAATCAGAATGCAGCAGGTGTCCAATCTACTTTTTAGAATAATTAAAAACTATCGAAGGCTTAATAAAAACAATCGAAAGCTTTGTTTTAAAACAAAAACTATCGAAAGTTTTGTTTTAAAACAAAAACTATCGAAGGAGTATTCACCTGGCCAATTTGAAAAACCAAAGGGGCTTATTTCGTCCTTTTGTGTAATTCGTCCTGTAGTCTGACAGCTCCTTAAAAATGTTTTTCGACCCGCACAGCTTCTAATCTTAATAAATAAATAATTAATTTAATCCAGAAAATATATAAATAAATATCTAATAATATGTAGATATTTATAAATATAATTTTCTAATTAAATAAAATATTTAATTATTTATTTAAATCCTTATAGTCCAAGCTGCGGTCTGTGAGTGTCTGGAACTGGACTCCTTTTGCTTAGCAAACCATATATCAATTCCAACCGGGGTTCCATCTTTCCAAATATCTCAACCTGCATTTCTTTCGGGTTTATTATTTTCATAACTTTGGCTCAGTGGGTTCCTGTAGTTGTTTGGACGTATCCTGTTCTGACCTGTTTTCTCCTATAAATTCCTTAGAACTTTCAGGGAGAACCAAGTCTGACTGTATCAATTTCTTCTGTAGAATAGATATGTAGATCATCCTCGTATGTGTTGACGCCTCGTGCAACGGTCTGGTTCACAGACGACTAACAGTGATTCAAACCTTCACATCTTCATTTCAATACAATTGACAAGTCGCTGCATTCTTGATTGCTTCAAACACTAACTGTCAATAAACACGTGTACCTTCACTGGAATCCTTACTGGTATTCAGACAACGTCTTCATATCTTCTTTTAAACCTTTGTCCTTTACCCTGTATACATTGCTTTCGGATTCCTATGCTTCCTACACTGTCTATGTCACAATCAATGCTAATACACTGAAATCTTCTAGTGGCACTGTATACTGAATCTTCAATACTTTTGAAACCCTGAATGTCTTCAACCCTTATTCTTCACTGAGGCATGAACATGATAATGAACTTCTTTCAGTGACCCTTAACTAGACTTCAGAATTACTTCTTGTATCTTGATTCCTTGTATTTGCCCTATCTTCATTTCTTCCTAATTTCTGTGTAGTCGTAGTATTATTTACCTGTCCTGTTCTAGTGTTGAGTTATCATCGATACATTGAGTTCCTGTACACACTGCCTTGGAATCTCACCAACAATCTCCCCCTATTTGATTGTTAAACTAACAAACAAATAAATAGAGAGGATAACTCAACTAACAACTAGAAAAAGTACCTTTCCTGGACTTGTAAATAATGCTACTGGTTTTCTGGATCAAATTCTTCACTTCCAGATTTCTTGTTCAAACTGAAATGATAGATGATTGTTCTTTTAGGACTGAACTGATATTCATGTAGTAACTCATCTTCATTTCTTTGGTTCTTTAAATCTCTGCCAAATAATCCTTCTCAGTCTTGAAGTAATCATCAGCAGCTTCTCGAGATTCTTCAGTGGTAATGAATATGTCTTTGTCTACCACTTACTGAAGTATATCTCTCCACTTCTCTCCATTCGGAGTTCAGCGGCTTCTGTTGTACAACCATATTTCCTTTTCTGAAAAGCACATATCTCCCTTACTTCTCCTCATTTGGAATACAACTCATCCCCCTATGGAATACAGCTGCTCCCATTATTAGAACAGTGGTGAACCAATACCACTTCTCCGTCTTCTAGGAAATCTACCACTTATCCCCTTAGTCTCTCCCCAATAGTTGAAAGATCAATAGAATTGTGGTGTGGTGTACCTGTACTTTTTCTTACCACTTCTCCCCCTTAGTTGAGGAATCCTCCAATAATCTGATTATAACTCATTTCTCCCCCTTAGTTAAGAAAAGAAGTTTTCCTGGGTCTTGAAGGAATTCTCATGTAGCATCTGTTAGAAAAGAAGTAGTAATATGTAGTCTGATCAACTGTGCCCTTTAAATACTGCAAGATGGCTTTACCGTCGATCGTCCTACGAACCAAATTTCCCGACATCTTCCTTATACCTCCCAACTGTTAGATCACACTTTTTAGGGCCCTAAAACAACCAAATGTTAGGTCCCGATATGAGGTCTCAACTGTTAGGTCTTTAAAGGTAAAACATTACGAACCAAGTTTAAGGGATAGGGAATGGGATTTGGTGTTTCTCTTTCTTCCTCACTGTGAGTGTGTGATTCTGTTTCGTGTACCTCACTAGTGTTTCACTCTTATCTCTCAGAGCTTCAGCATCCAAATGTACCTGCAAGGAAAATCACCATAGCCATCCTTAAGGAGGTCACTGGTGCTGCAATGGGATTTCTCAAATCCCCGTCCTTGGTCAAACCAAGTTGTTGATCATCTTGCGATGATCTTTCCTTAATAGGATCCGGAGTTTGAATCTCTGGGGGGTTGGAACCAGGCTATATTGATAACAGAGGCCCTGAAACTCCCTCTGAAGTCTTTGCAGACATATCCTCAGGTAACTCCTCAAATGAAATTGATTCATTGTTACCGAGTTACCGATCTGCACCTATGTCAGACCCGGTACCCGCAGGATCCAGATATGTTCCATCTGGGGAGTTAGGCAATGACCCTTTAGATTGTGCATTTGGGTCAAAGCCTTCTCTCAACGTCGGTGAAGACTCTTGGTTCAGTAAAGAACCTTCAACCGGTAGTCCTGACTGTTAGAAATGAATACTACTAGAAACTAGACAGAGGGGGGGTGAATGGATAGTTTGATATATTTTTCGATTCTTGATAACTAAGTAACAGACTGTATATGATTATGATATGTAATATGCAGAAAGTAAATAACACACACAATCACTTTAATCTACTTTGTATAAGCAAATTAAATACTACAGCTTTCCAAGAAATTCACAATCGAATTTCTGGCTTCTAAACAAGAACAGTTTGAACTTGTTTGCTTACAGAGAAAAGAGCTTAGCAAATAACTATGTGTATCTCTCTTACAGCTAACAATAGGGTGTGCATCATATATATAAGCCCTATACAAACTAGTGCACACACCTATTTTTACACAGTTACCCCTTGCTGAAAGTCCAACTTGTTCTGCCATAAGACGTTAACTGTGTCAGGAAGGACCACCTGCTTTTCGGAGTCTTTCCCGTTTCTGTAGCTGCTTGTCTCTTATATTTCACTCCAAGTTTAGCTGTAGATTTGCCATCTGTTCTTTGGACCACCTTGCCAGAACAAATGCTTCAGTATTTGTCTCTTTTGATTCTTGGTTCTGTACCTTGATTTGTCTTGTTATAAACGGCTAAGTGTTGATATCGTGAACTCCACTTCATTCCTGACTTAGCGATCTCACTTGTGAGGACTTCGCGATATAGCCTTTGACGACTTTGCGACATAGGTCATTTGAAGACTATGCGACATAGTTCATTTGAAGACTATGCGACATAGGTCATTTGAAGACTATGCGACATAGTTCATTTGAAGACTATGCGACATAGGTCATTTGAAGACTACGCGACATAGTTCATTTGAAGACTATGCGACATAGGTCATTTGAAGACTTCACGATCTAGGCTACTTTGACTTTGCTGACTTCAACACTTCACGACATGTGTCTTGAGGACTTCTCGACATAGTACAAATGGACTATGCGATATAGTACTTCACGACATGGATATTGGTGACTTCACGACATAGCTTTCTTCTGACTTTGCTATATAATGCCTTAGACAAATTTCTGCAACTTATTTCTTCATAGCCTTATTTATCTCTATCCTGCTGCATGAACACTTCTGAACTTCTACCAGGATAATTATTCAATGGCCTATATACAATCTAGATGCAAGAAACTTTACTAAGCTCATTATACCTTTGAGCATACATGATCAAGCTAATGTTCATGAGAACAAGACAAGTACATTTAGAGACCTATACTATATCCCAGTGATAGAAATCACTAGGTCATGTAATGTGACATAGTCACATAGTGTAGGCTTGTTAATAGTGGTATTCAGGCATGTCTTGAGCCTAACAATCTCCCCCAAATTGTGAGTAAGACCCTTAGGCACAATTTCATGTCTGATAACAAGCCTAACTAACATAAAAAGAACAGATATAAAGAAGATACAGTTAAGCACAGAGTTTGATAACAACTTGGAATTTTAGGCTTACAGAATTTTTCCTTGAGCTACATAGATTCTGTTTCCAGTTGTTTCTCTAAGAAATCATCATAGACCTTCTTCTTCCTTATTTCTTCATTCTTCTTTATTTCAGAGATGGTCATTAGAATTTCATCTCTAGCAATCATTTCTTCAATGAGAGGAGAATCCTTTAGATCTTCAGCTGCTGTTCTGAGGGCACTTTCCACATAAGAGTGTATAAACTCCATCCTTATCTTGCTTTTTCCTCCATAAAGATTTTTGTACTCCACAGTATAAAAATTTTGCTTTACCCTGCACAGCCCTTTCTTCCTCAGCTCCTTTGCTCTTTCATCCATCTCAGCCATCTCCTTCTCTTTCTGACACCTCTTTTCTTCATTTTCTTTCCTCGGGTTTTCTTCATAATCAGCATGCATTTTCAAGAACCTGGCAATATCTATTTTCCATGTCCTTTCTTCCTTTTCTTCAAAATTCAGTAAGGCATTTATCCTTTCAAGCTCATATTTATAGAAATGTTGCCAGCCTCCTTGCTTCATAACCTTCTCTCTTCCATCAGTGTACTTGATCTCTAGATGATCTAGCTTCACCTTGACTTCAAAGATTCTTTGAGCTCTCAAGAATGCTAGGGCATCTTCATCATAGTCTTCATCAAGAGGAAGCACTTTGATCCCTACAACATTAGTGATTACCCCATTCTTCTTTGTTATCCTTGTCCTCTTAGCTGCCCTCTTGATCTTCATATGCTTCACTTGAGGTAGCTTTGTGGAGCAGGGAGAATTAGTCTTCAGTGCCACATCACTTGGAAGTAGCTTCACTCCCTTCCCCTTCATCCACTGTAACACTCCACTGGCTGTTACTTTGTGGAAGTGTTTTCTTGATGTTCCTTTTGTGGCTTCATCTTTCTTCTGTGGCAATTCAGGTTCAGAAGTCTTAGATAATGATTTTGGAGGATCATTACTAATAGTACCCACCCTAGACTTAGAGTCTTGTGTTTTGGTTAAAGTACTACTAGCAATGTCCTTGACTTGCTGAATTCCACTTCTTGTTTTCTTAACTGATTCTTTTGTCCCCTTGCCATCCCTCTTGCTATCATCAGCTTCCTTTGATTTCTTTGAATATTTGCTCCTGCTGCTTTCAGTAGATCCATCCTTATCTCTCCTTGACTGAGATCTCCTTTTATAGGTTTTCTCCTCATCATCATCATCATCATCATCCTTCTTTTTGCTCTTTTCTTTGACAGATTCATGAATGACTCCATGAATCAGAAAAGATTGTAGAGTGTGAATCATCTCTAGTTCCTCAGCTGTCCTGACTCCCCTCTTGGCTCTTAGCATTTGCAGCACTTGGTTGATCTTTGCATTATTCTTTCTTGTCAAATCTGAAGGGATCACCAACTGGTCAATGCTGCTGTCTTGAGATAGACTTTGGAAGATTATTGTCTTTGGCTTTGAGATAACCTCAGGCAGTCTTTGATCTTGATCTATCTTCAAGTCATCAAACAGTCTCTTGTTGTTAGCCCCACCTTGTTCTATTAAGTCCATTATTGTTGACAGCTCAGTGAATCTCAGTTTCTCTAGAGTTTGAAAAGCTAGGTGCCACAAGCAGTTGTCCTTGCACACCATGATTATCTCTCTTAGATGGACATCCTTGATTTTCCTTACTGCAACTGTGAAGTACTTGATGTTTTCCTTGAGCTTCTTTCTGTAAGTCCTTGCATCTTCTTGTGCATCTCTGTAGGTGGCTTTCAGAAGCTCCAGGAAGGCCTCATCATGATAGATGTGAGAATTGGCAACTTCCTGTAGCTTGGCCTCTGTGATTGTTGTAGCCTTGACAGGTTGAGCATTGGAAGTAGGTTGAGCAGGTTGAGGAGTTGAGATATCTTTAGGCATTGTGGATGGATAGAAGGTGGTTGAAATAGTGCTCTTTTGACCTTCTGCACTGATGACCTCTACAGGGGGAAGGATTATTGGCTTTATTGTTTCTTCAGAAATTTTGCCCTTAAGCTTCTGTTGCTTGGCAGGTACTCCCCCTTTCTTTTTCAGAATGACCTCCTTTTCTTTCTCCCCCTTAGGCTTGGAATCAGACAAGATGTCTTGAGCTTCCCCAGGGATAGGCAGGTTCATATGTCTCATCATTGAGGTCATCATTTGTTGTTGCACCAACAAAATATTAGAAGTGGAGTTGGTTTGATCATCCATCTTAGCATTAAGCTGCTCCAAGGAGTGAGATAGGCCTTTGTTTTCTGCTTTCAGTTCAGCTACCTCTCTTTCCAAGCTGTCCACTTTTGAGAAAAGTTGTTGAGATTTGAAGGAGTTAAGGGATTGATCCTTGAGTTTGGAGAATTCAAACTTGGAGATATCAGAAATAGGAACCTCATCAACAAGCTTGTTCCCATACTGATTCTTCCAGAGTACTGTAAGCATGAAGTTTGAGTTGATGTTGGCCTGCACCTGATTGTCTAGCTTGGTAGAGAGCTTCTTCATATTATCTGAAACCATAGCTAGGGTGCAGTCCATTGTGGTGACATTTGAGGCAGTTTTCTGGACTTCCTTAAGAATGCCATCTACCTTGGGAAAGCTTGAAAGAAAACAATTCTTGAGTTGAGCATTAGAATGAGCTGTTTCTTCCTGAATGGTGGAGATTTCTGACTGAAGACCCTTCCCAAGAAAATGCATAGCCTTAAGTTGGCTCTTGTAGACATCATTAACTGCATCATAGATTTCAGCAGGAGAGAGACCTTTGGCATTTGACCCCAAGGCTGTAAGATAGTCCTCCCTGAGAAAAGCTAGAGCCTCCTTAAGCTTGACTGTCCTTTTGCCATCCAGCCAAGCATCCACATTTCCAGCTTGCTGGGCTTCATCCACAATTTTATCCTGTTGTGCTTCAACATCCTCCTTATGAGTGAGAAGAATAGCCTCATAGTCAGAATTTGGGAGATTGGCAGTGAGGAGATGTTGAGCAATCCTAGAGATCTCATCAATCTGTGCCACATGAAGATCTTGTAATTCTTCGTCCGTCAATTGTGGTAGCACAGAGGATGATCCTGAAGCCCTGTCATGTTGCACAGGTTTCAGCCATTCAGTGATTGTGGCCTGAGCCAAGTGAGAGCTAGTACTTGGCACTTCATGAGATGTAAGTATATGAGTCTCCTCCAGCCTTGGAATGGCTGTAGGGTCTAATGTTGTCTCCATTGAAATGGGATGTGTTACAACATTAGCCCTATTTGTCTGTGAAGACAGTTCCACATCCCTAAGAATGGGAGAATTTGGCACAGAGTGTGACGCCCTCCAAACCCGGGGTACAGATTTGAGGAGTCATCCGACCAACGGAATACTATTTAACACATGCATAATATATATAAAGACACAATTACCCCTTGACCAAGACCGCATCCAGATTATGGCAATGAACACAAGCTACTACAATCTTTTATTATTACAAACCAGTTTTATCAGAGTTATTACATCACAACTAAAGTTCAAATCTAGACATTAAATCTAGAAAAGCAAAACAACAACTACCCTGCCAATAACAGTGACTCGAGGGGCTCTCCTGACTGCTGGTGAACTATCGGTCACGCTATGCCAACTCATACTCTCGCTTCACTGGAATAGGGTTAGAAAACAACAAGCAAGAGTGAGCCAAAATTGCTCAGCAAACATCAACGAATCATTTCTATCACAGTTGTAAGGATATGAATTTAAGATATCAGAATCAACAATATTTAGCTAACACATGCTTTGTATCAATAATGATTGAAGTAAAGGATTAGAATTTGGCTTATACATTTTATTCAAATCAAAGGTTGTGCTGCTGGCCAGCCACGCATCAACCCCGGACTAGCTCATGTCATAGTCCTCTACTGGATCCCAGGCCAATCTGGGCCTTAAGTTATTCCGACCAATTACTGGTCCATTTTTAAAAACACATGCCAATTCTATAATAGGGTATAAACAATAACATGCTCAATAAGATAAACTGAATGTATAGTAATTGTAAAAGAGCTTCAACTGTTCAGTATCAACGAAGATCGAGAAAGGATCATGGAGTAGTTTCAATGGTACAGTGTACTCATTCAATAAGGTAATCAATATTGGTAATCGTTAATCAATAACCGTAATTGGTAGTCAAGATGGAAGTCAAATAATCAAAGGTTGTCAATGATAATCAAAGGATGATAAATAGCAACAATAGGTGGTAAACAATAATCAAGTAAATTGGAAATAAGGGTTTCCGATGCAGATCAAATCAAGGAATCAAGAATTTCTAAGGAAATGGAATCAGTTGTCCAAATGCGGTTAAAAGATGGATAATTTGAATTGTTCTGGGGATAACGGTATTCAAGTAATCAAGACAATAATAATTTTTATCACAAGTAAAGGCACAGATACTTGCCTGGTCTAAGCTGCTGTCGGATCGACTCTGCTCACTCTACTTTCCCCTTTCCCTTGCTCCGGGAACTCGATTCTATAATTAAACAACTCATTACAATAAGTCTAACTATTCTCGTTCTACTCTCGACACTTATTCAATCAATAATCACATTTAAACAAGTAACCGGGTACGTATCGGACGTCCGGTATAATTTACGATATTTAAAACTCAGATATTTGCCCTAGCACGGGCATATACAGACTATAAAACACAACACACAATTAATATGAACCATATTGCACTTATAAATATTTTTAAAACATCGTCTGAAACTCATTTGAATTTTTAATAAGTCATTACTAATTTTTAAATCAAAAATCGGATTTTTAAATCCAATATAAACATTTAAATGAAAATAAATCAATTAATAAAATTAATTGACACTCTTTAAATGCTCAAACTATTTTTAAATAAATAAATAGGCTTGAAAATAATTAAACTGAATTTTTAATTAATTAAATCTAATTAATAATTAATTTTTAAGAATTAATTGATTAAAAGAATTAACCAATTAATTAATAAATTAATTATTAATTAAAAATAATTAAAATAATTAAGTTTAATCAATTTTTGGATTTAAAATAATAAATATAATTTATCAGAATTTTTCTGATATTAAAATATATTTTTAAAATAAAAATATGAATTTTTAAAGTTTTTAAACTATTTTCGAATTAAATTTAAAAATAAAATTCAAAAACAGTTTTCTGAAAATGAATTAGGGTTTTGAAGATTGAAACCGGGTCGAAAAATCAGGTAAACGGGTCGGGAAGAACGAATCCGGGTCACCAAGAACAACCCGCCGGAATCTGGGTTTTCCAGAATCCGGCCGGCGTCCGGTGGCCGGACTTCGCCGTTTCCGATCAAAACAAAACCAAACCATAGGGCTTTTGTTCGCTTTTGCAAGACAAACACAACCCACATACACACACATCTGTCCCATGCCGGAATCGTGCCCAGAATTCATTCAAAGAACTCGCCGGCGACGACCTCGGCCGGAAACCCGATCTACTTAAATCCTACATGAAACTCAAAGATTAATATACCAAAATAAAGCTTATAACTCATACAATCAAAGCCCTTTATCAAAAACAATGTCAGATCAATATCAAGAACGTACGAATCGAAAGAAGAAATCGGGTCAAAACCCGAAAATCAAACCCGACTAAATTGAACTTAAACATGAAATTAAAGCATGGATTCTTGCTAATTAGAACCCTAGGAACATGTTAGAAGCAACCAATTGAACGGAGAATCAACAGAATGAAAATCCCCAAATTAATTAAGAACCCTAATTTTAATTCGAAACTTGTAAAATCAATATAAAATCGAATACTTACCAGATGATGATGAGGTTGGAAGATTCTGAAACTAGATTTTTGGGGCTTCGATTTGAGTATAAGAACTTCAAATTTGGACTTCAATAACCCTTAGAACGAATTGATTGAAGATCAAGAACACAAAATAATTTTTGGGAATTTCGAATATTTTTGAGTAATTTCTGAAGAATTGCTAGGGTTATGAAGTCTGATTGGTCTTTTTATATTTCTGGAAAAATAATACCCCAAATAACATTTTTGGATCGATATTGATTCGTTAGATCGTTTAAAAACCCTAATTAGGTCAAAAACACGTTTTACTAAAAATAAGGGGTTAAAAAGGTTGATGATTATCCAAATTGATATATATCATTATATAACTAATGCTCAAGAATACTAGGGCTATAACAACTTCAATATTGATATAGAACGATAAATCCGTCCCCTTAAGCAATTAGGGTTCGGAACGATTTTTCCTTTTTCGGATCAAAAATTGAAATTAATTTGCAGAATCAAATAGGTAGGGTTAAATAGAATCCCATAACCCTTTCGATAACGATTCGAATACGAAAGACGAAGAATTAAAAATGAATGTACGAAATTTCAACGGGGCTCTTGAATTATCAAAACGGCTCAAATTTGAAGAAAATTCCAAATGACGAAATTTTTGAAAGGGGCTTCCGACTCACCATTTAGCACATAATCACACACTAAATATCATATAATAATATTCCAATATTCCAACATAAATATTTTAGATTAAATATATCATTTAATCAAATAATAAAATTCACGGATATTACATCCTTCCCCCCTTAATAGGATTCTGTCCTCAGAATCAGATCAAGGAAACAACTGGGGATACTTCTCTAACATCTCACTCTCTAACTCCCAGGTAGACTCTTCTACTTTAGGATTCCTCCACAAAACTCTCACTAACGCTACTGTCTTATTCCTTAGTACTTTCTCCTTACGATCCACTATCTGAATTGGTCGTTCTACATATGATAAATCTGCCTGGACCTCTATTGGTTCATACTCTATTACATGATTCGAATCTGGTTGATACTTCTTAAGCATAGATACATGAAATACATTATGAACGTGCTGCATATGCGGTGGCAATGCCAACTCGTAAGCTACCTCGCCTACCTTCTTCAAAATCTCAAACGGCCCAACATATCTCGGACTCAACTTCCCTTTCTTTCCAAATCTAACTAATCCTTTCCATGGGGAAACTTTTAGTAACACTTGCTCTCCTTCCTCGAATCCCACATCCTTTCTGGCTAGATCCGCATACCTTTTCTGTCGGTCTTGAGCTGTTATCAATCTTCTCTGAATCAATTGAATCACTTCTTTTGTTCGTTGTACTAGTTCTGGTCCTATCATTTTCCGTTCACCAACTTCTTCCCAATATACTGGAGATCG
This sequence comes from Heracleum sosnowskyi, assembly GCA_030848705.1. Lineage (NCBI taxonomy): Eukaryota > Viridiplantae > Streptophyta > Magnoliopsida > Apiales > Apiaceae > Heracleum > Heracleum sosnowskyi. The sequence continues at coordinate 68,885,407 of CM061237.1, forward strand.
ACACTTTCGTCCATACAAAGCTTCGTAAGGTGGCATTCCGATGCTCGCGTGAAAACTATTATTATATGAAAATTCCACCAAGGGTAGATGATCGTCCCAACTGCCTTCAAAATCAAGTGCACATGTCCTAAGCATATCTTCAATAGTCTGAATTGTCCTTTCGCTTTGACCGTCCGTCTGCGGATGATAAGCCGTACTCATTCTCAACTCGGTGCCCAAACACTCTTGAAAACTCCTCCAAAATCTTGAATTGAATCGAGGGTCTCTATCAGACACTATCGATACTGGAACTCCATGTCGTACTACGATTTCTTTTATGTAAATATGAACTAACTTATCCAGCGAGAATCTCTCGTTAATCGGAAGAAAATGCGCAGATTTCGTCAATCGATCCACGACAACCCAGATGGCATCATGGTTAGCTTTTGTTCTAGGCAATCCTACTACAAAGTCCATCGCAATGTGTTCCCACTTCCATTCGGGAATCTCCAATGGTTGAAGTAATCCACTTGGTCTCTGATGTTCCGCCTTAACTCTTTGACACGTAAAGCATTTACTTACCCATTCCGCAATCTCTCTCTTCATATCTGGCCACCAAAAGTTCGTCTTAAGATCTCGATACATCTTCGTACTCCCTGGATGAATTGAATACTTCGAGTTATGTGCTTCGTGCAGAATCTCACTTTTCAGTTCCGTTACGTTAGGTATCCATATCCGAGAAGCAAATCTCAAGATCCCTTTGTCGTCCGGTTGGCTACATATTTCCTCACCTGTCATTTTACTCACATCGTCGTTCATAACTTGCTCTTGGCATTTTCGTATCTTCTCCAACAATTCAGGTTGAAACGTCATGGTATAAATCATTTCCGTCGCGTTCTTCGGATTAATTACTTCGATTTCTAACTTCTCAAATTCCTTGTATAACTCTTTGGTCATCATTAGTGTGTTTAATCTCTCTTTTCTGCTCAATGCATCTGCTACCACATTTGCCTTGCCGGGATGATAGTTAATAGAAACGTCGTAGTCCTTGATTAGTTCTAACCATCTTCGTTGCCTCATGTTCAGCTCTTTCTGAGTAAAGATATACTTCAAACTTTTGTGATCGGTGTAAATTTCACATCTTTCTCCATACAAGTAGTGTCTCCATATCTTCAAAGCAAACACAATAGCTGCTAACTCCAAATCATGTGTAGGGTACTTCTGTTCGTGGGGTCTCAACTGTCTTGACGCATAAGCAATCACCTTGTCATGTTGCATAAGTACGCATCCTAATCCTTTATACGACGCATCACTATAGATTACGAAATGACCTTGATCGTCTGGTAACATCAATACCGGTGCCGTAGTTAGTCTTTTCTTTAACTCTTGGAAGCCTTCTTCGCACTTTTCGTTCCATATGAATCGCTCGCTTTTCCTTGTCAGCTTGGTCATTGGAGTAGCTATCTTCGCAAAATCTTGCACAAATCTCCGGTAGTATCCGGCTAATCCCAAGAAACTTCTGACTTCAGTCGGTGTCCTTGGTCTCTCCCAATCTTTCACTGCCTCTATCTTTGCTGGGTCCACTTTGATGCCTTCGCTGCTCACCACGTGTCCTAAGAAATGAACTTCTTTCAACCAGAATTCACACTTGGAAAACTTCGCGTATAGTCCTTCTTGTCTCAACGTTTCTAACACAATTCGCAACTGGTCTGCATGCTCTTCTTCTGTCCTCGAGTATATCAAGATGTCGTCGATGAATACCACTACAAACTTGTCCAAATATCTCTTGAAAATCCTGTTCATTAGATCCATGAAAGCTGCGGGTGCATTCGTTAGTCCAAACGCCATTACTAAAAATTCATAGTGCCCATACCTTGTTCGAAAGGCTTTCTTCGGTATGTCGTCTGGTCTAATCTTCAATTGGTGATATCCTGACCATAGGTCGATCTTTGAAAAATGTACCGCTCCCTTCAGCTGGTCAAACAGATCATCTATTCGAGGTAACGGATACTTGTTCTTAATGGTCAGCTTGTTCAACTCCCGATAGTCTATACACAATCTCATGCTTCCATCCTTTTTCTTGACAAACAGTACTGGTGCTCCCCACGGTGAAACGCTGGGTCTAATAATTCCTTTTTCTAGCAAATCTTGCAGTTGATCAGCCAATTCCTTCATCTCCACTGGTGCCATTCTGTAAGGGGCCTTCGATACTGGCTCCGCGCCTGGTACTAAGTCTATCGCAAATTCAATCTCTCTATCTGGAGGTAAACCTGGTAATTCTTCCGGAAAAACATCTGGAAACTCATTTACGACTGGAATATCTTCTAACTTAGAAACTTCCTTATCTATATCTATCACATAAGCTAGATACGCCTCACAACCTTGCCTTAATAACCTCTTAGCCTGAATCATTGTCAGGAACCTCTTTCTTTGTTTCTCTCCTCTAAATATTATCTCTTTCTTTTCTAGGGTAATCAAAGTAACCCTCTTATTCTTACAATCAATACTTGTATCATGCTCAGTCAACCAATCCATCCCTAATATCACATCAAATTCACCTAACTTAAAAGGTAACAAGTCAACATAAAAACGATTTCCCAAAATCTCTATCTCACAACGGGGATAATATGAACTGACCGCGATACGATCCTGATTAGCTATCTCTATAGTCAACACTCCACTTAAAGGTTTCGTTACGCAATTCAATCTACGAGCAAACGTCTCAGAAATAAAAGACTTCGTCGCTCCCGAATCTATTAACACTTGTGCAGGAATAGAATTTACTAGAAGTGTACCTGCCACCACGTCGGAATCTCTCACTGCTTCTCCCATTGACATATTGTAGGTCCTGGCTAACGGCTGGACGTTAACAACTGGGGGTGCTTCAATTGCCCGAATCATATTGTTCACGGTTGCTGGTGCTCTGCAGTCCTTAATCACGTGACCTGGTTTCTTACACCGGTGACACACGATGCCTATCTTGCAATCCTGGGAATAATGTCCCTTCTGATTGCATTTAAAGCATGTGACATTCAATCGATGGCATATCCCTAGATGTCGCTTCCCGCATGTCTTGCATTCTGGTAGTGGGGGTCTAGAAAGTCCCTGCTGACTGCCGGTTAGTAGACGGTTATCTTGTCCTACGCTTCCGGTGTCTGGTTTCCTAAAACTTGTATTCCTTCCGTGCTGAAATCCCAGCTTCTTATTTGCTTGCCCTTGAAAACTTCCCTGCTGCTGTCCCTTATCGGGTATCCCTGCTTTCCTTTTCTTGTTCTCCCTCTCTTTCATGTAAGAATCACTCTCTGCCTCTGCAATCATTGCCTTTTGGACCACCGCTGCATAGGTGTCCAACTCCAATACAGCTAACTTACTACGAATCCAAGACCTCAGTCCCTGCTGGAACCTCTTGGCCTTCTTCTTTTCCGTATCCACATAGGTTGGAACAAACCTTGACAACTCCGTAAACCTTGTTTCATATTGGGGCACTGTCATGCTTCCCTGCTTTAATTCCAAAACCTTCAATTCCATCTGATCTCTCATATAGTCCGGAAAATACCTTTCCAAAAACAACTCTGTGAATCTTGCCCACGTAATCAATCCCTCGGGCTCCATAGCCCTACTCGTTTCCCACCAATAACTAGCCTCATTCTTCAGAAAATAGCTTGCATACTCTGTCTTCTTGTCCTCTGTCACCTCTATCAAGGCAAAAGCCTTTTCCATCTCTTTCAACCATGCCTTAGCCTCTACAGGGTCTGCTGATCCTTTAAATTCTGGAGGTTTTGCTGCCTGGAAAGATTTGAACGTAACTGCCGGTGCTGCTTGCTGGTGCTGTTGTTGATGCTGCTGATGCTGATGTTGCTGATGCTGTTGCTGCTGTTCTAAGAGCTGTTGCTGAAATGCACGTTGCTGCTGTGCTAATGCGGGAGTCTGTTGAGTAAGGGTATTTAACAACTGGATTACCATCGGGTCCACACGGCCCGTGGGAGGTGTATTTTGTTGACCTTCTTGGTCAGAAGTATCAGTTGAACGGGTTTGTCGTCTAGGAGCCATATCGCTGATGAATAAACAATAATTGGCTTAATCAAACAGTTCATATAAGAGAAGGAAGGATCACAATTGATATCTCGAAGGTTTACAGATCTTCTCAACGGTGTATGGATACACTCGTTGCAATAAGTAGAATAACAGTTATGATGCTGGAAATGAATGACAGGGGAATAAATACAGTTCTATAAAAGAGGTTTATCATATATATATAGATAGAGTCAGTACAAGCGTAGAACGCTTCAAAAGAAAATATATCATGGTTGAACCATAACTGCCGACCAGCAATACAACAACAAAAATGCAACAACAACCCGAGGCGTTCCTATAAGCCCGATGCACTGCTGATTCTACAATATGCATCTATATACTAACTATCTAGAACCATACATCCATGTCACATCTGTCTGCTACCGATACCTGCTCACAGATCACCTGCTCCTGCCGGCCATAACGGGGGTCCTGAAACCTCTCCAATCTCACTCATCGCATAATCCAAAATCTGTCTCATCCCTGCTACTGTCTCTCCCTCTCGACTAGAAGCTAATCCATGCAATCGAGTCTCAACCAAAGTCCTCGTAACCCTAAACCTCATCTGAATGTCTCTCATCTGATCTCTAAGTCTGTCTCTCTCTCTGACAACGGCTGCCTCGATCGAACGAATCCTACCCATCTCCATAACCTGTCCATAAAGGAAATCCTTCTCTCTTCTCACCCTCTGATACACATGGTGTGGAACTGGTGGCTCACATAACTGATACAAAGGCCCACAAACTGATGCCTGAGATGCTGGTGCTGGGGCTACTTGTCGGAGTGGAATAGGACAAGGTATCTGATCTCTCCTGACTACTGGGTCCTGATGCCTAGGCTGATATCGCACTGGCCGAGACGGTCCTGCTCTCTCAACGGGTGTAGGTATCTCTGCTATCGTATCCTCGGAAGGGTCTGAGTCTGAACTAGAACTAGGGGGCTGCAATTATAACCACATTTAATTACTACGCGTAATATCCCTAGTTGACCTCCTAATATCCTTACGTGAATTCCTAACTCTCTATGTTATCCTGGACCCTAAGTCCTAACTTGTTTCAAATGCCATAACCTGTTGCTCTGATACCAACTGTGACGCCCTCCAAACCCGGGGTACAGATTTGAGGAGTCATCCGACCAACGGAATACTATTTAACACATGCATAATATATATAAAGACACAATTACCCCTTGACCAAGACCGCATCCAGATTATGGCAATGAACACAAGCTACTACAATCTTTTATTATTACAAACCAGTTTTATCAGAGTTATTACATCACAACTAAAGTTCAAATCTAGACATTAAATCTAGAAAAGCAAAACAACAACTACCCTGCCAATAACAGTGACTCGAGGGGCTCTCCTGACTGCTGGTGAACTATCGGTCACGCTATGCCAACTCATACTCTCGCTTCACTGGAATAGGGTTAGAAAACAACAAGCAAGAGTGAGCCAAAATTGCTCAGCAAACATCAACGAATCATTTCTATCACAGTTGTAAGGATATGAATTTAAGATATCAGAATCAACAATATTTAGCTAACACATGCTTTGTATCAATAATGATTGAAGTAAAGGATTAGAATTTGGCTTATACATTTTATTCAAATCAAAGGTTGTGCTGCTGGCCAGCCACGCATCAACCCCGGACTAGCTCATGTCATAGTCCTCTACTGGATCCCAGGCCAATCTGGGCCTTAAGTTATTCCGACCAATTACTGGTCCATTTTTAAAAACACATGCCAATTCTATAATAGGGTATAAACAATAACATGCTCAATAAGATAAACTGAATGTATAGTCATTGCAAAAGAGCTTCAACTGTTCAGTATCAACGAAGATCGAGAAAGGATCATGGAGTAGTTTCAATGGTACAGTGTACTCATTCAATAAGGTAATCAATATTGGTAATCGTTAATCAATAACCGTAATTGGTAGTCAAGATGGAAGTCAAATAATCAAAGGTTGTCAATGATAATCAAAGGATGATAAATAGCAACAATAGGTGGTAAACAATAATCAAGTAAATTGGAAATAAGGGTTTCCGATGCAGATCAAATCAAGGAATCAAGAATTTCTAAGGAAATGGAATCAGTTGTCCAAATGCGGTTAAAAGATGGATAATTTGAATTGTTCTGGGGATAACGGTATTCAAGTAATCAAGACAATAATAATTTTTATCACAAGTAAAGGCACAGATACTTGCCTGGTCTAAGCTGCTGTCGGATCGACTCTGCTCACTCTACTTTCCCCTTTCCCTTGCTCCGGGAACTCGATTCTATAATTAAACAACTCATTACAATAAGTCTAACTATTCTCGTTCTACTCTCGACACTTATTCAGTCAATAATCACATTTAAACAAGTAACCGGGTACGTATCGGACGTCCGGTATAATTTACGATATTTAAAACTCAGATATTTGCCCTAGCACGGGCATATACAGACTATAAAACACAACACACAATTAATATGAACCATATTGCACTTATAAATATTTTTAAAACATCGTCTGAAACTCATTTGAATTTTTAATAAGTCATTACTAATTTTTAAATCAAAAATCGGATTTTTAAATCCAATATAAACATTTAAATGAAAATAAATCAATTAATAAAATTAATTGACACTCTTTAAATGCTCAAACTATTTTTAAATAAATAAATAGGCTTGAAAATAATTAAACTGAATTTTTAATTAATTAAATCTAATTAATAATTAATTTTTAAGAATTAATTGATTAAAAGAATTAACCAATTAATTAATAAATTAATTATTAATTAAAAATAATTAAAATAATTAAGTTTAATCAATTTTCGGATTTAAAATAATAAATATAATTTATCAGAATTTTTCTGATATTAAAATATATTTTTAAAATAAAAATATGAATTTTTAAAGTTTTTAAACTATTTTCGAATTAAATTTAAAAATAAAATTCAAAAACAGTTTTCTGAAAATGAATTAGGGTTTTGAAGATTGAAACCGGGTCGAAAAATCGGGTAAACGGGTCGGGAAGAACGAATCCGGGTCACCAAGAACAACCCGCCGGAATCTGGGTTTTCCAGAATCCGGCCGGCGTCCGGTGGCCGGACTTCGCCGTTTCCGATCAAAACAAAACCAAACCATAGGGCTTTTGTTCGCTTTTGCAAGACAAACACAACCCACATACACACACATCTGTCCCATGCCGGAATCGTGCCCAGAATTCATTCAAAGAACTCGCCGGCGACGACCTCGGCCGGAAACCCGATCTACTTAAATCCTACATGAAACTCAAAGATTAATATACCAAAATAAAGCTTATAACTCATACAATCAAAGCCCTTTATCAAAAACAATGTCAGATCAATATCAAGAACGTACGAATCGAAAGAAGAAATCGGGTCAAAACCCGAAAATCAAACCCGACTAAATTGAACTTAAACATGAAATTAAAGCATGGATTCTTGCTAATTAGAACCCTAGGAACATGTTAGAAGCAACCAATTGAACGGAGAATCAACAGAATGAAAATCCCCAAATTAATTAAGAACCCTAATTTTAATTCGAAACTTGTAAAATCAATATAAAATCGAATACTTACCAGATGATGATGAGGTTGGAAGATTCTGAAACTAGATTTTTGGGGCTTCGATTTGAGTATAAGAACTTCAAATTTGGACTTCAATAACCCTTAGAACGAATTGATTGAAGATCAAGAACACAAAATAATTTTTGGGAATTTCGAATATTTTTGAGTAATTTCTGAAGAATTGCTAGGGTTATGAAGTCTGATTGGTCTTTTTATATTTCTGGAAAAATAATACCCCAAATAACATTTTTGGATCGATATTGATTCGTTAGATCGTTTAAAAACCCTAATTAGGTCAAAAACACGTTTTACTAAAAATAAGGGGTTAAAAAGGTTGATGATTATCCAAATTGATATATATCATTATATAACTAATGCTCAAGAATACTAGAGCTATAACAACTTCAATATTGATATAGAACGATAAATCCGTCCCCTTAAGCAATTAGGGTTCGGAACGATTTTTCCTTTTTCGGATCAAAAATTGAAATTAATTTGCAGAATCAAATAGGTAGGGTTAAATAGAATCCCATAACCCTTTCGATAACGATTCGAATACGAAAGACGAAGAATTAAAAATGAATGTACGAAATTTCAACGGGGCTCTTGAATTATCAAAACGGCTCAAATTTGAAGAAAATTCCAAATGACGAAATTTTTGAAAGGGGCTTCCGACTCACCATTTAGCACATAATCACACACTAAATATCATATAATAATATTCCAATATTCCAACATAAATATTTTAGATTAAATATATCATTTAATCAAATAATAAAATTCACGGATATTACACAGAGTCTCCAGTGAAAACTGGTGAATCGTCCATGTTTGTGTTGGTGTCATGAGGATATGCCCCAGCATGCATTCCCTGACCAACTAGATGTGGTTCCTGGGTGGTGAGCATAGTGTCATGCACCATGTCACTTGAAATTGGCTCAATCACAGGAGAGAATTGTGATTGATCAAGGGCAAGATTGTCATTGGAATGACTCTCTTGTTCAGAAGAAATTTTTATGGAAGAATCTGAGAGAGAAGTGGGGTTTAGATTAGATTGTGGCAACTCCCCCTGAGAGATAGGAGGAGTTTCAACAGTGATGTGCTCTCCACTCTGTGAATTACCAGCCTTATCACTCCTAGGGTCAAGAGTGAGGTCTTGACCCTGTGTAGACTCTGTACAAGATGCAGTGGGGAGGCTGCTCTTTTCAATGCCAATGACCTGTTGAGAGGCCATGGACAGTAACAGGTGTACCCCTTTTTCCACATCTGAATCCTGTTGGGAGGATCCAGTGGTAGGTTTGGATTTGGATTTCTTCTTTTGTCTGGTGAGAGGTGACTCAGGATTCTCACTTGCTAACTCTACAGATTCATTTATCACTTCTAGGGCTCTCTTCTTTGACTTCTTTTTAGTAACACCAATCTTTTGAGAGATTGATGCACTTGGCTGCCTAGCTTCTATGGGACTGTTTGCAGTGGGGTTGCTGGATGGGATGGGAAGGCTGGGGTTAGACTGTGTAGCTCCTTCAGTCTCAGCCTCCCCTGTCCAGGAAAGAGCATGGTATATTGGCTTATCAAGTGGATAAGACTCAAATGTGTCCTGCATATGCTTGGTCACACTTAGAATCACATCCACTTGATTCCTTGTGTCCAATGAGCCAAATAGTACTTTGGACATGGACTTGGAATAAGCCAGTTTAGTGTTATCTATACCCTCCAATAGATGGACATTTGCATCAAGAAAATTTAAAATAACTTGAAGGAAACGAGGGTAAAAGATGTCATTACCTCTACCACGAATGGTCCTTCCTAGCCTCTGAGTCAATTCTTTGAGAATTATGGCTCCCACATTGATCTCCTGGTTGTTGGCCAAGGAGTAGGCTAGCTTCACAGCAATGTGACTGATATGGTCCCATCCTGTCTTCCTGCAGAGAAACACCTTCTGGAGTGCGTCAAACAGAAATGACCACTCCCTTCTCACAAACTTCTTATTCAGCTTTCCAGTATCTATATCATCAGCATACTGAATGAAGGTCATGAATTCTATGATTTGAGCATCTGTAGCTTCTTGGTCATGACCCTCCACCTTGAACCCCAAAGCTTCATTGATTTCCCTTTCACCAAATTGAAAGTGTTGTCCTCCAATTGAACAACTAACCTCCTGGAATGAGGTTCCATCTTCCCTAGCCATTGTTGATACCAACGCCGTTCTCCAGAATCCTTCCAACACATCGACATACAAGGTAGGGTTCAGGGTTAGGGCTTGGCGTAGGTAGGAAGTGTTCAAGAACCGTACAAAACACTTGTACCTTGGGTTAGCCTCAGCCTCAGAGGGAATGGTGAGAAGATTGGTTTCTTTGGGAATGGTTAAAGGGATTGGGGATGATACTGTTTGAGATTTGGGTGCCATTTCGAGAGTGAGAGTGAAAAAGAGAGTAGAGAATTTGTGCTTAGGTTTGAGAGTTTGAGAGCAATAGACAAGATGAAAAGTTGTGAACGGTTAGAAAAGGTATTTATATGATAGAGACACTGCGATATGGGGTTATGAATGTGTACAGTCAATTTGTATGTCGCGAAGTCAAAAATGGCCTGTACCGCAAAGTCTTGCACAGTATATCGCATAGTCTCAGAAATGAACTATGTCGCAAAGTCCTCAAGATGAAAGGATTGGGGAGACTTTGCGATATAGTAGAAATACCCTGGCTAAAGCTCTCTTTTAGGAATTTTAAGCAAATTGTCAGACTTTTATCAAATTTGAAATGAAATAAATTTAAATCAAAATTCTGTCAAATGTGGAGACTTGTCGATATAGTTATTCTAAGTCGCGAAGTCATAAAATGAACTATGTCGCAAACTCATGAAATGAACTATGTCGCGAAGTCTCATAATCTCAACAGTTTGCGATATAAGTCTGTTTAATTTGAACTGTGTCGTGAACTCTGAAAAACATCTATACAGAGATGTCTTAAAAGCTCACAACTTTACCAACAAATGTGATTTTGAAAAATATGCAGTAAAATACTGAAATATTTATAAATCATATCTCAGCTAATTTTCACTCCAAACAAATAGAGCATTTAAATACAGTGAAAATTTACTGCTGCAGCAATTTACTGGCATACTTACTTAGAGCAACTAAATGAAGGATTGAGCATTCCAATTTCACTCACAAGTCTGTTGAAGATTGCTTCATTCAGAGGTTTAGTAAATATGTCAGCTAATTGTTTCTCAGTGGGAACATAAGAGACTTCTATGGTACCATTTGCAGCATGTTCCCTAATGAAATGGTACCTGATCTCAATGTGCTTTGTAGTAGAATGATTAACAGGATTGGCAACTATGGATATTGCACTAGTATTGTCACACATTAGAGGAATGTGTTCTAACACTAGCCCATAATCCATGAGTTGATTTCTAATCCAAAGCAATTGAGCACAGCAACTTCCAGCAGCAATGTATTCAGCCTCAGCTGTGGATGTTGCTGTGGACTGTTGTTTCTTACTAAACCAGGACACTAACCTTTGACCTAGGAATTGACAGCTTCCAGAGGTGCTCTTCCTGTCAATTCTGCATCCAGCATAATCAGAATCTGTGTAACCAACCAGGTTGAACCCAGTGCCCTTTGGATACCATAGCCCAAGATTAGGAGTCCCCTTTAGATACTTGAAGATTCTTTTGATAGCCATCATGTGAGATTCCTTGGGATCAGACTGGAACCTTGCACAGAGGCATGTGGCAAACATGATGTCTGGCCTGCTAGCTGTGAGATAGAGTAAGGATCCAACCATTCCTCTATAGACCTTGATATCAACTCTCTTGCCTTTCTTGTCTTCATCCAGCTTGATTGCAGTAGACATAGGAGTTTTGGCTGGGGATGACTCTTCTAAACCATATTTCTTTAAAAGATCCTTGACATACTTAGATTGGTTTATAAATATGCCATCCTCCCTTTGATGTACTTGCAGGCCTAGAAAGTAGGTTAACTCTCCCATCATACTCATCTCATATTTGCTTTGCATCAACTTAGAGAACCTTTCACAGAGTTTTTCATTTGAAGAGCCAAAGATGATATCATCCACATAGATTTGAACAAGAATGATATCATTTCCATGCTTCTTGAAGAATAGGGTTTTGTCAATTGTACCCCTGGTGAATTGATGCTCAAGAAGGAATTGAGATAGAGTCTCATACCAGGCTCTTGGTGCCTGTTTGAGTCCATAGAGTGCCTTAAGCAGTCTGTACACAAAGTTTGGGAAGTCTTCATTTTCAAAGCCAGGTGGTTGAGACACATAGACTTCTTCAGCAAGATCACCATTGAGAAATGCACTTTTCACATCCATTTGATACACCTTAAAATCTGAGTGAGCTGCAAAAGCCAGGAAGATTCTGATGGCTTCCAGTCTAGCTACAGGTGCAAATGTCTCATCATAGTCAATGCCTTCTTGTTGACAATACCCTTTGGCAACCAGCCTTGCTTTATTTCTTATTACCACTCCTTCTTCATCCATCTTGTTTCTGAACACCCATTTGGTGTCAATAACATTCTTTCCTTTTGGAGGAGGTACTAGTTCCCATACTTTGTTTTTCTCAAATTGATTCAACTCTTCTTGCATGGCAACAATCCAATCAGAGTTCTTCAAAGCTTCTTCAATTAATTTAGGTTCCTCTTGTGACAGAAAGCAGCTATACAGACATGTATTTAATGTTGCCCTTCTTGTTCTAACTCCCTCACTAGGATCTCCAATGATTTGATCCCTAGTGTGGGCTCTGTCCCATTTCCTTGTGTGCCCCTGTTCATTTCCTTGATCCGTTCCAAGCTCATTTTGGTTGAAAGGTGCATTCTCTTCTTCTCCCCATGTGCTTGTGAACCCTTGCACAGGTGTTTGAAGAAGATTGTCAACTTCAAGGATTTCATTCTCTAGAACAGTTTGAATAGGGGGTTCATCTTCACTTTCAGAATCCTCAAGATAACCTTGATTTTCAAATCTCAATGGCACACTGTCTTGATCACTTGTTTTCAGTCCAGGAGTTTTCTTGTCATCAAAGGTAACATCCATGCTTTCCATGACTTTGTGTTGCTCAAGTACAAACACTATGTATGCTGTCCTTTCCAGAGAGTATCCAATGAAGATACCTTCAAATGCCTTAGCATCAAATTTTCCAACATGCTCAGAGGTATCTTTCATCACAAAGCACTTGCTTCCAAACACATGCAGGTGCTTGAAGGATGCTCTTTTTCCAGTCATTAATGAGTAAGGAGTTTTGCCAGACTTCTTATTGATTAATGTTCTATTTTGCACATAGCATGCTGTGTTAACAGCATCAGCCCAAAAGCTAGTGGGTAGCTTTGCATCCAGCAGCATTGTCCTTGCAGCTTCAATGAGAGTTCTATTCTTTCTCTCAACTACTCCATTTTGTTGAGGTGTTCTAGGAGCTGAGAATTGTTGAGAAATTCCTTTATCTTTGCAAAACTCATACAATGTTGAATTTCTGAACTCAGTCCCATTATCACTTCTCAAAGCAACTATAGAGGAGCCAGTGCTTTGTGCTTCTTTATCAACTCTCTTGATATGCTCTATTATGACTTGGGGTGCTTCATCCTTGGAGAAAAGGAATTCCACCCAAGTATATCTTGAATAGTCATCTACCATTACTAGAGCATATTTCTTTTTGGAGAGGGACATTACATTCACAGGGCCAAATAAGTCCATGTGAATTAGCTGCAGAGGTTTTGAATTTGTATTGAGCAATTTGTTCTTGTGACTGGATCTTTTAATTTTTCCTTTCTGACAAGCTTCACAAGCTCCATCTTGCTTGCACAAACTCCAAGGCAGGCAAATCCCTGATAAGTTCTCTCTTGGTTAGAGAGTTCATTGCCTGAACATTCAAGTGAGACAGCTTCTTGTGCCATAGCCAGAATTCCTCATTTGTGGCTTTAGTGTAGAAACAGCAGATTTCTCCCTTATCTGCAGCTTTGAGATTTGCTACAAACAAGCTTCCTTTCTTCACACCAGTTAGAACAACTTCACCACTTTCCCTTTTTGAGATTGAACAAAGGTCTTCATCAAATTCCACTTTGAAACCTCTGTTGGTGAATTGTCCAATACTCAAGAGATTGTGCTTCAGTCCTTCAACAAAAGCTACATCTTCAATAATGACATTTCCAGATTTAACATTGCCATATCCCATTGTATAACCAATGTTGTCATTTCCAAAGGTTACTGATGGGCCAGCCTTTTCCTGAAAATGTGATAGCAGGGCTATATCACCAGTCATGTGACTTGAGCATCCACTGTCCAAGATCCATATGACTCTTTTATTCCTGTTGCCCTGCATTCACAAAATGACCAAGTTGTTTTTGGTACCCACACTTGGTAGGGTCCATTTGATTTAGAAACATTTTGATTAATAATTCTTCTGTCATAAATTGCATTTCTCATAGTAGGAGACTTCACTTTTTCTGTGGCTTTGGAGTTTACACTCTTAGGCTCACATGAAGTTTTCACCCTCTCAACCCTGATTGGGGACCCTGTCCTATGAGAATGCATATGTGTGTGTGATTCACCAGATTATGCAGAGTCAAGTTTATGTTTAAGAGAGAAACAGTTAGCAATCACAGTCACATAGCATGTCATGCAATTTGGCTTACCACAGAAGGAATCATGACTAGAATTTATGCTAGCAGAATGGTTACTCAGGTTGTCAACTTCAACAATATCAGGCTTACTACACTTATGAGTCAAATGATTAATAGATAGGCATTTTTGACATTGTTTCCTGGGAGCATTTGGCACATAAGCATAGTTGTTTCCTTTGTTAACACCAACTTTACCATTTCTGTTTTGTTTCCTTTTCTTAACAACTTCTTTCTTTGCTTTAGGACTCTTGACAAGATTGTCTTTGGTCTCTTTCTGATTGACAAGTTCAGGAAAGGAAGAAGTGTTCTTAGCAGCCTCATCTTCTTCAAGTAGTTGTTGCTTGATGATCAGTAGTTCCTCATCAAACTCAACAGCACTCTTTCTGAAGATGGGCTGTTCAACACTTGACAGTATGGTTGGGGCATTTTTGTTTGTAAAAGTTTCCTTTCCTTTGACCTTGACCTTCTTCCTTCCCTTGTCATTATCATAGTCAAAACCAACTCCAACCTTGCAGTCTTCAGTGTGTTCCTTGTGGTAGGTTTGAATAAGTTCAGAGGAGTTTTTGAAGCTTCTTAGTTTCAGTTCAGTTTCAGCAATTTGTTCTCTAAGGGCTTTCTCTATTTGCTCAGCACAAATCACTTTGTTTTTAAGATACTCAACCTCCTTTTTCAAACCATCCAGGTTCACAACCATTAACTCAAGCTTCTCATTCTTTTCTGTAAGCTCAGCATTCTTAGCAGTTAGTCTATCAATTTCTTCATTAGCTACTAACATGCTAGTATGAATATTAAACATCTCAGTGCTCATATCTTCAACAGTTTGCTTATATTGAAGGGGAGTCATATCAAGAGAAGTAAGAATGGGTACCTGACTTGAATCACCATCATCAGAAAATGCCATCAAGGCATAGTTTGAGTACTCTTGATCTTTTTCTTCATCAGAGTCATCCCAGCATTTTCCCTCAGCAATAAAAGCTTTGCCCTGTTGTTTCTTGAGTAGAGCCTCATACTTAGCTTCAAGCTCTAAGTATGCTTTGTCCTTCTTGACTTGTTTAGGCTTTTTGCACTCAGTGGCAAAATGCCCAAGTTCATTGCAGTTATAGCATCTTATTTTGGTCCTATCCACACTTCCTGTCTTGTATCCACCCTTAGCAGCACCAGCAATCCCTTTTCCTTTATTGAAAGTGTTTGAGCCACTAGATCCACCAGTGTTTCCAGTATTGAACTTGGACCTGAATGGCTGCTTTCTTTTAAACCTTATGTTAGGATACCTCCTAGCCATATAAGCAAAAGATTTGTTTTCCATTTTGTCCAGTTCCTCCATGCTGTAAAACTCATCTTCCTCAGGCAAATCATAGATGACCTGGACCTCATCACCAGTGTCTTCAACTTCCAGTTCCTCAATCTTCACTTGACTGACTTTAAGAGAGTCCATTCTTTGACTTAGGTTGTCAGCAATAAGTGCACAGGAGGTATTAGCCACTAATCCTTGCTTTGCTTGAATAGATCTCTTTTGAAACAGCTCCAACTCATATGTCTTCAAAACACCATATAACACATCAAAACCAATTTTTGTTAGATCTCTTTCTTTAAGGGAAGAGATTCTTGGTTCCAAGTGATCTGGAAGAGTTAGTAAAAACTTCATATTGAGCTCTTCTGTTTCATAGTGTTTGTCATAGAGTTTGAGCTCGTTTATCAGCTTGTTGAATCTCTCAAACACTTCTGTGATTCCCTCTTTTGGCTGAGCCATGAAGGCTTCATATTGTGAAACAAGAATCTGCTTCTTGTTCTTTCTTACTTCAGTAGTTCCTTCACAGAGCACTTCTATAAGATCCCACATCTTCTTGGCACTAGTACAATGAGCAACAGTGCCATACATGTTGAAGTCCATAGATTCACAAATGATAAGTTGAAGATGTCCATCCAGTGCAACTTTTTCCTTTTCAGGATCAGTGTATTTTGAGGGATCTTTGGGCACATGTTTTGCTGGTACAATCTCAGTGCCAATGGTTGTTTCACCAATCTCGATCATTGGAACGAAGGGACCATGCTTTAGAATATCTAAATACATGGGGTTAGAAGCTTTGATGAAAAGCAACATCTTCTTCTTCCATAAACTGTAGTGCTCCTTGTTAAAGGGAGGAATCTTGATACTGCTTAGTTTCTGTGAACTCATTCTTGATCTTTTCCTGTTTGTACGTTAACAGCCTTCGCTCTGATACCACTTGTTAGAAATGAATACTACTAGAAACTAGACAGAGGGGGGGTGAATGGATAGTTTGATATATTTTTCGATTCTTGATAACTAAGTAACAGACTGTATATGATTATGATATGTAATATGCAGAAAGTAAATAACACACACAATCACTTTAATCTACTTTGTATAAGCAAATTAAATACTACAGCTTTCCAAGAAATTCACAATCGAATTTCTGGCTTCTAAACAAGAACAGTTTGAACTTGCTTGCTTACAGAGAAAAGAGCTTAGCAAATAACTATGTGTATCTCTCTTACAGCTAACAATAGGGTGTGCATCATATATATAAGCCCTATACAAACTAGTGCACACACCTATTTTTACACAGTTACCCCTTGCTGAAAGTCCAACTTGTTCTGCCATAAGACGTTAACTGTGTCAGGAAGGACCACCTGCTTTTCGGAGTCTTTCCCGTTTCTGTAGCTGCTTGTCTCTTATCTTTCACTCCAAGTTTAGCTGTAGATTTGCCATCTGTTCTTTGGACCACCTTGCCAGAACAAATGCTTCATTATTTGTCTCTTTTGATTCTTGGTTCTGTACCTTGATTTGTCTTGTTATAAACGGCTAAGTGTTGATATCGTGAACTCCACTTCATTCCTGACTTAGCGATCTCACTTGTGAGGACTTCGCGATATAGCCTTTGACGACTTTGCGACATAGGTCATTTGAAGACTATGCGACATAGTTCATTTGAAGACTATGCGACATAGGTCATTTGAAGACTATGCGACATAGTTCATTTGAAGACTATGCGACATAGGTCATTTGAAGACTATGCGACATAGTTCATTTGAAGACTATGCGACATAGGTCATTTGAAGACTTCACGATCTAGGCTACTTTGACTTTTCTGACTTCAACACTTCACGACATGTGTCTTGAGGACTTTTCGACATAGTACAAATGGACTATGCGATATAGTACTTCACGACATGGATATTGGTGACTTCACGACATAGCTTTCTTCTGACTTTGCTATATAATGCCTTAGACAAATTTCTGCAACTTATTTCTTCATAGCCTTATTTATCTCTATCCTGCTGCATGAACACTTCTGAACTTCTACCAGGATAATTATTCAATGGCCTATATACAATCTAGATGCAAGAAACTTTACTAAGCTCATTATACCTTTGAGCATACATGATCAAGCTAATGTTCATGAGAACAAGACAAGTACATTTAGAGACCTATACTATATCCCAGTGATAGAAATCACTAGGTCATGTAATGTGACATAGTCACATAGTGTAGGCTTGTTAATAGTGGTATTCAGGCATGTCTTGAGCCTAACACTGACCGTGAAATGGTCGGAGAACTAGTTGCTTCCGTCAATTTTCCTTTTTCTGTTTGGGGTAGGGGTTCAGATATAGCTTCGGTTAGTGTAGCCCAATCAGCTTCAGAAAAATCAATAAAGGGCGCTTTGGATGATTGAAATGAAGTTTCAACAGTTGCCTCGTTTTCTGTTCTTCTCCTTTTAGAGTAAGGCAGAGCTGTTGTTGAATGGCGTATCTCCTTATGTGGTGCTGCTTTGGCACTATCTCCCTCTACACTCATGGATGTCTGAATATTGGGTATAGGAGGGGAAGGAGGTTCGTTTATGGTTTCATTTGACTCTTCCAAAGGCTCTGTGACCGTGGTTAAAGGCTGTTGGTTTTCAACCTCCTGGCCAGGGATGGCCACTGAGGGCTCTTGATCAACATCCATTGATTCAGGTGCCATTTTAGGTTGAGGTGGAGGAATATTACCTTCAATTACCTGTTCCCCTGGGGGCAGAAGTGGTAGGGGCACCGTTCTTAGATATTCAGTGAGAACAGTTGGCACCCCTGGAAGATGATTCTTTCTTATCAGAGCGGTTATTGCATTGCTCTTCACCTTCATGCACTTCATGGTCTCCTCGTCAGCGAATGTCTCACGCTCATCATCTGTTAAGATATCATTGAGAATTAGCTGTAGGAACCTAGGATAGAAACAAAGCACATCTTCATTTATGCTCGTTCTTTCATCCAGTGGTCCCATGTCAGGTAATGCTTAAGGAACTCTCCCACAAAGAAGTTAGGAAGTTGACTTCTTATGAGAGTGAATAAAGCATGTATCTCCTCAGTTGTGGGATCCGGAACATGTTTTTTATAGGAAAATGTAGTATTCTGTTAAAGTCATGTTCCGTCACCCTTATTGTTTTGACCCCTGGTACAACAAAACTGAAGGATCTTACGTTATTCTCACTTGTATCCGTGGCGGTTGTGTATAACCCAGTCAATTGATCGAAGCAAAGGACTACGGGAGTACTCAAAGCGTATGCCACTAACGAACGTGTGTTCAGAAACTCTGCCCATGCACGAAACTGTAAATTCGTAATGGCTTGCAAGTTTTGAAACGAGACATGATTAGTGTTGGTTACTTTTAAACCAAAACTAAAACCAATTTAATTTAATTAATTATTACTAATTAATCAAACTTGACACAAAATACCCTTAAAACAAAATTATCCCTTTTTCTTAATAAACACAACTTCGAATCACTATTATCAAGAACCCTACTTTTGGTAACACAAATAATCAGAATTATCTGAAGAAGTCAATTGAAAACAATTAACTTCTAAAGAACAATAGTGAAAATAGTTTTCTTAGAAACAAGTTCTTGAGGCAGTGATGTTCTTGGTTATATGTATTCTAGTAAGTATAAACAAAAACCCTTAGATCTGATAATAAGAAAAAAAAACGTAAGGGGTTGTTAAATACTTATTGAATTGACAGGGGCAATATTGTCTTTACAGTATTCGATGTTTTTAATAGTATGTTCGATGGTTTTCAGTTGGGGATAAAACTGTCAACTTTACTCCGATAAATTTTGAAAAATAACGAAGAGTTTGAAAATCAGAATTTAAAAAGTTTTTCTGAAAAACTATCGAACTTGTTTCCTTTTAAAGCTTGAAAAACTATCGAGGGATCCTTTGTGGAAAAACTATCGAGAATTAAAATAAAGGAAAAATTAACTCTCTCAGATAGATTTTCATTTTAATTCAAAAACCATCGAGAATTTAGATAAAGAATAATGAAATTCAATTCGATGCTTTTTCAAATTTTCCTCAAAAAGTATCGAGAAATGTTTTCAATAGTTTTTCTTTTTCCTTTTCAAAAACTATCGAAAATCTATTTTGATAGATTTATCTATGTACTTGAAAAACTATCGAATTTCCTAAATTCGATATTTTTTGCTTTTGTCTTCATTTTAAAACCTGTTCTTGTTTTAAAATTTAGACTGTTTTATTTCCTGTCAAGTTTTAATTCTAATAAATCTTTTCAAATTTACCAAAATCAATTGTCAACAGAAAATTCACAATTTTCTCAGAATAAAATCGACTAAATATCATTGAATGATATTAACCAATTAAAATCCAATAAATTATGCTGCATATTTATTTTATGTATTTTAAATTATGGAGCAAATAAGATATTGAACTGCTTCAATTTCCATAATTCAAATTTCATTAAATAAATAATAATAAATTAATACTAAATATCTATGAGCTAGATATTAGCACTAAATTATTAATGTGAGGACTGGATGTTTGAAGACATGCTTTCGAAAGAAATGATACCTGTTGTCAAGGTGCATTGTCGTGGAGTGGTCCACAGAGTTGTTGGAGAAGAATTTATTTCCTTTTATCATAAAAAGAAATCAATCTTCCTCCATGAAGTTGACAGCTTCTAGAGATGCTTCTCCTGTCATTTGGGTTGACAGCTTCCAGAGATGCTTCTCCTATCTTTCTTACAACCTGCGTATTTTATATCTAAATAGCTAAACATGTTAACAAGTATCTTTAGGGTACCATATACTGAGATTTGGTATTCCCTTAAGATATCTCAAAATCATGTTGATAACTATAAGACTAGATTTTTGAAATCCACTTGGAACCTTGCACATTGGCAACTTGAGAATACAATATGTGTTGTCAATTTGCAGCTAATAACTTAATGAGACGCATACCTCTCTAGCTTGTCATTTCTGTCTTTTACCTGATTTGTCCTGATCAAGCTTTAGTGGCTGTTGTTGGTAGGGAGTCTTGGCATGTCTAGAATCTTCTCAATTGTGCACATTCAAAAGATTCTTGACTTACTTTTATTGCCATCACTCTTTTGTCTTACTTGTGCTCCTAAAAGAATTATTCTTCTGGCTTGCTCAAAGTAATTCCAAAAAGAATTGCAACTTTCCCAACATACTCATCTTGTACATTCTCTGCAATGACTTGGCAAATTTCTTGCTCAAGTTTTCGTTAGTAGACCAACATATAATATAATCATGATATCACTGCACATATATGACATTATGTTTGTGCCTTATGACAACTCTAATAAATTCATATTCTGTAAAAGTTCAGTTAGAGTGTCATACCATGTCTTTGACGATTGCTTGAGTATTGATACTGGTTCATACCAATCTGTAGTGATCTTGTGAAGAGAAGTTATACAACGTCCAATTGATCTGCAACAGCAAATGCCAGGAGCTGTTGTCCATTGACTTCTTCTACTATCTCACCAATTAGGAGTGCACTTGATCATATTCACCATATAGATATTAAAGTTTGAATATGCAGCAGGTGCCAGATATATCCTGATATCCTCAAGTCTCGTCACTGGTGCTTCTTGTTAGATACTGCTTCCTAATAGTAACCTAGCATCCAGTTTGGCCTTGTCCCTCATAACAATGCCAAAGTCATCCAGTATTCTGGATATCCATCTTGTTCCAATAACAGATATTCCCTTAGGCCTGGGTACCAGCTTCCAAACTTTCTTCCTTTCAGATTGATTGAGTTCATTTTGCTTTGCAATCACCCAATCTGGATCCATCAGAGCTTCTTTACCTTTCTTTGTTTCTTCTTCAGAAAGAAAACCAAGAAAATAATCATTCATACTCTATAGCTCCCGTCTTCACTCCACCACTAGGATCACTAAGAACTAGACATCAGGAATGATATTGAATCTAAACCCTTTGTCTTGAGAGATACGTTCTTGAAGTGTCCTCTTGATTTTCATTGTGGTGTTGATCTGACTAATTGATCCTTCTTTTGCTCCCCCTAAGCTGTTGCTGGGATTTCCTGAGAATCCTCATCCTCGCTGAGTGGTTCTGTTGAAGTACTGAGCTGTGTAGTTAAACTACCATTACCACTGCTTGGATTTGAATCATCATTACCATTAATTTCACACATAACAGCTGAGAGCTTGGAGTTGTTGAACATCATATTCAGACTTTCAATCACCTCTTGTTGATTAATCAAATTTACCTCATAGGCTTTAGATTCCACTGATTAGCCGAGGAGAATATCCTCAAGAGCCTTAGCTGCCAATCTTGCCAAGATGCTTACTTGTAAAACAATTTCCTCCAAACCCCTGAAAGAAATTCAGAGTTTGCTTCTATTGGCCATTACAGGGTCTTCCTGTATTTGTTACTGATCATGGAAATGTGATTAATCTCATCTGTGATGTCCTGTCCTTCAGATTGAACGAACAACACCAGTTTGTATTAAGAGTAGTCATCAACCATCACTGAAGTATATCTTTACTTTGTTGTAGACAAGACATTAACTAGTCCGTAGAGTTCCATACGTATCATCTGAAGCGGCTCAGTAATGCTTATCACATTATAGCTTTTCTGTGATGTTTCTTTGACTTCCCTTAATGACATGCCTCATATATTTCATCTAGCTTGAATCTCAGATGAGGCAGTCCTCTCACCAATACCATCTTTAGAAAAGAGTTCCTTGTATTGTCATGCAAGGGTGAGAGCTTCTCAACCTTCCTGCTTGAGATAAAACACTGCTCCTTCATTGAATAAAAAGATTTGTGCTTTGAATCTTCAGCAAGAGAGTTGCTTCTAATTTTTATCCTTGACTCCAATTATTATTTGTTATCAATGATACCAATTATCGTAAAAATGATGACATTCCATTTCCAACGTAGCCATGTCCCGTGATGAAAACCTTTGCTGTCATCTCCAAAGATTATTGACGGAACAGCTTTCTCAATCACATTTGATGGCAAGTTCTTTCTTCGATCATATGTCTTCAGTAGTAAAGACCAAGAAAGCATATAAATCGATTAACCTGATTTTCCTGCACTCACAAATGGATTGACAGTTCTTGGTACCCAATTTATTTGCTTGGGTCCAGATGAATTAGAGATTTTGCTTTTAAAAGTGGTAACAACAGCTTCAACCTATACATGCTTATTCTTATCTCTGACTGACCTTGCAGTCGTTGCTCTAATGTGATTCTTAAACATGCTTTTTCTATGATTAATGCAAGTTCTAAGAGATGCATTCATAATATTTAAATAAGCAAACATGTTAATAAGAATAAATGGCATACATTGAGCATTTTGACATTGCAGATAAGAGATGTGCAAATTAGGCATGTTCTGCATTTTAGAAAATTTAGTACTTTCTACTTTAACCAATATACACAAGTGTAACAGGTAGCAAGAAGATTTACAGATATTCAATAATTTTCTAAGCACACATGGAATAAAGAATTAACAATTAAATCACTAATTCTATCTAATCCATTCTGTTGTTGTATGGCATCTAACTTTCTCTATTACCTAAGTCAGTTTTAGATACAGCTTGGTGTTCTACAAATTCTACTAACTCTAAAGGTAATTCCTCCATTCTTCAAACTGATTATCCCTTAACAAACAATTCAGAATAAATGAGCAAATCTTGTTCTACTAGGGATACTGAAACTTAGCTTTACTAAGGTCTTATGTGCCAGAAACTTAACCCCTAAAACTAAGAGTTGTTTCTTAAGAAAGCTTCTATCTCACTTGCAAATCTTATTCTACAAATATTCATACACACATATCTAAGATCTACTTTGTACATGCTTTGAATATTGAGAATTAAATACTGCATTGGTTCAAGGAAAAGATACCTGAGATATGTGAGGTGAATCATCTTCAGAGATTGCTATAAAAGCAAGATATCCATGATCTTCTCGTCATCTGATCCATCCCAACTCTTTCCTTAAGCAACATAAGTTTTGTGCTGATGCTTCTTCAACAAAGCATTCCACTTCTGTTTCAGCTATTAACTGAGTCCCTATTCTTCTTTGTTTGTTAGGCTTCTTCATTGTGTAGCACACCCTGATAGTTTCTCGTTACATAGTTCTTATCATAGTTGAAACTATCACTCTTGTTTTTGTTACCATCTCAGTCTGTAACTACCTCTTTGAACTGAATCCTGAAGAATCTTTGCTTCGTAATAAATAAGCCTGATCAATGGATGTGGCTTTTGTACTCCTTCTGAATCTGATGTGACTAAACTTCCTTGACAAGTGAAACACTGATCTTTAGTCTAGTCTCTCGAGGTTTTCTACCTGAGCTTCTTCTGATTCAGCTACTAGTAATTCTTTTATTCTGTTCTGAGGTTCCAACATTAATAAACGTTACTGAGATATTTGTTTGTCCATTCCTAACCTCCTCTCTAACAATCTTTTGTGAACCCTTGGATTAGGATAATAAAATTCAAATTATTTAAAATTCAAAAATTTCAAGAAATTAAAATTTTTGAAAATTAAAAAATCCGAAAATTCTGAGAGCTTGAATGATTGGTCTAAAACACCGGATCTAATCTGTATATCGATTAACAAGCTCTGATACCAATTGTTAGGTCCTAAAGTATCGTAGAAGGGGGGTTGAATACGATACTCACTAATTCATCAAAAAATTCTTTCGAATCTTTTGCGGATAAATAAATTAGTATACTCTCAGTGGGTACGTGTTCAAGTGAAACGAATAACAATTTGATTTCTTCGGATAGATCTATGTAGGTTCTCGAAATCAAATCAACCAAGCCAAACACAAGCAATTCGGGGAATATATTGTTTTATAAATATAAACCTCGAAGGGTGCTACAAATTCTAATCCGTAGGATTAGCTGCAAATAGTTCAAGCTCACTTAATACAAACACGGATTAGAGTTTAACGCTGTCTACGAATTTATAAATATTCCAGCTCTTTAACTCTTCTCCGACTATCTCTCTCTGTCAAAACTATGAACTCTAAAATATGAACTACTGAAGAAGATGAACTTCTTCTGTCTATTTGTAGACTTTTCAAAACCAATCTTCCGATAGATTTTGCTTCGACCAATCAGAATGCAGCAGGTGTCCAATCTACTTTTTAGAATAATTAAAAACTATCGAAGGCTTAATAAAAACAATCGAAAGCTTTGTTTTAAAACAAAAACTATCGAAAGTTTTGTTTTAAAACAAAAACTATCGAAGGAGTATTCACCTGGCCAATTTGAAAAACCAAAGGGGCTTATTTCGTCCTTTTGTGTAATTCGTCCTGTAGTCTGACAGCTCCTTAAAAATGCTTTTCGACCCGCACAGCTTCTAATCTTAATAAATAAATAATTAATTTAATCCAGAAAATATATAAATAAATATCTAATAATATGTAGATATTTATAAATATAATTTTCTAATTAAATAAAATATTTAATTATTTATTTAAATCCTTATAGTCCAAGCTGCGGTCTGTGAGTGTCTGGAACTGGACTCCTTTTGCTTAGCAAACCATATATCAATTCCAACCGGGGTTCCATCTTTCCAAATATCTCAACCTGCATTTCTTTCGGGTTTATTATTTTCATAACTTTGGCTCAGTGGGTTCCTGTAGTTGTTTGGACGTATCCTGTTCTGACCTGTTTTCTCCTATAAATTCCTTAGAACTTTCAGGGAGAACCAAGTCTGACTGTATCAATTTCTTCTGTAGAATAGATATGTAGATCATCCTCGTATGTGTTGACGCCTCGTGCAACGGTCTGGTTCACAGACGACTAATAGTGATTCAAACCTTCACATCTTCATTTCAATACAATTGACAAGTCGCTGCATTCTTGATTGCTTCAAACACTAACTGTCAATAAACACGTGTACCTTCACTGGAATCCTTACTGGTATTCAGACAACGTCTTCATATCTTCTTTTAAACCTTTGTCCTTTACCCTGTATACATTGCTTTCGGATTCCTATGCTTCCTACACTGTCTATGTCACAATCAATGCTAATACACTGAAATCTTCTAGTGGCACTGTATACTGAATCTTCAATACTTTTGAAACCCTGAATGTCTTCAACCCTTATTCTTCACTGAGGCATGAACATGATAATGAACTTCTTTCAGTGACCCTTAACTAGACTTCAGAATTACTTCTTGTATCTTGATTCCTTGTATTTGCCCTATCTTCATTTCTTCCTGATTTTTGTGTAGTCGTAGTATTATTTACCTGTCCTGTTCTAGTGTTGAGTTATCATCGATACATTGAGTTCCTGTACACACTGCCTTGGAATCTCACCAACAATCAGACAACTGTCGATGGAAAAGTTATGGAAGAATATACAGGAGAGAAGCCTAAATCTGAGTGGTCTGATAAAGACAAGGAGAACGTTCTCAAGGATGCTAAAGTGAGGAATATATTATTCAATAGCCTTGATTCTGTTCTCACTAACTATGTTCTCTCTTGTAAAACTGCTAAGGAGATTTGGGACAATCTGAAGGTTCACTATGAAGGTACTAAACCTGTCAGGAAAAATATGAGGGCACTTCTTATACAACAGTATGAGTACTTTAAATCCAAGTTTGGTGAGTCACTTACTGATACCTTTGATAGGTTTACAAAACTCATCAATGAGATGGCCATGCATGGTAAATATTATGACTTGGAGGATATGAATTCAAATTTCATGAAAGCCTTGCCTGATTTCTACAATGAGAAGATATCTGCTATTGAAGAAGCTAATGATCTGGATGAAATATCATTAGAGGTGGTTTATGGAAAACTGAGGGCTTATGAACTTGATAGACAGCAGAAAAAGATTAGAAGTGAAGGAAAGATGAAAGTTGTTGCACTTACTGCTCAAACTGAAGTTGAGAAGCTTCCAGAAGAATAGTCCATTGAGTCTACTGTGAAGAATCCAAGGAAGAAGAAAAGCAAAGATAATTCCGAGTCAGAGACTACTGCTATAGACTCTGATAACAGTGATTATGAATCTGATATGAAGGAATTGTTTACTATGTTTGCTAACGCTTTCAAGAAAGGGAGATTCAATAGGAGAAGATTTGGCAAAAGACCTTTTCCACAGAAAGAAGTGAAGAAGGGTGGCAAGGGCAAAAGTACAATCATCATGCTTGATAAAGCAAAGATCAAGTGCTTTAATTGCAGCGAGCTTGGACAATTTTCAAGTGAGTGTAAGAAGCCTAAGAATTCTGGAAAGGGCAATGCACTCATGGTCACACAGAAGGATTGGGCAGACTCCAGTGATTCTGAAGATGAATTGGATTATGATAACATTGTTTTGATGACAAGTGCTTCGGAAAAAGCTGGATCTCCAAAGAAGACTTCTTCATCCTCTATTAAGGTATCAATTCACTCTCTTGATTCATTTGATAGCTTAGATTCTAATGGTATTAAATCTGTTCATGCTGAATTTAAGAATTTAATGACTAATTTCAGAATTCTTACTAGTGAAAGAGATGAGCTTAAGGTTAAGAATGATGAGTTAGTTGGTAAGAATAGTTTTCTAGAATCTGAGTTAATCCAAATGGAAAACTACAGGTTAGATGTAATAACCCCAAATTTTGGACTTAGTTTTAAATATTTTTTTTGATGAATAGTAACTTTTTCATTTAAAAAGTTTTTCAGACCACACTATATACGGGGCGATATAATAAACTTTCAAAGTCGTATTAGTGATATGCGATGTAAATGAAGGAATGCAAAAGCTATCAGAATCGGAAAAATAGCATTTCTAATTAATCCGAAATTTCACCAATAACTGACGGATTAATCATTATTTGAAAGTATTGGAGGATTAAATTATCAATTCCATGGATATGGATTTAATAAAAGAATTAAAGATATCAAGAACGTTTACGGTAAACTACTTCGATAGAACACTTAAGAAAACCTGCGAATATTCTACGAGATTAAACGGAGACGGAACAACGGGACACTTACGGGATTAAATAAAGGCATGGAAGTAACATGTAACAAGATTAATTTGAGGAATGCAACATTTGGATCATCCATGTGAAAGGAAACAAACCAGTAAAGCAAACCAGTAAAGCAAACCAGTAAAGCTACTTTATCCAAACTCATGCATGTCCGACATGTGTCCAATGACAAGGCAATAAACCATGACTCACCACTTTAACTACAAAAATATCATCATTTCTATCAAAGTACCCAAGGCAAAAAGCAAGAAACTCTCCCCACCCCATTTCTTACAATTCTGCCCAGCAGAAACCAAGCTCAAAGAAAAATTCATATCTCCACTTATATCCATCCTTAAATCACCAACTTTTAACCATAGATTCTCCACTCCATGGGTAACATTCGTTCAAAATTTCATAGTCAACAAAGGAGTGTAGCCTAGCCAAATCTCTTCCCCAAGTTGGAGAACCCAATCTGTCCAGTTTCTGTCCAGCGGAAAGATGGGGCTCAAAACCCTAGCTAGGAAGCTTTAAATTTGGCGATCTATAACTCAAAAGAAATCTTATGAAGAGAAAAAGGTCTGGTAAAAATCTTAGCACCAAACTCTTATTTTTCGATTTGTTATGGATTTTACAAGATGAGGATGAATAGTGATTTCAAGAACTAACTTCTTTGATCTTAAACTCTAGGCTTTCCAAGGATCACCCAAGGCTTGATTAGAGGTTATAAGTGATTGTTAATGTCTCTCAAGCTCTAAGGAAGGTATAAAAACATCTGCCCCTTTTTGTTTATATGAGTTTTATGGTTGAAATAATGATTAGAGTCGTTATTCGTGTTATCGTTAAAATCCGTGAATCTTATGTTCGATTTGAGGATGAGTGATTTTTTGAAGCTTGAATTAGTGTATGATAATGTTTAGGGGCTGTTTTGGATGTGTTGATAAAGTATAATGGTTGTTGGTTTGGTTGGTTGATTGTTGATTGGTGGTTGTTTTAAGTGTTTAAAAACACGGGAATCGCGTATAAGCGCCGTTACCATGCCGAAATTTCCTTAGATAGTTTAGGCAGAAATCACGGTTACATTAAAGGGCATGAACATGAAGTTTCTGACCATGAACATGTAGGCCTTGTTTACTAGATTGTTTTAGCGAAAGAATCGTGTCGTTACGATTTACGGTTTAAGAGAAATGTCCGTTTCAGTGAAAGCGGTTTCGCGTAACTAAGTGGTTCAATGCATGAACTTTGAGATAGTGATCAAACCCCTTAATCGACTTATTGGAATGTGAAACTTTGTGTTAACATGCTAGGTACGTTTAGAAAGACCCTCGAAAAGATTTCGTGTTAAAAGGATTATATTTCAATTTTATAAAAATGCGTGAGCGAGCATGCTCGAGTAGAGGATCTTAAGGAGTTAACTTGAAAATGGACTTTGTACTTGAGATAGTATATGCTTAGTATGGTGAAAGCGTTTAAGTTATTAATCTTGAACCTTGTGTTGATTCTAGATTACTGGACCAACCTGAGACTTATTGCTACTTCGGGATTTCCCGGCAAGTTCTCGAACCCCTAACAACCAAGGACCCGAGGCAAGTTTTCTCATTCCATGCTGTATTTTAAAGTACCATATTCTGATGTATGCATATAATAGATGCAAGTTTCTAAATCTATACTTTGAAGTATTGACTATATAATACTGCTTTTGCCATGTATAAAATTGGACAGTTGTGCGATATATCTTATTTCTTGTTGAAATAGATTTGACCTTTGGATTATATAAAATCTTTTGAGTTAAGTAGTTATGAACCGGTTTACCTGGTAGCTCTAAATATAAGAGCATATTCATTGTTTTCGACTCTAAATCGGGAGTCGGTATTTTGAGATATGTAGATAGCCGTGGAAACCCGGAGGGATTCCATCGGCAGAATACTATGTATGTTGAGGATTGTTATTTGAGTATGATATCATTCGAGGAATGATATTTACTTACTATATCTTTCAAGAATGTTATTTGAGTATTATCTCAGTCGAGAAATACTATTTGAATACTATTTCCGTTATATATGCTAATGGAAGGCATAACTGTTTTCGAAAGTATATTGTGATACTTGCTTTATGATTTAATTATGGGCTTCTAAGCTAAATATGGGATATTAGTTAGAAGCCAGGTTTTTATAAATGCCCTAGGTAAGGGCGTATGATTTTATTCTTTAGACCGGAAGTAATTATATTTTCTGTATATGTTAAAGATTGTTTTCCAATAAAGATATCGGGTAACTGTTATTCGATAATTTTTTATTTAATGAATATTATTTTTGAATATTCATTCGAGGTTTATTTATTTAATGAATATTATTTTGAATATTCATTTGAGGTTTATTTAATTGATGAAGATTATTTTTGAATATTCATTTGAGGTTATTTAATGAATATTATTCTTGAATGTTCATTTGAGGTTTATTTATTTAATGAATATTATTTTTGAATATTCATTTGAGGTTTATTTATTTAATGAATATTATTTTAAATATTCATTCAAGGTTAATTATTTAATGAATATTATTTTGAATATTCATTTAATCCTTATTTATTTAATGAATATTATTCTTGAATATTCATTTAATGCTTATTTATTTAATGAATATTATTTTGAATATTCATTCAATCATTATTTACTTTATGAATATTATTCTCGAATATTCGTTTAAGGTTTACTTATTTAATAAATAGTATTCGATTATTTATTAAATACTTTTAACAAGTTTTAAAAAAATGAGAAATGTTATTTAAAGTTTATCCTCGACCTTCAATAATTATGAAGGATATTATAAGCTGTATTACTAATTATTTTTTTATCAAAAAGAGGTTCCCAAAACAATGTTTTTCCATTTAAATCTATCTTTTAAGAGGATTTAAATGTTCGCTCAACTATCAAAAAATATGGGAAACCTGATTTCAATGAATGCTACTCATTTTAAACTCTCAACTCAAAAACTGTCAAGGCACAGATATTTTCTCGGAGCAATTTAATTGCTACAAGTCAAATGTTGTGTTACCACCTCAACGATCGAGGGGTAAATTGATGGAACAAGTCGATATCCATTAACAAGCATCGCTTGGGAAATATTGGAGAATCTTCCTTTCCAACCTAGATATAACTACTTAGTGGAGTCGTATCAACAAGTATTACACTTGGGGAAAGGAGGACGATCTTTACGTTTCAGAGTCATGGATTTCATTTGAACTAGGAGCAAGTGTAAGAGGCCGAGTCGCGCCGATCCATCATTTTATTGCCCCAAATGGGCCGGGAGATCCAGAAAGGCGGTAGACAATGTCAGGCTGTCGTGATTCTTCCATCTACATGTAGAAAACAAATTTTTGTTGTACGACCTGCTACTGATCATAGTAAGGTTGGTACGACGGGCGCGGTGAAGGCTCCAGTATTGGTTCATCATCCAATTTGGATATTCCTGCAACATGTATTGGGGTGAAGAACCGATCATGTTGGCAGGAGGTCGAAAAGTGTTTGGAAATGAAGTGACAATAAATTCATGCAACTTCATCTTTTATTTTATGAGTTATGACTCTGATAAAACCTTACTCAGAATATATATGCATAAGTGGATTTTGGGTTACGGAAACATTATATTAATTTTCCTCGTAACGTCATCTTTTATGTTATACTAGTCTCTTATCCGTTAAAGGTATAACATGTGGTTACAAAGATATTTTCGAACTATATAGTGTTTTGAATCAATGAATAGGCTTTAAGCCTTGATTCCAATATTTGATATCTATTTTAAAAAGATATGTTTTGAGTCTTGGTTTATCATACTGATACCAAGGATTTCCAAATGATTATGAAGAGTATATAAGTATGATTATAAGTCATACGGTGTTTTGAACGGTATACTATTTTGGGGTTAGACCCTAGTAGTGTTAAAAACTTTGATCCCATGTGAATTATCTTCCAAAAAGGTTTAAAGATTTAAACTGGGATAGATTTCTTGCTGAGCACTATTAGCTCATTCTTGCTTTATTAAATATTTTAGCACGAGGAAAACATTGCCGAATCCACCTCGTGTTACGAGAGCAAGGGAATGGAGAGACCACCCTGGAGTTAGTTGATGCAGGATGGATATTGTCGGTGTGAGCAGAATAGTTGCAGCTTGAACTAGTGAAGAATTATTTTGAGTGGGTTTGTATTTCTAAACCTTGTATAGAAGTGTGAGGTATATTATTGTAACTTCGGGTAGAGGTTGTAAATAACAGATGAGGTCCTGGATAGTACATTTGGGTTGTAATAACAAATGTTGATTATTGTTGCTCATTTCCAAGGCTATAACTTGTGTGTGTGTGCGTAAGTGATTGGGGTCTTTGGAGTTGTATTATGAGAATGTTGTAAGTAATGCAGGTTTTGTATCATTGATGGAGCGTGACAACCCAGATTCCTGACCCCGGATCTGGGGGTTTTACAGAAATGGTATCAGAGCGTTAAGTTATAAACTT
The DNA here is from genome assembly GCA_030848705.1 of Heracleum sosnowskyi. Classification (NCBI taxonomy): domain Eukaryota; kingdom Viridiplantae; phylum Streptophyta; class Magnoliopsida; order Apiales; family Apiaceae; genus Heracleum; species Heracleum sosnowskyi. The sequence continues at coordinate 68,917,428 of CM061237.1, forward strand.
GGATATGAGAGTGTTAAGAGTTATATCGAAGTAAGAGAATGACGAGAGGACTCATATAGAGTTCGTTAAGTGGACTACCAGAAGTAGTGTCACTGAGGATGTTAAGATTAAAGAGTTTAGTTGAGGACTTATCGGAGGACCGATAGGACCGTTGAAGATCATCATAATGATGAGAAGGACGATTAGAATTGTACACGGATTATCAAAAACATTAAGATAAGACGGGAAACAGAGTCTCGGTTGCAGTTGGGGTAAGGTCGGAATGGCCAATACCAATGGATAACTTGACTTAGTAAGAACCTAAGTGTTTGAAGTTCATCGTAGTTTGCCACGAGAAGGCAGCACATGTGAAGATTGAGACGTTTATAGTCCTTTACGCGGTCCGAATTACTAAATTGTGTGGACTAGTTAAGGCATTATCTTGTGTATGAAGTCCAAGCCTTGAGAACAACGATTCCACAAGAGTTGGTGTCTTTCCGTCGATGGGTATTTTGTTACCTAAAAAGGGGACTGTTGCGTACATGTAGTACCAGAACGTTATCGTGAGACGAACGTGTTAAATCGCATCGCGAGTACATTTCGTACGATAGGCCATGGTGGCTCAACTCAGAAATCAAAGATATGAAGAATGAATAGCGTGATTCTGATAAAGACACGTATGGTTGTAACGAGCAATGCGACAATCTCAGGACCTACGAGGAACGAGACCTATGGTGGCCTGGGGTTGGATTCGTTCGATACGATTAGTGTTAAGAAATTACATATACGTTAATGGACCTTCATCTTTCGTGGATGTGTTGATGCGGCCGTATGAGGCCCAATCTCTGAACGACTATCGGGAATGGCGAATATGTTTCGAACTCCCGACCTATTTAAAGACTTGTACGATTTTGAGGTACCGTTGATTAGTACCCTTAGCCATAAAGGCAGAAAGATAAGATAATCCTCGTGCGGGTGATGTTAGAAATTATGATGACCATTGACTTTTTGGCATCTACTTGCGGGTACGCTCCTCAATCTAAAACTGTTCCTACCTATGTTACCTTGAATAGTTCATGTCAGGTAACCCCTTTAATTTCCTACTTCAACTTGGGATGCAACCAACAACTGTTATATTCAGTTTATTCATTTTCTTTCTTCCACTCATTACCTTAAGGGGCAAATACGCAGAATTAAGCTACCATTACTCACCGGAGCGTTTTGTTCATGTTCCAGGGCGACCTGAAGAGGGAACCATTATTCATCTATCCTTCCAGGTCTATAATTTATTTCGTATTCTTTCAATTATCTAAGGAATGTTCAATTAATGCTTCCTTAATTATTTGACGAATATTCTTTAACGATTATTTTGATATTCAATTTTTTTGTTCATACTTGGACTCCTCAGTTAAGTTCATCTAGCTATGTGTCTAAAACATAGATGATGTATATTTCAGAGATTACTCGGGAATTCTTTTCTCTTATTAAGGAGAAATTTGCACATCAGACGTTGAAATCGTAGAAAGGATATCAATTTGATATTGATATTCCGAATTCAATTCTATTGGAAAATTTGATAAAGTTTATGTACGGAGACACCTTTGGGTGGACCGTTTCACTGATGAGAAATGTTTGGTGGGAGGTTATCGATTGTTCCGATACCAAACATTTCCTATTCATATCATATATCTTATTCAAGGGTTATAATTACCTTGTTCATCATAGACTTATTCACTCTTCTTTTCAATTCATTGTCCGAGTAGTCAAAATGTTGTTTTCTTCTTTCTTCGACTATGATGTCGAGATTTTGTACTAGTAGATTGAAAATGGCTAATTGCATGTGCCATAATGAGTGACTAGTTAATTGTTCTAACTAGTTAAAATTTTAATGATATGATGAATATCTAGGTAATCGTCCTAGCTAGATGTTGCGTCCCAAACTAATCGAACTAGCAAATTTTGTTCCGCTAGTTGTTAAAATTTTCTTGGAATGAACTAGTTATTGTTTCACTAAGTTCAACTTTCGGTCAAATTTATATAGGTGAATTCATGATGCATTTTGTATGCAGTGAAGTATGATGAGAAAATTTTCAAACGATAATTTGATTGAGACCTAACCAGGTCGCCCCCTCAGCGAGAATTTTTACAAAGTTTATATATATATATATATATATATATATATATATAAAGGATTCTGTTGCTTGAAGTATTCTTGGTACCATGCAAGTATTTTCCTTAGTATTTGGAAAAAGGAGAGTGTTGAAGTTGAGAGCCAAGATAAATGAGTACGACAAATTATGAATCGAAGTTTACGGAAATTGCCAAGGTTTATTTCGCATGATGCGAATTCAGAATAACGAAGTGTTCGAAATGACTGATTATGTTACCTTGGTTAATGAAACGACTATGATAGAAATGGAAGCAAAGTGAACGAGAAAGAAATGGGCATAAAGAAAATAGAGTATGAAACGCGAATAGATTGAGAAAGAAAGGAAGTAAGAATTCAGATTATCGGACGAGCAAACGTTTGATCTCCAAGGATATGAAACACATTTGGCCTACGTGATAGATACGAAACGGGAAGCACCCAGTATGCGGAATATCCCTGTCATCAACGAATTCGAGGATGTATTTCCAGGAGATCTTCCGGGGTTACCACCCGATAGAGAAATAAAGTTTGGTATAGAATTAGCTCCAAGAACGGCGCCAGTTTCGAAGGCCCCGTACCGACTAGCTCCAGTCGAGATGAAGAAATTAGTCGCTCAATTGTAGAAATTGTTAGGGGAAGGAATGATAAGACCAAGTGCGTCACCGTGGGATGCACCCGTGTTATTGGTGAAGAAAAAGGACGACAACATGAGGCTGTGCATAGAGTGTCGAGAGCTAAATAGGCAAATTGTTATGAATGAATACCCCTGCCAAGGATCGGTGATTTGATCGATTGGCTGCATGATGAAGTTCAATTCTCGAATATTGATTGAGAACTGGATACCACCGATTGAATATTAAGCCTGAGAACGTACCCAAGACTGCGTTTCGCACCAAGTATGCACACTACGAGTTTTTAGTAATGTCGTTTGGGCTGACGAATGCCCTTGCAGCTTTCATGGACATGCTGAATCGACTTTTCCAGAAGTAATTGGATAAGTATGTCATAGTGACATCGACAATATTTAGGTTTACCTTAAAGACCGAGGAAGAACATGCAGAACATTTGAGGGTCGTGTTAGAAGCACTGAAGAGAGAAAAGTTATATGCCAAGTTCTCAAAGTGCGAGTTTTGGATAAAGGAAGTGCAATTTTAGGACATGTGGTCAACAGTAAAGGAGTACTGGTCGACCCTGCAAAGATAGGAGACGTTTCAAACTAGGAAAGTTAAGGAAATGTTATAAGTGGTCGGATAAATAAAAGGATTTATCGATTGGTAAACAAATATTGGATATGTCAGAAAATGAAGGCAGAACAAAGACCTAGTTGACTATCACAGTTAATAGAGATTCCTAATTAGGAATGTAATTTTACTATAATGGATTCTGTGATAGGATCAACAAGAATCAAGTCGGACTATGACGTCAATTGAGCTATAATTGATGGATCAAATGAGTCTACTCATATTTGGTTATCAGCAAGAGATCGTTAACCGAAGAGTTACGAAAGAGATAGTTGGGTGACGTGGAGTTCCAGTCACCATCGTGTCAGATAAGGACCAATGATTGAACTCCCGATTCGGGAGGAGTTTTCCAAACATGTTTGGCAACGAGATTGAGTGCGAGTACTACGTAGGATCCGCAGACCGACGGACCGACCGAAAGAAACATTTCAGACAACCGAAGTTACGGTAAGTGTTTTACCACCGATTGCTAGAATAATCGAATGTTGATAGAAAATGGGTGTATATGAGCATAGCCAAAATTGGCTTATATAAAGCGTCCGGTAGATATCACAGACCGGAATGAGAAAGTGTTGTAATGAAACCAGAGAGTTGAAGAGTCAACCTGGAAACCGGAGATTTCTATATTGAAAGAGTAACCTCAGCTATTTTCTTAGATTCCGGGACGGAATCCTTTTAAGGAGGGGAGACTGTAATAACCCCAAATTTTGGACTTAGTTTAAATTTTTTTTTGATGAATAGTAACTTTTTCATTTAAAAAGTTTTTCAGACCACACTATATACGGGGCGATATAATAAACTTTCAAAGTCGTATTAGTGATATGCGATGTAAATGAAGGAATGCAAAAGCTGTCAGAATTGGAAAAATAGCATTTCTGTTTTCTCCGAAATTTCACCAATAACGGACGGATTAATCAGTATTTGAAAGTATTGGAGGATTCAATTATAAATTCCATGGATATGGATTTAATAAAAGAATTAGAGATATCAAGAACGTTTACGGTAAACTACTTCGATAGAACACTTAAGAAACCCTGCGAATATTCTACGAGATTAAACGGAGACGGAACAACGGGACACTTACGGGATTAAATAAAGGCATGGAAGTAACATGTAACAAGATTAATTTGAGGAATGCAACATTTGGATCATCCATGTGAAAGGAACAAACCAGTAAAGCAAACCAGTAAAGCTACTTTATCCAAACTCATGCATGTCCGACATGTGTCCAATGACAAGGCAATAAACCATGACTCACCACTTTAACTACAAAAATATCATCATTTCTATCAAAGTACCCAAGGCAAAAAGCAAGAAACTCTCCCCACCCCATTTCTTACAATTCTGCCCAGCAGAAACCAAGCTCAAAGACAAATTCATATCTCCACTTCTATCCATCCTTAAATCACCAAATTTTAACCATAGATTCTCCACTCCATGGGTAACATTCGTTCAAAATTTCATAGTCAACAAAGGAGTGTAGCCTAGCCAAATCTCTTCCCCAAGTTGGAGAACCCAATCTGTCCAGTTTCTGTCCAGCGGAAAGATGGGGCTCAAAACCCTAGCTAGGAAGCTTTAAATTTGGCGATCTATAACTCAAAAGAAATCTTATGAAGAGCACAAGGTCTGGTAAAAATCTTAGAACCAAACTCTTAATTTTCGATTTGTTATGGATTTTACAAGATGAGGATGAATAGTGATCTTAAACTCTAGGCTTTCCAAGGATCACCCAAGGCTTGATTAGAGGTTATAAGTGATTGTTAATGTCTCTCAAGCTCTAAGGAAGGTATAAAAACATCTGCCCCTTTTTGTTTATATGAGTTTTATGGTTGAAATAATGATTAGAGTCGTTATTCGTGTTATCGTTAAAATCCGTGAATCTTATGTTCGATTTGAGGATGAGTGATTTTTTGAAGCTTGAATTAGTGTATGATAATGTTTAGGGGCTGTTTTGGATGTGTTGATGAAGTATAATGGTTGTTGGTTTGGTTGGTTGATTGTTGATTGGTGGTTGTTTGAAGTGTTTAAAAACACGGGAATCGCGTATAAGCGCCGTTACCATGCCGAAATTTTCTTAGATAGTTTAGGCAGAAATCACGGTTACATTAAAGGGCATGAACATGAAGTTTCTGACCATGAGCATGTAGGCCTTGTTTACTAGATTGTTTTAGCGAAAGAATCGTGTCGTTACGATTTACGGTTTAAGAGAAATGTCCGTTTCAGTGAAAGTGGTTTCGCGTAACTAAGTGGTTCAATGCATGAACTTTGAGATAGTGATCAAACCCCTTAAGCGACTTATTGGAATGTGAAACTTTGTGTTAACATGCTAGGTACGTTTAGAAAGACCCTCGAAAAGATTTCGTGTTAAAAGGATTATATTTCAATTTTATAAAAATGCGTGAGCGAGCATGCTCGAGTAGAGGATCTTAAGGAGTTAACTTGAAAATGGACTTTGTACTTGAGATAGTATATGCTTAGTATGGTGAAAGCGTTTAAGTTATTAATCTTGAACCTTGTGTTGATTCTAGATTACTGGACCAACCTGAGACTTATTGCTACTTCGGGATTTCCCGGCAAGTTCTCGAACCCCTAACAACCAAGGACCCGAGGCAAGTTTTCTCATTCCATGCTGTATTTTAAAGTACCATATTCTGATGTATGCATATAATAGATGCAAGTTTCTAAATCTATACTTTGAAGTATTGACTATATAATACTACTTTTGCCATGTATAAAATTGGACAGTTGTGCGATATATCTTATTTCTTGTTGAAATAGATTTGACCTTTGGATTATATAAAATCTTTTGAGTTAAGTAGTTATGAACCGGTTTACCTGGTAGCTCTAAATATAAGAGCATATTCATTGTTTTCGACTCTAAATCGGGAGTCGGTATTTTGAGATATGTAGATAGCCGTGGAAACCCGGAGGGATTCCATCGGCAGAATACTATGTATGTTGAGGATTGTTATTTGAGTATGATATCATTCGAGGAATGATATTTACTTACTATATCTTTCAAGGAATGTTATTTGAGTATTATCTCAGTCGAGAAATACTATTTGAATATTATTTCCGTTATATATGCTAATGGAAGGCATAACTGTTTTCGAAAGTATATTGTGATACTTGCTTTATGATTTAATTATGGGCTTCTAAGCTAAATATGGGATATTAGTTAGAAGCCAGGTTTTTATAAATGCCCTAGGTAAGGGCGTATGATTTTATTCTTTAGACCGGAAGTAATTATATTTTCTGTATATGTTAAAGATTGTTTTCCGATAAAGATATCGGGTAACTGTTATTCGATAATTTTTTATTTAATGAATATTATTTTTGAATATTCATTCGAGGTTTATTTATTTAATGAATATTATTTTGAATATTCATTTGAGGTTTATTTAATTGATGAAGATTATTTTTGAATATTCATTTGAGGTTATTTAATGAATATTATTCTTGAATATTCATTTGAGGTTTATTTATTTAATGAATATTATTTTTGAATATTCATTTGAGGTTTATTTATTTAATGAATATTATTTTAAATATTCATTCAAGGTTAATTATTTAATGAATATTATTTTGAATATTCATTTAATCCTTATTTATTTAATGAATATTATTCTTGAATATTCATTTAATGCTTATTTATTTAATGAATATTATTTTGAATATTCATTCAATCATTATTTACTTTATGAATATTATTCTCGAATATTCGTTTAAGGTTTACTTATTTAATAAATAGTATTCGATTATTTATTAAATACTTTTAACAAGTTTTAAAAAAATGAGAAATGTTATTTAAAGTTTATCCTCGACCTTCAATAATTATGAAGGATATTATAAGCTGTATTACTAATTATTTTTTTATCAAAAAGAGGTTCCCAAAACAATGTTTTTCCATTTAAATCTATCTTTTAAGAGGATTTAAATGTTCGCTCAACTATCAAAAAATATGGGAAACCTGATTTCAATGAATGCTACTCATTTTAAACTCTCAACTCAAAAACTGTCAAGGGACAGATATTTTCTCGGAGCAATTTAATTGCTACAAGTCAAATGTTGTGTTACCACCTCAACGATCGAGGGGTAAATTGATGGAACAAGTCGATATCCATTAACAAGCATCGCTTGGGAAATATTGGAGAATCTTCCTTTCCAACCTAGATATAACTACTTAGTGGAGTCGTATCAACAAGTATTACACTTGGGGAAAGGAGGACGATCTTTACGTTTCAGAGTCATGGATTTCATCTGAACTAGGAGCAAGTGTAAGAGGTCGAGTCGCGCCGATCCATCATTTTATTGCCCCAAATGGGCCGGGAGATCCAGAAAGGCGGTAGACAATGTCAGGCTGTCGTGATTCTTCCATCTACATGTAGAAAACAAATTTTTGTTGTACGACCTGCTACTGATCATAGTAAGGTTGGTACGACGGGCGCGGTGAAGGCTCCAGTATTGGTTCATCATCCAATTTGGATATTCCTGCAACATGTATTGGGGTGAAGAACCGATCATGTTGGCAGGAGGTCGAAAAGTGTTTGGAAATGAAGTGACAATAAATTCATGCAACTTCATCTTTTATTTTATGAGTTATGACTCTGATAAAACCTTACTCAGAATATATATGCATAAGTGGATTTTGGGTTACGGAAACATTATATTAATTTTCCTCGTAACGTCATCTTTTATGTTATACTAGTCTCTTATCCGTTAAAGGTATAACATGTGGTTACAAAGATATTTTCGAACTATATAGTGTTTTGAATCAATGAATAGGCTTTAAGCCTTGATTCCAATATTTGATATCTATCATACTGATACCAAGGATTTCCAAATGATTACGAAGAGTATATAAGTATGATTATAAGTCATACGGTGTTTTGAACGGTATACTATTTTGGGGTTAGACCCTAGTAGTGTTAAAAACTTTGATCCCATGTGAATTATCTTCCAAAAAGGTTTAAAGATTTAAACTGGGATAGATTTCTTGCTGAGCACTATTAGCTCATTCTTGCTTTATTAAATATTTCAGCATGAGGAAAACATTGCCGAATCCACCTCGTGTTACGAGAGCAAGGGAATGGAGAGACCACCCTGGAGTTAGTTGATGCAGGATGGATACTGTCGGTGTGAGCAGAATAGTTGCAGCTTGAACTAGTGAAGAATTATTTTGAGTGGGTTTGTATTTCTAAACCTTGTATAGAAGTGTGAGGTATATTATTGTAACTTCAGGTAGAGGTTGTAAATAACAGATGAGGTCCTGGATAGTACATTTGGGTTGTAATAACAAATGTTGATTATTGTTGCTCATTTCCAAGGCTATAACTTGTGTGTGTGTGCGTAAGTGATTGGGGTCTTTGGAGTTGTATTATGAGAATGTTGTAAGTAATGCAGGTTTTGTATCATTGATGGAGCGTGACAACCCAGATTCCTGACCCCGGATCTGGGGGTGTTACATTAGATGTTGATAAGGCTAAGCATAATTATGGTACAATTCTTAAGGCTTATGACTTTGTCAGAAAAGAACTAGAGGAAGAGAGAGATAAGATTAAAACCTGAAATACCTCTTGCAAAAAGACTCATGATATCATTAACAATCAGATTCCTGGTAAGGTTAATGGCTTAGGTTTTGACAAGACTAGAAATGAAAGTCCTGTAGGTATTGTCATTGATGATAGTAAAGTAGAAGCTAGCACATCTAAATCTGAAGGTAAGAAGATAGTTTCTGAACCTAAACATGTTAAGTTTGTTGATTCTAATGGTACTCCTGTTGTGCACAAAAGAATTAACAATAGTATTTCAGATAAGAAGGTGTTAGAGAAACCTAAGAATGTGAACATAGGTTTTCTGTCTAAGTCTCAGTTAAATTAGAGACTAGAAGGTCTTTCAGAGTCTATCAAGATTAAGAGGAATAGGAATGGAAAAGAAGGTATTAATAAAGAGAATAATTACAAGAATGTACCTAATGCACCTAGGAAGAAATGCTTTAAATATGGTAATCATAATCATTTAGCCCTAGACTGTAATCAGAAACCTTCTTGGAAAACTGAGTCTAAATTTCCCAAGACTCGGAAAATTCAGTACCAACCACAGAATCCTTGTTATCACTGTAGTAGTTTATTCCATTCTATTTATATGTGTAGAGATTATCATGAACTGTATTATGACTATTATTCCTTGAAATCTAAAACTCCTAGTCACAAACAGTTTGTGAAGTTAGAGTCTAAAGTAGACTCTGAAACAGGTAGCTTAAAAGTAAAATCTTTAAAGCCTGTTGTTTCTAAATCTAGTAAGGAAGGATCCAATAAATGTTGGGTCCCAAAAATTTCTAACTAGCTACTTGTTGTTTGCAGGGCACAGGAAAGATGCATTCAATTATCTTGGATAGAGGATGCTCTGGACATATGACTGGAAAGAAGTCCCTGCTTACAAATTTTGAGAAGAAAGCTGGTCCAATAATATCTTTTGGAGATGGAAAAAAAGGAGAAACTCTGGGATATGGCTCAATAATTCTTGGGAATGTCATCATTGAAAATGTAGCACTGGTTGAAGGCTTGAAACACACACTTTTAAGCACAAGTCAACTAGGTGATAAAGGTTACCAATCAATATTTGACAGTGAAGAATGCAAAATCTTGAATATGAAGACTGGAGACATTGTTTTAACAGGTCAGAGACGTGGTAACATATATGAATCCAGCTTGAGTGATACAACTAAAGGAGTTGTAAGATGTCTTTATAGTAAGGCATCAAATGAAGAAAGCTGGAAGTGGCACAAGAAGCTCTCACACCTCAATTTCAAAAAGCTTAATTATCTTGTTAAGCACAATCTAGTGAGAGGCCTACCTCAGGTGAATTTTGTGCAAGATGGACTTTGTGATGCTTGTCAGCTTGGTAAACAGAAGAGAACTACTTTCAAGAGCAAGACAGAGAATTCAATTACTGAACCATTTCACATGATGCATCTTGATCTATTTGGTCCAGTGAATATTATGTCAATTAGCAAGAAAAGATATGCTCTTGTTATAGTAGATGATTATACAAGGTTCACATGGGTGTTCTTTCTCCAAAAGAAAGATGAAGCTCCTCAGCAGATCATTGAACTTGTCAAGAATATTCAGAATAGCTCTAAGTATAAAGTCAAAGTACTAAGGAGTGATAATGGAACTAAATTTAAGAATTCTATCATGGAGGAGTATTGTGCAGACAATGGAATTTCTCAACAGTTTTTTGCACCTGGTACACCTCAGTAAAATGGTGTAGTGGAAAGAAAGAACAGAACTCTCATAGAAGCAGCCAGAACCATGCTTATAGATGCAAAGCTTCCAACCTATTTCTGGGCAGAAGCTGTCAACACTGCATGCTTCATTCAAAATTGCACCTTGGTGAACAGTCATGGAAAGACTCCCTATGAGATGATCAAAGGAAAGAAGCCAAGTGTGAAATACTTTCACATCTTTGGATGCAAGTGTGATGTCCTGAAAGTTCATCCAGAACAACTAGGAAAGTTTGAAGCTAAATCAGATGAAGCAATCTTTCTAGGATATTCTGCATCAAAAGCTTTCAAAGTATATAATCTCAGAACTCACATTGTTATGGAATCAATTCAAGTTGCATTTGATGATAAAAAATTTGGATCTCTGCAAATTGATGAGAGTCATGACAAATTGGAATTTGAAAATCTGATGGATTCTGAGATTCACTCTAGTGATGATGAAAGCTCTCCGTTGGAAAACTCTATTGCTCCTCAGAGAAATGCTATTGTTGAGGGGGAGAAAAATAATCAAGAATAAAATGCTAGTCAAGAACAGACTAATTCTTCAGAGTCTACTCAGTCAGAGACTAATCCATCAGGAACTGATGAAGAAGATTCTAGTACTAGAATCAGGATGGAGTTTTCAGAGTCTACTGATCAGAGGGGAGCATTTGAAAGCAATGAACACTCTTCTACAAGAGATACCACCAACTTAGGGGGAGAGTCTAGCAGGAGTAATCTACCACCTGTTAGAAAGTGGATAAGGGATCATACTGAAGATTTGATTATTGGTGATCCTGATAGTGGTGTTCAAACTAGAAGAGCAAGTCAAAATGAATGCTTGCACATTTGTTTTCTCTCAAAGAATGAACCTAAGAAGGTAGAAGAAGCCTTACAGGATCCTGATTGGGTTATTTCAATGCAGGAAGAACTAAATGAATTTGAGAGAAACAAAGTCTGGAAACTAGTATCAAGACCCAAAGATAGATCAATTGTTGCTGCAAAATGGGTTTTTAGAAACAAGCTAGATGAATCAGGTATGATTGTGAGAAACAAGGAAAGGCTGGTAGCCAAAGGATACTCTCAAGAAGAAGGAATTGACTATGATGAAACCTTTGCTCCTGTTGCAAGATTGGAAGCAATCAGAATGTTTCTTGCATTTGTAGCTCAGTCAAAATTCAAGGTATACCAGATGGATGTAAAGAGTGCTTTCTTAAATGGAAAACTTGATGAGGAAGTATATGTGGAGCAACCACCTGGCTTTGTTGATCCAAAATTTCCAAATCGTGTCTATAAACTGGATAAGGCACACTAAAGCAGGCACCAAGAGCATGGTATGAGACTTTGTCTAAATTTCTTCTTGAAAATGGTTTCACAAAAGGTACAATTGACAAAACTCTATTCTTTAGAATGGTTAAAGGTGATTTGCTTTTAGTTCAAATTTATGTTGATGACATCATATTTGGTTCTACTAATGAAAAGTTGTGTGCTAAGTTTAGCAAACTTATGCAGTCTAAGTATCAGATGAGCATAATGGGTGAACTTAACTACTTTTTAGGCTTGCAGGTCAAACAAACTGAGACTGGTATTTTCATTAATCAGTTTAAGTATATCAAAGATCTTTTAAAAAGTTTTGACTTTCAAGATTGTTCAATTGCAAAAACACCCATGGCAACAACCACAAAGCTAGACTCTGATCCTAAGGGTAAGAGTGTTGATAACACTAGCTTTAGAGGCATGATAGGTTCATTGTTATATTTAACTGCAAGTAGACCAGATATAATGTTTTCTACCTGTTTATGTGCTAGATTCCAAAGTGATCCTAAGGAATCTCATTTAATTGTTGTGAAGAGAATTTTTAGATATCTCAAGGGAACTCCAAACCTTGGTTTGTGGTATCTTAGGGAATCTGATTTCTCACTAATTGGCTATTCAGACTCTGATTATGCAAGGTGTAAGATAGACAGGAAAAACACTACAGGGTACATGTCAGTTTTTGGGAAGCAGATTGATTTCTTGGGAAAGCAAGAAGCAGCAATATGTCTCAACCTCAACTGCAGAAGCTGAGTACATAGCAGCAGGCAGTTGTTATGCACAACTCCTTTGGATAAGAAATCAGTTGATGGATTATGGTATGATACTTAGTAATATTCCTATGTTTTGTGATAATACTAGTGCTATCAAAATTGCAGAAAATCCAGTTCAACATTCAAGGACTAAGCACATTGATGTCAGGTATCATTTTATTAGAGAACATATTGAGAATGGTACTGTGGAACTTCATTTTGTTCCTACTGACAAACAACTTGCAGATATTCTAACCAAACCACTTGATGAGGCAACTTTCATTAGGTTGGTTAGTGAGTTAGGAATGTTAAACTTTTAATTCTGAAATCTGCATAAGTAGCAAGGTATGTTGTTTTAGCTTATAGATCTGATAATCTTGTCAGGATCTATATATTAAAGATTATTCCTTTAGCTGATAACACTTTACTTTGATAAATTGAAGTATGATAGAATTTTAATGATCATCAGGATCTGAACTACTCATCAGGATGCTAACGTCATCAGGATTGCAACGTCAGTATCAGGAGCTTGAAAACATCTAGTCACTGACTTAATGTTTCAAATCCTGATATTCACTTTTATTCAGTAGTTTAGTTCTGATTATTGTTAGGTCTATACTTGTTAGTTTTCAACACATGCATACTATCAATTTATACTATATCAAATTCTTGCTAATAAATAAACATAAGACAAGTAGATAAAAGATAAATTTGTATTTTCATTAAACATAAGCATTTACATACATGAAAATGAAATACAATTTTATTCTTTTTGTCTAACAGTAACTACTAATCTTGTTCTTGTCTAATGTTGTGGTTTCTTGGACTTGTCTCTTCCATGAATCTTCAACAATCAACTCGAGGACCGAGAGCATGCCAAAAGCCATTTGGGGGATGCTAATCAACCATCTGCTCTTGAATTCCTTCTCTGAGCTATTTCAAATGGTGATCCTTGGCATCTTTTAGCCCCATGTTTATTGAGCAAGAATGACAGGAAGAGGAACAACAATTTGACAACTTCCAGGGGAAGAGTCAAAATCATCATCCCTCTTTCTCTTTCCCGCTTGAACTTTGCATGTTGGAGCAGGAGGATCTTTATTTTCATCTGCATCAACATCCTCCTCTGCTTCTTCATCTTCATTATTTTCTTCATGATTTGAAAAGCCAAGACGAGGGTTATGAACAGTGTTTGGATCGATTCCGGCCATTTCTAGTTCAATGAGGAAAGTCATCTCCTCAAAGAAGTAGTTTAGTTGCTCCTGATCATCAAGAGCATTCAGTTCTTCGGTTATGATGAATCAAAAATTTGGGTTCATATGGATAGCTGGGTTGAAGGCCATTTTGTTTATGAGTGGTTTTTGGAATGGAGAAAGGCATAAACATCAGGTTATTATATAGAAAGACGTGAAAAGCCGAACAGTTTTTTGGAGATTATCAATGCAGTTGGTCATCATTACTGCGCGTGACTACACTTCTTATATTTTCAAGAAATATTAAGTGAATCTAACCAAATTATTTTGTTTGGAATTGATGTTTATTTCATAGAAAAAAACTGAAATGCCATGTATGCAACTCCATTTTTGTCTCTGAAATCAGGATTTATTCTACAAACTGATCAAAATATGATGTATGACGTCATCGGGATTTGTGATCGTCGGTATTTGGAAATCAGATCAGAGACTGCCACCTGTCAATCTACGTGTGGACGTGGGTTAGTGGGTCTGAAGAATTTTTGAATATACTCTTATTTTGAGACTCTGATTGTCTATTGCTTTCTTAATTTTCAAATTTTTCAAAGGCAAATCGTATCTCTTGAGTTCTCAAAATCACTAATCAATTTCAAGATTTCTTAAGTTCTTTTCAGATCAAAATCAATGGCTGCTCAAAGAAGATTGCCCAAGTTAGTTGCTTTCAAGTTTGGTGATTTCGATTTTATGACAAACAATCATGTCGCTACCAACATCAACAAGACAGGGGTTTCAACTGATATTCACCCAGTTATGGATTTTTTAGCTTTTGGACCTTTGCAATATGCACTAACAGCATCTCCACAGATTAATCAAGCTGCTGTTTCACAAGCTTGGGAGAATGCGGAAGTAGTTAATCCTGTTCAGGGTTAGCCAGGTAAGATTGTTCTAAACTTAGGACAAGATTCTTTTGATATTACTGAATTTGTTGTTAATTCAGTACTGCACTTACCTGTTCATATGAATTATGAGAATGACCCAATTGATGATGATGTTAGGACTATGTTATCTGAGTTAGGTTATAGAGGACCTCTAGATAACATGAGCTAGTTAAGAAGACCCTTTCTTAGAAAAGAATGGTCTTTCTTCTTTGACCAACTTGCTAAATGCTTTACTGGTAAATGTAGTTCCTTTGAACAAATTACTGATGTTACTTCTCACATTAGATATAGTTTGCTTTATAACAGAGTAATTAACATTGATCATATCATTCTAAATCAGTTGAGTATCAAACTAGGGTCAAGATATCAAAGTAGGAATATGGTTTACTATCATAGATTTATGCAATTATTTATTAACCATTTTATTCCTGATGTTGACACTAGATTTGGTAGACAACACTGTGTTTCTTCTTATATACAGCAAAAGAGAATTTTCTCTGATATTACAAAGAAGGACAGTGACAAGAATCAAGATGAAATACTGGCAATGCATTATCCACATCATGTTCAGGTAATTCTTACAACTCATCTTCCTACTATCTACAATGCTTCTTCTTTTGGTGGTGAAATGACTCAGGAACCTCATTTGGTGGAGAACCTCCCTGTGTCTACCCAAGTAACCACACACACTACAGTCTCTGAAATAATTCTACAACCAATTCTTGAACAACAGCCTATTGTTTTAAAGAAACCATCATCTGGTGTTTCTCAAAAGACATCAGTTGTAAGGAAAAGAAGATAAATAGCACCTACTAGTAGTTCTAGTGAAGATGATGATATACCTCTTGCTGAGAGAGAAGATTTGAAGGCTGAAATTCAACTCTCTAAGCTAGGACGAAGGGGTGAAGGACCTAGTCACAGCCAGGCTGTAGTCTCACAAAAGGCTGTAGTTCTTAAAAAGGGAAAACAGTTACTAGGTACAATCTCTCAAAAGGCTATGTCTATTGAAAAACGATCTCAACCCAAGATCACCACTAAGTCTGCACCTCTTGAGTCTTCTCAAGATAAATCTGTTGTTCACTATACCAGGAGAACAAGGAGAAAGAATCATTTGTCACCTACACACACAGAGTCTAGTCCAACTAACATTTTGCAGGTCTCCAAACATAAAGAAATATCCAAGTCAACAAGTGACTGCAGATCTGTAACAAATAGAGGTCTTGATATTGATTCTGCTTGGGAGTCTCCATTGACATACAGAGTGGCTATGGAGGTGATATCTATCAGAGTTAATCTTTCAAGGACTATCTTAGACTTTCTGATTGAAAGAGTTCCAAAACTTTCATATCCTGAAGAATATGGGCTTCTATATCAAAGGCTTGATCTCATGAAGATGCCCTTCTATGGTTCAATCAGAGTTCAATTGAGAAAGAAATTTGGGCTTACTAAGCATGGTGCACTTCAATCACTTCATACATTTTTGTTTCATAAAGATTATATTATTGAAGATGCTCCAGCACAAGGTGAACAAAAGGAGGTAGTAGATAGTGGAAAGCAGTCAACAGAAGATACTATTGCAACAGTGGTGGATAGTAGTATAGATCATCTCACAGTCACTGCAACACAAGAACCATCTAGTCAGAGGTTGGATGACTCAGGAGCTGTGATGAATGATGCTGCAAGGTCTTTTGTGATGACTGAAACTGCAAGTGAGATACCCAATGATATGGGAGGAATGACTTTGATTGATTTTCCTGAAGATCAAACAAATATTGTTTAGTCAGAGTTTATCCACCTTCAGGGTGTGTCTCAGCAAACAACACTTGAAGACGGTGACACACTGACATTGGTGCCTAATGAAGTAGTACTTAAGGCATCAGTATCTGTTGTAGACCCTGAAAGTGGTATACTGGAGCATGTAGTCTCTGAAAAGACAGTAGATGCTAGTGAGGGTTCAGAGACTATAGTATCTCACTCCTTGAAGAAAACCTCAAGACCCTTGCCAAATGAGGAACCCTCTCTCTATGTGAGTTCAGGTATAACAACTTCTCCTAACCCCTATTTTTCTGTAGGTCATGAGAGCACTTTTCCAAATGTGAGTGAAACACTTGAAAAGATGGACATAGATCCACAACCAGAGAGGCTGGCTCCTGACCAGGCAAAAGGAGAGGTAGAACGAGAATTGACTTTAGATAGTCAAAGTGATAAAGAGTGCATGGGTGACCAATCCCATGGTGAGGGAGAGAAAACTAGGACTCAACCATCTTTTGATTTCTGGGATCAGGTTTTTCCTGAATCTTGGTCTGAAAATCTTGGTATGGATGCTGCTACTTATTCTTTTGTTAAGATGTATGAGAAATAGGACTTAGCCAAGCATAATTCAAAGCCTGAAGTTAAAGCTCAGCAACATCAACAGAGGCTTGTGGATGCTATTAATCGAAGAGGTGAGAGGCTAAGGGAGTCACTTTCTCAAGCAGTTCCAGAAGAGTTACCTAAGGATCCTAGTGTCCTTCTGTATGTGCAACCAATCTCAGCTTGGATTGAGACATCTGCAGGAGCTGATCACTCTCAGGAGGAGTCAGAGTCTGTGACTGTTAGCACACAGGATACTGGTGAAGGTCAAGAGGTTAGTGATATTGAAAAGATAGTTATAACACCTTCTAATTCAGTATCTGATCAACAAGTTACAGCTGTTAGTCATTATACTCAAGTACCTTTACTTGAATATCATTTCACATCTGTAGTTCATGATTCACAGACAACATCTTCTGCAAAGGTTACAGAACCTAAATTTGGTTATTTTGATCAAATGTGGCCAACTACTCCAATAGAAGCTCATGCTTTGGGTATTGATTCTCTGAATTTCACGTTTATTCAAAAGCTTCAAGCTATTGACAGAGAACATGCTCGAGAAAAGGCTACAGCTTTGCATCTTAATTTTCATAATCAGATTGAAGATCCTGTTGATTCTTCTGAAACTAAGTCTGAAGACAAGAAGGAGTTCACTTATTGGGATTAGTATTTTCCTATGGAGGATGTTGAATTTGTTAACAGTCAATTCACTAATGATCTTGCATCTTTTACTTTTGTTAAGCACATTGGTAAGATTGAGAAGTTTAGATCCAAAGACAAGCTAGAATTTTTTAACAAGTATGGTATTTATCCAGATGAAGTTTCAGATCTTACAGCATTAGCTCATTACTTATCAATTTGAGCTTCTTGCTGATTCTCATAAAATTTCAGATGCTGGTCTTTCTTCTGTGAGACAGTCTGTTCAGGGTCTAGCTACTCAAGCTACAGGAATTGATACTGCTATTCAGCTCACCAATGATGCTATTAATTTTGTAGCTTCCAACATTGATGTTCAACAATTTTCACAAAGGAAGGCTATTGAAAACATTCAACATTCTCAAACTGATGTTAATCATAGGCTTCAGACTTTGGAAGATAACCATGTCACTATCATGAAAAATCAGGCTATTTTGATGAATCTTATTTGTACTCTCACTGAAACTCTTAGAGTTACTGTTGTTAGGTCCAAAGTATCGTAGAAAGGGGGGTTGAATACGATACTCACAAATAATTCAATTTCGTTCGCGGATTAATCTTTCAGTTCTATAACGAAATCAAACACACCAAACCTAATCAAGTTTCGGGGAATATATCTTTTTATAAATATAAACCTCGAGGGGTGCTACAATTTCTAATCCATAGATTAGCTTCAATGAGTTCTAAGTTATACACAATCAAAACTTTGATAGAATTCAAGCATAATTAATTTCTCTGGTATTTTCTCTCTGGCTCAAACTCTCTCTCAGTTATTGCTTCTGTGAAATAACTCCGACTGAAGAAGACACACGTCCTCTGATAGTAATTGTAGACTTGGATTTGAAAACTATCGAACCTTAATTGTTAAAACAATCTTGGCCGTTCTCATCAACTGGAAAAACAAGTATTACTTTTCACCTGCTCCTGCAAATAGAAAACTATCGAATGAGAGAATTAATATTCCATTCGATGGTTTTTTAAATAAAACTATCGAATGAAAGATTAACTAACTTTAGTTTTCTAATGATTTCTTTTTATCTCATTCGATGGTTTTTCTTAATCAAAAACCATCGAACCCTTTTCTTTTGACTTTGATTTATTTAAGAAATCCTTTCTGAGCTCCTTGGTGTTTAAGTAACAGACTGTATCATTTTCTTCTGAGACGATAAAACAACTTGACACTACTAGAAAAACTCTAATAGACATCGGTTTTTGGCCGATGTCTTTCACTTTTTCGACCGATGTCTTTGTCGGTGATGTTAAAAGTCCCCCCTTTAGACATCGGTTTTTCACCGATGTCTAAAAAACCGATGTCTAAACTATGTTTTTACATCGGTTTTTTTCTAAATAACTGTTGTTCGAACAGACATTTGACATCAGTTTTTTTAAATATATGTTTTGTGAACCTACATTGGACATCAATTTCTTGTAAATAACTGTTGTATGAACATACATTAGGCATCAATTTATTTTGACAAACTAGTGTTCTTTTCTCTTTTTTACATCACTTTTTTCGAATTAACTGTTGTATTTCGTTATGACAAATATCTTATTTCTTTTATTAAACTATTGTTTTGTCCTACATTATTACACCAGAATCATGCCAAAATAAACAAAACTGAATTCATCATTAACCAAAAAAACTCAACATTTACATCATTCTTACATCAATGAGCAAAGCCAAAATGGCTACACTAATCTAGCATCAAGAACCAGAGAAGGACCTTCATCACACATGGAAAGATTATGGAGGGTTGTTACTGCATCAACCCTTCCTTGAAGACTTGCAGAACTTAGGATCTGCACTAGAAGAGGTGCAGCTCCAGAGGCTACTATTATCGGCTTATTGGGCAGAGCAGATGAAAGTGTCAGAATTGCAGCTGTTGCTAACTCTCTTAGATTGCCACTCTGGATATTCAAGAGCTCCACAAGAGGAGGGACAGCACCAGCAGCAGCTATGCTGACCTTGTTCCTGAATTTTAGATATATAGAAAGGATTATATAAGACTATAACACAAGTGTATGCAACCATAAATATCAAATGTTGATCAAGTGTTCCAGTACAAGCAGTTGCTTGATAGATAAGAATAATTTTGTGATGAACAAAGTATAGTCAGCAAACAAAGTATCACTTTATTCTTAGGGAGAATTAAACAGCCTTAAACCCAATTCCTTGCCCAACAGTCAAGCATGTCAAAATGCTGGTAGTGTGCAGATGTTTGCAATAACTGTTGAGCAAGCAAGCTTTTTTGTAAACAGAAATGACAACATTCACGCAGACTAAAATTTGTTCAAGTAAACAACCAGCTATATTTACACACCCATGGTATTGCACGGTAGGTGGACTACCCGACCATGTTCTGCAAAGCTAGGAAACACTTATGTCACTTCGCTCAGTATCAAAGAAGGATTGTATATGACATATTATGGATACAAGAAACACCAAACACCCTCTGCATTAATTATACAGAATCTAAAAGTAGATAATAATTAGTAGATGAGACTACATGACTTTCAGATCACAATTAACTAACTTCCCATCAGATCAGGTTTTTTTTACTCCAAAGTCTATATGAGCTAAGATAACAAACAACAGATATGTGATCAAGACATAACAATATTAGTTCAGTGAAACATATAAAGCAAAGTACGCCAAAGACAGAAAGAAGCAAGAACATCTGAACTCATTAGAACCAGTCAATCTAAATTCGTAGAATTGTAATCAAGTGGACACCTCTCTTCTCTTTGTAACAAGTGGCAAAGATTTGAGAGTTTAAGCCTCAACATCAAATAAGAACATATTTGTACTCCACAACATATTTATATATGTTGTTGCCACACTATTTATAAAATAAGAACATATTTTAATATACAACTAATAAATGTCCAAAGAGCATTTCTTAAGCAGGTCGTTTTGTGTATTATCGTGTGTTTGCCGACGCAAGTACGTACAATGATACATTAGTTGGCTTATTGGCCATTTTTTTTGTCAAACTAGAGAGACTCGTACACTAGTTCTGTATTAATGGAATGTAATAAGGTACGACTTCTTTTCATTACCAAGTTAACCATTGGAGACACAAAAAAATCTAGATTGTTAACAAGTAGAAACCAATTATTCACGTCTTGACAATATGGTTGAAGTACTGTACCAAGGCTCTTGTTTCAAGTGAGTAGATTAAGGAATACTGGGTTCTGAAAATGAATCCAGGAGCATTCCGAGCTCTGTTTTTGCATCTCCCGCCTTGAATCCATAATTATTTTTTCATTTAATCCATACTCCTTAGTAAACCTGGAAATTTTTTATAGAAAAAATCATTATTCTGAACAACACAAGTATATATTATAGAAATACATGAAAGTGACCCGCTAATTATACATTCTAACAAGTTGAGAAAATAATAAAAACTAGTTGTATAAATTAAGTAAGAGGGTGCAGGTTCCTTCCTATAGAGCAATCTACATCTTGTTTTATATCTCAAAAAGAACAAACCAAATAAATAATACTCCTGTATAAAAGAAGAGATCAAAAGATCAATAACGGAAAAATTGAAATGATTGAAGACTCCTAACCGATTCTTACCCAAACAAATTATCCTTGTAACAAATGCTCCTGAATAAAAATTAGGAAAAGGAATTAAAAAGTTAGGGTTTCAAGTTAAAAAAGCCCAATTTAAAATTAAATCTAATTAATTCGATTTTCCAAACAAATGCAAGCCTACCCACTTACCAATTCGAGCTTTCGAGCTTTGAATAGATCGATTTGAGCGGTTAGTTGAACAAATCGATTTGGTTCCGAATAGATCGACTGGTGAGATTTGGAGTTTTGAGATTTTTGTGTTACGAGTGATGAGATTTGTGAGATTCAACCTCTGATATAACATTTAAGTTATGAGATTTCAGTTGTATTATGAGATTTTGTTTGTAATCAGGGTTATTGACGTTGGGTGTGTGAGATTGAGAGAGAGAGATGAGATTGAGAGAGAGAGAGTTATGTTTTTTTGTATTTAATTTGCTTTGATTTTGATTTGTTTTGTTTTTGTCTGAAAGAGGGGGCTAAAACGGGGGAAGCAAAGATTGGCTGGGGGGAAATATTTGGTACTAAGGGGGAAAATAAATTGGTTTAAGGGGGAAAACAAATTGGGATCGCGCCTCTTTTTTTAACGGTAATTAACACATCAGTTACGTTAGCAAGTGATGTATGAGCAACACAAAGACATCGGTTTTAAAAGGAGCGATGTTATTGAAGTTTTTAACATCGGTGGCATTAGCGGGCGATGTTAAATCAGTGATGTCTATTACAATTTTTCTAGTAGTGTGATCTTTTTAGTGCCGTCAACTAGTGCAACTGGTCTGGTTCACAGATGAATAACACTTGATCAATTCTTCTTCTATGTCTTCAATTCAATGTTGTTGATAAGTCCCTTGTCGTTCTGGTTGCTTCGATTAAATCACTGGAATCCCGTGGTACTTAACCCTAAATCATTCACATACTTCTGTCGTCTTGAAAGTCTTGTTTCTTTTGCTGTCACTGAGGCTTGAACATTTTCATGAACTTCTTTCCGTGACCTGTTTACTAACTTCAAGAATACATAACGTATTTTGATTTTTTGAGTTTACCTTTTCTTCTTTGATTCTGGATTCCTGTGCTTCTGTTAAATTATTGTCTGTCTTGTCCTTTGTTGAGTTGTAGTTATCTCTTTTACATCTTATGTTACATTATGCTTTACAATCTCCCCCTATTTGATTGGATAGAGTTCGACAAGCAAATACTTCGAGGATAACTCAACTAACTAAGGAAACATGAAACTAATTAAAGTAAGACAGCGTAATAATATTAAATGCATTCTGGATCAGATATATATACATTTCCAGATTTCATAAATCAAAAAACAATTAAACTTTATACAATGAAGTTGCTCCTCTAGTCTGAGCTGATAGTTCTTTTGTTCTTTGCTTCAATCTTCAATCCAATTCGATCTCACCTTCTTCAATCATTGGATCGGAGTTAGCAGCTTGATAATCAATCACTGATAGATAGTGAAGTGGTTCTCCAGGTTTAAGGATTGCTCCTTGGATGTGTCTTCCAATATATTCAACCTCTTGACCCACTCCAGCCAATAACCATGCAATATTAACATCTTTCTTGTTTAGCTTTGGCATGTTTGGCAGTCTGGTATGCACTTCCAATCCTCTTTCCACTCTTTTCCTATAGTAAGGAACATTCTCCATTAGAAATCTTTTAAGAGTGTCTGCTGCTTTGTCCTTCTCCGTTGATGAGAATCCAGTGGATCTAAGATACTTCTCAACTGAGATTAGATAGTTGCTTGGGTAGTCTCTCAGTTTGTCCTCAGCCAAATAGCAGATTATGAACAAGTCATTCGTCATGAATCTAACCATTGGGGGATCTTCAGTAATCTCTGGACCGACTTTCATCACGATCTCCTTAACATGCTCACGGAGCAGTTCATTTAACCTTGTAGTTCTTTGGATCTTGATGAGTATAGCCTGCAATTCTGTATATGTCCTCTGTCCTAAAAACTTAGTGGAAATCACAAATGTACCTTTCTCCAGAAAACTGATTAATAAGCTCCAGGCACCATTTGCTTTAACCCCAACATTCAGACAGATTATAGAGCTTCTCAGTGCTTTGAAGTAAGTCTGATCTTCAAGATTAGAACTTCTGATGTCCTGAATAATAACTTCCACCTCAGCATTGTCGTTGACTTCTAATCCTTCTTCAACTCCGCAAAAGGTTTTGTAAGCCATTTCCCATTCAGTACCATCTTTCTTTGCCAGATCTATCATATTCTTCTTCCTCACTTCATTATACACTTTGAATCTCTTCAGTTTTTCACTCCTCGGAATTGCTTGCTGTTTCTCTTTCTCAGCTTGCCTGGCATCTACTGCAGCTCTCTGAGCTCTTACAGCTTCCAAGGCAGCTTCTTCTTCTGGTGATAGAGAATTTGCTTCTTCTTCCATAATATTGTTGGGTTTCGGGGCAACAAACGCAGTGAAAAACAGTCGTAAAACAATAAAAATTCCGAAACCCTAACCCTAGGATCCGTGTACAAGACATGGCTGATTATGGAGAAACGAAATCATACCTTAAAGAGCTTTAAAGTTCGGAAAGATGGAGGTCCTTGTTGTAATCACCACACAGCCCTTGTCCAAGATCTGCGTCGCCAAAGTCGTCCACACGAACGCTCGATCGTCCAACGATCAACGGAGTTCGGTACTAGCCGAAAAACTGCCCCTCTCTCTCTCTCTCTCTCTAGCCTCTCTTAATGCAGAGCTGCTAGGGTTTTCTTTAATTCGAAATTTCAGAAAAATTATACCTCAATAATACATCATAATGTATTTATATGAGATAGAGGATTGGGCCAAAACCCTAAATCCATTTTTGGGCTTCTTAAAACCCAATCTGATTTTGGTTTTAGTATTAAATTCGAAATTCTATTTAATTAAGACCATCTAAATTAAATGACTAATTTCGAAAATAATCAGTTAATATTAAATTCGAATTCTGATTTAATTAAGACCAGCTCAATTAAATAACTAATTTCAAATTTAATCATTTAATTTAAATTAAAACTCCATTTAAAACGTTCTAAGTGTGTGACCCTTTAGGTTATTATTTCGTTGGCAATAATTTTATTCTTAAATAAAATTATAAACAATGAGCGGCATCTAGTAATACATCATTGCTCCCCAAGAAATAATAATAAATGGTGATCCAATTAAACCTTTCGTGACTAATGTTTCCGTGTAATATAATCCCTTTAACCAAATATTATAGATTAAACTCGAGGCATGTTAGTAGTCATCCTCTTCAACATTTAATCCAGGTTTCCTTGATCAATGAGTAGACTATTAAAACAAATCAATATTTGAGCATGGCCATGCATTTTCATAGTCTCACTCAATCAAGAGGCCAATAATATCTCTCCTAATAATAGGAGGGTTAAATCCTATATCTATCATTCATATTTCTCATACGACTCATAATATACCTGATGTCCACTTTTATCATCACCCGGTCAAAGGTAACTTTTAATGTAATCAAAGTATATTAATCCTCGTATAGAAATATAATGATCTCAAGTCTAAGGATCATTACACCATTATCACTGTGAGCTATTCTAATGACTTTATTACCATGTAGAATATCACTGTGGGTCAATCCGGTGCCATGTAGAATATTACATGCACCTATGTTCTTGACTTTAGTATCACTATACCTATGACCAATGAGATGTGGTCATTTAGTCAACGATCATACTAATCTTTATGCATCATAATTGTCCCAATTCATAATGCTTAATTAGGGATATTTTAGGAATATAAACACTATTCATATAATCTCATTTTTAAGTCACATACTTAAAGATATAGAATACGTGTTCAATATTCCAAGGACATTTATGACTCTAACATTAATATCGCAGTAAATAAAGACATAATAATTGTTGTCGAATAATCAATAGAACATAATCATTATTAAATAACAAAATAGTGTTTCCCAGAAGTACAATTGTATTGTCTCTAGGGCACTAACACTAACAATCTCCCACTTGCACTAGAGCCAATGACCCATGTATCTAATACCCATGGAACTAGTGTGACATTCGTGCTTCTG
Source organism: Heracleum sosnowskyi (assembly GCA_030848705.1). Lineage (NCBI taxonomy): Eukaryota > Viridiplantae > Streptophyta > Magnoliopsida > Apiales > Apiaceae > Heracleum > Heracleum sosnowskyi. The sequence goes on from CM061237.1 coordinate 68,942,942, forward strand.
CTGCGACAAAGCCTTAGTCAGTGGGTCCGCAACGTTATCATTAGTATGCACTTTACATATATGTATATCCCCTCTATTATTTATTTCTCTAATGAGGTGATATCTCCTAAGTATATGCTTTGCCTTGGAATGAGATCTTGGTTCCTTAGCCTGCGCAATGGCTCCATTATTATCGCAATATAGATCAATTGGGTCTGCGATCGATGGAACCACTCCAAGTCCCGTAATAAAATTCCGAATCCAAACAACCTCTTTGGCTGCTTCACTGGCTGCAATATACTCAGCTTCCATTGTAAAATCAGCTACTGTTTCTTGCTTTGAACTCTTCCAGCTTACAGCACCTCCATTTAGGCAAAACACAAATCCAGACTAAGACACAGTGTCGTCCTTATCTGTCTGGAAACTAGCATCAGTGTAACCTCTTACAACTAGTTTCTCATCTCCTGCATATATCAAGAAAGAATCTTTAGTCCTCTTAAGGTACTTAAGAATGTTCTTGACAGCTGTCCAGTGACTTTCACCTGGATTAGACTGGTATCTACTCGTCATGCTCAAAGCATACGAGACATCGGGACGAGTACATATCATTGCATACATTATAGAACCAATTGCCGAAGCATATGGTACTTTATTCATACGGTCCTTTTCATCTGATGATTTAGGACAGTTTTCTTTTGAGATCGTTATCCCATGAGACATTGGGACATAGCCCCTTTTAGTCTCTTGCATCCCGAAACGATGCAATATCTTGTCAATGTATGTACTCTGACTTAAGCCGATCATTCTTCTGGGTCTATCTCTATAGATCCTGATCCCTAATATGTAGGATGCATCGCCTAAGTCTTTCATCGAGAAATTATTTCCCAACCAAGTCTTCACAGCCTATAGAGAAGTAATGTCATTCCCTATTAGCAATATGTCATCTACATATAATACTAGGAATGCCACATGGCTCCCACTAACCTTCTTGTAAACACACGGTTCATCCTCATTTTGTATGAAACCAAACTCTTTGACTGTTTCATCAAAACGAATGTTCCATCTCCTCGAGGCCTGCTTCAACCCATAAATGGATCGTAGTAACTTACAGACCATCCTAGCAAATTTTGGATCGACAAAACCCTCAGGTTGTGTCATGTACACATCCTCTTCTAAGCTCCCATTTAAGAAAGCAGTCTTGACATCCATTTGCCAGATTTCATAGTCATAATAAGCTGTTATTGCAAGCAAAATCCTGATGGATTTGACCATAGCCACCGGTGAGAAAGTTTCATCATAGTCAATACCATGAATTTGCTTGAAACCTTTCGCCACTAGTCTAGCTTTGTAAGTCTGTAAATTACCATCCATGTCAGTTTTCTTCTTGAAAACCCACTTGCACTCGATGGGTTTTACCCCTTCAGGTGGTTCAACCAAAGTCCATACTTTGTTTTCATACATGGAATCCATCTCAGATTTCATGGCCTCCAGTCATCTCTCAGAATCTGGACTATTCATAGCATCTTTGTAGGTAAGAGGCTCATCATTATCTACAAGCATTACATCGCCATTTTGAGTCAGCAGAAATCCATAATATCTCTCTGGCTCATGACGAATCCTACTAGATCTACGAACGACCTGTGTTTCTTGAGAAATGTTGTCCTCAACATTTTCAGTCACATTCTGCTCATGTTCCAACTCTGGTTCAACATTAATCTGTGGTTCTCGATCCTCATCGAGATCTATTGTCCTCCCACTATTTTTCTTAGAAAGTAATTCTCTTTCAAGAAACACAGTTGTTCGAGCAACAAACACTTTGTTCTCTGAAGGATTATAGAAGTAATACCCTTTTGTTTCATTTGGATATCCCACAAAATTACATTTATCTGATTTTGGTCCTAGCTTGTCTGAGGTTAAACGTTTCACAAACGCTTCGCATCCCCAAATTTTCATAAATGACACGCTATGACGTTTTTCAGTCCATATCTCATATGGTGTCTTTTGAACCGTTTTTGAAGGAACTCGGTTTAGTGTTTGTGCAGCCGTCTCTAGGGCATAGCCCCAGAAACTAATTGGAAGATCCGCTAGACTCATCATCGATCGCACCATGTCCAACAAGGTACGATTTCTCCTTTCAGATACACCATTCCACTGTGGTGTTCCAGGAGGTGTGAGTTGTGATACAATACCACACTCCTTTAAGAAATTCTTAAATTCTAAGCTTAGGTACTCACCTCCACGATCAGGTCGTAGGGTTTTAATACTTCCGCCTATTTGCTTTTCCACTTCTGCCTTATACTCTTTGAATTTTTCAAATGATTCGGACTTGTTTTTCAAAAGATACACATATTTGTATCTACTAAAATCATCAGTAAAGGTTATGAAGTAGTAAAAACCACCTCTTGCCATCGTACGCATTGGACCACATACATCACTATGTATAAGCTCTAATCGTTCGGTGGCCCTTTCACCAATTCCGGTAAAAGGAGCTTTAGTCATTTTTCCAATGAGACAAGGTTCGCATTCTTCGTATGATTCAAAATCAAACTTATCCAAGTATCCATCCTTATGTAACTTGGAAATGCGTTTCTCATTTATATGGCCTAAACGACAATGCCAAAGGTATGTTTGATTTGAGTCATTAGCCTTAATACGTTTATTATTTATATTATAGACAGGAGTATCAAGATCTAGAACATATAAACCATTAAATAAACGTGCAACCCCATAGGTAACAATATTCAAACCAAAGGAACAACTATTGTTCTGAATTGTAAAGGAAAAACCTTTCTTGTCCAAACAAGAAACAGAAATAATGTTTCTGCAAATCGCAGGCACGTAAAAACAGTTTTCAAGTTCTAAAATAAGCCCTGTGGGCAATGATAAATTATAAGTCCCTACAGCCAAAGCAGCAACCTTTGCTCCATTGCCAACGCGTAGGTCGACTTCTCCTTTCGCCAAAGTCCTACTCCTTCGAAGTTCCTGCACATTTATACAAATGTGAGAACCACATCCAGTATCTAATACCCATGATGTAGAAGTAGACAAATTGACTTCTATAACATAAATACCTGAATCTGAAATCTTCACAGAATTCATCTTCTTCAAATCCTCCAAGTAAGCATGACAGTTTCTCTTACAATGACCTGGTTTATTGCAATAGTGACAATCACCTTTTGCAGCACCTTTTGCAGCACCTTTTGTAACACCTCCTGTAGGCTTCAAAGCCTTTTTAAAAACAGGTTTTGGATTAGCAGATTTAGATCCAATCTTCTTCTTGCCTTTCCTTTTACCCTGTTCTTTGGCATTCCCTTTATTGACCATCATAATGGCGTTAGGGGATGCCTTCTGAATATTGGTCTCAGCAGTTTTCAACATTGCCAACAATTCGGTAGGTGTCTTGTCTATCTCATTCATGATGTAATTCATTACAAACTGAGCATAGTTGCTGTTCAAAGATTGCAAGATTAGATCTATCTAAGTTTCCGTACCGATGGTGGAACCCAGAGTAGCAAGGTACTCCATATATCCAATCATCTTTAGAACATGCGGTGCAACTGGATCACGATCACCCTGTTTGCATGCATACAAGGCTTTGCTTGTATCAAACCTCTCCTGATGAGCCTGTCCTTCAAACATACGTTTAAGGTGCTCAATCATCACATAAGCATCCATATGCTCATGTTGTTTCTGAAGCTCGGGACTCATAGTCGCAAGCATAAGACATGTAACATCTGTGTCATCATCGATATGTTTCTGATAAACATTCTGTTGATCAACCGATGCACCTTCTGGCAGAGGTTCAGGGCGAGGAATATCAATGACATGGAGCTTTCGCTCTTGCCTGAGGACAATCCTCAAATTCCTTTGCCAGTCGAGGAAGTTTGTTCCTGTCAGCTTGTCCTTCTCAAGGACTGATCGTACAGAGAAGTTATTTGAGTTATGTGCCATTAAATATCTACAATGTTAAAAATGCATAAAATAAGTTAGTCTGCGAATTATATAGATAATGTTCAAGTGATTATTCATATATATATATTCATAATATATATCACTCACTATTTTATCAAATTAATAGCCCTATCTATCAATTCGGAAAAGTTTCTATAAACCTTTCTAGCGATCCAAGATCCATATTTCATCATGCTTAAGGTCAGCTTTGGCTTTACTCCAAAAACACAATTATTTAGGTAGACAACTTTTGTCAATTATATTTTATATAACTCTTGGATAGTTTGGTAGAACAACAATTGTACGTATTTATCCAATAAATCTTACCAAACTCCATGCCTCTAAGTTCACAATCCTATTGTGGTAACTTAGTTAAGTCTAACCCAATAGTCTAACAGATAAGTATCACATTTACTTCATCACGTCTTACCACGATAGATTGGAGTGCTTCGCTTTGGCGAACCCACTATTTCTCGATCTAGGTCTTGACGAGTGTTGCTCATTGGAAGGCATCTAAGTGACTTAATATTTTAAATTTGGGGATTTTATTAAAACGACCATGATCCCATCATCAAGAGATTCCCAATTTTTCCTTGAACTAAGTATTTCAATTCAAAGTTCATCAATGGTTTGATTTCCAGTCCAGCGGAGGAGTCACAGTGGTCTCACTTAAAATCCACCTTTCTTACAAGCGCTGCTTGTATTTTTGTCAAAATCGCCACATATCAAAAAATTGAAAATTCACACTTATTTCCGTGTTTCATAAACACAGGAATCTCATGTTCGTTTTGTTCAATTTTAAAATCTTGAATCGTTACAGATTTTATCTTGTTTAGCAGGCATGGCATGGGTGATGTATCTAATACATACATTAATACATGATTAATCTAATTAAGTCATGCATCACATTGTATCCTACACATGCAATCATACATCAATATGTAAAGTGCAGTATGTAAACGTGCTTGGTTATGGCCTTTATCCTATATGATCCTTTCGAGCTAATGAAAGGATCAAAGGTCAATCTATGGTGAAAAATATAAATACAATTACATGTCTTCATTCTCCTTGTTCCCTTGAATGCACCTCTTCTTTGATCGTCCTTCAATCTTCAAGTACATTACATTGAACAATTGAATCCAACCTATACTTATGTACTTACATAATAAAACTCGATTTACATTCGAGGTTAAACAATTACAAGAATGAAGAAAACGACATGCAAGTCGTATTTATAAAACCATAAACCATTAAACTATGGGTCTTAAGGCCATAACCAGCACCATGCTCAAATACTCAATTACGAACACAAAAAATAATAAAGCGGGGGTCCGGGGGCGGCAGCCCCCGGGCGGGGGTCAGGGGGCGGCAGCCCCCTGGAAGGGTCCAAGGGGCGGCAGCCCCTGGCTGGGGTCAGCTTGGAAATTTTTTATTCCGGAAGACTAGTGCTATTCAAAAATCATCGATTTCGGAATCTCAGATCATATCTTATAGTCTCTGCCGCCACTGCATCATATACAGTTCCGGAAGCATGTATCATATACATATAGACATATCCCAGTTTGCAGACCGTGTCCAAACATGATCTGTCTCACAGTTTATGATAGGCCAGATATACACAAAATATAATCAATATATGAATAATAATAACAATTAAGAACACTGTTTATAAATCAACTGTTGAATTATATAAATAATTCTCCTCTTAGTGATGTCAATGAATCACAAGAGCTGCTAGGTTACAAGAATAATGTTTTCAATAATCGCGTCCCTTCTAGGGATAACCTATCTGTGTTTACATAGTACACAGTTACACAATCCTTATCTAATTGATACTCCTATAAATTAGCTATACAATTATTATCAATTAAGGATTGCTTCAGTCTTCTGTCCAGTTTCCTTAGCTGTATCAATATATTCTGCTTCTTTCCATCTTCAGAATATATTGCTTCTAGAATCTTCATGATTTGCACCGACAGCTAAATCAACTTTCACCCCGTCAGACTTTAACAAACTCTGACTGGCTTCCAGTAAACTCTGATAAGTACTTCAGACTAAACTCTGAACAGTACCTGTTACTTAAATACTGATTAAACAAACATCAGCAATTATATCTAACAATCTCCCCCAACTTGTGCATAATAAAAATGTACAAGTTAAACAGATAATTGATGATGTCAAAACATATAACAAATGCAGTGTTTAATCATAACAGAGTTTAATTTTAACTTAGAACAGAAAACTTTAAAAACTTACAGTCGGACTTTATTTGATTTCTTGAATATCAGGAACAGTTCTGAGATAATCTATGAGAAGTCTTCTTTCAGCCTTTTCCAGCTCTTCAGTCATAACTTTCTTCAATTCTCTCAATTCTGAATCAGATTCTCCAGTCTGATAAATTGCAGCTCTCAAAGAATAGATGGAATTTTTCCTCATCTCATTCCCTAGCCTAATAAAATATGATTTATCAGATTCTAGATTGAATTCTAAGACTTTAACTCCCAGATCAGTCCTTAGTCTTGCACTGTTTCTTTTCATTTCTACAATCTTTCCATAAGCATCTCTGTACTTAGGAATATATGCACTCGAGACTCCTCCTCCAAGCATTATCTTTGATTTCAGCATCCTTTCTCTGATAACTAAAGCAGCATCATGAGTACTTCTATTTTTGACTTTTAACAAATACAGAACATACTCCAATTCTTCATAAGATTTGAGATTGATGTCAGACTCTGCAACCTTGTAAACTCTTCCATCAGCCATAAAATACAACAAAAACTCTTTCTTTAACACTTTATGAAATATCATCTGAACAGATTCTAGCATATCAAGACTCTCTTGAGTAATAATACCAGATACTGCCAGTGATGATTGATCTCCAGGCCTGTTGTTTATTCTCTTCTCCCTGTGTGAACCTAATCCAGATTTATCATAAGATTCTTTACCCAATACAGTTCTGGTTTCTGAGAAGTTAACAGTTTCTAGCTTCAGAGTTTCAGGAAGTATAGGTCTTCTAAAAATACCTTGGAGTTGAGGTGCTAGTTGAGTTTGCACAACATGAGCATTGTCAGAGGTTGTTACAACTTTAGTAGAAACATCAACTTGAGCAGCGTCAGAGGTTGATTTAATAAATTTTGATTCAACTTGAGCAATGTCAGAGGTTGAATAATTCTTCCTTGGTAACTGTCCTTCTTCTACCAGTTTACCCTTGCCCTTATCAGTGTTTGCTATCACAGGCTTCCTTGAGTTTTGCGAACTCTGTTGAGTATTCTCTTTGATAGAGATTGCAACCTCCTTCTTTCTAGGAACCTTAGCCTTTTTCTTATAAGTACCAGAATCAATCTTTTTCTTATGTTGATCAGCAAGAAGCTTCATCTCAGCATCCATATCTTCCACTGTGGCTTCACCACCATGCTCTTCTAGAAATATCTTAGCAGCAATCTCTTCATTAGTAGTTGGATTAGATGATATCACTAGACTCTTGAGTCTTGAAGAAGATTGACCACCAGAGTTTATCCTCTCAGAGTTTGTCTGTTTTGACCTTTGTCTCCCTATCTCTTGAGCAAATTTAGACCTATTCTTTGCTTCTCTACTTCCACCATCAGTAGAATCATCCCTCCGTCTCAAGGTTGGAGTCCTCTTGCATTTGTCCTTTGAAATAGTCTCCCCCTTTTTGACATCATCAGGTAGAAACACTGAAGTTAATAATTCCAGAGCATTGGAAATGGAGTTCAATTGTGCAGACATTGCAGTCTGATTGTCTTCAACTTTAACAAGCCTCTGCTTTATGTCGTCAGAGTCCTTAGCTTGCTGCTTGAACATTGTAGAGTAATATGATCTGTCAAGCTTCAAAGTTGTATCCCTGATAGAAAATTCATTCCTAAGATTTGTAAACATCTGTTGATTCTCATCAAATCTATTATTAAGAGATTTGACTTGAACAACAGTTGCCTTTAAACTTGCAAGTACATCAGGAGAAGAAATTTTCTTAACAGAATCATCAAGAAAATCAGCAGCCCTCTGTGCAGAAAAGATACAATCTGCAGCTGCCCATCTTTTGTAGTACATATCCTGAAAATGCTCAGCAGTAGCTCGATTGACCTCTCTTTCCTCATCAGAGTTTGCTCGAATATCAGATAACTCCTCTTGTATATCAGGATGTGAATGAGCAGGACTATCTTCAACATTGTCATCCTCTGCTGTATTCTCTGCAGGAACATTCTCGGCCATTCTTTCTGGATTATCAGAGTGTGCATTAGTATCAAACTCTGCTTCTTTTTGAACAATCTCAACAACAGATTGTTGCAAAGCTTGAAGAAAAATAATATCCTCAGAGTTTAGCTTATCAGCAGCCTCTTGTACATTCTCTGCTACAGCTTCATCAAGAATTGGCTCTGTAGCAACTTCTATCCTCTGATCAACCTCCTCACCTTTGTCAGAATGTAAATTGTGAACTGAAAGAATCTCTGTGTGAGAAGCAACAGAGTCTTCAATGACCAAGGTGGCTTGATCAGCTGCTACATCCTCAGTATCACAAATACTGATAGTAGGATGTGCATCTAGAATATCTTCATCAACAAAGAAATCCATTGCCCCAGCTTCATTTTCAAAAACCCTGCTGTCAGAATGATCAACAGCTTCCTCAACTACATCATCACCCTTTGATGTAGGAGCTTCTCTCTCAAAATCCATCATGCCAACATCAGCATTTACTCTGTCCTCAGTAGGCACAGGAGTGTCAAAAATCTCCTCTTGAAGAACAACTTCAGGAGCTACATTTTCCATAGAAATTCTGTCCACATTGACAGCTTCATCCTCCTGAAACTCAACTTCAGGAGTTTCAACAACTTTTGAAGAAACATTCTCAGCACCAAATAATTGTGTTGCTACCAATCTTCTTTTCCTTTGATGAAGAGTTTCATCATCAGATTCACTCTCCTCATCAAAATTTGGCCTGTTGGCCCTTCTTTTCTGTAACTTTTTCTTCTGAGGCATACCATCAGTGGTTGATACCCCAGCTTCATTTTCTGATGGCTTCACTCTTGCAGACTTAACAGCTCTCAACTTAGACTTCTTTGACCTCTGTGATTGAGACACAGAAGGTCCAGCTTCAGAGTTTGCGAGTTGTTGTTGTTGTGACTGGACTAGAAATTGTTGCACAGACTCAGGCAACAACAAAACACCCACATCACCTTTCTTGTTATCTTTATTAGTTAGATCAGAGAATATGCGTTTATGTAACTTAAAACAAGGAATCACATCATTCTCAGCTATTTCTAACCCAGAAACACATTCAGAGAATATCAACTGACAGAATCGTGCAAAATAAACTACACTTCTATTTTCAGTCATTTTCTCACCTATATTAGTCAGAACTAGCCTGGCAACATCAAAATTATTTCCATAAAGAAGAGAATACCCGAGTTGCAGACTATCAGTGGGTATTACATCCCAGTTTGTGCACTTTTTCCCGAACGCCCTTGTTATGCAGTCGAAAAAGAAACTCCATTCCTTTCTCAAGAGCGGTCGCTTCAATTGACCAATCTTTGTCAGTGGTCCAGAGTAGCCAATTTCTCTCATCATACGAATCAACTCAGAATCTCCAACAGAAATTGTGAAAGCATTGAAATCTTCAAGGCCCAAAGCATCACGAACAGTTGTTGGAGTAACTGTAAATTCTTCTTCTTGAAATTCAAAGATTATGGACGGAGACCCAGTCTCTCCTCCATCGTCATAAGTTCCTGTTTGCCAAAAAGTTCTGATTTGAGATGCAGACAGCTTCAATGGTGCAGTTAGAGCAGTGCCAATATCAGAGTTTGACAAGAAATTCTGAATCAAATGAAACGCCTCCGGTGCGTTCTCATTTGCCAGTGGAGCTGAATAGTTATTAGGGACAAATTCTAACCCAGAAGCAGTAAACATTGTTGTAGCCATGAGAAAAGTTTAGAAGTAAGCAAGGAGGAAGACAGAGAAAAGTTTAGAGTGTATGCAATGAAAGTATTTGAGACAATGTTTGTGAGTAAAAACTTATGAAAAGATGAAGTGTGTAAAAGAATGAACCGTTTATGTGTAGTAAGTTTAAATAATAACTGTGAAAATTAAAACCCAATCATTTTAATCATTACTACACACAGCAGACATCTTTGAAAAGTGTGTGAGTGGGACAGATGTCAAACATGCATACGCTGACAGCTGTATGTAACAACTTCCAATACACACGCGCAGTAAAAATAGCCATAATTACCGCTTGTCACATTGTTCAAAACACGCAACCTCTCTCTCCTCTGTTTAATACAAATATGAACCGTTTGTTATCATACTCTTTCGAATTTCAAAACAAATGTCTAATCTCAGAATTATAAAATGTCTGAAACAAAGAAATCATTTTAACCATCAGAGATTAAAACAAAGTTACCTCGGCGTATTTCACACAATACATCAGTGTTTACCATTTGTCCTTCTTTGTCAATAAACTCTTTTCTCAAACTGTACAGGTGTGAATAATTGTGTGTGCAATAGCAGAGTTTACCGAAATCAATATTTAGATCATCTCAAAGTGCATAAAATCCACAAACTAAAGCAGTAAAAACTGATTGCCCAAACTCTCATATAAAATAAAATTTGATTCTTATCTAAACTCTGTCTTCTTATATCCTTTCATTTGGATATTTTTATTATTTTCACCCCCTTTTTATAATAATTTTTTTTTTATTTAATTTTTCCAGTAATCAGTGGTTGGCACTAGTCACCAAAAATCAAAGATTTTAGCCCTTACTTCATACAATAAGTTCTTGGATCTTCCTAGGCACAACATGATCTCAAAGGAATTTGTGCTCTTTTTGGCATCTTTTGTTTTGAGGGTGAAATATTTGCAACTAATTGTCAGAGTTTAGACTTTTCATCAGTTAATACAATTAATTTATGAGAGAAAGTGCAAACAGCTAATACAGACTCAGTGTATAGGATCAATAAACTAAGAGATGCTATAAATATAGAGACAGTATCATGCTGTGTTAACTTACTGCACAGATTTGAGATCAGAATCTATATAACTCTTAAGGATTCATAATTACTTACTGAGAATTATGCCTCATACAAATTTCTTCATCGGTCCATATGTTTCAGACAAAATCACAATCAGAGTATAGCATTAGACTGTAACTATCAGTGATTTACTATCAGAGTATGACCAACACTTTATGACTAACAGAGTTTAGCATCAGAGTTTACTTTCAGAGTTTATGACACCGGTACTCTTAACAGTTTACATATGCAAGGAATCATGAGCATAAAATCAAACATGTATAGTTTTTGAGTCTAACCCGTATCTCTAGTCGAAACCAGAGATCATTCCAAGTTCAATTACCAATCTTGTAAAAGTAGCTTCACTCAAAGGTTTGGTGAAGATATCTGCAAGTTGTTGGTCTGTAGACACAAAATGAAGCTCAATGTTTCCTTCTTCCACATGTTCTCTGATAAAATGATACCTTATGCTGATGTGCTTGGTCATGGAGTGCTGTACTGGATTACCTGTCATAGCAATAGCACTTTGGTTATCACAGAAAATAGGTATTTTAGAGTACCTCAAACCATAATCCAGCAACTGATTCTTCATCCACAGAATCTGTGCACAACAGCTACTAGCAGCTATATACTCTGCTTCTGCAGTGGATGTGGAAATTGACTTCTGTTTCTTGCTATACCAAGAAACCAATCTGTCACCTAAGAATTGACAGCTTCCACTTGTACTTTTTCTGTCTATCTTACAGCCTGCAAAATCTGCATCAGAGTAACCAATTAGCTTAAACTCTGATTCTCTAGGATACCACAAACCCAAGGTTATGGTTCCTTTGAGATATTTGAAAATCCTTTTTACAGCTGTTAGATGAGGCTCTCTGGGATCTGCTTGAAATCTTGCACAAAGACATGTGGCATACATGATATCAGGTCTACTTGCTGTGAGATACAGAAGAGACCCTATCATGCCTCTATAGGTTGTCATATCCACTGTAGCACCTGTGTCTTTGTCTAGCTTTGTTGCAGTAGCCATGGGAGTCGGAGCAGATGAACTATCAAGCATACCAAATTTCTTTAGAAGATTTCTGGTATACTTTGCTTGATTGATAAAAATCCCATCATCTGTTTGCTTGACCTGTAAGCCTAGAAAATAACTAAGCTCTCCCATCATGCTCATTTGGTACCTGGACTACATAAGCTTTGCAAACTTCTTACAAAGTTTGTCATTAGTAGATCCAAAAATAATATCATCTACATAAATTTGAACTAAAAGCAAATCATCACCAGAATTGAAATAAAACAAGGTTTTATCAATTGTACCTCTTGTGAACCCACTTTCTAAAAGAAATTGAGCAAGAGTTTCATACCATGCTCTTGGTGCTTGCTTTAGTCCATATAATGCCTTGTCAAGCCTGTAGACATAATCTGGATGCTTGGGATCTACAAATCCTGGTGGTTGTTCAACAAACACTTCTTCTTCAAGCTTCCCATTGAGAAAAGCACTTTTCACATCCATCTGAAAGACTTCAAACTTCTTGTGTGCAGCATAGGCCAGAAAAATTCTTATGGCCTCCAATCTTGCAACTGGAGCAAAGGTTTCATCATAGTCAATTCCTTCATGTTGTGAATAACCTTTAGCCACAAGTCTAGCATTGTTTCTTGTAATCACACCTTCACTGTCAGTCTTGTTTCTGAAAACCCACTTTGTACCTACAATTGATCTATTCTTTGGTCTAGGTACAAGTGTCCAGACATCATTTCTTTCAAATTCATTTAACTCTTCTTGCATTGCTGTAATCCAATTAGCATCTTGAAGAGCTTCCTCCACTTTCTTTGGTTCTGTTTGAGACAAGAAAGCATGATACAGACACTCATTATTTGTTGCACTTCTAGTTCTCACACTAGCATCAGGATCTCCAATTATGAGATCAGGTGTGTGTGCCTGTGTCCACTTTCTTGCTGTTGGTAAGTGGTTTCTTGCATCATTATTGGATCCTCCCCCTTGATCCATGCTCTCCTGATTCATATGTTGACTTTCTGCAGCATCTGAGGTTCCCCCTGAATTGGATGGCTCAGAGTTTGAACTGTCAGAGTTTGAATCAGTTTCCTCAACTGACTCACTTTCTGTGTCTTGTTGAGCTTCTTCACGCTCCCCCTCAACTGGTTCTCTATTTTGTTCAATTTGAGAATTTCCAGTTTCTCCAGTATTTACCAGTAGAGGTTCAGAGTATGCTTCGTCAGAGTTTGTCAGACCAGCTTCATCAGAGTTTACATCATCAGAGAATAAATCTTCATTTTCAAAACGTAGTTGATCATATTCATTTTCATCTTCAAGTCCAGTTATTTTCTTGTCATCAAATGAAACATGTATGGATTCCATGATCACTTTAGTTCTCAGATTGTAGACTCTGAATGCTTTTGTTGACAATGGATAGCCAACAAAGATTCCTTCATCAGCTTTTAACTCGAACTTGGTCAACTGTTCAGGATGAGTCTTCAACACAAAGCATTTGCATCCAAATATATGAAAATATTTCAAATTTGGCTTCTTATTTTTCACCATCTCATATGGTGTTTTCCCATGCTTGTTGATCAGTGTAGCATTTTGAGTAAAACAAGCAGTTTGAACAGCTTCTGCCCAGAAATAAGTTGGCAATTTTGCTTCGTCAAGCATAGTTCTGGCTGCTTCAATTAAAGTTCTGTTCTTTCTTTCAACTACACCATTTTGATGTGGAGTTCCAGGTGCAGAAAATTCTTGTTTCACTCCTTTTTCCTTGCAGAAAGCTTCCATGATTGAGTTTCTGAATTCAGTTCCATTGTCACTCCTTATAATTTTGACTTTGTGCTGTGATCCTTTGTCCAGTAGATTTACATGATCCATCAGAGTTTGAGCAGTTTCATCCTTCTTTGATAAGAAATACACCCATGTATATCTAGTATATTCATCAACAATTACTAGAGCATATTTCTTTCTGCCCATAGACATCACATTCACTGGTCCAAAGAGATCAACATGTAGAAGATGATAAGGTTCCACTACTGAAGATTCAGATTTGCTCTTGAAAGATGACTTCCTTTGCTTGGCCTTTTGACAAGAATCACATAGGCCATCTAGACTGAGTATTGATTTTGGGAGTCCCCTTACAAGATCCTTTCTTATTAGCTCATTGATGTTGTTCAAATTGAGATGAGAGAGCTTCTTATGCCATTTCCAACTCTCTTCATTTGACATTCTTGCAGACAGACACACTGTTTTTCCATCAGAGTTTGTTACCAAACTTGCTTCATAAATGTTGTTGCGCCTGTGTCCAACTAGAACAACTTTTCCAGTAGATTTACTGATAACTTCACAGTGTTCAGTATGAAAATCTACATGGTTTCCTCTGTCACAGATTTGACTCACAGATAGCAGATTATGTTTGAGTCCTGAGACTAGAGCTACATTGGTGATGATGACACTTCCAAGATTGATATTGCCATATCCCATAGTACGTCCTATGTTGCCATCTCCATAGGAAACCTTTGGGCCAGCCTTCTCCTCAAAATCTGATAGCAGGGCTTTATTTCCAGTCATGTGTCCTGAGCATCCACTGTCCAAGACAATGGTGCTCTCTTTTATGCCCTGCAATCACAACCAATTACAAAGAGTTAGTTTTAAGGATTCAGACTTGCTTGGATCCTTTGGCTTTCTTAACATTGTTAGCTTTTGCAGCGGAATCACTATCAACAGAGTTTAAACTAACATTGTCAGACTTTACACTTGCAGAGTTTGCTCTAACCCACTTCAGATTGGGTTTTAGCTCATAGTAGTTGTGATAAATAGCATGATAACTCTTACAAGTATAAATAGAATGCCAAGTGCTCCCACAGTGTGTGCATAAAGTCTGTGGTTTAACCTTTACATAATCATTCTTTACTCCTGATGTAGAAGGTAAAGAATTAATATCTTTGTTCTTATTGCAAAATCTAGCAAGATGGTTAGTACTACCACAATTATAACATGTTTTCCTTGGAGCAGCAGCAGTAGGCAAATGATTATTTCTTTTATTTATGCCTATCTTTCCATTCATATTCTTCTTGGACCCTTTTGGTTTCATGGCAGACTTTACTTCTTTGAGCTTATGATTGAACTGTTTTCCTGTCATCAAGCCAACATTAACCTGTTTTTCACAGGTTTCATCTGATTCCATATCAGCTTCTCTTACTACAACAGATTTTAACTTATTGGTCTCTGGAACAAATTTCACAGGTTTAAGTTGTGGTTTAACCTTAACCTTGTTTTTAAACCTAAGTTCATCATTTTCACAATAACCTAAACCTACAGAATCTGTCTGAAACACTTGATGAGTGTCTCTTCCAGAGTTTGTCCAAGTCTTGATTATTTTTCTTTCTTTTTCTAGATCAGATTCTAGCTGCTTATATCTCTTAGTCAACTCCTGTTCAACATAAACAGCATCATCTCTTTCTTTTTGAATCTGCTTCATATTTTCAAGTTTTCCTTCAAGAAATTTGTTTCTATCTTTAAGACCTAGATTCTCAGCTTTGATTCTTTCATTTTCTAAAGTCTGATCCCTATAACTAACATGTATGCTTTTAAGATAAATTCTCAATTCAGATATATTATCAGTATCATAAGCATAAGTTGTTAGGGGTACCTTGTTTTCAGATGATTCAGCCTCATCTTTGACAGTTGCCATTAGAGCATAATTTACTGCATCATCAGAGTCTGAAGTATCTGCCCAGTCTTTGCCTTTAGAGATGAGTGTTTTCTCAGATTTTCCTTTCTTGCACTCTGGAGCATAGTGACCCATCTCCTTACACTTGTAGCACTGGATCTCAGACTTGTCTTTCTTTCCAGACTTTGTATTTCCTCCATCAGACTTTCTGAAATTTCTCTTATCAAAGTTTGAATCTTTTCTGAAGAATCTCTTTCCTTTCTTGAAGTTCTTGAATCCCATCTTCTTGAAAGTCTTCACCATTAAAGCAGCCATTCTCATCATCTCTTCTTCATCATCCTCAGAATCAGAAGCTTCATCATCAGTGTTTGAGCCATCATCAGAGTTTGATGACTCAGTATCAGATTTAATGACTAAAGCCTTTCCATTGGCTTTCCTCCTTGATGATTCCTTCTTGACAGGCTTCTCTTCAACTTTGAGAGCAACAGATTTTGTCTTCTTTCCATATCTTTTGTTTCTTTGATCTATCTCCAGTTCATGAGTTTTGAGCAACCCATAGATTTCATCAAGATCTGTTTCTGCAAGATCATAATTGTCTCTGATTGTTGTCGCCTTTAAATCCCATCTTTCAGGTAGGGATAAGAGAAACTTGAGATTCGACTCTTCAAGTTCATATTCTTTATCAACTAGGGACAAATCATTCAACAATTTACAGAACCTGTCATATGTCTCAGTCAAAGTTTCATTATATCTTGAATCAAAGTGTTCATACTCCTGTGTGAGTATGGTTTTCCTGTTCTTCTTTATGGCGCTCGTTCCTTGACACCTAACTTCTAAAGCATCCCAAATCTCCTTGGCAGTTTTACAGCCAATAACTCTGTTAGACATAACATTATCTAGGGCACTGTGAAGTAGATGTCTAACCTTTGCATCCTTTGCAATTGATGAGATGTCTTCAGGAGTATAGTCCTTCTTCTCCTTTGGAACAGTCTTTTGTTCCTGACCTGAGACAACCGGAGCTAGTTTTGTTGGCATGTGAGGACCATCATTAATTCTGTCAAGATATTCTGGATCTGTGGCTTCCAGAAACATGGTCATCTTTACCTTCCATATTGGATATTCAACTGGTCTTAAGATTGGAACCCTTATTGTCTCTTATCGACTTACAGAAGTTGGTTGAATCTTCTGAGTATTAGAACCTTCCTGAGAGTTGTCAGCCATGATTATACTTGTGTTTAGATCGTTAAACTGTATATATTAATCAGCCTTGGCTCTGATACCAATTGATAGGCCAGATATACACAAAATATAATCAATATATGAATAATAATAACAATTAAGAACACTGTTTATAAATCAACTGTTGAATTATATAAATAATTCTCCTCTTAGTGATGTTAATGAATCACAAGAGCTGCTAGGTTACAAGAATAATGTTTTCAATAATCGCGTCCCTTCTAGGGATAACCTATCTGTGTTTATATAGTACACAGTTACACAATCCTTATCTAATTGATACTCCTATAAATTAGCTATACAATTATTATCAATTAAGGATTTCTTCAGTCTTCTGTCCAGTTTCCTTAGCTGTATCAATATATTCTGCTTCTTTCCATCTTCAGAATATATTGCTTCTAGAATCTTCATGATTTGCACCGACAGCTAAATCAACTTTCACCCCGTCAGACTTTAACAAACTCTGACTGGCTTCCAGTAAACTCTGATAAGTACTTCAGACTAAACTCTGAATAGTACCTGTTACTTAAACACTGATTAAACAAACATCAGCAATTATATCTAACAGTTTATATCCCTATATAAACCAGACAACATGCATAACATACAATCATCGCATATTAATCAGTCATATCAATATATTAAGCATAACAGTATCATATATAAGCGATATAACATATTATAATCGATATATCTCATAAGTGTATCAAGGCAGATTCATAAAACATGCATACATGCATCGAATACAGTAAACACATAACCAAATCAGCCCCTTATACACGTAGCTTTGATACCATTGTTGGGTTTCGGGGCAACAAACGCAGCGAAAAACAGTCGTAAAACAATAAAAATTCCGAAACCCTAACCCTAGGATCCGTGTACAAGACATGGCTGATTATGGAGAAACGAAATCATACCTTAAAGAGCTTTAAAGTTCGGAAAGATGGAGGTCCTTGTTGTAATCACCACACAGCCCTTGTCCAAGATCTGCGTCGCCAAAGTCGTCCACACGAACGCTCGATCGTCCAACGATCAACGGAGTTCGGTACTAGCCGAAAAACTGCCCCTCTCTCTCTCTAGCCTCTCTTAATGCAGAGCTTCTAGGGTTTTCTTTAATTCGAAATTGCAGAAAAATTATACCTCAATAATACATCATAATGTATTTATATGAGATAGAGGATTGGGCCAAAACCCTAAATCCGTTTTTGGGCTTCTTAACTTAAAACCCAATCTGATTTTGGTTTTAGTACTAAATTTGAAATTCTATTTAATTAAGACCATCTCAATTAAATGACTAATTTCGAAAATAATCAGTTAATATTAAATTCGAATTCTGATTTAATTAAGACCAGCTCAATTAAATAACTAATTTCAAATTTAATCATTTAATTTAAATTCATAATTTAAATTAAAACTCCATTTAAAACGTTCTAAGTGTGTGACCCTTTAGGTTATTATTTCGTTGGCAATAATTTTATTCTTAAATAAAATTATAAACAATGAGCGGCATCTAGTAATACATCATTGCTCCCCAAGAAATAATAATAAATGGTGATCCAATTAAACCTTTCGTGACTAATGTTTCCGTGTAATATAATCCCTTTAACCAAATATTATAGATTAAACTCGAGGCATGTTATTAGTCATCCTCTTCAACATTTAATCCAGGTTTCCTTGATCAATGAGTAGACTATTAAAACAAATCAATATTTGAGCATGGCCATGCATTTTCATAGTCTCACTCAATCAAGAGGCCAATAATATCTCTCCTAATAATAGGAGGGTTAAATCATATATCTATCATTCATATTTCTCATACGACTCATAATATACCTGATGTCCACTTTTATCATCACCCGGTCAAAGGTAACTTTTAATGTAATCAAAGTATATTAATCCTCGTATAGAAATATACTGATCTCAAGTCTAAGGATCATTACACCATTATCACTGTGAGCTATTCTAATGACTTTATTACCATGTAGAATATCACTGTGGGTCAATCCGGTGCCATGTAGAATATTACATGCACCTATGTTCTTGACTTTAGTATCACTATACCTATGACCAATGAGATGTGGTCATTTAGTCAACGATCATACTAATCTTTATGCATCATAATTGTCCCAATTCATAATGCTTAATTAGGGATATTTTAGGAATATAAACACTATTCATATAATCTCATTTTTAAGTCACATACTTAAAGATATAGAATACGTGTTCAATATTCCAAGGACATTTATTACTCTAACATTAATATCGCAGTAAATAAAGACATAATAATTTTTGTCGAATAATCAATAGAACATAATCATTATTAAATAACAAAATAGTGTTTCCCAGAAGTACAATTGTATTGTCTCTAGGGCACTAACACTAACAAATATCCTCCCAGATAGGATGTTCAACGGGCTCTGGATAATATGGCTCATGCTCCTCTTGATTAGGTTGCTCATGCATGACCTCAAATTCCTCTTCACTCTCCTTCTCTTCTTCTACAAGTTCCTCTATCTAGTACTGTCTGATAGGAATAGCTTCAACTGTCTCCCAAACTCCCCATCCATCCTTAGGCTTCTCTTTCTCCCCTTCTCCAACTTTCTCCCCCTTAGTTGAGGAATCCTCGATAAAAGCATCCTCAGCATAAAAGGTAGTAGAAGGATCAGGTTGCTGATTTGAAGGACCAGGTTGGCTAATTTGTTGGTTCTTTAGCATAGTCCATATCGACTGTACTTCATCACTTTGATTGTCCATGAAATCTAGCAGATCCTTATTCATCTCTTGTATAGAAGCCAGCTTCAGGTCAATGTCATCCAATCTGGAGTTGGTAGTCTTCTCAATCTTGTCCAATCTCTGGTTCAGCTTAGACTCCACTCTAGAAAGGGTGTTCATTGCATCTTTTACCCTAGCTTGACCATCCCGGATAACCAGAACGTCTTCTTTCAAAGCTTCTTGTCCTTGTTGCAAGGCATCCACTTCATTCATGAAACCATCTTTAAGTTCCTTTACATCCGTTCTCAACTCGATCATTTCGTCCATAACTTCCTTCTTTAAGGAGTCCACTGCCTGTTTCGTACCTGTTATAGTGCCAGATGCACTGCCAATGACCCTGAATGTTCTTCTGGAATCAGCTGTAGCCAAGTCAACCTTCTCTTGAATAGTCTTTAAAGAAGCATTGGCTTGACTAGAGGAGATCCCTTGGTCAAAGGAAGGTCGCAGTGGAACCTTGAATAGTGGATTTCCTTCTTTGTCTCGAACTGTCATCTCCTTGAGGGTAGATTGAACTTGTAGCTCTCTTTCTGTCGGTAACAGCAAATCATGAATATTAGGTAGGGTTAGGGTGTCACTCCTCACATTTGGCTCTGGGTGTACACTCAACGTTTCTGTTGGTGTTTGAATCATGTTTCCTTTCTCACTCAGGCCAGGTGTAAGTGTTTTTGTTTCACTCAAATCCTTTGTGCTAATTGTACCTGCAGAAGAAATCACCGTAGCCGTCCTTAAGGAGGTCACCGGTGGTGCAATGGGGCTTCGCAAGTCCCCGTCCTTGGTTAAACCAAGTTGCTGATTATCCTTAGATGATATATCCTTTGTAGGATCTAGAGTTTGAATCTCTAGGGGGTTAGAAACAGGCTCTTTTAACAGCAGAGATCCCGAATCTTCCCCTTGAGTCTGTAAAGACTTCACCTCAGTTGACTCCTCAATAGTAATTGATTCATTGTCAACGAGTTGCCGATCTGCACCTACGTCAGACCCTTTACCCGCAGGATCCAGATATGTTCCATCTGGGGAGGTAGACAATGACCCTTTAGATTGTGCATTTAGGTCAAAGCCTTCTCTCGACGTCTGTGAAGACCCTTGGTTCTTAGAACCTTCAACCAGTGAACCTGACCGTAATATGGTCGGAACACCAGTTGCTTCCGTCAATTCTTCCTTACCTGATTGAGCTAATGGTTCAGATATAGCTTTCGTTAGCGTAGCCCAATCAGCATCAGAAAAATCTATAAAGGGCGCTTTGGAAGTTTGAAATAAAGTATCAACAGTTGCCTCGGTTTCTGTTTGTCTCCTTTTAGAGGAAGGCAGAGCTGCTGTTGAAGGGTGTATCTCCTTATGTGGTGCTGCTAAGGCACTATCTCCCTCTACACTCACGGATGTCTGAATATTGGGGGTTTTCAACCTCCTGGTCAGGAATGGCCACTAAGGGCTCTGGATCAACATCCATAGTTTGTGGTTCAGGAGCCAGTTCAGGTTCAGGAATGTTACCTTGATTTACCTGTTCCCCTGGGGGTAGAAGTGGTAGGGGCACCGTTCTTAGATATTCAGTGAGAACAGTGGGTACCCCTGGAAGATAGTTGTTCTTCCTTATCAGAGCGGTTATGGCATTGCTCTTTATCTTCATACAATTCTGGTTCTGCTCACCATCAAATGTCTCCCGTTCATCATCTGTTAAGACATCATTGAGAATTAGCTGTAGGAACCTAGGATAGAAACAGAGCACATCATCTATGCCTGTTCTTTCATCCAGTGGTCCCATGCATATGATTACTTGATCAATCAGTAACCGTCCAATGTTAATATGCCTATTGTTGGAAATGGCAAACTCTATCTTTTGAAGGAATAAGGGAATACCATGCAGATTTGTTAGCTTGACAGTAAAAACATGGATTAGGGTATGAAAGAAAAAGTTCCATGCTTTTGGCAAGTAATGCTTAAGGAACTCTCCCACAAAGAAGTTAGGTTGTTGACTTCTAATGAGAGTGAAGAAAGCATGTATCTCCTCAGTTGTGGGATCCGGAACAAGGTTTTCTGTAGGAAAATGTAAGATTCGATTAAAATCATGTTCCGTCACCCTTATTGTTCTGCCCCCTGGCACAACAAAACTGAAGGACCTTACGTTATTCTCACTTGTATCCGTGGCGGATGTGTACAACGCAGTCAATTGATCGATGCAAAGGACCACGGGAGTACTCACAGCATATGCCACTAATGAACGTGTGTTCAAAAACTCTGCCCATGCACGAAACTGTAAGTTCGTTATGGATTGCAAGTTTTGAATCGAGACATGATTAGTTTTGGTTACTATAAATTCTCCAGCCATTTTAAAATTTCCAGAAAATTTAAATAAACCAAAACTATTTTTCCTTTTAAATTTAATTAATTATTTCTAATTAATCAAACCCTTAACAAAATTACCCCTTTACTTTTTCTTTTCTTTTTTTTAAAAAAGACACAAACTCGAACCAAACACAACTTAAATTAGAACCCTAAATTGTTAACTTCAAGTATTCACTTAAATCCAAAGAAATCAATTGATAAACAAATGGTTTCTAAAGAGTAACACTGTTAACTGTTCTATAATGTTCAAGGATTCAAGTTCGATGGTTTTCTTTCTTGATATGTTTCAAAAACTCAAAAAGAAACAAACTCCACGGTTAAAATCAATTAACAATGGAATAAAGGTAACTTTTTCAAGTTTTAATCTGAGATTTTGAAGAAAATATCGATGGAGACGTTCTTGTTTGTGTATGTAACTTTGTAAGTATATAAAATGCTTTAGATCTGAGAATATTTGCAGAAAAACGTCTAAGGCAATGTTATATACACTTTAAAACTCAGGGGTATTTTTGTCATTCAATGGTTCGATGGTTTTCAAATATACATTCGATGGTTTTCCAGAGTGGTAAAACTGTCAACTGTACTTCGATGGTTTTTGAAAAACTATCGAAGTATTTTGAAAATAAGAATATAAAACGTTTTCAGAAAAACTATCGAATGCTTTAGCTGTGACAAACCAAAAAACTATCGAACATCTTTTTTAAAAAAACTATCGAGAATTTTAATATAGAATGATTAAATTCAATTCGATGCTTTTTCTACTGATTTTCAAAATCTATCGAGAATTTAAATATTAAATAAGGTAAATTCCTTCGATATATTTTAAATTAAATCTCAAAAACTATCGAGAAATGCTTTCGATAGTTTTGCTTTTCCTTTTCAAAAACTATCGAAAATTAAATTCGATAGATTTATCTATGTACTTGAAAAACTATCGAATTTCCTAAATTCGATATTTTTTGCTTCTGTCTTCATTTTAAAACCTGTTCATGTTTTAAAAATCAGAATTTTTATTTCCTGCCTAGATTTAATTCTAGTAAATTTTTCAAATTTACCAAAATCAATTCTTAACAGAAAATTCACAATTTTCTTAGAATAAAATCAATTAAATATCATTGAGTGATATTAACCATTTAAAATCTAATCAATTATGCTGCATTAATCTACAATGTTAAAAACAAGGTAAATTAATTCAAATTAAATAAATGCTTGAATATTTAGAACAAATATTAGCACTTAAATAATTTTTAGAATTAATAACCAATTAAATGCCAGAAGATATATCATCCATAATTATGACATAAAATTAGTACAATAATCCTAACTACGAGAATTGCTCCATAAAATAAATTCACGAGTCCTAAGGATATAGCAATTCTTAAACTCATGTATTTACCAGGACTATCTGCAGTTACTGACTTCTAATCAAAATCAATTAGAAAGATTTAACATCCCAAGTTCACCAACCAGCTTATTGAAAGTGGATTCATCAAGCGGTTTAGTAAAGATGTCTGCAATTTGATCCTCTGTGGGTACAAAATGTAACTCCACAGTTCCATTCATGACATGCTCTCGGATAAAATGATACCTGATGTCGATGTGCTTCGTCCTCGAGTGTTGCACTGGGTTGTTTGAGATTGCTATGGCACTTGTGTTGTCGCAAAATATTGGAATCTTTGTCAACAAAAGTCCATAGTCACGGAGTTGGTTTCTCATCCACAAGATCTGAGCACAACAGCTTCCAGCAGTAATGTATTCAGCCTCAGCTGTTGATGTGGAAACTGAATGCTGCTTCTTGCTATACCAGGAAACTAACCTTCTTCCAAGAAACTGACAGCTTCCTGAAGTACTCTTCCGATCAATCTTACAACCTGCAAAATCAGAGTCTGTGTATCCAATAAGATCAAATCCTGTATCTTTAGGGTACCAAATTCCAAGATTTGGGGTCCCCTTAAGATATCTAAATATTCGCTTAACAGCTATTAGATGAGATTCTTTAGGATCAGACTGAAATCTAGCACACAAGCATGTTGCAAACAATATATCTGGTCTACTTGCAGTGAGATAAAGTAATGAGCCTATCATACCTCTGTAGCCTGTGATGTCAACCTTCTTACCAGTTTCATCCTTATCAAGCTTAGTGGCAGTTGGCATAGGAGTCTTTGCTGTAGATGAGTCTTCCATTTGATACTTCTTAAGAAGATCCTTGATGTACTTGGACTGACAAATGAATATACCATCTTGTCTTTGGTATACTTGCAGTCCAAGGAAGAATGACAATTCACCCATCATGCTCATTTCATAACGACTCTGCATTAACTTAGCAAATCTCTTGCATAGATCATCATTAGTAGAACCAAATAATATGTCATCAACATATACTTGCACCAATATCAAATCATTTTTATGCTTTTTGACAAAGAGAGTTTTGTCTACGACACCTCTTGTAAAATCATTTTCAAGTAAGAATTCAGAGAGAGTGTCATACCATCTTCGTCCAACTTATTTCTGAATACCCATCTTGTTCCAATAACAGATTTTCCCTAAGGCCTGGGTACCAGCTTCCAAACTTTCTGCCTTTCAAACTGATTGAGTTCTTCTTGCATAGCAATTACCCAATCTGGATCATCTAAAGCATCTTCAACTTTCTTAGGTTCTGTTTCTGAAAGAAACCCAGAATAGTGACATTCATTTTGTGATGCTCTCCTAGTTCTCACTCCTGTGTCCGGATCACCAATGATCAAGTGAAAGGGATGATCTCTATTCCATACCCTTTGTCTTGGCAGATGCGATCTTGATGATTCTCCTTGTTCTAGATGTTGTGGAGTGTGACTAGTTGATCCTTCTCCTGCTCCCCCTGAGTTGTTGACGGTTTGATCTGTTGATTCTAAAGACTGACTAGTGGATCCTGTAGAATGAGGATCTCCACTTTGGTCACCACTTTGTCCAGAATCATTATCATTATGATTATTATTAATAACTGTAACAACTTCAGGTACTTCTTCATTGTCAGAGAGATCTCCTGATAGATTTTCAAATACCAAGGATTCAGAGTTCTCTCCAGTTTGCAGGCCTGGTCTTTTGGTGTCGTCAAATGTTACATTAAAGCTTTCCAACACCTTCTTATCTTCAATCACATATACCCTGAAAGCCTTAGATTCCAGAGAATAGCCCAGAAAAATGCCTTCATCTGCTTTGGCATCAAACTTGCCAAGATGTTCTCCATCTTTAAGTACAAAACACTTTGCACCAAACACATGAAAGTACTTCAGTGTTGGTTTCTTGTTGGCCATTAACTCATACGGAGTCTTTTCATGATCTTTGTTGATCAGGGTTCGATTCTGAGTGTAGCAAGTTGTATTCACTGCTTCAGCCCAAAAGTAAGTGGGAAGTTTTGATTCACTCAACATGGTCCTTGCTGCTTCAACCAAGGTCCTGTTCTTCCTTTCCACTACTCCATTCTGTTGAGGAGTTCTTGGTGCTGAAAACTGTCTTGATATTCCTTTCTCTGAGCAGAAATCATTTAGAACTGCATTCTTGAATTCAGTTCCATTGTCTGATCTGATTGTCCGCACAGGTAGCTTAGCTTCCACTTCTATCTTCTTGATGTGATCAATGATTAGTTGTGTTGCTTCATCCTTTGTTTGTATGAACAACACCCACGTGTACTTGGAGTAGTCATCCACCATCACCAATGCATATCTGTTTCTTGAAAGTGACATAACATTAACTGGACCAAATAAATCCATATGAATTAGCTGTAATGGTTCAGTAATGCTTGTCATTCCTTTGCTTCCATGTGATGCTTTCTTCGACTTCCCCTTTTCACATGCTTCACATAGTCCCTCCTGATTGAATTCCATCAGGGGCAACCCTCTCACTAACTCTCTCTTTACCAAAGAGTTCATAGTTTTGAAGTTCAGATGTGAGAGCTTCTTGTGCCATAGCCAACTTTGTTCTGAAGATGCCTTTGCATAGAAACATGTAACTTCTCCTTCACTGGTAGAACTTAAGTCAGCTATAAACAAATTTCCTTTTCTCACTCCCAGTAGAGTAAGCTTCTCATCCTTCCTGTTGGTGATCAAGCACTTGTCCTTTCTGAAATCTACATTGTAGCCTTTATCACAGAATTGACTGATACTTAGAAGATTGTGCTTTAATCCTTTAACAAGAGAGATGTTCTCAATGATGACATTTCCAGCTTTCAATTTACCATATCCCGTAGTGAATCCTTTGCTGTCATCTCCAAAGGTTACAATCGGGCCGGTCTTCTTAACCACCTCTGTAAGCAGGGACTCTTCACCTGTCATGTGTCTAGAACAGCCACTATCCAGAATCCACACGACCTTTGAGCTTTTAACCTTACCCTGCAATCACAGATTGATTAAGCGGACTTTGGTACCCAAAATTGTTTGGGTCCTGAAGGTTTAGATGATTTAACAGGAGTAACATTCAATTTAGTCTTACCCTGTTTGATATTCATAGTATCTGTGGATTTAACATTATCAGTGCTATTGCTATTATCATTCATCAACTTAAAATAAGCATGCATGATGTTGTACTTACATAGCAAACACTCTTTCTTTCCACAGGGTTCATGAGTATCAGGCATGTCAGACATGTTATGCATTTCAGAAGTATTAGCAGTTTCTACTTTAACCTTTTTACATGCATGTGTAAGGTGTCCAGCAGAATTACAAATAGAGCACAACTTCCTAGATGCAATAGGAGAAGATGGAACCAATTCCTGATTAACAATCTTCTTCTTCCCATTCCTGTTCTTTTTAACATTACTAACTAAGGAACCTACTTCAGTTTTAGGTAAATCAGGTTTAGGTAATTCATTTTTTACTAATTTCCGAGGCAACTTAGTCTTTACCTCTTTTTCCTTCAATAAATCCTCCTCAAGCAATTCTTGTCTAATGAAAAGATCATCCTCATTAAAGAGAGGTGGAAACGGCTTAACAAAAACTGGACAATCAACATTCTTAAGAACATGTGGAGTATTCCTTTTGAGAACTGAAGGTGTCACAGGGAATTCCACAATCTTCTTACCAGCTTTCTTGTTATAGTCAAATCCTATAGCAGTTTTATTCTCTATGGCCTGAGTATCAATGATTTCCTTAGCCACTAGAGCGGAATTCTTAAAAGCATTCAGCTTCAAATCTAGATCTGAAATCTGCTTCCTGAGGATAGTCTCTATCTCATCATTACACTTGACCTTGTTCTCTAAGTACGCATTCTTTTGCTTAAGATCTTCTAATGTTACAGCTACAAGCTCTAGTTCTTCATTTTTAGATTCTAGCTTTTTAATCGTAAGAACTAGTTTAGCATTTTCCATTTCTGATGCTAGCATTCTTGTGTGTACATTAAACAATTCTACACTAAGATCTTGCACAGTTTTCTTGTACTCAGAGTTAGACATATCAATTGTAGTTAAGATAGGTACCTGAGATGATTGTGGTGATTCCTCTGAAGAGTCAGCCATTAGAGCAACATTCCCATATTCCTCCTCTTCATCTGAATCAGTATCATCCCAGTGTTTTCCCTCTGCTATATAAGCTTTCCCTTTCTGCTTTCCAGAGAATGCCTCCAATTGTTGTTTAAGCTTGGCATTCTCCTTCTTCAACTCATCATAAGAATCCTTCTTTCCATAGACATCTTTCATGTCTCTTGCTTGATGAGGCTTTCGACATTCAGTGGCGAAATGCCCTAACTCATTGCAGTTGTAGCATCTTGATTTGCTTCTATCAATCATGCCAGTCTTGTAGCCTCCCTTAAAGCATGTACTAGGTGTATACTTGCTCTTCTGGAATCTGTTGGTTGAGCCCTTGAACTTGTACTTAGGGTTTCTATTGAAACGAATATGACTAAACTTTGCAGCTAAGTACGCCATGGTTTTGTCTTCCATTTGCTCAAGCTCTTCTAGGGTGTAGTAAACACTTTCATCAACATCCAGATTCACAGAATCCATTTCAGCTTCTATTATCACCTCCTTTCCAGCTCTAGGGGTTTGAACCTGAATCTCAGAAGTTATTGGTTCATCCACTACAAGTGCTGCTGATCTCACAAGTGCATTGTGCTTGTTCTCCACTGTCCCTGATCCGTAGATTATCACCATTTGTTCCTGTTCCATCTCATAGGTCTTCAACTTGCCATAGATCATCTCTAGTGGCATCTTTGTGAAGTCAATTCTTTCCCTAATGGATGATGACTTGTGTTCTACATGATGGGGCAGCGTCATCATGAACTTCCTGTTTGATTCTCTCAGTGGATAGGTCTTTCCTTTCATTGCCAATTCATTGAGGAGCTTAGTATATTTCTCAAAGACCTGAGTTATACTTTCTCCTGGCAGTGACCTAAACGCTTCATATTGAGAAGTCAGGATGTCCAATCTGTTTTCCTAAACGTCTTCAGTTCCTTCCATTATTAGGTTAATGGTATCCCACATATGTTTCCCGCTTGTACAGTTCATCAACTGATGGCTCATTTCTTTGTCTGCGGAGTCCGCCAATATCAACATTAAACCGGTGTCCAATCGAATCAGTTCTTTGTCAGAATCTGTAAATTCACTAATATCCTTAGGTTGGGTGCCTGAAGGAATCCTGCTACCATCAGGAGCTGTAGATTCACCAACTGGTTTCATTGGAACAAACGGTCCGTTCTCTAATATGCCAATATACAACGGATTAGATGCCTTGATAAATAACAGCATCTTCATCTTCCACAAACCGAAATCATCTCTAGTAAACGGGGGAACTTTAATACCAGCGGTTGTCTTTGGAGCACTCATGGTTTCTGAAAATTTCAAATTGTTTAAAATTCAAGAAATTCCAATTAAATGAAAATTTTGAAAGTTAAAAAATTTGCTTCGAATTTTCACGCTACGTTTGATTTTGGTCTCATTCACCGGATCTGATTTGTATATTAATCAAGTAGCTCTGATACCAATTGTTAGGTCCAAAGTATCGTAGAAGGGGGGGGGTTGAATACGATACTCACAAATAATTCAATTTCGTTCGCGGATTAATCTTTCAGTTCTATAACGAAATCAAACACACCAAACCTAATCAAGTTTCGGGGAATATATCTTTTTATAAATATAAACCTCGAGGGGTGCTACAATTTCTAATCCGTAGATTAGCTTCAATGAGTTCTAAGTTATACACAATCAAAACTTTGATAGAATTCAAGCAGAATTAATTTCTCTGGTATTTTCTCTCTGGCTCAAACTCTCTCTCAGTTATTGCTTCTGTGAAATAACTCCGACTGAAGAAGACACACTTCCTCTGATAGTAATTGTAGACTTGGATTTGAAAACTATCGAACCTTAATTGTTAAAACAATCTTGGCCGTCCAATTCTCATCAACTGGAAAAACAAGTATTACTTTTCACCTGCTCCTGCAAATAGAAAACTATCGAATGAGAGAATTAATATTCCATTCGATGGTTTTTTAAATAAAACTATCGAATGAAAGATTAACTAAATTTAGTTTTCTAATGATTTCTTTTTATCTCATTCGATGGTTTTTCTTAATCAAAAACCATCGAACCCTTTTCTTTTGACTTTGATTTATTTAAGAAATCCTTTCTGAGTTCCTTGGTGTTTAAGTAACAGACTGTATCATTTTCTTCTGAGACGATAAAACAACTTGATCTTTTTAGTGCCGTCAACTAGTGCAACTGGTCTGGTTCACAGATGAATAAAACTTGATCAATTCTTCTTCTATGTCTTCAATTCAATGCTGTTGATAAGTCCCTTGTCGTTCTGGTTGCTTCGATTAAATCACTGGAATCCCGTGGTACTTAACCCTAAATCATTCACATACTTCTGTCGTCTTGAAAGTCTTGTTTCTTTTGCTGTCACTGAGGCTTGAACATTTTCATGAACTTCTTTCCGTGACCTGTTTACTGACTTCAAGAATACATAACGTATTTTGATTTTTTGAGTTTACCTTTTCTTCTTTGATTCTGGATTCCTGTGCTTCTGTTAATATTATTGTCTGTCTTGTCCTTTGTTGAGTTGTAGTTATCTCTTTTACATGTTATGTTACATTATGCTTTACAACTGTTGCTAATGTCAAAAAGGGGGAGATAAAGACAATTAAGAGGAATCAAACTGGGATAGTCATCAGAGACACTTGCAAGGCTGATGTTACTAAGGACAGTGTTGATAGGAGAGATAAGGGTGATGATGGTGACAGTGATGCTTCGAATGTTGGGAGAAATAAAGGAAAAGTAAGCACAGGCACTGGAGCTGGTAGATCTGGTCATTCTGGATCTAAGGGAAAGTGAGTGATTAACTAGTCAGAGTCTGTATCAAAGAAAGTTTAGATTCTTTAAGTATCAGATACTATATCAGTATTGAAGGTACTTATTTAACTTGACTTCATTTTATTCTAGTTGTATTGTTAAAAGATTTTTGACATCAACAACTCAGATTTATGCTTCACATTTTAAAACATAAATAGGGGAGATTGTTAGGAATAATTCATGAGTTGTGATGTTTAGAATATAATGATCATATATACTTCTTGTAATACCCTGATCTTATGAAGGGTTTAGCACTTGAATTAGAATGTATAGTTTGTCCAGGAACTGCAGAAATAGTGATTACATGTCAATCAGGAACTATATGTCACGGACTATTTTGAAGGACTATAATCAGATCCTGACGCTTTGTCAGATCCTGATGCATCGACAAATCCTGATACTATGGTCAGATCCTGATGAAGCTATGATCAGGTCCTGATGATGTTGAAGCTGCAAATACTGGAAAGTGCTATGTTTTAGGATCGGATGTTTTGAAAACAACAAGAATTATGCACGAAGAAAAGAATCAAACTAATGGTGGAAACTATCAACTGGACGGTAGAAGATTACCATGTATTGATTATTGCTTTATGTTATTAGTTGATAGGTAGCATTATAAATACTCTCTCATTATCATTGTAATAGATGTCGTGAATGTACGAGTAAACAAACAGAGAGAGAGATTTATATTGAGAGCAGCTGCTAAAGGTATTGTACACCTTTGGTAGAGTTTGTATTATATCTTATTAATACAAACAAGTTTGATTCATTGGTTGTCTTAGTTTTAATTATTCGAAGAAAAATCAGACACGGTTACTTATACTTGTATTCACCCCCCCCCCCTTCTACAAGTATATTCGAGATAACATAAATGAAGTTTAAGTATATGAAGTCTGAGCACACATTTTTAATATTAACAAATCAAGAGTTTGTATTTTAAAACCAATGCAAGGACACATGAAGATTTTATCAATCTGGGTAATGCATGCTTGACGGTGTTTATATGAGAATATAGAATATGTATTTATATGAAGTACTTTTGTAACTAGAAAGGTAGACAGTCTGTGCATTGAATGCATGAAACACTCTTAGTGGAATCTTTGAAATGGAGGCTGTATAAAGTCAAAAAGAAACATGTTGGCCCACTATGAGGTCACTAAATTTTAAAAAGATGCATGAAGATAATAAGCACACTTGTATCAAACTATAAATGTTATACAAATGATTGATTTGACAATGACAAGTTTGCACAAATTTTGTAATGCCTTAGAAATCAAAGAATGATTATAATATGTTTGGTTATAAACATGTGTGTCCTATTTAGTAAGTGTTTGACCTGGTCATACTTCTTGACAAAAAAAATGTGACATATAACACATACAAATGGAGCACAGGACCATGTATGGACTTATCAAGACATAAAATCAAGTAATCACTTAGAGTAACATATCAATTTATCATATTTTAGCAATTACAAGGTTTATTCACCTAATTTTCTATGTGGCCGTTTATCACCCCAGTGTCCAGATACTGGGATTCTCTAAGGGATTCCCAGCCAAGTCTTTGGGTGAGGCATAGTGTGTACAGTGTTTGAATTTTATATACCAGCATTTTTTCTTATAATAGTGTCACCAGTACAATGTTCAAACTACAGTCACACGATAGATAAACCTAAGATAAACTCTGCAGTTTCTCATTCTTAATTATTGAAAATCATATAACATTTCAGGAAAGTCTAGTTACTGTAAAGTCCCCAGAGCACAAATTCAAATCAAGTTATATAGTGTAAACAAAGATTTCGAATACAGACACAGACAGTGTCAATAGTCATATTGAACTTATACACCAAGTCAAGCAACACTGTTTCATATACTCAATTTAGGAAAATAGGACTCAGTTGTAAAGATCATAAATCTCAGTAATGCATGATCACAGTGCATTTCATAAAGTCCCAAAACATATATGCATACCAAGTCACATATTATAAATAAAATCCACATATACACATTATCATTTCTCATACTAACATCATATTTCATTTCTCAGAAATTATAACCAATGTTAAATCCAATCATCATATATTTGAACCAAGAATATACAAGATTCAGTTTAGATAATGTCAAGGCATAATGTTAATAAAGATTAACTCCTCAAGTCATATAGTATCAACAGAGATCCAAGTATAGACCGAGTCAACAACCATTACTAACATTATTTCACATTCTCAATTCAGACAAATAAGATTTACAAAATTAAAGATTATAAAGTTTAGCAAAGTACAATCATTGTTCAGATTATAAAATCCCCAAATCACACAATTTTTTTTTGAATTTACCAAAGTAATCCATATTATAGACTCAATTTATTCAAATAATCACTTTGTCAAATTTAGTTGCCATATCAGTAATTATCACAAAAGCCAGATATTTCACCCTTTTGCAAATTAGACCTTCCAAGTGTATTTATACACCAAGTTCACTACCCATACTGGAACCAAGCAATGATAATTTAAACTCACAGATTCAATCAATCAGATATTAACATCATAAATTCATACCAAGGACTTGAGAGTTCAAATAATACAGAAAAATTTAAGTACGAACAGATTATCATAGAGGTTGACCAAATTACTGATATTCACAGAGATTCATACCTGAGCCCAAGGCTTTGTTGTCTTCTTGGGGCTTACCAGTCCTAAACTCGTTGGATAACCGAGTTGACTCACTGAGTTAGGCGTCGATTCGATCGAGTTAGACTTCAAGGAGCTTGAACTTGGGGCTTTCCATCACAGTGATGACTCTAATTAGAGTTTTCTCATTATTCCTGCATAAAATCTCACAAACCAAATTAGGGTTTCGATCAATTAAGAAAAAAACTGAAATTGTGTGCATGTATGTATATATCGTGTATATATATAACTATTGATTTCGAACTTCAATTGATAATCTATTGAAGAGGTTATCAATTTTATTCCATCGAAATCATTCGATTTAACCAACCCAGCTTAATTCGTAATGATAATTGGGTTAATCAACACGAATGATTGAACAAGGGACTCGATTTAGTGTATAGAAACACTAATAAAGATCGAAAAGGTTAAGGTTTTGATTGAAAAAGGATTGACGCGGCGAGAGAGAAAGAGAGAATTCGAGAGAGAATTCGAGAGAGATTTGTGCGGCTGTCTCAACACACGCGCAGAACAGTAATATTAGAATATATATTTTCTAAACCAATGGCTGAGATTAGTCCATCTTAATAATGGACGGTCAGGATGCTAGGGATTTAGCAAATTGGGTTGGGTCAAGCTGAGTTGGGCCGGGTTTGACTACTTGGACTGGGTCAAAAATGATCAAAATAATTATAAAATAATAGATTTTATTGCTGAAAATATTTTTGTAAAATAATAATTATTATAATTAATGTATAATAATATTTTATAAATATCAGAAAATATACTAATATTTTGATTCTTTGTATTTGAGATTAAATATCATAATTCTGGTATCTCAAAAATATTTCTGAAATAAATTTCAAAAATATTCGCTTGACTAGTTTTATCTTTATTTTGAAAGAAAATTAAGCTCTGGATAAAACCCGATCGATAAAGTTTCATATGTTATCATTATCGACAAATCTGAGTTTCAGATATTCTTAATAATCCGAAAAGATATCTTTTTCGTGAGATAATTATGAACCGTGATAAATATTCTCACAAAATATATAAATATAAATAATATTTATATAAATATATAAACCATTATTTTGGAATTTCCAGCATTCCTAAATCCATACAGAGTTTAGCGAATCTTTTGGACTTTAATGGTTTTGTGAAAATGTCAGCGAGGTTGTACTCAGTTTCAATATGAGTCATTTTTATATCGCCTTTATTGACATGATCACGCAAAAAATGATGTCTCACATCTATGTGCTTAGATCTTGAATGTAACACAGGATTTTTGCTAAGATCAATAGCACTCATGTTATCGCATAAGATAGAGATCACATCAAATTTAGTATTATAGTCGGCTAGTGTTTGCTTCATCCACAGAATTTGAGCACAACATTTTGCAGCCGCTATATATTCAGCTTCTGTTGTGGAGATAGATACCGAATTCTGTTTCTTAGAAAACCAAGATACTAGGCATCCTCCCAGAAACTGACATGTACCACTTGTACTTTTAGTCGACTAAATGTCCGGCATAGTCTGAAACAGAAAAACATACTAAGTCAAATGGTACTCCTTTCGGATACCAAAGACCTACATCAGTGGTTCCTTTTAGATATCTCAATATCCTCTTTACCGCGGATAAATGAGATTCGTTTGGTGCTACTTGAAATCTAGCACACTTACAAACATTATATTGTATATCGGGACGACTTACGGTAATGTAAAGAAAGCTACCAATCATACCCCGATATTTCTTAGTGTCAACGGGTATTCCGTTGGGATCTTCTGTTAATTTTTCAGAAGTAGACATAGGAGTAGAGATGGGTTTGGCATTATCCATTTTGAATTTCTTCAACATCTCTTTACAATACTTGGATTGAGAGATATGGATGCCTACGTCAGATTGGCTAATTTGCAATCCTAAAAAGAAATTTAATTCTCCCATCATACTCATTTTGAATTCTTTGCTCATATTTTCAGAGAATTCTTTACATAGTGCATCATTGGTTGATCCAAAAATGATGTCATCTACGTATATTTGTACAAGTAAGATATCATCGTTTTCTTGTCTCGTAATTAAGGTTTTATCAGCAGTTCCCATTTTAAAATTGTTTTCTAATAGGAACTTGCTCAACCTTTCATACCAAGCTCTTGGAGCTTGTTTTAAACCATATAGAGCTTTGTATAATTTATATACATACTCCGAATGTGTGGCATCTTCAAAACCGGGAGGTTGTTTTACATAAACTTCTTCTTCTAATATCCCATTTAAGAAAGATGATTTTACATCCATTTGGTATACTTTGAAATCTTTATGACACGCGTAAGCTAATAACATTCGAATTGATTCAATTCATGTTACGGGTGCATAAGTTTCATCAAAGTCTATCCCTTCAATTTGGGTATAGCCTTGAGCGACTAATCTCGCTTTATTTCGAATTACCGTTCCATTTTCATCTAACTTGTTTCTAAATACCCATTTAGTTCCAATTATGGAAGTATCATTGGGTTTTGGAACAAGTTGCCAAACTTTGCTACGAGTGAATTGTAATAGTTCTTCTTACATAGCAGAGATCCAATCCTCGTCTAACAAAGCTTCTTTAGCGGTCTTATGTTCTATTTGAGATAGAAAACTAAGATGATTCATAACATTTTGTACTTGTGACCGTGTTTGAACTCCTTTATTTAAGTCTCCAAGAACATTTTCTAAAGGATGACTTCTAATTGTAGGAATTTCTTTTGGGAGTTCAACTTCCGTTTCGACCAATTCTAATGGGTTTCTTGGAACAGGGGTCTCGAGATCCATATTTTCGAATTGTCGAATAATATTTTCTACATCATCTTGTTCGACATTGAAAGGCATATGTTTAGCCTATTTGTATTTCGAGGATTCAACTATACTTAAACAAGATTGTAATAGTAAATAGTATATAGACTGTCACAGGAATCTCAGATTGTATTATCCGTCATAAGAAAAAGGTCAAGGTCAATCTACAGACTTGAGAAATTACTACATTGAAAGAAGCTCAGTCATCTGATCAAGCCTCAGTGAAGTAATCGTTAAGAAGTGGATTCGTTTAAAGTGACAGAGATTTAAAGGTGACAGAGACAGTACAGAAGAGTTAAAGTGAGAGAGAAGAAAAGAAAAGGAACCACATCATAGAGTCAAAAATAAAGAACACTCACTGGAGTTAGTCGCTCATGAACCAGACCGTGCATGGAGCGTCAACAAATAATTCAGTGGTTGCTCGTTATTAATTTCAGTGGTTCAAGGTAAAGTTGTGACCTTCAAAGGATTTATATTAATTCTCCTTTAATTAATTAAATCATGTAGTTAATTAAATTAATAAATTAATTCTTCTAGAATTAATTTATTCATTAAAATAATTATTAGATTAATTAAATCGGAATTTTTATATTTAAAGAAAATTAATTAAATGAATTTTCAAATTCATTTAATTAATTAAATCAGAATTTGTTCTTTTATTACCTTTTTAGAAAGGTAATACAGAAGGTAATGGTGGACTTGAAAAGGTAATAACGAATTAATAAGAAACTATTCTTCGGCTGTTAAAACAATTCAAAGAAACAGAATTGTAAAGTTGCTGTCATCTGTATTGATCAAAATCAACAAAGCTGAAAATCAAAACAAGAAATGTAAAAGTTTGGCGGATTGCATTTGGAAGACAAACAGACAAGAGTTTACAGACTGTGCAGTGTGTTGTCGGCCGGCTTTCCCACTCTCCACGCTGGGCGTGGAGAGCACACGCCAGAATCAAAAGGGTAACAGCCGACGCTTGTCTTCCAATCCATCTTCCTGCAACTGGTTTCGTTTTGCAGCATCAATTCAGTTTTTGTTCAACATCACAATTCTGTACTACTGATTTATTTTATTTATTTCAAAGGTAATACCGAGCTTTTGAAAGGTAATAGAAAATGTAATGGTGTTAAAAGGTAATGACAACATTCTGGAAGGTAATAACAAATGTAATATCAAAGGTAATGCTAGTCCATTCAGAAGGTAATGGCAAAGGTAATATCGAGTGAAAAAGAAACAAATTGTTGTATAAAAGAAGACAGCAGTCAGAAGATCAATAAACACAACATAATATCCAAACACAAAAAGAACAGAGAAGCTCTCTCCTCTCTCCTGAAGAACAAAGCACCCGAGATTTATTTTATTTTCTAGAAAATCAAGGGTGCTACCTTTGTAATATTTTATCCGGTAGAACTTGATCATTTGTATCTCTTGTGCTACTAGCGAGTTTTTACTCCTAGATTATATCTCGTTTTTTATTAACATAATTAGAAAAGTTCATATCGAATTTTCTAATTTTTTTTATTAACTAGATATTACTATGTACTGATATTGTAATAACCTCTCAAGTTTTATATATAATTATATTCAACTTGAATTTTGTTTCTTTTTATATTCCGCATCAAATTTGTTATTGGACTTAATATTTTAAATCGACCGAACAAATTTCGATAAATCAGTATAGTTTGTATTCAACCCCCCTTCTACAAACTATTCAGGACCTAACAGACATTTTCTTTTTCAACAAGATCTTTGTACTTTGATGGTGGTTTACTTTCATCAAATGCTACATTCATTGATTCTTCCACCACAAGAGTTTTAAGATTAAATACTCGATAGGCTTTGCTATTTGTAGAATATCCAAGAAATATACCTTCACTTGATTTAGGATCAAATTTAGTAAGGTAATCTTTCGAGTTTAATATAAAGCATTTACTTCTGAATACTCGAAGATAGCTTAGTTTCAGTGTTTTGCCAAAGTAAAGCTCGTAAGGAGTCTTTTGTGTTATTGGTCGTAACAAAACCCGATTAAGAATATGGCAAGCGGTAGACATGGCTTCGGCCCAAAAATATTTAGGTCGGCAATATTCATTAAGCATTGTGCTAGCCATTTCTTGTAAAGTTCTGTTTTTCCTTTCAACTACTCCATTTGATTGTGGAGTGTAGGGAGCGGAAAAATTATGTGTGATAGCATTTTCATCACAAAAGTTTGTAAAACTAGAATTCTCAAATTCTTTACCATGATTAGTCCGTATGTAGACTATGGTACTATTTTGTTGATTTTGAATCCTTTTACATAGAGAAGAAAAAGATTCAAAAGCATCACTTTTAGTTTTGAGAAATTCCGTCCACGTGAATCGTGAATAATCATCAACGATTACTAATGTGTATGAACAACCTCCAAGACTTTGTATATGAACCGGACCAATAAGATCCATATGTAAAAGCTCGAGAGGTCTAGAGGTGGATACCATAAATTTTGCTTTGTGAGATGCTCGAATTTGTTTTCTAATTTCGCAAGCTTCACAAGTATGATCTTTTTGATATTTCAATTTTGGTATACCTCGTACATGATCTTTTGTTGATATGTTTCTAATCAACTTCATGTTTGCATGTCCTAATCTTCGATGCCATATCCATGGATCATCGTTTGTTGTGATTAGGCATACATTCTCATTCTTGCTCATGTCACATGTATAGACATTTTTGTTTCGAGGGCAAGTGAGAACCAATTTCCAATCTTTGTCTAAAATAGAACAATGAGTAGTATAGAAAATTACCTTGTATTCATTGTCGCAAAGTTGACTTATCGAGAGTAGATTGTACTTTAGTCCCGTGACTAGTTGTACGTTTGAAATCTTGAAGTGACTATTCCCGATGTCTCCGATGCCGACAATGATGCCTTTACTACTATCTCCAAATGTGACACTTCCTGCAGTGACCTTTTTAATGTTGTTCAAAAGTGACTTGTTACCGGTCATATGTCTTGAACATCCACTATCAAGGTACCACATGTCTTGCTTATCAGCAAGACAAACCTCTTGATTTGAAGTGGAGGCTCCCGTTGAAGTAGCTTCATCTCCGATAGCCATTAAGCATAGATTAACAACATCTTCACTAACTTCCGGAACTTCTTCATCTTCACTTAAATCCCAACCATTTTCAGTCACGAGAATTCGTCCTTTGGAAAGTTTAGGACATTCTCTTTTGAAGTGACCCGGTTGTTTACACTCGAAACACACTTCTTGTGTTTCCTCCGAATTTGGTTCCTTATGTTTTGGAGGAGTGTAAGGAGGATTATTATTGTTGTTGGCATTATTATAGGCATTTGTATTTTGAGTGCCATTGCATTTATTATAGCTCGTTGACGGAAAATTACTCTTATAGTTAGGAGTATAATTTTGAGAGTAATTTGGCCTTCCGTTAGGGTTAAAAACTCTTTGTTGATTGTTTGATTTTAGGAAGCCTTTTCCATATCTTTGAGATTTGCTTTGAAGCACACGGCGAAGTTGTCTCGTTAGTAAAGCAATTTCGCTTTCATCAAGATTTTGGAGTTCCTCGTTCAACTCCTCGTCGTTTTCAGTTTCATCGATTAATCACTACGCCATAAGTGGGATTCAGCAACACCTGAAAAAGTGTGGTTATAGCCCAAAAAACTGTTGGTAAAAGGAAAAAAACAGGCTATGGCTACATTTTGACCAAATTTGAGGGTGTTAAAAAAATGGCCGCTACCATAGGGGTCTACGCCAACACTTTTGTAGTTTTTGGTAACACGGGAGAAATGTGTAGGCGTAGACCCCTACGCCAACACTTTTTATTTCTGTGGCTACATATTATTAGTTGTTGCTATAGATCTATGCCAACACAGTTATCTTTGTAGTAACACTACTAATAGTATTGCTATAGACCTATGCCAACACATTTTCAGTACTATTGTAACACCAAATTATGAAACACTTAGATGTTTTTACCAACACCCTTACCACTATGCCTACACTTTTTCTTAAACATTTTTAGATTTTGTGCCAACACTTTGCTATACTTTTACCAACACATAAAGACTAAATACTTTGGAGTCAATGGTTACACTTTGCATGCTTTTTACCAATACTTTAAATACAGAATGGCAACATATGACATTGAAATATAGAACTTCCCATTCAAAATATTACCAAACATTCCAATACATAAACAGGTTGTCCATAAGCCATTTCAATACATAAAAAACCATCCATAATAACTACATCAAATTCACATCATTCCAATACATAATAATCAATCATCCATATCTACTACATAAACCAGCATCTAAAACCCAACTCAACTACCATGGAGTAGCTAAGCCTAGAAGACCTCAAATCAGCCAACCTTAATTATTTCTTAGCTGCATCTTTTGCAGCCATGGGAGCATCTGTTGTTTCTTCTTTATATTTAATTTATATTTAAGTTTATTCTCCGACACTATTACTGTTGGGTTTCGGGGCAACAAACGCAGCGAAAAACAGTCGTAAAACAATAATAATCCGAAACCCTAACCCTAGGATCCGTGTACAAGACATGGCTGATTATGGAGAAACGAAATCATACCTTAATTGAGCTTGTAATATTCAGAAACTTGGAGGTCCTTGTTGTAACCACCACGCAGCCCTTGTTCAAGATCTGCGTCGCCAAAGTAGTCCACACGAACGCTTGATCGTCCAATGATCACGGAGTTGGTACTAGCCAAATAAAACCGCCCTCAAAACCTTCTCTCTCTGTTTCTAGCCTCTCTAATATGCAGAGCTACTAGGGTTTTTCTGAAAACGAATTTTTCAACTTAACCTAAAACAATACATCATAATGTATTTATTGAAAGAGAATTTTGGGCCTTGCTTAATCTGATTGGGCTTCCAAAACCCAATCTGATTATTAGTCTTATTAATTATTATATTCGAATTATAATATATAATTAATCAAGTCCTACTTAATTAATCCAATAATTCAATAATAATAATAATTCAATTAAATTCGAAATTTAATTAATGCTCTGTTTTAAAACGTTCTTTATGTGTCACCCTTTAGGTTATTATTACGTTGGCAATAATTTTAATATCTCATAATAAAATTATAAACAATGAGCGGCATCTAGTAATACATCATTGCTACCCAAGTAATAATAATAATTGGTGATCCAATTAAACCTTTCGTGACTAATGTTTCCGTGTAATATAATCCCTTTAACCAAATATTATAGATTAAACTCGAGGCATGTTATTAGTCATCATCTTCAACATTTAATCCAGGTTTCCTTTATCAATGAGTAGACTATTAAAACAAATCAATATTTGAGCATGGCCATGCATTTTCATAGTCTCACTCAATCAAGAGGCCAATAATATCTCTCCTAATAATAGGAGGGTTAAATCCTATATCTATCATTCATATTTCTCATACGACTCATAATATACCCGATGTCCACTTTTATCATCACCCGGTCAAAGGTAACTTTTAATGTAATCAAAGTATATTAATCCTCGTATAGAA
Source organism: Heracleum sosnowskyi (assembly GCA_030848705.1). Classification (NCBI taxonomy): domain Eukaryota; kingdom Viridiplantae; phylum Streptophyta; class Magnoliopsida; order Apiales; family Apiaceae; genus Heracleum; species Heracleum sosnowskyi. The sequence continues at coordinate 68,984,236 of CM061237.1, forward strand.
ATATAATGATCTCAAGTCTAAGGATCATTACACCATTATCACTGTGAGCTATTCTAATGACTTTATTACCATGTAGAATATCATTGTGGGTCAATCCGGTGCCATGTAGAATATTACATGCACCTATGTTCTTGACTTTAGTATCACTATACCTATGACCAATGAGATGTGGTCATTTAGTCAACGATCATACTAATCTTTATGCATCATAATTGTCCCAATTCATAATGCTTAATTAGGGATAATTTAGGAATATAAACACTATTCATATAATCTCATTTTTAAGTCACATACTTAAAGATATAGAATACGTGTTCGATATTCCAAGGACATTTATTACTCTAACATTAATATTGCAGTAAATAAAGACATAATAATTGTTGTCGAATAATCAATAGAACATAATCAAAATAGTGTTTCCCAGAAGTACAATTGTATTGTCTCTAGGGCACTAATACTAACAATTACAACACCTTCATTTTGTAGAACTTTCTCAACATCAGCCTGTAAAAAAGAACAGTGCATTTGATTGAGACACAAAATACAATAAAAAATATCAGAGAAATGTCCATTTAATACTTGCAATTTCACATATGACCTTGGATACCATGAAAGTACTCATGTTTAAGCGCTTCAGCAGCATTTATTCTCTCACTTGGATTCCACCACAACATATTACAGACAAAGCACATTACTGTTACTAATTACTATCTTTATGTTCTATATATAAATATAAAAGATTACTCCAAACATTACTTAACGAAAATGAAAGTTCATCAAGCATATAAAAATTGCATTTTCGATATTTGCTAATTTTTTTTATGTTCAGCAAGCATGTATGTTGTTGGATACTAGGATGGATGGAGTACTAAAATTTGCTAATTTGCTAATTTTAAATTTTAAATTTAAGTAGTTGGTGATATTTTTGTTCAAAATTCCCCGAATGCCTTGCTCCTCGTAACAGGATCTCTGGAGGGTAAAATTTGTCGTGTGTGTGGACTTCAACTTTACTCCAATACTAAATTCAAGGTGCTCCCTGGTCAGATTATTTAATAAAAGATAGTTTAATTAAGGCACAAGCTCCAGAAGTACTTGGATGTAAAGCCTATATTTTGGTGAATAATTAACAAGTTGGAATATACGCCTCAAATGTACACCCTTTAAGAGATTGTCCTTGAAGTAGTATTATGTCAGGACTACCATATATTAGTAAAACAGGTCAAGAACTCACTAGTTCCTGACATATTATAGCCTTAAAAGGGACACATGATAGAGATTTTTTTGAAAAAATACCTAGAGATCAGAAAGAACTAAAATTAATTCAATTTTCATGTTACAACCGTACAATCTCTTACACTCCGAACAATCTAGAGGTTCTAAGATGTAAGATGCACTAAAAATATATCCTCAAGAAGTCATAGTAAACCAACACCAACTTTTACAGGTTTAAACTACACTAGAGATAAATTACAAAAGAATAGTCATATTGATATAGGATGTTAGCTTACAAGTTCAGAGCGATGCATGTTATGCCTGGACCAATTAGAATGATGCAAATCCTGGTGTCGGATAGGTTGTGGTGGGGGCACTGGAGGAGATGGAAGTACTAGTGATGGTCTGCCAGCACCACCATGTTGGTCCTCATTCTGCCCATCCTCTGGTGATCCTGATCCCGCTGGATTAACTGGTTCAAACACACTGTTGATCTTGATCCCGCTGGATTAACTGAATCCCTCTGCTAATTACCACAATAATTAACTGATGAGCTGTGACCAGCTTTAGTACATCAAAATTATAGGTTACTAATAACTGAAAATATTCTAGAGTCTGGCTAATTATTGAATCATTAAATTGCAAGTGCAACTTGGAGAATGCACATCTCTTATACAAAGTTTCAAATTCTAAGAAAAGTTTTATAACTTAAGAGGGTACAATAACCATGCTTCATAACACATTTTATTATTTAGGTAATCATTTATTCTAATAGAATAGGTTGAAAGAAGATGAAGTGATAGACTGCCTGTTGTGTGTGTGCAACCAGGAATCCACCTTTTATAATGGAACAACCAATAACAAGAGTCCAATGCTCAAGTCATTACTAAATTTCATATACAAGGTCAATACTTAAGTTAAATGCTTGAGAATTTGCATTTCAAATTTGGATCTCATTTTGGGGATCAACAATCATGTAATCACCCAAGGTGTGAACAGTGTACCAAATCAATCAATAATGTGATCAAAAAGAGATATTTCATGCAAGAAACTTTTCCCAATTCTAGTGTGAGTGAATTAGCAAAAGATTTGAGTTACCTTGTTTTTTAAAGGTGAAGTGGGAACATGAACGTTCAGCAAGCAACATTTTGGGAAATCTCCTTTCTGTATGTCACTTATTGCAGTAGTTATTAGTGGAAAACAGACAGACAATGCATCCTTCAGGTCACTTTCTTGGCTTTCATCTCTTTTCCTGAATTAGATCAGTATATTTTTATTACACAATGAAACCATCAAACAGGGGAAATAGTAAAGAAGCATAAGATTAACATAAAATTCAACTCACCAGTTCAGTGAAATATACATAGATGGTACACCACTACTTAATGCTTCCCTAGCACTAGCTACTGCACCTGAATGAAACTTGTGATGATAAAAATATTGTTAAATTTGATTAAGATTCAGAGTTATAAACTCCTAGAATAGAATTTTTATCAAGATTGACAGATAATGACTCGCTCAATATCTAATGTTTCAATATTTGTATTTAACAAATAGGAATGAGGCAGAGAGCCATAACCAATTTAGTAACAACAAAAAAAGACCCATAACCACTTACAAATTATGCCCGCAACTCGAACCCTAATGGACTCCACTAATTACCTGAAAACGTATCCCAAAAAAATAACTTCTCAGAGGATATTAAATTTATAAACATAGATAATATCGTTGCTGCCTTGAACACAATAAGATATACCAGAAGGGGCTTAGACCAAGAAAACAGTGCCCCAGATAATGCTAGTGATACACAATCCCCGGGAAATACTAATTTTAATATCGCAAGAACTAAAATTATGAACTATAATTATGAAGGCAGTCGTTTCCTTCTGGAGATTATGAATTTGGAAATTGAACCCACCATATGCTTTGTTGGAGTTCAATATTTCAGGACCCTGCTTTGACACGACAGAGTTCCGTTCTTTGTGTTGCTCGTCAAAAGAAACAACGATATAAGGATCTTGTCCAAGCAGAATTTGATCTATAAAATAATATATTTCAGAGTTAATAAATTTTATACCAAATGAACATTTCAATGACAAATATAGTTGTTATCTAAGCATGCATTTATATCATCATCACCTTCAAGAGATATTTCTTTCGGGTCCTTTATATGACTATCCTGCGACCTAAATTAAAAAAAAATACAAATAAAAAGAAATGAATCAGTCGTATCAAGAAACATGATCTTCACTGAATTCTGACCAGATAAATAATGGTCTATAGTTCTTAGCAACTCAAGGCAACATGAATTTAAACAAACCAATATATAATACCTCCTGAATATAAGTCCAATGACAAGCGTCTCTCCAAAAAAAACATGACATAAGCAAGAGTGAGGCATATAATTACATTCAATATACCCAATTGAAACATGTAATAACATAATACAAAACACAAAATAGAGTACAACAGAGAACTTATATGGATAGCTTACATTCAGTATAAATACAAACACAAACACAAAACAAAGACGATGTTTACATGAAATCGAAGCATGTTATAAGAATAATATACCCAATCAAAACAAAGACCTAATTCAACAAAGAAGAAGAAGACCTGAAGAAGCCCTAATTGCTTGTAGTTCGAAACGAAGCCCTAATTAGAGATTGCAAAGAACCCCTAATTAGAGAACATCAATTGCTTGTAGTTCCAATCGAAGTCCTAATTATTGAGCAGAGATTGTAAAGAAGCCCTAATTGTTGAGTATCGAGAGAGAAGGTATGAGACAGATATGAGAGATAGAGAGATATGAGAGAGTTGAGAGAGAGATAGAGAGTTAAGAGTGTTGACCCGCTTAATTGAAAATATGAGGACAAATATTGACCCGCTTAACTAATTGAGTGAAAATTTGAAAAAAGTAATACCCGCCTGGTGTTAATGTGTAGCCCGCCTATTTTTTTAGTTAGTGCTAACACTTTTTTAAAAGACCAACGGCTACACTGATTTTGGCGTTAGCATAGATACCAAATGACGTCTATGGTAACACCTGTTTATAGTAATGATAACAATGCAAAAAAGTATAGTCTTAGATCAATTTTAAGGCATATATGGCTACACTTTTGCTTGAAACACCGAAAAAAGTGTGATCGAAGCCCATATATGGTGTAGTGAATATACCTTTTAGAGCCATATTTTTCTTTTTGTCTTCCACTTTAGGAATGACCTTATCCGGAATATTGTCTTCTTCGTATGCACGAAGGTTCCCGAATAAGCTATCGATGTCATAATCATTTAGATTATGCATTTCTTTTATTGTAGTAACTTTCACCTTCCAACTAGGAGGTAAAGATTTAAGAACTCTTCGGTTCTTCTCATTTTGAGTATAACTCTTTCCAAGTTGAGATAATTCATCGATTATACGAGTAAATCTTGTTTCCATATCGATGATATTTTCTCCATCTTGGAGTTTAAAGTTCTCGTATTCTTGGATTAAAGTATCCATTCGAGAATCTTTTATATCAATGGTTCCTTCATAGGTAACCACTAATTTGTTCCACATTTCTTGTGCGGACTTGCAATTGTTTACTCGTTTATATTCTTTTTCAGCAAGTGCACTTGTGAGAACCATTTCCGCTTTAGCGGCAATATTCATCATATTTTCTTCATCGAGAGTGTATTCACTAACCTTCTTTTCGACGATGACTTCGTCAACCGTTTTGGTAGGAATGACAACTCCATCTTCTATGGCCATCCAAACTTTGACTCCTTGAGATCTAGCATAGATGTGAAACCTCGCTTTCCATGTTGCAAAGTTGGTGTCATCAAATAGAGGAGGGCGCGAACTAGATAGGCCTTCACCGCAACCGGTGGTATTAAGATACGCCTTGTCGGATCACTTTTTGTTGTGCCTGTAAATCTTCAAATCACTTAGCAAACAAGTTAAAAAGCACTGCTCTGATACCAATTTTTAGGTCCCGTAAGAGGGCTATTTTAAGCTAGAAGGGGGGTTGAATAGCTTAATATCCAATTTAAAAATTATTATGGTGTTTTAAAAATATTTATCCCTTTTTAAATATTCTAACGAGTTGTTTTGCAGTTTATAAGTGCGGAAATAAAAGACAAGGGAAGAAAATACCACACAAGAGATTTTATCCTGGTCCGTGATGGCGCAACCTCTAATAGATTCGCTTACCCCTACGTCCAGTCCCCGAGCTCCTCTCCGGACTCGAGATTTCCTTAAAAATAATCTCGCTCCTTTAATTGGCGGAGAAGCCTTTACAACCTTACAAATATTTGTCTTGATACGTAACTCCCCGTTACCATCTCAAAATAAATGTAAAAACCACAAGACTTGTCTTGGAACGTAACTCCCCGTTACTCCCTCAAAGTCGTTTTAAACCTACACAACTTATCTTAGATAGCAACTCCCTATTACTTCTTCAAAGTTGATGTAGAACCTTGGTGTAATCTTTGAATCCTTAGCTTTTGCCGGTCTTGGGTCTTAGATGAAAGGTCTTGGGTCTTTCCTCTTCTTCACGGTGCGAAGGCTACTAACTCTCCGTTAGTACGCCTAGGACTTGGGTCTTAGAACGAGAATCACATCACTTCACTTCACCTGTTAATCCCAAATGACCTAACAGAATTGTAGAAGGGGGGGGGGGTTGAATACAATTCTGGATATTTTAAACTTAAAACAACTTTCGAAATAAAACTATTCTGAAAATAAAAACACAAGCAGATATAATATTTCAGTTGGATGTTTTGAGGATCCAACTGAGATGTTTTTATTGAGGAAATAATCTGTGTTACAAAATGTATCACAGCTGCTCAGTTCTTGATACAAAGTGAGAGTGCTCTTAGAAAGCTTATACAAACTATTTTATCTCACTCACTTCTATATCTAAAATGAACTGCTACACTTGGTTATATAACCCAAGTTTACAATGCTATTTTTGGCTACTCTAAAGTACACTAAAGGTAACCGCCAGTAGCTTGCTTTTCGTCCCTTTTGTCCAATGGTCCTTGGAGATCTTTGTCTTCTGTCTTCAGGCTTATAGTGATCCCACTCAAAAACCATATTGGAAATTGGGATGTTTCCTTATTCCCTATGTCCATTTTGATGGCTTCCAATGCAAAGTATACTTCCACATCTCCTTTTGATCTGTCAGAAAACTGTCACTATCACTTTGTCAACTATTCAGAAAAGTGATAATGATTAGTTGATAGCAGTAAGATGTGTTTCGTTGATAGCTTTATTCTTCGTTTCGTGGATGGTATAATCCTCGTTTCGTTGATAGAGTAATCTTCATTCCGTTGAAAGATTAATCTTCATTCCGTTGACATGTCTTCACTTAGGCAAAATTACAAGGCACAATATATTTACACTTAACCAACTTATTTTGCCTATCTAGTACAAAGTCAACATGACTTAGAAAACCTGACTAATACCTACAACAAATACATATCAATCTAGTGAATTATTGTGAAATGCAATTGCTACATCACTCATTTCGTTGATGAGCTTCCTGTCAACGAAACGCTGCAAAGCATGCCATTTCGTTGACAGTTACAAAAATGACTTAATACAAAATCTACTAAGTGTTTTATGATTATCATCAAGAACAACATATTCCTAACATCACCTCACTACAAAAGTTAGAAAACAATATCTACGAAACAAAACCGTAATAAAATAAATGAATTTAGACTAGTATAATGTGACTAGGCTGAGAGTGACTATACTATTCTTACAAGAATATTAAGTTCAAGTTAGTGTATACCTTCTTTTGATATAAACATATAATCAAATTATACTTTAAATTACTCCAATCTAAGAATGTATATTTGTGGAGTAATGAATGAAAAGTTCTATAAGCTTTTATTTGCTTAAGACTTTGTATGTATTCTTGTATTCGATATGACTTGTAAATCGAAGAATACTTTTAATACAATACTTCTTTCAATAAGATTTAAATGTATCTCGGAGTTTGTATTGATTAAGTCTTTTAAGCTCGTAAGCTTATAAGGCTTATAATCGTATACTTTTGTTCGACTTCCGTAAATGTCGAAGTATACTTAAAATTACTTCGTTATTTAAAATACGTCTATTTTCAAAGTAATGTATATATCAAATCCTTGTTTAAGCTTTTGTAGCTTAAGGATGTTTGATAAACAACTCCTCGTTAGATATAGTCTTATTTTGGACTATTCGCATATAAATTTAAACGAGAGTGTTACAATGTAACTTTAACTGTTTGCACTTTAATACGTTTGGGCCAACGTGAATATATTATGTAAAATACAATCACTCACAACTGTGAGGACGAGAATAAAAAGGTGCGGAAATTTAAACACAATATATCACAATAATATAAGTGTTATTTAAATAGAAGCTTAACAATTTATTTCCCCCGGAACACTAAGGTGATAGAAGAGAAATATATAAATCACGCATTATAACAGTTATAACAAGTATATATAAAAGTGATTAAATAGAAGCTTTACAATCTATTTCCCCCGGAACACTAAGGTGATAGAAGGGAAATAAATCAAGCCTTATAACAGCTATAACAGTTTATATATAAAAGCGATATAAATAGAAGTTTTAAGATTTTTCCCACGGAACACTAGAGGTGATATATGGGAAGTAAATCAAGCCTTATCACAAGTTATAACAGTTATATAGAGGCAATATTTAAACAAACGCTTTATAAAGTGTAAATGGCCAAAGTAAGTGCGTTAAAGTTTAATAAAAGCTTATTGATCTTTTTCCACAAAACACTAAAGGTGCTAGTTGGAAAAATATCAAGCTATGTAAAATATTTGATCGTCGTCAAATATAACCTCATTTTTAGAGGTAGTGTAATATTTCGAATCGTTGTTCGAATATTACTAATCCTTGTACGGATTAATGGTCTCGGTTTGAGATCCGATATAAGAGCTTAATAAAGATGAAGATATGTTAGTAAAGAGCTCTTATATGTAAATAAAAATATGGTCGGTTAAGACTCGAATACGAAGCTAAAATGTTACCACTTTTAAAGACGATCGGAAAAGTTCGTCGAAAATATTCGTCGGAGGTTCGGCCGGATTTTGGCTCGTTGGTCGAACTTGGGCAGCCCTTCGGGTGGTCGGAAAGTAGTGGTAGAGGAGCTTGCTTGGTGGGAGAGAGCTTGGTTGAAGGAACTAAGGTTTATGTAACAAAAACCTTGTGTATATGAATATATATTTATAAGAGATAAGGTTTTTCAGAAGAAGTATTTGTAGAAAGTATTTGTATAGATGAAGAGAGCTTATACTTCTAAAATCCCAGCAATTCTTTGGCTCCTTAGCTTATTTAAAATGGGTGTGGGAAGGGGTATATTTATAGGGAAAGTTGGGGGTGTGGTAGGTGAGATAAAGGGTGTAGATTGAGTATTGAAGGAGTGGTTGACATTGAAAATGTGTGGATATGACATGGAAAGTAAGTTATTTTAGTTGTGCTCTTTTCAAGTGGATACACTAGAAAACAAGAAAAGATCCCAGCTCCTTTTTATCTCTAATATAATATTAAGCTCGTACTGATTGATAATTAAGTACGTAACACGTATCGTTAATTAAATAACCGATATCTTCGAAAATACTCAATAAATAAATCTAAAAATATGGAGCACTTGCATATATTCCAAAACGAAGATTTGGAAAGTTTGGTCAATTTTGGTCAATGTTGACTTGGTTAAACGTGGGACCAACTGTCTCGATTTTCGTGCCCGGACCAAAATTCTCGAAACATTATGAAATTTTTACCATGCATAGAAAATAGTATTTAAGTGACCAATCCCAAGTTTCAAGTCATTCTAGAAAGAGGAAGTATTTTATTTGGATTTAAAACGATTAAATCAGGTTTCGGTTTCGAATAAAATACAATTGGTCTTTTCTTGAAATAGATAAATCTTTTGACCAATGTTTTGACTAGAATAAATACTTAAAATATATTTTCTAGAATATAAAATATTTTGAGAGTGTAGGAAATATTTTTGAATGATTAAAATAATTTTCTCCGAAATGTAATAAATTTATGAAGCGGGAGAAAAATTACTTTAAATATTTCTGGCACGAGATAAAATTTAGTATTAATATTCTATCAATGAATATTAATATTCTTGAGGATAAAGAGTCTTTTCTATGATGTGAAAACATTTTGAGTGCGAGGATAGAATAATTTTCGAATAAAAACTGATCGTTTTAAATATTTCTTTTTCGATCTTATTGCCTTAGTGTAGAGATAAATTTTGTAAAATATATATTTTGATTTTTCAATATAATGGAATATCTCTTTATATTTATATTTTGAAATATAAATAAGAAAATAGATTTTACTAGAATTGATCATTTGACTTTTGACTGGATCAAGTAAATAAATGACCTAGTGGAGATGATTACTAAGTGTAATTAAATTTTATGTTAAATCGTACAAATACCAAAATGAATAATATATCGAAGATATCCTTTCATAATCATTAGTAATTACATATTTTAAATAATATTACATAAAAATTAAAAAAATAGTTAAATTACAAAAATTATGAATGAGGTTTGAAAATATTATTTTACAGTTTTTTCAAAAAAAAAAATCAATCAGAAATTTATTATATAGTATTATAAAGTTATTGAGTGAAAAATAAAGGAAATATGATATTTAATGATTTTAAAATTAGAAAAATATAAAATTTCATGCAAAAAATACAATAATAACTAAAAAATCAATTTAATGAAATTTGCATATAATATTTTATAAATTTTCTGAAACAAATTAAATATTAATATTTAATTTGGTATAAAAAATGCACTAAAAACATTTAATAGTATGTTAAGTTAGTATAGATAATAGATAATAGATAATAGATAATAGATAATAGATGGGAGGATAGGATGAAAAGAAGTTGCTGGTAGAAAAAAGGCTTCGTACTGTTATGAGTTGACTACGGACTTGCAACTTCTTCATTTCATTGTGTTTCTCCTATATCTTGAGGTTCAGTAATCAAGTATTCTGCCAGTGCACACCAATTCTGAAACCAACATGATACTGCGACTATTCATTTTATTTCTCTGCTTTGCTACTTTCTGTTTTACAGACATTTCACCTGCTACTGGAAATGAGACCGACAGGCTTGCATTGCTTGCGATGAAGTCTGAAATCAAACTAGATCCTTATGGGATCTTACAGTCATGGAATGCATCGGATATCCACTTCTGCCAGTGGCGTGGAGTAACCTGTGGGCGCCTTCACCAAAGGATCACTGTTTTGAACCTTGGAAGCGCAAAACTTACAGGATCCATTTCACCATTTGTTGGGAATTTGAGCTTTCTCAAACGACTATATCTTCAAAACAACAGCTTCGATAATGTTATTCCTCCGCAAATCACCAATTTGAAGAGAATACAGTTTCTCTGGTTCCAGAATAATTCACTTGTTGGTCATATTCCTAGCAACTTATCTGCTTGTTCTAGTCTCTTAAACTTTGACGTAAGTAAGAACCTGCTGGATGGCCGGATTCCTCCGGATCTTGGTTTACTGCCAAGACTTGAACATCTGTTTATCGACTATAATGAGCTTCTAGGTGAAATTCCCAGTTCTTTGGGTAATCTATCCTCCCTGGTTACTCTTTTTTTAACCAGTAATAAGCTCACCGGCAGGATTCCAAGTACATTAGGAATGCTCTCAAATTTAGTAAATTTTGCGTTGGCTGAAAACATGTTGTCAGGTACCATCCCTTCAGATATCTTTAACCTCTCCAACATGGCTGCTTTTGACGTCCAGTTTAACCAATTCCAAGGAATTCTTCCATCACACCTTGGTAACACTTTTACAAAACTCAACTTTCTTGGCTTTGGTCATAATCAATTTACCGGGTCAATTCCCATTTCATTGTCCAATGCTTCAGAATTGACTGCAATATTCGCCTCAGCAAACAGTCTTACAGGGGACATACCCAGGTTCGGGAATTCCCGTAAGCTTTCTGAGTTAGTCCTCCCAGCCAATCAACTTGGACATGGTGGAAAGTTCAATGACTTGGGCTTCTTCTCCTCACTGATTAATTGTACAGATTTAAGAATCATGTCTTTGGGGCTCAACAATTTGGGTGGTAAATGGCCTTTATCTTTTTTAAATCTTTCGACTACACTTTCGAGGTTCATTTTATATAATAATCATATAACCGGAAGTATTCCCAGTGGTATAGAAAAATTTGTCAATCTGTTAGAATTTGACATCTCAACGAACAGTTTCTTTGGTACCATTCCTCCAGAAATCGGAGAACTTCAAAACTTGCTGGGCTTGTACTTGGACCACAACGATTTATCTGGAAATATTCCATTAACCTTGGGAAATTTAAGCAGGTTGATCACTGTCACATTGGATGACAATCATTTGCATGGCAATATTCCTTCCAGTTTGGGTAACTGCCAGTATGTACAACAAATAAGTCTTTCTCAAAATAACCTCAGCGGTCCAGTACCCCTGCAGATTTTTGGTCTGTCATCTCTCTCTCTGGTTTTAGACCTATCTTTAAACCATTTAACTGGTTCACTTCCCACTGAAGTAGGTCAACTTACGGGCTTGGATGCACTTTTCGTGTCTCACAACTTGTTATCCGGTGACATTCCTACTAGTCTTGGTAGCTGCATAGGATTGGAATATTTAAAACTGCAAGGCAACTTCTTTCTAGGGAAAATTCCATCATCGCTCAGTGCCTTGAGGGGCCTTCAATATCTAGATCTTGCTCAGAATAATCTTTCTGGCCCAATTCCGGATTTCTTGGGAGAATTCAAGTTAAAATATTTGAATTTATCTTTCAATGATTTCGAGGGAGAGGTACCAAACAAAGGAATTTTCAAGAATGCAAGTGCAGTTTTTGTTAATGGAAACAAGAGGCTTTGTGGGGGAGTGTCAGAACTAGAGCTTCCTGTATGCATCTCTAGAGAGTCTAAGAAGGAAAGCAGACCTTCTACTTATAAACTACTAGTCCCCATGATTCTTGGATTTCTTGGACTGGCTCTGATGTTTTTCTTACTGCTGTTTTGTTCGCTCAAAAGGAGAAGGCCGCAACAAACTTTGGAATCTTCAGATGATTTACATTTTAGAGTGTCTTACCAGACTCTCGTTGCGGCCACTGATGGATTCTCTTCTGCTAATATGATTGGCTCCGGAGGGTTTGGATCAGTGTATAGAGGAAACATTGACAATAGAATGCTTGTTGCTGTTAAGGTCCTTCATCTTGAACATCGTGCAGCTACAAGGAGTTTCATAGCAGAATGTGAGGCTTTCAGGAACATAAGGCATCGTAATCTTGTAAAGTTGATGACTGTCTGTTCGGGAATTGACTACCAAGGTAATGACTTCAAAGCTTTGGTTTATGAACTCATGGTCAATGGAAACCTAGATGAGTGGTTGCATCCAGTTCCAACAGGGGAAAACAATCATGATCAACAAAGGCACCGCTTAACTCTCTCAGAGAGGCTAAACATCGTTATTGATGTTGTGAGTGCACTTAACTATCTTCACAATGATTGTCAGCCTCCTATTGTTCACTGTGACATCAAGCCTAGTAACATCCTTTTGGACAATGATATGACTGCCCATGTTGGCGACTTTGGATTAGCAAGATTTATTATGAAAAGTAACAACAATGAAGAGACTCAAACAAGCTCAGTTGGAGTTATAGGAACCACTGGTTACACTCCTCCAGGTATGAATTGAATTCGCTTTACATGTTAGTTAAAGTTCATTAAAATAATTCACAGTTATGCCAATATCTTTCCATTATTAGTAACAAATTCTTATCTTTTTTTACTAACTGTATTATTTGTTTAAAATATATGAACTTTTTGGTTATTATTATGCAGAGTATGGTCTTGGAAGTGAGAGGTCAACAACCGGGGATGTTTACAGTTTTGGGATCTTATTGTTAGAAATGATGACGGGAAAGAGACCCACGGACAGTATGTTTCGTGAAGGCCATAATCTTCATCACTTTGTGAAGAATGCAATATTACCAAACACGGTAACAAATATTTTGGAAGATGTACTTTTACAAGATAATAAAGAGTGTCTTATTTCAGCTGTTAAAATTGGGGTGGCATGCTCATCGGATTCACCAAAAGATCGAATGAGTACCAGTGATGTTCTTCGTCAGTTGCAGATTCTTAGAGATTCACTTTAAGAACAGAACAGATTTTACTTATAGTATGTATATGCAATGGGATGGACTACTAATATGTTGGGCTCGACTATTATTAATACTATTGGGATGGGATTTTATAGCCTTGTAGGATTTGTGTAATTTTATTTTAAGAGTCAAGTTTTATGGACCATATTTAGTTGGAGACTTGGAGACCATTTACGTTCTGCAACCTAAATAACGTGTAGAACATGTTATACTTGCAAAACATTGTCATGCATATTACCCCATTATAAATGTTGTGCAAATAAGATATGTGCATAATATCTTTGTAGAACTAAAATTACAATCAAATTGGATATTTTATAGACCATATATGTTATGTTTACTAAATATTACTCTACGTATTATTTTTATAGAGCATTTTATGAATGTATTTTAGTTGCAGAACATAGTCTCCAAGTATCCAACTAAATATGATCTCCATAGAACTTTTCTCTTTATTTTAAATATCATAAGCTGCCGTCCACCAAAACAAGTTAAGTAATAGATAATATTATTTTCTAGAATTTTATAATTTCCTGGATATATATTCTTATCTGCATCTCAAAGTCATATTATGCGGGTGTTTTGTGTTTGGCAAAATTTAGATATGAGATTGTTTACTTAAATGTAGGTTAGTATATGGGATGTTTAATAAATTAGTTATAAGATAAGTCAAACGCCCTTTTATTTGTAATTGTTTTCGTTTTTGTTGTCTTGTACTACTATCAAGGAGTCATGTATTGAATTTGAATCGTATGCCATCCATAATAGTTGGTTTTCGTTTTAAGGAATTTACGGTCTTTCCATTTTGCCTTGATACATGACTTCTTTTATGCATAGTGGTATAGATGTAAATTTCAATATATTTCAGTAGCTGCTCTTAACTACCCTCGTAAATCGAATTAACAGGTCGTTTTGGACGAATCTAGCCCCAAAGCATCTCAGATGCATAGCTAAAAATTTTATGTGACATTCCTAAAATAAAATTTAGGAATTTTTAAGTTCCTAAATTTTCTAATTTTTAAACGCTACTTAAAAATTTAGGAGTTGTTTTTAAGTTCAAAATGTTGGTCTCTAATTTTCTTTCAGATTGCAATTTTTTTACGTTCTTTTATTATTTCTTTAAGATTTGGGAGCTGCCTGATTTGAGGAACCACACAGCATCGGGACAAGATAAATTCGATATCCCCGACTATTGAATATTATAATTTGTAAATAAATTAGTAATATTAGTTAGTTAGTTTGAGATACTATTTGGCGGGAAAATCAGTTAGACAAACTTGTATATATTCTCCTTTTAGTCTTCATTTCAGAACGAAGTTGTAACAATCTGTTTTGTGAATATATTTTTCATTTCATTCTTCTAAAGATGGAGAGATCATCTCCTTCATCTTCTCATGGTATCAGAGCAGTCTAGATCGTATAGATCATTTCTTCCGCTTATCTCTGCTTCTTCTTATCTCTGGTTACTTGCTGTTTTCATTGCTGTTTTCTTTTCTTCAAATCGAAAATCCAAACGAATCAGTTTTTTTTTTTTCAATTCAGTGTTTCTTTCTTGTTCTAAGTCTCAAATTTCTTGGTTCTTGATCCATCTGTTCTTGATAAATTCTTTCAGACATTTTATCAAACTATTATGGCTCATTCTGAGTCTTCTTCTCAAATTCATATTGCAAGTACTAATACGGCTATCAATTACAATGATCCGTATTTTTTATCAAGCAGTGACAATTCTAATGCTCAGCTAGGGCAAATTGTTTTTAATGGCAACAATTATGTGAATTGGAATCGAAGCATTACTTTGGCTCTTGGAGCAAAGAACAAGACTGGTTTTGTTGATGGAACGTTGCTTCGTCCTCCTGATGATTCGCCTGACTTGCAGAAATGGATCCGCAATGATTATATGGTCACAGGATGGATTCTCTATTCCATTGATAAATCTATTGCTGAGAGTTTTATCTTTACTCCTTCTGCTCGTGCGTTATGGCTTGAGATCAAAGAACGGTATGGTCATTCTAATGCTCCTCAGTTATATGAATTTCATAAGGTGCTTATGTCTATTGTTCAGAATGATGAATCTATAGTTGAGTATTATAACAAGTTAAAGAAAGTTTGGGATCAATTGCAAATACTTGAACCATTTCCAGATTGTACTTGTGGTATTATGTCTAAATGTACTTGTGAATTGATGAAGAAGATTGTTGAAGCAGATCAACTTAAGAAGTTGATTCAGTTTATTGCTGGTTTAAACAAGTCTTATGATCAAGCTAAGATAAATATTCTGAGTATGGATCCATTACCTTCTGTCAACAAGGTTTATCACATGTTACAACAAATTGAGAGGCAAAATTCTATGATCAATTCACAACCTGTTGAGATGAGTGCCTTGTTTTCTCAACGAAGTGCATCTCAGTTTGCTTCAAAGTTTCCTTCTAATTCTGGTCCACAGAGAAAAGATTTTAGAGAGCAGTCTAAGAAGAATAAACTGGATAGGTTTTGTGATTTTTGTAAGATGAAGGGACATCTTAAGGATCAGTGTTTCAAGATTGTTGGTTATCCTGATTGGTATAAAGGTAAAAGTAATACTAATCAAGGACATTTCAAGGTTTCAGATCAAAGATTTGCAGGAAATGTCCAGGATTTTTCTCAAGTTTCTCAGGGTGATAGTTTTGGAAATTCACCCCTTGATCTCACAATTTCTTCTGATGATTTGGTTGCACCTGATGTTAATTCACATTCTGCTCTTTATAAGGAATTTCTGAAGTTTATGCAGACAACTCAAGTCAAATCCTCTACAGATTCTGTGTCTGCTATTAACTTTGCAGGTACTTTATCTGTATTTTCTGCTACTTGTTCTAAATTGTCTAATGATAAGCATGTGTGGATAATAGATACTGGAGCCAGTGATCATATGGCAATACATTTGGATATTTTTTCTAGTACAAAAATTTTGTCCCAACCTCTTACTATTGTGTTGCCTGATGGCACTCTCAAATCTGTCCATACAGTTGGTACTGTGGTTTTAAATCCTCAAATTACACTCTCAAATGTATTTTATATTCCAGAGTTCAAACATAATCTTCTTTCTGTTGCCAGACTTCTTGATCAACATCATCTAATGGCTAATTTCCAAACATCTGCTTGTTATTTCCAGGACCTTACAACTAATCATACCAAAGCTGTTGGCATTAGGCATGGAGGCTTATATAAACTTCTTTCTGATGTCAGTTTTAATTCATTTTCTGATAAGCCTGTAAACAGTTTTTCTTCTTCCTGTTTTTCTGAAACTTCTGGTCTTTCACATTGTAATCTCTCTTTTGAACTTTTCCATGCTAGAATGGGACATATGTCTGTTCCTAAGTTTCAGTATTTGTCAAATGTTGTTTTTGACAAAAACATCCACACTCATGATTGTGAGACTTGTGTTGTAGCTAAGCATCATAAATTGCCTTTCCCTTTATCCAATTCTATTGCTTCCACATGCTTTGAATTAGTACATATTGATCTTTGGGGGCCATACAAGACTTCATGTTTTTCTGGTGCTTCTTATTTTTTGACAATTTTAGATGATCACTCTAGAACTACTTGGACATATCTGGTTCATACTAAAACACAGGTTCCTCAAATAATTTCTGGTTTTTTATCACATGTTGAAACTCAGTTTAACTCAAGGGTTAAAACTATCAGAAGTGATAATGGTACAGAAATTGTTCAATTTTTTTGCCAAAACTTGTTTGCTTCTAAAGGAATTATTCATCAGACTAGTGTAGCTGGGGTTCCTCAACAAAATGGTAGAGTTGAAAGGAAGCATAGGCATTTACTTGAGACTGCTAGAGCTCTTAAACTACATGCAAATTTGCCTACAAAGTTTTGGGGTGATTGTGTTTTGGCTTCCACTTATTTGATTAATCTCATGCCAAGTTCAGTTTTATCTTGGAAGTCTCCTATTGAGATTCTGTTGAACAAACCTCTTGACTATTCTAGGTTAAGAGTTATAGGATGTTTATGCTATGCAGCTATTAAATCTTCTGATAAACTTGCTCCTAGATCTTTAAGGTGTGTTTTGTTGGGTTATCCTTATGCTAAGAAAGCATACAAACTTTATGACATTGATAACAACAGAATTGTTATTAGTAGGGATGTTGTTTTTAAAGAACACATATTTCCTTTTAAACATCCTGTTTCTTCTACAGTTGATACAGAACATATGAGTTTTCCACTAGATTTCTCTACTGAACATAGTTCAATTCCTGATCATCATATAGAGAACATTTCTTCTATTCCTATGTCAGAATCACCTTCTAATACTACTTCTCCAGTTACAGAGTTAGATAATTCTAACACTGTTGTTCAGCCTATTCTTAATGATATTCCTCTCAGAAGATCCACCAGATCTATTGTGATTCCTCAAAAATTCCAGGATTATATTTTGCCTTCATCTGTGGCAAATCATGCTCAAGTGTTCAATGTTTTTACTCAACCTGATCTTTCTAATTTTGGTTCAGCTTACCTAGCTACTTTATCTAATGTTCTGTCTGTCCATGAACCCTCTTGTTATTCTCAAGCTCAACATGATCCTCAATGGATTGAGGCTATGAAAGTTGAAATTCAGGCTCTTGAGAAGAATCATACATGGGATTTAGTTCCTTTACCTCCTGGTAAATCTGTTATAGGTTGTAAATGGGTTTACAAAGCAAAATTTAATCCTGATGGTACTTTAAATAAATGTAAGGCTAGGTTAGTTGCAAGAGGAGATAAACAGATTAAAGGAAAGGATTACAAGTATACATTCAGTCCTGTTGCAAGGTTTACCACTGTTAGGGTTCTTATTGCTCTTGCTGCTGCAAAAGATTGGGAAATACATCAATGTGATATCAATAATGCTTTTCTACATGGTTATGTTGAAGAAGAGTTGTACATGTTGCCTCCTCCTGGTTATAATGCTCCTACTGGTTTGGTGTGTAGACTTAGGAGATCTCTTTATGGTCTTAGACAAGCTGCAAGACAATGGAATGTTGAGTTAACCAAACATTTGATTGATATTGGTTTTATTCAGTCCAAACAAGACTATTCTTTATTTACCAGAAAAGAGTCTACTGGTGATTTTACTGTTGTTGTAGCTTATGTTGATGATTTGCTTCTAACTGGAAGTTCTTTGGTTCATATTCAAAGCATCAAGCAGTCTCTTCATGCTGCTTTTACTATCAAAGATCTTGGAAATTTGACTTACTTCTTGGGCATAGAGGTTACTAGAACCTCTTCAGGAATACTGTTAAATCAAAGAAAGTATATTCTGGATTTGCTCAAAGATTCTAATCTTGAGAATTGTCAACCAGTTTCTATACCTTTTCCTAAGAATTTGCATCTCAGCAATAAGGATGTTCCTTTAATGTCTGAACCTGAACCTTATAGAAGATTGGTTGGCAAACTGTTATACTTAAACATGACTAGGCCTGACATATCCTATTGTGTTCAACAATTAAGTCAGTTTCTTAATGCTCCTGCTATTGCTCATTTCCAAGCTGGTATTCATGTCCTGAAATATCTCAAAGGCACAATCAATATGGGATTATTTTATCCTTCTAAGTCTGAGTTATTTCTTAAAGGATACTGTGATGCTGATTGGGCCAATTGTCCTTTCTCTGCAAAGTCCTTATCTGGTTATGCTATTTTTTTGGGTGATTCTCTGATTGCATGGAAAACAAAGAAACAGAAGACTACTTCAAAAAGTACATGTGAAGCTGAATACAGAGCTATGAGTTACACTACCAGTGAGGTTATCTGGTTACAAGGGTTATTGGCTGATCTTCAAATTGATGTCTCTCTTCCAATTAATCTTTTCTGTGACAATACTGCAGCACAATATATTGCAGAGAATCAGGTTTTTCAAGAGAGGACCAAACATTTAAGGGTGGATTGTCATTTTATTAGGGATTATGTTGACAGTGGTTTTCTGCAGATTCATCATGTTCAGTCTTTCCTTCAGTTGGCAGATATGCTTACCAAAGCTTTAAGTCATGATCAGCTTCAGTTTTTCTGTTCCAAGCTTGGCCTTGTTTTGCAGCATCCAAAGCTTCTTCCAAGTCCAGCTTGAAGGGGGGATATTGAATATTATAATTTGTAAATAAATTAGTAATATTAGTTAGTTAGTTTGAGATACTATTTGGCGGGAAAATCAGTTAGACAAACTTGTATATATTCTCCTTTTAGTCTTCATTTCAGAACGAAGTTGTAACAATCTGTTTTGTGAATATATTTTTCATTTCATTCTTCTAAAGATGGAGAGATCATCTCCTTCATCTTCTCACCGACGAATCTGGTTGGCGATTGTGAAACACGACTCATGTAACACTGCACATGATCCACATTTCGCACAATTATGATCTTATAAACATGCAATGAAGAAATCCAGACAACACGCACAGATATATAATCGTATATAGCGTCCACAAAAATTCCAAAATCTAAGTTTATAATTTTTGCTATCATGCTTCGCATTTTCGTTTTCAGTACCTGAACTGTTAATTGTTCAACTTCCTGCTTGCTGCTGATGATTACCGACCTACTAAGCAGTCCATGAAATGTACTGATGGGCACCTAAAAACCGTATGCAAGTTGCATTCATATTCATTTAGTAATTACTTATATGTGTGCTATTCCTGGAGAAATGATGAATTATGATTATAATTAGGGTAAAAACTCGTGCTGGTATTGAAATAATTTTTCGTCCGAAATTGTATATATATATTGATTTTGTAATTAGAAATATGATAAACGATAAAATTTTGATTTTATTTCATATTTTTATAATAATTTTAAAATATTGTATACCAATATCATTAACTAAATATTTTATAATTTGATTATATTTCATAAAATTTGAATTAATATCTATATATAATAATAATTTAATGATTAATTATAATTGCTAAATTTTTAATTAATTATCAATTAATTATCAATGACGTTATATGAACTTTATCAAATTGAACATTTGAATATAATATAAATAATTATTTTAGTAAATTATTCGTGTATAACATAGGTGTCCGAAAACTCGTGTTATTTTAACGTAATAAGAGTATATTTGTAAAAAATTGATTATATAAGTAAAACTGTAGCATGAGACAATTATAGAATCTCCTAATATTACCTATATAAGTCAAATATTTAGTTTTATTCTAATGTTTATTAACCAATATCGAAGTTCTATTTTAAAAATTAGGTAGATTGAAACATTTTCTATATTATGATTTCGAATTATATTTTAACTCAACTTTAAATTTTTCCAAATATTTCAATTAATGTAAAATATGATTAGACTATTTTAATGATTTTTATATGATATCTAAGATCAAATTTTTTGGCTTTATCATATATTGATCTAAGTATATATATGTTATAACTTAACTGTTATATATTATATTAAGCAATTTACTTTATTACATAAAAATTCATATTACCCTAGTTTATAGTGGAGTTATAGTCTAAATGGACATCCTTTATTATAATACCTGAGTCTACCACATATCAGTTAACCAATCAGAAAACTTTGAATTATTTTAGGACCAATCACAGGTCAATCCTAAATTTTAGACCAATCACAACAGCCTAAAAACTTTCCTCATATAATTTTATTAACCAAGGTTGGTTGGATTATCCATACAACGCGATTAACCAATCAAAATTCAATAACTATTTTATTTTTAATTAGAATTTAAATCCATTAAAAAATTACTCATTTAATTTTATTAACCAATCAAGAGAGCCAAAAAACTTTTATCATATAATTTTATCAACCAATCGTAGTTAGACTATCCATATAACGCAATTAACCAATCAAAATTCAAAATTTAATTTATTTTTAATTAGAATTTAAATTCATTAAAACTTTTCTCATATAATTTTATTAACCAGAAGTTGTTAGACTATCTTCGCAAGTATACTTATTTTGAATTTAATCAAAATTAGAATTTAAAATTTAATGAAATTAATTTTAGTACAAAATATGTTGACCAAGTACTAAAATTTTAATTTGCTGATGTAAAAATAATTTATACCTATCTCATACAAATTATATGTGGGGTCAACTATATTGTTTTCCAGGTCATTGTAAAATAATATTAGCAATATAAATTCGATAAAAACATAAAATTTTAAATTATTTTAATACATAAGTAACTTTTAACATTGTACGTGAACGAATAAATCATCTTTGTAAGTACTTTAAATTTTTTAATAAGACATATCTTCACATTAGCTTGATAATATATTCTATATAAGCATATTATGGATCTCTGAAGTTCAGATAGTAAACCACCTTACTTCTTCTCTATTCGTTATCAATTAGGTGCAGTCATTAGACTAATCACTTTCTCAATATTAAAACTTTTAAAATCTTAATGCAAATGGAGGCGATATATTAGTTATGAGTTTGTAGTGTTGAAGAAATAATTCGGGGAACTCTGTATCATTAACCATACATCCATACATATAAATGAAAATGTGGTAAAATCATCTCAAACCCGAATAGAAGGCATCATGTTTAATAAATCAATTTTTTCGAAAATATTTTTCTTCTTATCCTCTTTACCATAATTATATATAATTATATTAGGTTTAGGGTAACCATGTATATTATTAATTGAAGTGAAGTAGTTAAAAGATTGTGAAGTGGTGGGTCAATATCATCAAATGTTGACGAGAACCTTTGTGATCAAAGGTAGTGACGTACTAAATACAAAATCCTAAAAGTATAACATATTAAATGTAAGTTTAAAATTTATTCTAATGAATTTAAAACCTTCATCATAAGAAGAAAATGAAAACCAGTATCCTGGAAAATTGAAAATCATTAGAGGAGAAATTCAAACATTCATTATATCTTTGAATGATTGAAAGTTAGTACATATCAATACAATATATTTGTATCTTTGAATGATTGAATGATTCAATTCTAGAGTTTCAACGCCCTCAAAAAAATTTAAAATCACCGCATACAATGTTAATTTTGACGTGATGAACATAAAATTTTCAATTCAAATAATTAATTGTGATTTTTGTCCAACATCAAATTTGTCTTTCTCATTCTTAATAACTCAACCATTTTGTTTTTTTTCAAGCAAGTGCATGATTCAACTAATAATGATAATTTTATTGTGTTAATCCAGAGTCAAAATCGAGAACAAATAAACACATATTCACGTCAATGATGATGGTGTTAAAAAGAAGTATAATTATAAAATGGGTTAGGACGTTTAACATTCTTATTAGTTTAAAAACTGATGGTACATTTCAAACAAATTCTAATATCGTATTTTATGTTATATTTTGTTATGATGACAACATTTTATATATATGTTCAATCAATATTTTATGCATTGAATATTTAATTTTTAATTATAAATATTTAGTTTTTAGCAACCAATAACATAACTAGGGATGAACGTCGGATCACTTCAGGGTCGGGGAGTGTTATCCCCGCACCCGACCCGCACCCGACCCCAAAATCAGTCCTGAACCCACCCCGATCCCGTATGGGGCGGGCATCGAATAGGGATCGGCGCGGCGGGGAGAATACGCATCCCTAAACATAACTTATATTTACACGCGTGCGTATTTTTAGTAAATGTATCTGAAAAAAATTAATATGAGTTCTATTATATAATGTATTTTTAATTATTTCAAAAAAAAAATAGATTTAAAAAATTTTAAGCGTTTGCTTTCGGTGCGTAGCACGGGTAAAACGCTAGTTATTAATGATTATTGATGTTTTGTTATATTTAGTATTCAAAAAATCATATCCTTTTTTCATTTAATATTGAATATGTTTTTTTTTAGAAGCAAAACCAATTCATTAATAGGAAATAAACCATTGCAAGAGATTATAACAGGCCCATGCATCGGAGACAAGACCACTACATCATCCGCCAAACAAATTAAGAAGTACTATTAAAATTAACTTGGCACTTCTGACTCTTTATGTACACCAGCATCTTAACAAACAAAACTGAGGTAAACTTGATTTATTGAGTTTCCAAACTGAACTTAAACATTAACTTCATCCACTTCACCCTCCTGTCCATCTGGAACATTTTCAATAACCACTTCATGCAGCTCATCTTCAAACAGAGCTTGAAACTGATCGTCTACTAGCCCTTATTTTAATACCACCCCTGGATCAATTGAAGTCTGCTTAAGCCTTGCGAAGCTAAGTCATCAGCTCCTGAATTTTCACTTCTATTAACATGCTTAAAATGATAATTGCTTTTCTGACAAAACCTAACTAGGTCACCTTCAAGAGAGCACTGATCTAAAAATAATCCAGCTCTAATTTTTGCAATGAATCTGAGAACTTCCTCACTGTCTACATGAAACAAAATATTCTTCTCCTTCCATTGTGAATCTTCTACTGCCTTGATCAAACAGTAAAATGCTTTGATTTCCGCTTGCAAGGGACTCAAAGCTTCTGTGGGCCCTGAGAAGATATATACTAGGTTCTGATGCTTGTCTTTCAAAAAACCTCCTATTCCTGCTTTGACTACTCCATTGTTTAGAACCTTGAATGCCCCATCCGAGTATCCTGAAGCATCAACAAATTTTTTGATGTGCACTGAACTAGGCCTTTGTGAATTCAACACAGCTCCTATAGGGTTAACATCCCACAAGTTTCTTGTAAATTCAGATAACATCTTACACGCTTGAGCCCATTTCCAAGCTCTAACTTTGATTAACCATACCACCTCGTTAACATCAGTGTTTTTCCTTTCAAAAACAACCAAATTTCTACACAACCACAGCGACCAAAGTGTCGACAACAACGATAAACCCCAACATACTTGTACTGAAGAATTTCTACACCATTTTAACCATTCCCATACCTGCAGATTGCTTATATTGCTAAACCTGTTCGAGAATCCCCACCAGTCAAAAACCTTTCCCCATACATCCTTTGTAAAACTACATGACCACATTAAATGATCCTGGGTTTCTACTAACACTCTACAAAACGGGCAGTATAAATCAGAAATTCTATTACCCATCCTTGAAGTTAACAACACTCTTGTTGGGAGTATTTTTTGCTCTAACTTCCACATAAATAATTGAATTTTTGGTGGAGCTTTGTTTTTCCAAATTTTTTTCCACTCTGGCCCATCTCTTGTTGCTTCTCCTATAAGAAAATTAGTACTATCTTTTACACTAAAAACTTTTCCCGAATGCCTCCACACTAGAGAATCCTCCCCTTGCTGAAGATTTACTTCATTTATAATCTCATTCAACTTTACAGCATCTTCCAACTCCCAAGCACGTAAATCTCTACACCATAACTTATTAACCTGTGTTTCAGGGCAATTCCATACGTTACAGAATTCTCTAACTGATACATTCTTCATTCTTGACAGAGCATACAATCTATTGAAAGTAATACTCAACCTCTCATCATTCTTCCAGTAGTCTTCCCAGAACAACACTTTATTTCCATCTCTGATATGCCACCTGAATTTCTCCTTTGAAATATTATAATTAAAACCTTCCTCCCTGTTTATTTTCAATATACCAGAGAATATATCTGAGACATTTTTACCCTCTAATGCATTGTTTAGCCCAGAACTTACCGAACAACCATATTTGGACCTCGCATATTTATTCCATAGAGCGTTTCTGTCCCCTTCCCAGCGAGCCCACCACTTCCCCATCATGGCCTTATTTCTATTCCTTAAGTTTGAAACTCCTAGACCTCCCTGATCTTTCGGTAGAGAGACCAACTCCCAATTAGCTAGATGAAGCTTCTTGACTTTAACTCCCTGATCCTTAAATTCCCCCCATAGGAAAGATCTCCTTATATTGTCAATTCTATTACAAACACCTTTCGGCATTAGGAACGTATTAAACCAATATATCGGCAAACTATCCAGCGTTGCCTTAAGTAAAATCAAACGCCCAGCCATATTCAAGCTATCACACTTCCAATTAACCAATTTATTTTGTATCTTTGTAACTAGTGGATCCCAAAATATTTGATTTCTTGGAGAGATCCCTATATTCACTCCCAAGTAATTAATTGGCCATGAACCAATTGCACAATCAAGGATACTTGCTCCCTGTACTAACATCTCCTCCCCTCTCCCAACTGCATATAACATACTCTTTGCAAAATTAATTTTCAGCCCTGTTAACAAATGGAAGGAGAAAAGGATTCTCTTCAGGGATAAAATAGACTCAACTCGATCTTCAACAAATATAATCGTATCATCCGCATATTGAAGATGTGTCAAAGGCTTTTCAGAATCACCTAATTTGATCCCCTTGAAAATACCTAGTTGGACCCCTTTCTCAATCATTTTACTCAGAACTTCCACCACCAAATTAAATAATAGTGGTGAGAGTGGATCGCCTTGTCTAAGGCCTCTAGAAGGTACAAATTCCTTCGTTGGGGAGCCATTTACTAGAACCGAAATTCTAGAGCTCATCAAGAAATCCCTTACCCATTGAATCCATTTGCTTCCAAAACCCATCTTACCCATTAATTCGAATAGAAATTCCCATGAAATAGAATCAAACGCCTTCTCGAAGTCTATTTTCAAGATCAAACCTGAGGTTTTCCCGACTTTCAAGCTATGACATACTTCGTTTACAAGAAGAATACTATCCGCAGGTTGTCTTCCTTGAATAAAGCCAAATTGATTTTCCGAGACCAGCTTTTTAATCACCTGTTTTAACCTCTCAGCAAGCACTTTGGTAAATATTTTAGCTGTTGAATTAATAAGACTAATCGGCCTAAATTCAGTAACCAGCTTGGGTTTTTCCACCTTTGGTATAAGGGCTAAAAAAGAGGAATTGAGTCCCACTGGTAGAGATCCATCACTCATAAAACTTGTAAAACATTCTAAGGTTTTCTTTTTCAATGAAGCCCATAACGTTCGAATAATTCCTATATTCAAACCATCTGGCCCAGGGGCTTTGCCTGGAGCCAGGTTTTCTAACGCCCATTCCAACTCTTCTAAAGTCAATTCTTTCTGCAGCCATTCAGCCTCCTGCAACGAAATTTTGTTGACTTCAATCGATCCTAACCTTAATTCAACAACTTGTGCCTTCTTTTGAAAAGTCTTACTAAAATGATCATAAAAAGCCTTCTTGAGATCTTGAGGAGATGTAATCCAAGAGTTCATCCAGAAAATTTTCCTCACCAAATTCCTACTTCTCCTTTTCTGAATAATTTGGTGAAAGAACCTAGTATTTTTGTCACCAAAAAGCTGCCATGACACTCTAGATTTCTGTTTGAGCATTGAGATTTTTTGATCATACAAGTCTTCAAGATCCATTCGCAATTCTCTAATCTTATTGCTCTGTAATTGAGAATTTTCCAGCTCCGTGATTTTGCATTCCAATTCTTTTATTCTAAGACCAACATTGTTTTTTGGGTCCTTAGACCAGTCCTTAATTAACGACTTGATCCTTCTTATAAGATCCTGAACATTTAAACCATCATTAACATTATCCATTTCAGTGGTCGTCTTTAGAGCATTGAGAAGCATCTCATCCTTCAACCAGATATCATACACCTTGTATGGCACAGGACCCCAATTAACCAAGTCCAACCTTAAAAGCAAAGGTCTGTGGTCTGACTTTCTCCTGTTCAGTGCAGAAACTTTCCAACATCCTTTCCTCCACCATTCACTATTAACTAGTACTCTGTCCAATCTACTCTTTTTTCCACCCGCACCAAACCAAGTAAATGAAGAATTGGTAATAGCAAGATCAAGCAAGTTACTGTTGCCAATGAATTGGTTAAACCCTATTGTGTCAACTCTTCTGAACTCACAATTTTCCTTTTCTTCTTCATCCCTTATGCTGTTATAATCTCCCACAAAACAACATGGTTCATCCAGGTTATTTCTCGCTACCTGCTCTAACTGTATCCACAACTCTCTCTTTTCTTGTAACTCCTGACCACTGTATATATTGATTATATGAAAGTACACATCCTCTATTCTACTTTTCATTACACACCATAACCATCTCTCTGTGTTTTGTACTCTTTCCAAGCTATAAATTGATGCATTCCAAGAGCAAAAAATCCCACCCGACAAACCTCTAGCCTTGACCTCTACCCACCCATTATCTTGTCCAGACCAAAGCGAGTCAACCAAGTTGTTATTCCAGGCTCCACACTTGGTTTCTTGAAGACATATAAAACTTATTTTATTTTCCTGTAATACTTCCTTGATTAACCTTCTTGCAACACTACTACATGCACCCCTTATATTCCAAGAGAGGAGTATTAAGTTCTTCATGGTAAAACAGTTAACTAAATTACTAATACTGTTGATCCCAACCAAATTTAATCGTTCTTCTCCAGGTTCCTAGCAAGAGTCTCAATACCCTGCTCCCTACCCCCTGGTATCTCAAGACCCATATGAATTGCTGTATCTAAAATATCAGTTGCCTCCTTTGTGAAATTCTTCCTTTTTCCAATGTTACTATCTTGCGCCCCATCTTCAACAATCTTCAAAAGGTTGCCACCAGTTCTTTTTATGAAGCCATCTCCCTTATTAGACTTAAACATATTCTTTTTACTGAACTTGAAATCAAAGGGATTTATTTTTCTTTTTGGACGCTTTCTCGGTCTCCCCCTACCCACTCCCATGGACATTGTTCTTAGGTTTTTACATAACGTACCTTGTGATCCAATTGAGATTTGATCAAAGTGGTCATTTGACTTACCATCATCACTCTCTTCGCCATCTTTTGCAACAGAATTAATCTCTTCATCTGCCAATGAAACTTCTGAACTAGACAGGGAATTACAAACTCCTGTATTTCTTTTTACCTTACAATGGGTCTTTAATATATCTAATTTCCTTCCTTCTCCCACTTGAAACTCATTCGTCGCTGAAAGTGACTCAAGTACTACTGTTCCTATATCATCAGATGCCTCATATCGCTGTAAGGACTCTTCCATCAGTACTAAACTCAAATCATTCTCATTTGTAGGTCCATCCGTCTCCTTATTACCTAATCTGACACCACTTGAGTCCACCCCCCCAATAGATCTCATATTATCACCTACCAGATTCCTATCATATAAGTCTATCTTTTCTGGGAAGTTTTCACTTTTCTTTAGATTCTTGTCAATTACTTTCTCGTTTGCCTTTTGTTCATCACGTGTCACTTGAAAATCCTCCATATTGATTCCATGTTTATCCGTACTTGCATTCTTGTAGAGTGCGCCATCTTGTTCTGTAATAGCGTGTTCTTTAATCTCATGAAACAGAACTTTGTATTGTTTACCCTTCACTAAAATTGTAAGATATTCCTCAATCCTATCAACCTGGCTAGTCACTAAGGTTATCACAGGATTATGCAATTTAAGAAGTGTCTCATCTTGGAAGCAACATGACACCCATTCCCCAAAGCTTTTAGTGAAAGCTTTCAAATTAGTTTCCAACCATGCATTAATAGGCAATCCTACACATTTTACATGCGCTATTCTTGGTAAAACCAAGTCTTTTTCTGTAACTTTACGGACCACTTGACACCCTTTACCTAGAAGTTCCTTTTCTTCATTTAACCAATCGTCACTACCTTCTCTTCTTAAGAAAAATATAGAGTCACTTACCTGGACCACTTTTACATTTGTAATGCCTACTCCTTCCACATACTTCAACACCTCCTTAGCTTCTGAAAACTTTGTGTCAACTAACATCAAGCTTTCCAACATTGATCTTTCTATATCTTCATCAACCTCCGATTCTATATAACTAAACATTTTTGTTGCAATATCATCCTCGGCATCTTTGTTCTTGTCTTCACCATGAGTCACAGGGTCCTTTAAAGATCTTTCAACCTTCTTTGACCCAATATCCCCCCTAGTTATTTTCTTTACAACACTTTCTTCCTGAGGCCTATTGATTGACATTTTCAGAACCCTTCCAAGACCCTTGAACTGCTTTAAGTTAGAGATTATCCTTCCTGATTCCAACTCTGATGAAGTTTTGACAAATCCAATTCTATTGCCCTTTCTATCTCTCTTCCTCGGTAGAATGATATCCCAAATATCTCCCCCATTTTGAAAGAGATCCCAAATTTCTTTTGCCGTCGTCTCATTAGGAATTTTTGAAACAAAGATAGTACTACCTTGAACCTTCACATTACTTGATGTTTTGAAATTTTTCTTTTTATGTGTAACCGTTTTCCACCCATCCCTTTCCTCTGTTCGTGCTCCTTCTATCACGACCTGAGAATATAATCTCTTCTCTGAGTTTTCCCCATCGATACTTTTCTTTGAGATAACCCTTGCAGGAAGACCGTTTTCCAGTTTATCCCTCCCAGCTGGTCTAATCTTTAGGCTCCTCCAATGTATTTGCTTCAACGCATTTGAGAATGCCACCGAGTCCCCTTGTAAAAAACTCCGATAAACTTCCTTGTCCACAAACTGGTGACTATTTTTCACAAACTCCTTCAATATCTCTTCCCCTCTATTCTCCTTATTGTTCCGATCAGCTTCGTCGGCGTTGTTTTCATTTGAAGTTTGAAACTCCTTACCTCTGTATGCGTGCCCAACGTACGTTATTTTTTATATAAAACATAGATCCTATTTCTAGATTTCTCATTTTTTAACATAAATTAATTTTATTTCGTATATTTCCAAATATTTCTGTTTTTTAGACCAATCATATTTTTATTTCTGAAAGTCTACGTAGTTGGTCGATCAAAAATCCTGAAAAACATATTTAAATTTTTATGTACCTAAAAATTATGTGATGCAATTTTTAATTATGTATGATTTGATAAATAAAATTTACATATTTCTTAAAACCAATTCATTTTTTTTATTACAACAACTTAATATCTACATGGAGATGAATGTAAATAAATCCATATTTTTTTCCCAAACTCGATTACATTTATGTATAATCTAAAATTTTATCTTAAAATTTTGTTTTTTATATCGATTATTAAAAATAGCAAAAGAGAACCGTATGTATACTCAATCGATTAAAATATTATTTATAATTATGTACTTAAAAAAATGGAACAAGAAGAGAAGATGTGGTGTATCTAAAAATTTTTTAAAGAAAAATCAAAGGTAAGTGTACCACAAAAAATTTAAAGAAAAATCAAAGGTAAGTGTACCACGGTATGAGTATGATACCAGAAGGTTAGTGATTTGATTCCCCATACTAATATAATTTCATTTATTTTTTGTATAAATTTTTGCCCTACAAAGGTAAAATCGTAACTTCACATCCAATGACACTTTTTATTATGATGTTGTGGTTTAATATATTATAATAGATAGATAGATTACAAATATACTATTTTTCATAGTAAAATTTTTTATAAAAAAGTGATTGTCCACATTTAACAAACTCAATTATATGAAATGTATCCGTTTAATATATTAGGCAAAATTTGTATATCATGGTTTATAGTCACTTAATAATTTGACCGAGCATTAGTAATATTTATGATATAAAAAGTATATCTTATATTAATCTAATTTGAAATATTAAAAAGGAAATGTTTAAATACGACATAAATCTTTTTTTTAAAATTCTCGTTTTCTTAACAAACATTCAATTCTTTTTGTACATCTTTAAATATTTATTTTTTTCAGACCAATTATATATCTAATCGCTCAAAGTCTAAATGATTGATTGATCAAAAATCTCTAATTTTACTTACATATTTAAATTTTTACAAACCTAAAATTTTTATGATGAAATTATATATTATGTATTGTTTTATAAATAAAACACAAATTTTTCTTAAAAATAATCCAACTTATTATTTCAATAATCTAATATTTATAGAGAGACGAATGTTAACAAATTCTTATTTTTATTCGGTCTCATTTGCATTTACCTATTCTTTAAATTTTTTATTTTATAAATAAGATAGACCAACAATTTGTTCATTCAAAAGATAAAATAATAATAAAAAATAGAAAACATGATAATAAGAGAATGTGTGGTTTATCTAATAATTTTTTTAAATCAACTTAAAAATGAATGTAGTGCAATGGTTATGACATGAAATTTATAACCGGGAGATAGTGGTTTGATTCCTGAATACAACTTAAATTTATCCTATTTTTACAAAAATTATAAAAGGATGGCATTTTTATAATATTCTCAATAAATAAAAATAAAATTATAAATTCATGACATATTTTACCCCTAATTCTCTTTTAATATATACAAGAAGATGTCATTTCGTGAACCTAATGTAGTTTTAACAATGATCAAATAAACACATTCTTAGACAAAATAGAAAAAGTAGAAAACTTGTCTGATATAGAAGGGATATTCGATGATCTACTAGTTAGACAATAGCCTGACAGGGGATGTCTTCAAACAACAAATTAGCTCTAAAATACTAA
Organism: Heracleum sosnowskyi; assembly: GCA_030848705.1. NCBI lineage: Eukaryota > Viridiplantae > Streptophyta > Magnoliopsida > Apiales > Apiaceae > Heracleum > Heracleum sosnowskyi. The sequence continues at coordinate 69,016,033 of CM061237.1, forward strand.
AATATGAGTACTGTTTATCTCATTTTTTTATATATAAATTGCACGGAGATTAATAAAATATGTAAAATAGTAAAAAAAAAGTAAGTAAAATGATAGTATTAATCAATATTTAATGTATAAAGTGAGTATAGTGAAAAAAATGAGTGAATGTAATTAATTTTTATATTATAAAATTTTATTATTTTTAAAAAAATTTATAATGTAAAAAATTGAAAAAGACTTTAAAAAAGGAACATATTTATACGTATCAAGATATATGTATTAGGACACTTTCACTAACATCACATATTTTAACTTTAGTATTACAAAGCAAACCCGTCTCATATTTTAACTTTAGTATTACAGCAAACCCGTCTAACTCCAACAAATCCTATTATGTGGTTTAACAATTTGAAGTCTCATCTTATAATGTGTTTTTCTCTGTCTCGTTCTGTTGACGAGGTTCTTTAGTTTGGTTCTTTTCTTTTTCTTTGATTAGGTAACATAACACACGTATAGTTTTGCAATCTGGTAGGGGGAATATGGTTGATTCATCAACGAAATCTATAGAGGAAAGCTATGCACATCTTTCTATAAATGATGAGGAGGATGAGGGTTTGATTTTGGAGGAGGTCAATGCGGAGTCCCGGTCAACAGATGTATCCTTGTGTCTGGTGGGCAGTTTCTTAACGAGTAGGAAAGTTAATTTTCAGGCTATGCAGGACACGTTAGCTTCAATCTGGAGACCAGTAAAGGGAGTTTTCATGGAGGAGACTAATATTCCCAACCTATTCATGTTCAAGTTTTTTCATGAACTTGACTTACAACGGGTTCTGGATGATGGACCATGGACGTTCAATAACCAGGCACTATTGGTCAGAAGATTAGAGATGGGGGAGCGGCTATCTGATATTAAACTGAGTGAGTTGTACATGTGGATTCAAGTATATGATCTACCAGTGGGTTTCAACTCGGAGTTCATATTGAAATCCATAGGTAACTACGTGGGAAATTTTCAGAGCATATGGAGACAATTTTCACGAATCAAAGTGGCCATCAACGTACTAAAGCCTCTAAAGAGCCAAATGCGTATTAAAAAACCTGGGGGGGAATGGATGTGGATTAATTTTAAGTATGAAAGGCTTCCATCGTTTTGCTTCTATTGTGGGGTAATAGGCCATATAGAGAAGTTCTGTGAGGCTCTGTTTGATCATAAAGGGGAAAATGAGAGCAGAAAGTATGACGCTTCATTGCGAGCTGCATTACGAAATCAATGGCTCCGTGAGTCGGATGGAGGGAAATTGGATTCTGTGAGGAAGAAGGTCAATGCAGAGATGGGAGAAATGAAACAGTCAACTCAAGCGGGAAACTCGGGTTCAAAATCCCAAGATTGTAGGGTGGTGCAGAATGTCAGGGAAGACGAGCACGCTAAATCAGGAGAGGTGATTGAAAGGTTGGATAAAGGAAAGTTAGTAAATAACGCCAATTTTTCAGGAACAAATGAAATCGCTGATATTGTGATATCAACAGACAAGGGTGTGGAGGATTTTAATGAGAGGCGGGAAAGTATGGATAATGTTATTGAGGTTAATGGGCTACTTGTTATGGACCCTAAACGACGCAGAATAGATGGAAATATAGGCCCAACAGATGAAGAAATGTTGGACTCCCAAATTTACACACAACAGAACCAAAAAAACATGAGTGGGGCGGGTGCTGCAGTGCAGGCCCGCCTAGAATTATGACAACTTTAAGTTGGAACTGCCAAGGTATTGGGCCTCCTTGGAAAGTTCGGTTCCTAAAAGACGTAATCAGCCAGGAAAGGCCCAATTTCGTTTTTCTGTGTGAAACTATCTGTAAAAAAAAAAAGATGGAGTTTTTGCGAGTGAAGCTAGGCTTTGAAGGTATGGTGGTAGTTGAACCCCAGGGTAGGAGTGGGGGTTTAGCTTTTCTATGGAGAGAGAAGGAGCAAGTAAATTTGCTGGGTTTGTCTCAGCATCATATAGATGTGGGGGTCTCGGTTGAGGGTCTGGGGGAATGGCGTATAACAGGGATGTATGGGGAGTCAGACCATAATAATCGAAGGAAAACTTGGGATTTGCTGCGTAACTTATCAAGGGACTCTAATCTCCCATGGTGCATAATTGGAGACTTGAATAATGTCACATCATAACAAGATAAACGTGGAGGAGATTTGTATCCTAACTGGTTGATAGATGGTTTCAATGAAGCTTTGATAGATACTGGTCTTCGAGATATGGATTTAATAGGCCACCAATTTACATGGGAGAGGGGAAGGGGTAAACCGGAATGGACAGAGGTGAGACTTGACAGAGCACTGGTTAATCAAGACTGGATGGATTTATTTCCAATGGCAAATTTATATAACTTGGAAGGGTCAAACTCGGATCACATCCCAATTTTTCTAATACCGAAGAAGCGAGATGTTAGTTCAGGGGTAAGTGCATTCAGGTTTGAGAATGCGTGGTTGTTAGAGCCAATGTGTCAGCAACTAGTAAGTGCATACTGGCAGGATGGTGAGGCAGTTGATATTCAAAGCAAAGTAAAAGCCTGTAGTGATATTTTAGCTGTTTGGGGAAAAGATATTACAGGTAACTTTAGCAAAGCCATCAAAGAGTGTAAGAGGAAATTGAAAAAGCTTCGAAACAAAACAAATGATGAATCGATGCAAGAGTTCTTTGAAGTAAAGAAGAAGCTGCACTTAATTTTAGACCAACGCGAGATTTTTTGGAAACAAAGATCGAAGCAGTTTTGGCTTAAATCGGGGGACAAAAACAGTAGATATTTTCATACTGCTGCAACTTCTCGTAAGAAAAATAATCAAATTGCTAAGTTACAGAACTCTGAAGGCAACTGGAAGGAATGGGACAGTGGGTTGGAGAGTCTGATTACTAACTACTATGTTGATTTATTTAGTACTTCGCAATCACAATCGGAAGAGGTAGTTAGAAATGTGCCTACAAGGATAACACAAGATCAGAATGACAGCTTATTAATGCCAGTTACAGATGAAGAGGTTAAGAACGCTTTATTTTCCATGCATCCAGATAAGGCGCCTGGGCCTGACGGAATGACCCCTGCGTTCTTTCAGAAACATTGGCAGATAGTTGGAAAAGATGTTGTTAATCTGGTTCGGAGGTTCTTTGAAGATGGGGATTTGCCTCAAGGTTTGAATGATACAAATGTAGTACTCATCCCTAAGAAGAAATGTCCGATTAACATAGGGGATTTAAGACCTATTTCCCTTTGCAACGTGTTAGTGAAGGTGATTACTAAGGTTATGGCAAACCGAATGAAGAATTTCTTGCAAGGAGTAGTATCGGAAAATCAGAGCGCATTCATACCAGGCCGCTTAATATCAGATAATATTCTGATAAGCTATGAGGTAATGCATCATTTGAAAAGGAAAAAGCGAGGCAAGGAGGGTTTTATGGCTTTGAAATTAGATCTCAGCAAGGCTTACGACAGAGTTGAGTGGCCTTATTTGCAAAAAATTATGCTTAAAATGGGATTTCAGGGGAGTTGGGTGGACTTGATTATGAAATGTGTGAAATCGGTAAAGTATCAAGTTACACATGGAAGAAGAAGAATGGGACCTATAATTCCAGGAAGAGGTATAAGGCAGGGAGATCCTCTCTCGCCTTACTTATTTATCCTATGTGCAGAAGGATTTTCAGCGCTTATCAGGAGCTTTGAATCGAATAAATGGCTAACTGGGGTTAAGATTTGTAAACGAGCACCCACAATTAATCATATGCTTTTTGCAGATGATAGCTATGTGTATTGCAAGGCTAATGTGGTAGAGGCAGATAATGTGAGGAAGTTGCTAAGTACGTTTGAGATTGCAACGGGTCAAATGGTGAATTACGGAAAGTCTTCTATTTTCTTCAGCTCTAATGTGACAGATTCTGATAAAAAGGAATTGTGTATGCAGCTGCAAATTCAAGAAGCAGGGGATCGAACAACATATTTGGGGCTTCCGACAATGTTGGGTCGTAATAAGTCTGCACTTTTGGGGTATTTAAAGGAGCGAATTGACAATAAAGTGAGGAGCTGGGATGAAAGGTTCATATCTAGATCAGGCAAGGAAGTTTTAATAAAAAACGTGGCACAAACACTCCCGAGTTACGCAATGAGTGTCTTTCTGCTACCGCAAGGGATTACAAAGGATATGGAGAGAATGCTAGCAAGATACTGGTGGCAATCGAAACCTAAGCAAGATTCGGGCATTAATTGGATGAGCTGGTCGGGGCTGAGCAAGCATAAATCAGCAGGAGGTATGGGTTTCCGTGATCTCTATGACTTTAATCTATCTATGCTAGCAAAACAAGGATGGAGGTTCCTTACTAAACCTGAAAGCTTGGTTAGTAAGCTTTTTAAAGCTAGATACTTCACAGATCATGATTTTCTGTCAGCAAAACTAGGACACAATCCTAGCTTTGTATGGCGAAGCATTTGGGAGGCTATTCCACTGTTGAAGAGTGGGGTGAGATGGATGATTGGTACAGGGGATAAAATTAACATTAAACATCAACCATGGTTGAATACAGATGACCCTTACATTTCATCAGAGTCTCCGAGTTTCTCTCAGAATAAGGTTGCTTCTCTGATGAGGTTAGATAGCCGTCAGTGGGACAGTGACATTGTAGTGGATTTGTTTAATGAGAGAGATCAACAGTGCATTTTAAACACTACTATTAACCAGAGAATTACAGAGGATCACGTTTACTGGTGTGAAGAAGCTCATGGGGACTACTCGGTTCGTAGTGCCTATAGACTTTTACAGGCTCAGAAAATAAGGTGGACAGTGAATGATAATGGTAGTCTATGGCGGAAAATGTGGCAAGTAAAAGCTCCCCCTAAGGTTCTAAATCTCATTTGGAGAGCTCTCTCCTATTGTCTTCCTACGATGGTTCTGTTGGCTCAAAAGCATGTTCCAGTGCTACGAACTTGTCCAGTCTGTAATACTGAGGACGAAACTATTCTTCATGCTCTGGTTACGTGCCCCTTTGCCATCCAGTGTTGGCAAAGGATAATTCCGGATATTCAGCAGGAGGTAGACATGGGTTTTGAAGGGTGGCTAGAGAAGATTTTGAGGATTGTAAGTAAAGATAGGAGAGCAGTAGTTTTTACGGTGTGCTGGGCAATTTGGAAGGCACGAAATGATAAGCACTGGAATAAGAAGCAAGTTTCGATAAATGGTTTGCTAGCTCCGGCAAAGATTTACCTGACTCAATGGCAGGAAGCCCAAGGGCGTTCAACCGAGGCTCTAGTTCAACTGGTTAACCCAGGTGATGGAGCTAATTCTTGGGTGGCACCACAGATGGTAACAATAAAGGTAAATGTCGATGCTGCAACTTTTAAAGATCCTTCAGCTTATGGAGTTGGTTTGATAGCCAGGGATTCGAGAGGTCAGGTGGTGTATGCGCATTCTTCATATTATATGAATGAGGTTGCTCCAGAATTGGCAGAGGCTATGGCCATAAAAGAAGCTCTCAGTTGGATAATGGCGCAAGCAGGGGACGACTTTCAGGTGGAATCAGATTGCCTTGTGGCAGTTCAGGCGATCAGGAGCAGCGTTCCCATGAACTCTCCATTTGGGGCTGTGATTGAAGATTGTAGGAATTTAATTAGAAGTTCAAACAAAGTTACTTTGTCTTTTGTTCGACGATCTGCAAATATGGCTGCTCACTTCTTAGCTAAGGAGTCATATTCACATCCAGGTCGAGTGATTAATAGGAGTAATGTTCCTATTGATCTAAATGATGTTTTGATTCATGATTTGGTTTAATATAAATCTTTTTCCGTCAAAAAAAAAAACAGGTTTAACAATTTAGTTCTCTCCAACATCTCAATTCTTCTTATATTAAAATTAAAAAAATGTTTATATTTGTTATATTAACCTATATAGAAAAATGGTAAGTAACAACATAAGTCATTTTTATAAACAAACATCATACTTGAGAAAATCAATGATTCTTTCATCAGAAACATAACATGCTATCACGATGCAACAAAAAAACTCATGCAAGTTGAAATTAATTATTTCCCACCATAAGTTACATGACTAGTTGTGATCATTACAATTTTATAATTACATAACTTTTACATGTTACATTTTATTATTGAAAATTTAAGAACTTGATCGTTGATATAAGGATTGAATTCTAGAGAACATCTACAAATACATTTTTAGCAATTATTTGTCATCAACAATATGGAATTTTAAATATATAATCTGATATACCAAAATCCAAATGTCAAAACCTATGTACTTAACGTTCTCTGCTGCTACTGTTATTTACAGTTTCATAATGTTTGAAATGAAATCAGTCATAATGCCCGAAAACTAATAAAGGCAGGGGTGATCTAATAACTAACTATGTATTTATCATCTAGTACCAATATTACTTCATCACTTCATTGTTTGTCTCCAAAAAAACATCGTTGGGGTTCTTCCGATAATGGATATCCTATCAGTTAGAAGATTAATTAAACATCCTACTGCACAATCAAATGAATGGTTAATAGGGAACTTAACGAAACCACCTAATTTATATTGCATCCAACTTGATCTAGCAGGAAGGAAAAGAGGACCAACAAACTCCAGAAACATTTTCTGGGCTATGCATCAAGTTTCGAATCTCACTTGAATTTAAATAGCAATTCCCATATTAACATTGACTATTTACTACTAAGGATCACTCTCAAGTTTCACTGTTGTAGACTTCAGCTTCTAGCATGAACCCCGGTTAAGTGCACAATGACACCTAATCAATATAGTTGCTCACGACACTAATTGTAGTTGAGAAAATCATATTACTCCTGTAGTATAGTTTTTGTACTTCGAATTTCATATGCAAATAGCCAAATACCACATATCTATCTAGTAGTCAGCATGACCAAGGATTTTCTTCTTTCCAATATACACCGATACAAGATACTTTTAGAGTTTTGAATCTCAAGGCTCCAGCCAGCCCTAAGCCGGCTATCAGAGCTTCATATTCAGCTTCGTTATTTGTCGTTGGGAAGTCCAGTTTTAGTGTGTACTCTATGAGGAATCCATCAGGACTTTGTAGCACTAAACCGGCTCCACTTGATTTTGTTTTTGATGCTCCATCAAAATAGAGCACCCAACATTCTTTGGAGATTATTTCTTCAACTTCCTTGTCTTCCACTGTCACTTCCTGCCCCCCGACTTCTTGGTTGTCAATGGTGCATTCAACCATGAAGTCGGCAAGTGCTTGTGCTTTTATGGTCGTTCGAGGCTTGTATTTGATGTCAAATTCCCCTAGTTCAATGGCCCATTTGATCAATCTTCCACTAACTTGAGGGCTGTGCAAGATGTTTCGTAGAGGTTGATTGGTCAAGACCTCTATCTTGTGTGCCTGGAAGTATGGGCGTAGCTTTCTTGAGGCCATTATCAAGGCTAAGGCAAACTTCTCAATCGTTGAGTAGTTTATTTCTGCCCCATGTAGAATTTTGCTCACGTAGTAGATGGGTTTCTGAACCTTCAATTCTTCTTTTACCAAAACAGCTCCGAGGGCAGTATTGGATACTGCCAAGTATAGATAAAGAACCTCTCCTGGTTTTGGTTTGGCCAATAGTGGTGGCTCAGCCATGTATTTCTTCAAGGCTTCAAAGGCCTCTTGGCTTTCAGCCGTCCATTCAAAAAATTTCACCTTCTTAAATGCTTTGAAGAAAGGTAAGCACTTCTCTCCTGACTTGGAGATGAATCTTCCCAATGCTGCTACTCTTCCCGTCAGTTTCTGGACTTCCTTGATAGTCCGTGGTGGTTCCATGTCTAGAATTGCTTTGATTTTGTCGGGATTAGCCTCGATTCCTCTCTTGGAAACCATCAGGCCTAAAAACTTTCCTGAGCCTACACCAAAGGCACACTTAGCTGGATTCAACATCATCTTGTGGTGCCTTAGCACTTCAAATGCCTCTCGGACGTGCTCAATGTGATCGGCCTTATCGAGGCTTTTGACTAACATGTCATCTACATAGACCTCCATGGTTTTTCCAATTAGGTGTTCAAAAATTTTGTTCACCAACCTTTGGTAGGTTGCCCCTGCATTCTTAAGTTCAAATGCCATGACAAGATAACAGAAAACACCAAAGTCAGTGATGAATGATACCTTGGAGATGTCATCTTTGTGCATCTTGATTTGGTTGTATCCGTTGAAACCATCCATGAAGCTTAGCATCTCGTGCCCAGTTGTTGCATCTATTAGAGCATCAATCCTTGGTAAGGGAAAACAATCCTTAGGACATGCATCATTTAAATCAGTGAAGTCCACACACATCCTCCATTTCCCATTGGCCTTTTTGAACATCACCGGGTTAGCTAACCATTCTGGGAATTGAATTTCCTCAATGAAACCGGCTTCCAGAAGCATTTCAACTTCTTGTTTTATGGCTTCAAGCCTCTTTGGAGCAAAACTTCTCTTTTTCTGTTTCACCGTCTTCCTTTCAGGATCCACATTCAATTTGTGAGTTATCAATTGGGGATCAATCCCTGGCATGTCAGCCGCTGTCTAAGCTAAAACGTCATTGTTCTCTTGAAGAAAAGATGTGAGTTTGCTTTTCAATGGTTCAGGCAATAGTGCCCCAACATAAGTCACCTTCTCTGGTTCACCTGGGACTAAGGGAATTGGGATCAAATCCTCGACCGGTTTCCCTCTTCTGTCCTCATTGTCGCTTATGTTCATGTCTTCAATGGGGAGAACCTGCCCCCCCCCCCCCCCCGATTCCATCAGGCCTTAACGCGGCTACATAACAACTTCTAGCCATCTTTTGGTCTCCCCTCTCTTCTCCAATCCCATTCCTCGTTGGGAACTTGACTTTCAGATGATAAGATGAGGCAACGGCCTTAAACGCATGAAGACCAGTCCTTCCAAGGATCGCGTTGTAGGTTGAAGTTGCCTTTATGACTACAAAGTTCAGCATTTGAGTAGATGTATTCATCCCTTGTCCCATGGTCATTGGGAGTTGGATAGTGCCTTCCACCTTTGATTCCACTCCATTAAACCCATATATGGGCATATTCGAGGGTGTCAACTGAGAATCAGTGTAACCCATCTTGATAAAGGCATCATGGAACAAGATGTCCACTGAAGCCCCATTGTCAACTAGAACTCTCTTTGTTTCAGAATTGCCTATCACAGGTATGATAACAAGAGGATCATCGTGGGGGAACTTCACCCCTTCTACGTCGGAATCATCAAAACCAATTGACACTTCTGTTCTGGCACGCTTCGGTGCTTCTCTAACCACAGTCATTACCTCTCGGGCATAAGCTTTTCTTGAGTTTCGGGATGACCCAGCAGCAGTTGGTCCTCCAAATATCATATGGATGACTGGCCCTCAGGGCTTAGGGTTCCGATCTTGGTCGTTGTCCCTTCTGTCATAATCCTTCCTTTCATAGTTTCCTCTTTGACTCCCTTGATTTCCATCCTTGGTGAATTTGCCGAGTTTTCCTCTCCGTATCAGGAATTCAATTTCATCCTTCAGTTGCCTACAATCGTCGGTGTCGTGACCAACTTCTTTGTGGAACCGACAGAATTGGTTTTGGTTCCGTTTGGACAAGTCAGCCCTCATTGGTTTCGGCCATTTGAGATCCTCTTCCTTTTCTATCTCCATCAGAATTTGACTCTTGGGAGTATTCAACCTTGCATACTCTGTAAATTTTGGCCCAAAATTGCTCTTTTTTGGTGGAGAATCAGATCTCTTTGACGTTCTAGGAAACTTTTCCCTAACATCATACTCTTATATTTCCTTTCTTTTTCTTGAATTCCCACTACCCTCGGTGGTGGGTTCATATTTCCTCATACTTTCTTCTGCTTTGATGTACTTGCCGGCTCTATCTTGGAGCTTTAACATGCTCTCGGGTGGGTGTTTTTGAAAGATGTGTGTCCTAAATCCAATCATGGATGATGAGTTAGGAGACATGTTGTTCAATCTGATTCAAGTTTGTTTAAATTAATAAAATAGTTATGTGTTTTATTACGGGCTTATCTATTTAAAGTGTTTAAATTAGATGTTCCATTGTTTAGAGTAAAGCTTTTTATGGATTATGATGAGATCATAATAATGAGACCTTAAAGATGATAACTCTAAACTTAAATAGTTCCTGGTCGTAGGATAATTAATTGGTAGTTAATTAATCCGCAAAGATCGGTACATACTATGCTTGCTTCATTGTGAAGGATGGATGTTCTCATAGGCATTTGTGTGGTGACACTATAGCTAGTATGTAGGTGCTTATTAGGAATAAGTTCACTGAACATGACTCGATCAGTTGAACAACTAATGGAGTTCACTCATGTGTCAGTAGTTGTTCATATAGTGATGGTTGTACAAGTGTCCTTTGACTTGAGATCATCATAGTCATCTTGTGTACACTGAACTATACTTTGGTTTAGCTCTTAGTCTCGAGGGACAATAATTAGTGCTCTTCTGGGTATAGGAATTTGTGCACGAAGATAGTGAATGATCAATAAAGGATCTGCCCCTTCCAGTGAAGGAAGAAAATGTCCTATGTTATTCCATCTATGCTAGTTCAGGAATCTCTGGCCAGAGTAAATGAAATTAGAAAGAAGTTTCTAATTTGCATTAATCGGAACTAAGCATAGTGAATAGGAAAACATATTATTAAATTAGATAGGCTTGACACGAGATCCGTGCCTTGTATTTAATCGGGACATTGAGGGTAGAAGGAATTAATTGTACGGTAACTATTCACTGAATAGGTTCTTGGTATTCTAAGCAGTGAATTCATATTATCCGGATAGTCGCGATATTATGAGAAGTATCCCTCACGATGTAGAATAAATATGATTAATTTATTTATCGTATTTAATGAATTAAAAGAATTCATATAAATAATAATAAAATTGTTTTATTATTATTTGTTTCTACTACCGGCTTAATTTTGAACCTACAGGGTCACACCATAAAAGAGAATGATTTGATGGTGAAGGAAATAATTAATAATGGCTAGTCATTATTTATTTATGAAATAAATATTTGATTAGAATTTTTTATAATCAATTAAATATGATTTAATTTATTATAAATTAAATAAGAAGAGTTCTTAATATTATTAATTAATAATTTAATTTAAGAAAATAAATTAAGTGAGAGAATCATTTTTTAAAGAGTTTAGAAAAAGAATTAATGATTAAAAGAGTTTTAAATTATTAATTAATTGATTAATGAGATTAATTAATTAAAGGATTAATAATAATAATATTTTATAGGACAAATATTCAGCTGAGTATTTTGTCTATAAATATACTATTATAAACCCTCAAGCCCCAACCCTAATTTGATAAGAAAAGAAAAAAGGGAGGCAACCCAAATTCTCTCTCTGTCGAATCATCTTCTCTTGGTGGATACTTGTGGAGTGCTTCACACTTGAGGAGCAGCTGCTAGGAACCTCTCTACATCATCCATGGATCACTTTTAAAGGTTAGTAATCGATTCTCTAATTTTATCCATGAATCTTATGTGTTTTTATGGGTTTTATATATAAATAATTGTTATTCATGCTTCCGCGTATGCAATAAAACCCTACAATGGTATCAGAGCATAGGTTGTATGCATATAGATTCGTGGTAAAAATTTCAGATTTGTATGATATTGTATGATTTTTTTATCGATTTATTCGTATTTGGGGGCTATGATTGATTTAATTATGAATTAAATCAAAATAAATTATAAAAATATTTTTTGATCACAGTATATGATTCTACAATGGTTGTAGATCAGTAGGATATTTCTTTTCTGAATTTTCTGATGTGCGGATTATATTTTTTTGATTTATGAAAGTGTTTAAAAAGTGTTTTTAAAATGAAAATTATAATTTGTATAATACTTGTATAATGATTAATGTAATCATCAAACCAATAATATACACGGTAGTCCGTGCACTGAAAAACTCAGAAAAAGGATGGAGAAGTTCAGTTCTGCGTCAGAGTTGTCTGCTGTTGCAGGCATGTGTCGGGCGCGTGTCGGACACGCGCACAGGACGCGTGCGGTTTTGTTTGGACAGTTTTGTTTTAGCTCGTTTGGACGCGTCCGAACTCCGATTGAGACATGTAAGGTACCGTTGGATTCGTTTTTTCGAGAGGTATCTTTTGGGATTAATTAAATATTTTAATTAATTTATTTTAAAATGATTATAACCATTAAAGTGTATTTGATGGCTTATTGATAATATTAAATGCATGCAATAATTCGTACCTGGTTTATAATTGCACTAAATGTTATAACATGTCAACCTATGAGTTTATTAATGTTTATACATGTGATGTATGTTTAAATTTACCATGCGATGATAGATTTAGGGCGAACAGAAATGAACATAGGTTTCGCGTTAGACGTTCTAGGTTAGTCAAAGATGTTTAATAACCTAATTAATAATATTATGAATACAATCATGAGATTCTTGTGTTTTTGAAACACGTAATTAAATATGAATTTTCAATATTGAGAGAAAGGATGATTCTGTCAAAAACAGATTTCGATCTGTAAGAAAGGGGTATTAAGTGACGCCTCTTGACAATGCTCCCCCCGATCTGGGAATCATCCAATTATCGATTATTGATTTGAAATATTTAATTTAAAAGGAAGAATCTCTTTATAATATGATTATGATTGTAACATAATATAATCCCTCTAAAATTAAACAATATCAAGTAGTAATTGGCCAATGACACAACGGGCTTGTGTCGGTCATAGCCTTCCAACATAATAGCAAGTAGAGTTCTTATATTGAGACATTGTCGTTTCGTGCTACAGCCGAGGGCTTTGTTTTGAGATTAAGAGATGTTTGTCTATCACATGAGATGTGTATGATAAATTAGGTTGCAATTGTCGTTACGTGCTACAGCCGTGGGCTTTTGGAATTCTAATTTAATTATGCAAGAAGTTGGGTTTGACTTGACTTAGAATATTGAGTGAGTCGTGCCACAGCCGAGACTCAATGATTCAAGAGGCTAAAAGATAATAAGGAATAACATGAGATGTAGTTGACAAGAGTTGTCTTCCTATGGAACATCACATTGCGTTTCGTGCCACAGCCGAGGTGATGTGATGGAAAATAGGATCCTTATTCTCACTAACATTATGAATGTTTAGTGATACATATAGAGGGTTGTATAACTTAAATAAAATAGTGGGAGCCACCAATGAATAAAGGCCCGATTTACATGGTGCTATAAGAATAAAATTGAATATTTACTTAGTAGTTATGTGTATTCACTTATACAATTATATATATACTATAACTTCTGCAATATCACACATCATAGTAGAATAACACTTTGACTTATCCCATACATGCTGATGAACTTTGAAACTTGAGAAATGTTCTCAAGAATTAAAAGTTAGACTAAATGTTTAACTCGTTAATACAAAATGTCTTATTTGTAATATACATGAAGATGCATATGAGACTAGGTGCATTAGGTTTAATAATGCAAATGTTGCATAGTAAACCAAACTGATGTCTATGAGCTTAAGACTGTGCAGATAGTATGAGCACAAGGACATTCAGGGATACCTGTTGCTTCTATAAGAGTTGTAGAATGTGATAAATAAGACGATTCAATATAGGATATCGAATGAGCTATTCCATAATAGTTATGCTGAGGGTTAATCTATGAATAATCATAGACTCAAGATGCCTACGTATCTCAATTATTACTGAGAATCAAGCCAAAGACGTAGTTCTGATTGTAGGATCAGGGTCCTTATATAGGCGTCTGGAGCCTTGTATTTATGGTATGATTAGGAGACTTAGCGAATAAGTCTCCTTTTTGATGATGGATAAACATCATAATTCTTGCTGAATAAGTCTTTTCCTTGTTGATAAAGGCTATGACTCATTATTTGCCTTTAATTGGGATTCCGGATCCTTCTTTGACAATTTACCATATTTTGGACTCTTTTCATGAGTTGTATATTTCCCTTATTTATTAATTACGAATTTAATAAATAATCAGGGTTTTGGACCTTAAATATTTGGCCTTTCCAAAGAATCAGCAATTATATTTCTATAATTACTTTTTTGTCCATATCAATTCCTCAATACTAGATCTAACTGTTTCGTTTATTTACTAAAAAGACAACAATCCCAATATACCATTATCGTCAGACTAACTACCAAAATTTTAATGTTTGGTCTTTAACAATGTTCAAGTTTTAGATAAGAAAGCCTATAAAAAAATTAAAAGAAGCAGATCCAATTTATTAAAATACATAAGACCGAACCGAAATAACTATGTCAGACTATCAAAATTTGAATATTTTGACTTTAATAATATACTAGCCTATAACTCGTGCAAGACACAGACCTTAAAAAATAATAAACTAAAAAAATTAATGTGAACGGAAAATATTAAAATAAAAGTAAAAATTAATATGATAAATTATAAAATGAGAAACTTAAATATTAATTGGAACGTAAAAAAATATAAAAAATACAGATGGGGCTGAGGAAGATAAATAAGGTATTATTAATATTATTTTATAATAAAATAAAATTAATAATAAGGACATATATAAAAGCTGACATGTTTTAATTAAATAAAGTAAGTGTCCGTGATATTTTTAGAAATGTTTTAATTATATATTAATTGTATTTATTAAAAAAATACGTTGACATGTTAAAATAAGTAATTTTTTAATAAGGACAAATAGAAAAATTAACATGTTTTAATTAAAAAAAAGTAACTGCCCGTAATATTTTTAGATGTGTTTTAAATATATTAATTGTATTTGTCAAAAAAATACGTTGACTTGTTAAAATAATTAAGTTTTTTAAAATAATTAAAAGTATTAAAATAAGTTTTAAAATATATAAGTAAGGGTTGCAGTTGATATTTTTGGAAAAAAGAGATTTTAGTGATAACAAATATAAAATGTAATATATATTTTTTTTGTCACAAATAGGAAGCAATTTATTAAACTTTCAAATCATCCATAAGTACACTAATCAATTCAGGGTATGTGTCTCCCCTTTTCCATCTACAATCAGCTATAGAACTAGATTGCCTCGCTAAGAAGTGAGCCACCTGGTTCGCGGATCGTTTCACAAAATTTAAGGCTATATTCCTCTCCTTTAATTGACTCAAGAGCACCTTGCACTCTTCCAGTACACGACCAAAGTATGACATAGTGATACTTGAGCACCGAATTGCTTGTACGACGGCAAGACAATCAGTCTCCACCACTGCTTCATTCCACCCTTTTTCTTTAACCCAACTCAGAGCTTCTCGTACGCCCATAGCTTCTGCAAGAACTGGGTCTATGTTACCTTGCTTACAGCTGGATCTGGCTTCAACTATATCGCCTGTGTGATCTCGAGCAACTACAGAGTAGCTATATCTGTTCGAGTCTGAGAAAATCGCAGCATCAGTATTGACTTTCAATCTTCCTTCTACTGGACACTCCCAGCGCTCCTTGCCATCCGCTTGAGTCATAAACCCAAGGAAATTATCGAATGACTTGTCTTGAGCGCTTCGCCACTGATTGAAAGTGAGCTTTGCTAAAGTTACGACTCTATCAACCTCTTCTCCTTTCTGGTGCCACACAACTGCATTTCTATTTTTCCACACCTCCCAGCATAAGGTACATGCAATCTGGATGTTTTCGGTCGATTGTTCCTCCATTACCAAGCTTAACCACTGTGAGAAGCTTGTACAGTCTTGATCGCCCAATATTATTTCCGCTTGATTCCAGCACATCTTCGCGAACTGGCATGTAACTAGTGTGTGCAAAACTGTTTCACTTTCTATATTGCAGACTGGACAAAAATGTAAGAATGCAACTCTTTTGTTTAGCAGGTTGTCCTTAGTAGGTAGGCATCCTGCTAGCGATCGCCATAAGAAGTTCTTTATTTTTGGAGGGAGTTTCAACGACCAGACTTTCTTCCATAAACGTGTATCGATCTGTGAGTTGTTCTCTGTGTTCTCATCATGAAGTGCAGCATATGCGCTTTTTGTTGTGTATCCTCCTAGTTTTTCCTTATTCCAAAACCATGTATCATTGTCATTATGTCTCAATGGTATTGTTAAGATCAAATTTACATCTCTCTCCTCGAAGATGTCGTTAATCAATTCAATATCCCACTCCATTCTCCCGGTTACCATTAGAGATGAAACCGTTCTTCCTCTGATAGCTTCACTGCGGGTGTGGATATAAGGATCATGAGTGTCAGGTAGCCATGGATCCTCTTGAATGTTAACTGATTCGCCTGAACCAACTCTACGAACTGCACCTTCTTTTAACAGTACCTGAGCCTCCATAATGCTACGCCAAACATAACTGGGATTCTTACCAACCGTAGCTGTTAAGAAGGAATTATTAGGATAGTACCGGGCCTTATAAATCCTACTTACCAGACTAGTTTCATTAGTGATCAGCCTCCAACCTTGTTTCCCCACCAGTGCTATATTAAAATCTCTAAGCTTTCGAAATCCCATCCCTCCTTGCGATTTTCTTTTACACATTCTATCCCAGCTCATCCATGAAATACCTCTATCTTTCTTTGTAGATGATCGCCACCAGAATTTTGTCATGAGCCTCTCCATATCTGTACAAGTCTGCATCGGAAGAACAAATATACTCATAGCATAACTTGGTAAAGATTGAGCAACTGTTTTTAGAAGAGTTTCCTTGCCTCCCTTAGACAAATAGCTTTTATCCCATCCTTGGATACGATCAGCTAGCCTCTCCTTTAAATAGCCGAAAACTGCCGTTTTATTTCTTCCCAATATATTTGGTAGCCCCAAATATTTTGTGTTATCATCAGCCTCTCGAATACTCAGCCTTTGACAAATATTCTGTTTCACATCGTTTGCCATATTTCGACTAAAAAACACAAATGATTTCTCCACATTTATTCTTTGTCCTGAAGCTACTTCAAAGGTATTCAACATATTTAACACATGGGATGCACTGTCATCTGTTGCTTGGCAGTAAATATATGTATCATCAGCAAAGAAAATATGAGATATCGTTGGTGCTCCTCTTGCAACCTGGATACCTTTCAATGATTTCTTCTGTTCATAATCACGTAAAAGAGCAGTAAAACCCTCCATGCATATTAGGAATAAGTACGAAGAAAGAGGGTCACCTTGTCGAATTCCTCGCGTTGGGATTATTTCTCCGAATTCCTTACCATCATGACTGATTTTGTATCTAGCTGATGCTACACATTCCATGCACAAGTTAATCAGCTTCATATCAAAACCCAGCTTTCTGAGCATTGCCCTGAGGAAGCCCCATTCAACGCGATCATACGCTTTACTCATGTCTAGCTTAAGCGCCATCCAACCCATTTTTCCTTTTGATTTTCTCTTCATATAGTGCATAACTTCATAGCTTATCATCAAATTATCCGTAATCAGCCGGCCTGGCACGAAAGCACTTTGGGTTTCAGAGATGATTCCATTTAATACTTTTTTGAATCGGTTCGACAGAACTTTCGACGCTATTTTATAAATTACATTACATAATGAGATAGGTCGTAGCTCCGTCATATTCACTGGATTCGGCTTCTTCGGGATCAAGACTATAGTGGTGTCTGTGATGCTGTCCTCGAACTTTCCTTTCTGAAAGAATTGTTTCACGAACTGATATACGTCTTCCCCTACTATATGCCAGAACTTTTGGTAAAACCCAGGGCTCATACCATCGGGCCCTGGAGATTTGTCTGGGTGCATACTGAATAACGCTTGTTTCACTTCTTGTTTTTCAACATCAGTCACCAACATTTGATTCTGCTCATCGTTTATACGGCTTGAAATACAGATTATTACCTCTGTCCAGTCCGTATTGGATGCGGTGAAAAGCTCATTGAAGTAATTTTCCATCGTTTCCTCAAGGCCAGAACCCCAGCTAACCTCCTGCCCTTCATTATTCGACAACGACTGAATAAGATTCCTTTTTCGTCTAGATTTTGTCGAGGAGTGGAAGAATTTACTGTTGTTATCTCCTTCTCTCAACCACAATTGTTTCGAACGTTGTCTCCAAAACACTTCTTGCTGATTATACACTTCTGTTAACTGCTTAGCTGCTTCACCGTAATGTTGAACTGAGCTTGGATCTCTTCTCCCCTTCAGAGCTTTCATAATTTTCTTGTGCTGATTAATCCGAGTCTTGAAGCTCCCGGTTATCTCCTTACCCCACTCGGTTAAAATTTCTGCACATATACATAGCTTCTCCTGTAAGGTGTTTCCTGCATGTCTCGTCCATGTTTCCTTCACGACCTCCTGGCACATTGGTTCTCGTAACCACGCGTTTTCAAAGCGAAAACGTTTCACATGGTTTGTTTTGATTGCCACAACTGGTTCAAAAAAGATAGGCGCATGATCTGATGTAGACACTTCAAGATTGGTTAGCTTCATCTCCCCAAAATTCTGAATAAATTTACTTGATACCAATGCTCTGTCAAGTCTCACCTCAATCCAGTTGCTAGTACCGTGTCCACGCTCCCAAGTAAACTGATAGCCTTCTAAATTAACATCATGTAAATCGCACTCTTCCAGTACCGATTGAAATCCATTTAGAAGTCTCTGAGGATATGGGTTGCCACCTCTCTTGTCCGTTTGTTTCAAGACATTGTTCATGTCTCCGATGAGAACCCACGGTATGTCCTCCATTGTGTTTAAGTTGCGTATCAGATCCCAGGTTTCCTCCCTTCTAGCTCGATTTGGCTCTCCATATATTCCAGTCAAACGAAATTTGTGCCATCCTCTAATGTCCACTACAGCATCCACATGATTCTTGCTGTATGAGATCAACTGAACTTCGTCCTTATTTCTCCATAATAGGGCTACACCTCCACTGTGTCCCTGCGATCCAACTGTAACTGAACCTTCAAACCCTAACTTGCTTCTCACTTTTTCTACTCTATCTGACTTGCATAATATTTCGCTTAAGAAAATAAAACTGGGAGACTTTTGAAGACAAACCTCCGTTAGGAACTGAATAGCCCATGGGGTCCCAAGCCCATGGCAGTTCCAACTTAACGTGCTCATTTTGATAGGCGGACTCCGTTCACGAAGCCCGCCTCTGTTACGTTTTTTGGATCCACCTGCATGTTTGGGTTATTTGAGTCTTCTACTTCCTCAATTGGATTCACTTGGTCCTCCAACTCGTTACCCATCTCTACATTCTGATCCGGCCCACTTCCAGTTCTCCTCTTTTTACTCTCGACGGTTTTAATCTCCTCAATTATAGGACTTGATATACTCGTCTGTTGTTCCGTTTCTTTTTGTTTTGAATTTAAAATATTCCCGCCCCTATAATCTTGCGAGTAATTTACGTTTCTTTGACCTTTTCCTTGCCTATCCAATCCCTGAATTTGCGCACCTGACTCATCCCCGTCGTCCATCTTCTGTTCTCCCACGCCGGTGAAACTCCGGTCACTTTCACTTCCACCTTCCCTCAACCATTTAGCGCCTATCATTTTTGTCTGTCTTCTCAATGGAGCTCTCATCCAGACCCCATATGGCTTAACGATTTCAGCTTCCGGTTTCTCAAACAAAACATTGCAAAACTTCTCTGAATGTCCCAATAACCCGCAAATAAAACAAAATGTAGGGACGTTTTCATACTTGAACATGATCCACTCCCATCCGTCTCCTGCCTTCCTGATCTTCATCCTCCTTTTTAAGGGTTTTGATAAATCTATAGTTACCCGAACGCGCAAGTATTCTTTCCATACCCCTGTAAAGTTCCTTGGACATGATTCTATAAAACATCCAATGTAATTGCCCACCTCCTTCACAATTTTCTCGGTCATAAAGCCTGGCCTTAAATCGTGGATTTGTACCCATAAATCCAGAGAGTTTAGCCGCACACTTCTTGGAACGTCTCCATCCGTCATCCTTGAAATAACTAAGGCCTTCCGGTTAAAAGACCAAGGGCTCCCTTCCATAACTCTTTTGATGTCAATCTCGTGGTAAAACTGAAATAGATACAGATTTACATCTATCTCTCTGACATGCACTCCCAGTCCCGGTCTCCATAATGCTGCAAAAGATTGCTTCATTGCTGTAAAATCGACCACACCTTCGGTTATAAATCTACCCATCAAACAAAGCTTGGCGTCGAAGCCATGAAAAGTTTCTTGGTTGTCATTTCCTTCCGTGATTTCTAGCGCTAAACCTCCTTCTTCCTCCTCGTCCAAAGTAATATTATTCATCATTCTGGAGATTTCGTTTGTCGTATCCATCGGTACTGATCCTGAGAGGGTTTGATATAAAACTTTAATAGAAAGATTTTATGAAACTGATATGAATGGTCTGCTTACAAGAATGATGTACTAAACCATGTCAAAAGACAAGACGTACTAAACCATGTCAAAAGACAAGACGACGGAAGGTATTAGATTATCCTTTTTTCATAAATGTAATATATTTTAATTTAAAGGTAATTGTCCGTGATATTTTTGGAAAATTAGTAGATTTAGTTAGAATTGTTTTTGGTTTTAACTATAAAAGACAATTTACTATTTTTATATTATTTTATTATTTATTAAATAGAGTATTAAAATAGGTTTTAAAATAAATAAGTAAGGATTGCACCTCATATTTTTGGAAAATAGAGATTTTAGTGATACTAAATATAAAAGATAATATGTTTTAATTTAAAGGTAATTGTCGTGATATTTTTGAAAAATGTGTAGATTTTGTTATAATTTATTTTTAATTATAAAAGGAAATCAGCTACTTACTATTTTTATATTATTTTATTATTATTAAATATATTATTAAATAGGTTTAAAATAAATAAGTAAGGATTGCATCTCATATTTTTGGAAAACAGAGATTTTAGTGATAACAAAAATAAAATGTAATATGTTTTAATTTAAAAATAATTGTCGTGATATTTTTGGGGTAATATGTTTTAATTTAAAGATAATTGCGGTGATATTTTTGGAAAATGAGTAGATTTTGTTAGAAAAAAAATATTTTAATTATAAAAGGCAATCTTCTAGTTACTGTTTTTATATTTTTTTTATTATTTATTAAATAGAACAAATGACCGAAAACCAAAAACCGACCGAAAACTGAAAACCAAAACTTTTAATGTTTCGGCTTTAATAATATAGTATAGATTATAGATTAGTTACATATGGTAATTAAGACATCTTTTATTAATTTAAACTAATTATATATTGTACCGGGTTAGTGCAGGGGAATTGTTACAATTTACACTAGGACTAATCACATACATTCGTTAACTAAAAAAGTAAATGTTATAAACTTGATATAATAATACTACAAACCAAGATAAGTCAAGGCAATGATACACTAGTACTAATCACATACACTAAGAACACGTTTAGAACTTAATATAATAATACAACAAATCAAGAATCTTTTCTAGTGTAGGTTGATTGATCAACAAAGTTCCACCTCTATACCTAAACAAAACTTTGTCTTTGTAAAATCTTTCATTGCAAATTCATTTTTTAAATAATCAGCGGCCTTAGTAATATATTCAGAAGTAACTACAATATTCAAATCATCAGATATAAAATAATAATAACAAAACCAGTCCAAATATAACAAGCCCTCAGAGTCATTTTTTCTTGTATGGGGTTATACCATGTAGTTAAAATTTATAATTTATAGTCAAAAATTGGTAACACTCAATGCAATTAAGCCATTTAAATTGTTTAGTAGAAGATCAACTGCATCATGCCCTATGAAGGCTGAAAATAATGAAGTTACATTCCAGTTGAACATTGATCGAAGTAAAATTTCAAGAAAGTCCATAATATCTTTTAGAGAAAGTCCAGAATACCTTTTAGATCGAAGTCCAATTCGAGAAGTGAATAAGCTAAATCAAGAAGTTAAGACAATTTGAGAAGTCTTAATTAGTGAAGTCAAGTTAACTAATTCGAGAAGTCTCAAATATTACAAAATTCAAGAAGAACTAATTGGAGAAGACTCCATTAGAGAAGTCAGAGTAGCTTATTCTAAAAATGCCCATGATGTGAATAAGCTAAATCAAGAAGTTAAGACAATTTGAGAAGTCTTAATTAGTGAAGTCAAGTTAACTAATTCGAGAAGTCTCAAATATTACAAAATTCAAGAAGAACTAATTGGAGAAGACTCCATTAGAGAAGTCAGAGTAGCTTATTCTAAAAATGCCCATGATTAATGGATATAAATTTTAAGATCAGTATAAAACCTTTAAAAGTCTTTTTCGGGATAATGAATAGAGACTCTACCAGATGCTCCTCAATGTGTGAAACACTTTACCGGTATTCACAAAGAGTGAATGGATGGAGGAAGATGACTAGAGAGAATTAGGGTTGCCTGGTTGTTCTTATCTTTAAAAAAATAAAGTAGGAGGATAATAAGTTTATAATGATATATTTATAGGAAAACTTTTAGCTGAATTTTTCATATAAATAATGTTATTATCTACCCAAAAATTAATTAATCTCACTAATTTTTAACTAATAATTAAAATTCTTTTTATAAACTCTTTAAAAAATAATTTTCTCATTTAATTTCATTCTTTAAATTAATTTCTCAATTAATACGTTTAAGAACTCATTTTAAATGATTTATAATCATATAAATCATATTTAATCATTTACAGTTTTTTTAATAATTAATTAATTTACAAATAAGTAATGATTAGATATTACTAATTTATTTCTCCACCAATAAATTATTCACTTTTATGGTGTGATCCTATAGGTTCAATATTAAGCCGACCGTAAATTTATATATGACTTCTTTTGTTTCATTAATTACAATTATTAATTATATTTATTGTAAATCATGAGGATACTTCCCAACATATAGCGACTATTGAGATAGATAATACCAAATAATTTACTACCAAGAACTACAAAGAGTTCCTTCTACCTGCAATATCCCAATTAAATACAAGACATGTATTTGGTATCAAACCTATCTAATTTAATCATATTCTTCCCTATTGACTATACCTAATTCTGATTAATGCAAATTAGAAACTTTTTTCTAATTTTATTCACTCTAGCCATAGATTTCTCAACAAGCATAAAGAGAATAACATAGAACATTCTCTTGACTTGGTGGAAACGGCATATATTTTATTGATCATTCATTATATTTATGTACTGTCACCACACAAATGCCTATGAGATTACACATCAAGTAAACATAGTGTCTACCGATATTTGCGGATTAACTAACTACCAATTAGTTATCATATGACCCGAAACTGTTAAAGTTTATAGGTATCATCTTATATATCTCATTGGAAAAAGCATTACTCTAAGTCATCTCCTTCATTTTCACTTGTATATACACATCTACATATACAAGGTGTAATAGGCTTCTCTTTCCCTCGATCTGGTTTAAAAACTTCTTTCGGGTCATCGTTCCACTTTACTTTATGAGGAATAAATCTTGTTATTCTCGTACTTTGCCACAATCATTGCGGCTCTCCGTTTATACACAGTTGGTATGATACTTGTATATATATATATATAGTTGAGTTCTATGGAGATCACATTTCATTGGAGACTTTGGAGACTATATATGTTTTGCAAGCAAAAGCTTGGAAAATGTAATATTTTGTCAATTATGTTATATGAAAATCACTATTCCATTAATAATCTTCAAAATTATATATGTTTTAGAAGAAAACATTGTAAAACATCTTACAAAACATATTGTTCGGCAAAACATATTGAGTTTGCAGAACACACAAGTTTAGTTTGCAAAACATACATAATTTTCAAGATTTTGAATGAAATAATGATTTTAATATAACATTCTTTGCAAAATAATACGTTTTGCAATTTTTTGATTACAAAATATATTCTAATTTTCAATATTTTGATTACAATTTTTTGATTACAAAATATATTCTAATTATATATATATTTGTTTGTGTAGTATAGATTATTTCAATTTACGACTCAGCTCGTTGATCGGTGCGAATTATTACTCTTACTATTTTACATTTTTGTTTGATTATAATTCAGTTAGGCTTTTGTGTACTCATCATTTTAGGCTCAACTCTAATTTCACAAATTTAAGCTTCTGCTAGATTTAATTAAAACAAGTCGTTAGAAGCTATTAACTCGTCAAGACAAATGCGGATTTCATTATCACAAACTGGTCTTGATTTATAGGTCTAGTTGCAGATCTACCTGAATTTCTTATTTACGTAAACTCGTATTGTAACTATTTATGATCCAGCTCATTGGGCGGTGCGAATCAGTACTCTTATTATTTTACAGTTTTTATTGGTATTATTTCATTTAGGCTTTTGTCTAAACATCATTTAGGCTCAACTCTAGTTTGACAAATTTATGCTCATCTCGTTTAATTAGCGTAATTGGAAGTTATTTCCTCATTAGGAAGAATGCGAACTTGGTTGCCACAAACTGGTCCCGAGTTACACGTCTAGTCGCCGATTTGCCTGAATTGTTCTTATTTTACTCCGTATAATAGTGTGATATTTTAAATCGCTTGAGTTGAGTCATATAGGTGTGATTTAGGTGACTTGAAGCACTGTTAGGTACTTCATACTTGCAGTATAAGTTTGTTGATGCATCCAACAGCCATAATACTAAATAATTGGACTCAGAATGTGATCATTAATCACGTAGACAATTGTGTTATTTTATAATCTGTTATAAGGACCTTGTTTTAAATTCTTGATACACTTATTTGTAGTTGTTTAAACTTTGTTTTGCAGCTTACTATAATGACTCCACCTATCGAAACTCATTCTAAAGATACCATTTCCCACCGTTCCCCACATCCACCTCTAAATGAAAGGATTCTTTCCTCCATGACCAGGAGATCAGTTGTTGCACATTCTTTGCATGCTCATTGAGATCAGTATGTTCTTTTATTATTCTGTAAGGCCTTATTGAAGAATCTGAACTTTCAGATTCAATCATCATCTATTGGCTCAAGAAGAAAGACGATTGATACTTACAGATATTGTATGTATGATAGTTTGTTATGGTGAAAGATAAAATGTTCATTCCAAATGTAAAACTATACAAGTATTGTGTTTTATACAAGTCAATGCGTAACTAACTTTTGTAACTAACTTTTGTAACTAACTTTCCCGCCTAAGTCTTACCACTCAAACAAACTAAACTATCTACCAATATATGTACAATACTGAATACCCCTCCTTCAAGCTGGACGTCAAGGTGGTTCGAACTGAAGACCCAGCTTGAGACATAATTCCTTGTGATGAACAACAGTAAGAGGCTTTGTTAATAAATCAGCAAGTTGCAAGAAAGTACGAATGTGAAAGACTTGAAGAAAACCAGAAGTTATGTAATCTCGAATAAAATGACAATCAATCTTGAGGTGTTTAGTACGTTCCTGAAAGATTTGATGTTCTGCAATATGCTTTGCTGCAGTATTATCACAGTAAACATTAATCGGAGTAGGAACATGAATCTTTAAATCTTGGAGAAGACCTTCAAGCTAGATGATTTCACTAGTCGTATAACTCATACTTCTATATTCGGCCTCAGAAATACTTTTAGAAACAGTCTTTTGTTTCTTAGTTTTCCAAGAAACTAACGAAGAGCCTAAAAAAATAGCATAACCAGAAATAGACCGTGCAGAAAACGGATAAGTACCCCAATCAGCATCACAATAGGCTGATAAATTCAGAGAAATACCAGACTTGTAAAACAGACCAACATTGAGTGTACCTTTTAAGTACTTCAAAACATGAAAAGCTGCATCAATATGAGACTGAGCAGGAGTAGAAAGAAATTGAGATAATTGTTGTACGGAATAAGAAATATTAGGCCGTATAAGATTCAAGTATAAAAGTTTCCCAACAATTCTTCTGTAAACCTCAGGATCACCAAGTTTTGGTGTATCAGTAAGGCTCAGTTGTAAACCTTTAGTCATAGATGAAACAACAGGATTACAATTCTGCATATTTGTATCGTTTAGAAGATCTAAGATATACTTTCTTTGATTCAGCTTAATACCAGAAGCATCCCTTGTAACTTCAATTCCAAGGAAATATTTTAGATCTCCAAGATCTTTTATAGTAAACTCCTTGTGTAATTCAGACTTGATAAAAGAAATTTCAGAAAAATCATTGCTTGTAATCAATAGATCATCAACATAACAAACAACTACAGTGAAGGAAGAACCAGAAGTCTTGACAAAAAGAGAGTAATCTTGAGCTGATTGAACATATCCCATAGAGATAAAAAAATTTGATAATTCAACATTCCACTGTCTAGAAGCCTATCTTAATCCATAAATTGATCTTTTAAGTTTTCAAACAAGGCCTGGAGCAGCTTTAGTATAACTAGGTGGAGGAGTCATGTAAATGTCTTCATCAATAAAACCATGAAGAAATGCATTATTTATATCACATTGCTGCAGATGTCAGTCATATGCAGCAACCATTGCAATCAATACTCTAACAGTAGTGAACTTTGCTACAGGACTGAAAGTATGCTTAAAATCTTTACCCTTTATCTATTTATCACCTCTAGCCACCAACCTGGCTTTGCATCTCTCAACCGATCCATCAGGATTAAACTTAGTTTTAAAAACCCATTTTGACCCAATAACATGAGCATTAGGAGGAAGAGTTGTTAATTCCCAAGTATTATTTGCATCAAGAGCATCAAGCTCTTTTTGCATGGCAGAAACCCATCTTGGGTCATCTTTAGCTTGATTATAGGAACTTGGTTCAGTAGTATTAAGAACTGAATTAAGACTAATAAGATAGTCATTGTTTATATGAGAAAGAGTTGGTTCTGAAAAAACATTGAAAACCTGACAAGAAGTTGATGAAACAGTGGAGGATTTAGGAATAGAAGAGACCAAGAAATTATCAAATTTCTTTGGAATTTGAGATATTATAGAAGATCTTCTGACTGGAACTATGTCATGTTCAGTTATAGAAGCAGGATTTGTAGAACTAGAAGTAGAATCAGAATTAGAACGAATTATATTAGTAGAAATAGGAGAAGGGTCTGAAGAATTAGATGGTTGTATTGGAGAATCAAAAGTTGGAATAAGTGAATCATCTTCAGAGAGGATAGGATTGACAACTGGAATAGTAGAATTAGAAGGAGAAACAAATGATGACAATCTAAAAGGAAAACAATTTTCTTTAAAGATGACATCTCTACTTAAGAATGTTTGATGAGAATCAAGATCATACAATTTATATCCCTTTTGAGCATAAGGATAACCTAATAAAATGCACTTTCTAGCTCTTGGATTATCACTAGAAGAAATACTACGCCATAAGTGGGCTATTGAAACACTTTTTGAAAAAGCGTTACATGTAAACTGTTACAATGGCTAGAAAATTTAGACATATGTAACACTGCTCAATTATTGTTACATTAGTAATAAACCTAGTGTTACGTGGGAGTGATGGTGTTACATTAGTAAATGATATTGTTACAATACAAAAGTGTTACAATAGTTAATTATTTTATTTTTAATTTCTTTAAATGTCGTGAGTGGGCCCCAATAATTTGTCTAATTTTTAATTAAAGATTAATTAGAAATTACTTATTAATTAAAAAATATTATTAAAAAAGGTGGGGCCAAAGAAAAAAGTGGGCCCCACTAATTTTTCTCGTTTTTAATTAAAAATTAAAAATTAATTAATAATTAAATTTTATTTTAAAAAGTGGGGCCCACTTAAAAAAGTGGGCTCCAAAAGTGGGCCCCGCTAATTTTTCTAATTTTTATTTAAAAATTATTTAACAATTAATTAATTTTTAATTTTAATTAAAAATAATATTAAAAAAAGTGGGCCCTACAAGTGGGCCCCACAAGTGGGCCTCACTAATTTGTCTAATTTTTAATTAAAAATTAAATAAAAATTAATTTTTAATTAAAAAATATTATTAAAAAAGGCGGGCTACGCAGAAAAAAGTGGGTCCTACTAATTTTTCTAATTTTTTAATTAAAAATTAATTAATGATTAATTTTTAATTAAAAATAATTGGGCCCCACGAGTGGGCCCCGCTAATTTTTCTAATTTTTAATTAAAAATTAATTTTTAATTAAGATTAATAATAAAAAAAGTGGGCCCCACAAGTGGGACCCACTAAGTTTTCTAATTTTTAATTAAAAATAAATTAAAAATTAATTTTTAATTAAAAAATATTATTAAAAAAGGTGGGCCACGCAGAAAAAAGTGCGTCCCACTAATTTTTCTAATTTTTAATTAATAATTAATTAAAAGGCCCCGCTTATTTTTCTGATTTTCAATTAAAAATTAATTTTTAATTTAAAAATACTAAACCCTAAACCCGAACCCTAACCCCGAATTAATTTTTTAATTGATTTATTTGACGATCCAACCATACGGATGTTAATAAATACTCATTCTAGTCTTCGGAAAAAATAATCAAAAAATGAAAAGGTCGTTTTGTAGGACATTATAACAAAAATGTAGTACTAATCTTGATTCGGGTAACGGGCTCCGTTTCAGATTTACTGAATAATTTTTTAAAATGATTTATTTGACGATCCAACCGTACGGATGTTAATAAATACTCATTTTAGTCTTCGGAAAAAATAATCAAAAATTAAAAAGGCCGGGATGTCCGACTTTATAGCAAAAATGTAGTATTAGTACTGATTCCGGTAATAGAGTTCACTGAATAATTTTTTGAAATGATTTCCTTGACGATCCAACCGTACGGATGTTAAAATATACTCATTGTAGTGTTGGTAAAAAATAATCAAAAAATTTAAAGGTCCGATTTTACGATATTATAACAAAAATGTAGTATTAATATTGATTCGGGTAATGGAGCGCGTGCCGGATTCACTGAATAAACTTTTTAAATGATTTTTTTGACGATCCAACCGTATGGATGTCAATAAATACTCATTCTAGTCTTTGAAAAAATAATTAAAAAAAATAAAAAAGGTCTAATTGTACGAC
Source organism: Heracleum sosnowskyi (assembly GCA_030848705.1). Taxonomy (NCBI): domain Eukaryota; kingdom Viridiplantae; phylum Streptophyta; class Magnoliopsida; order Apiales; family Apiaceae; genus Heracleum; species Heracleum sosnowskyi. The sequence continues at coordinate 69,044,986 of CM061237.1, forward strand.
ATTATAAACAAAAATGTAGTATTAATACTGATTCGGGTAACGGAACACGTGCCAGATTCACTGAATAATTTTTTTAAATGTTTTCTTTTGACGATCTGGCCGTACGGATGTTACTAAATACTCATTCTAGTTTTGGGAAAAAATTATTAAAAAATGAAAAGGTCGGGTTGTATGAGATTATGACAAAAATGTAGTATTAATATTGATTCGGGTAACGTAGAGCACGTGCCGGATTCACTGATAAAAATATCATGATGAAAATGTTAAAATTTTCTTATAAAAATTAAGAATTGCAGAAAAAAGTGATTAATCAAATGAAAAAAATAAAATATATTTTTAAGATTAATAATTATATTTTTATAATTACAAGAATACTTAATAAATGTTAAATGTTTTTTGCGCGCGCACACACAATAAATTCGGCTAAGGGGCAAAAATGCCGCCCAATCCAAATCTTTTGGTACTTTCATTTTTCATTTCCCTCTCTCTCTTTTTCTCTGGCTCTCTCACTCTACTCTCTCTCGCTCAAATGCACACTTGAACAAAATACCGCCCTTTCGATTTAACAAAACACACTTAATCACCTCTCTCTAGATCTGCTCCCTTACTCTTAATCTCTCTGTCCCTGTCTCTTTTTTGTACACTACGAATTAGAGCTCTTCAATTTGGGCCTTTTTCGAATTAGGGTTTTTAGGTTTAGGTTCAAATCGGTCTCAATTTTTATGTTTAATAGAATCCTCATGTTTAATTGGTTTTAATTTGGATTCTCTCAATTTGTTTCAGGACTGTTTTGCGTAAAATTAGGGCTTCTTTGACTTGAATTCAGGGCTCGATTTGGGGTTTAAAGCAGGGCTTCAATTTGTAGGTATAATTCTTGTAAGTAATGTTCTTTGTTTTCTGTTTCCTTTTTTCTTATTCTCTTATAATTATAATAGCAGCATATTGTAGACGTGCGCTCATTTTATTCTTGTTGTATATATAACTTTTATGTATTGATGAATCATGGTTAAGTAACTAAATGGTTCTGTTTTTTACTTTTCGCGCCTGTCTTATCATATCTGTCATTCCTCGCCTTCTATTTGCTGATAAAAATGACGAAAATCATTGAAGTTTGGCCAATAAAATACCTTTCCCTGTTCAAGTTATTGCAATTTTTACTTTCAAGGACAGGCGATGTGTTGATGAAAATGAGGGGGCTAATTGAGATTATCAAAGAAATTGAGTGTGGTAATTCAGGCCCAGGTGAGGAGAAAATGAGTAGAAAGATCAGATGGGAATCGTATGTACGCTACTGATTAAGAAGAATATGATGATAATAATATAGATGTACAATTACAATCGGGCCTTCAAGAAATTCTCAAAGAACAATATGAGAAGAATAAGGTCTGTACTTTTGCATGAAAAGCTTGCATATTTATTCATCCCCATGTTACTTTTAAAAGGTTTTAACAGTAATACGATTGATTCTAACAATCTGATAGTTCCCTTGTTCGTGTGTTTTGAAAATTGGAAAGGATGATGACAGGTTGAAGATATGGAACGAATTGCTGCATGGAAGTTTGGGTATAAATTATATTGCAGGTACCATTTAATTAGAATGAATTTATTTACTTTGTTTAAAGAAGTCTTCAGTACTATTTTAATTCTTCAAATTTTTGTAGACAACGTACATTATTTTTTAGGTGAGAACTCTGGTGTGATCTTGTCGAGTGCAAAATGAAAATTTTGAAAATTGGCACAGTTACCCACACTATATACACCATCAACTGTATGCTGGTTTGAAGTGCTCTAGGTATTGTCTCGTGTACAAATAATTGGAAATTTTAGGCGCTAGTGACCTTTGAAAGTTGTCATTCTGGAATTTTTTTTATCTCAGTACAGAGTCTTTTGTGAACAGAAAATTGATGCCATAATGGATTGTCAACACTCTCGAAAGCCTGAAAATTTTCAACCTGTACAGTTAAAAACCATGTTTGCCAATGTTCGTACTCAGCTATTCACAAAAGTCATTTGTTGTTTATGTTTCTCTCTCTCGTGACAACAAAGCTAGAGGTTCCTATAAACTGTCCACAAATTTAGCAACTCATATTGCACATTTTCGACTCTATGAAAACATATCAAAGTTATTGAATTTTGACTTCTATGCCTTACTAGTTTTATTTATATGACAGCAAAGCTAAAGTTTGTCATGCCGAAACATATAATGGAGAAAAAAAGATTCTACAAAATATAACATATGAAATAAACAGTCCAAAAAAGCTTTCACTACTCGAAAATAGAATTTTTAAGCAAAAGGATGGAAAATCTTTACTGTTTTAGCGGCCTGTGCGCCCAGAAGCCAAAGGTGGGGATTCAGTGAGTCCAAATCTTTTACACATTTGTGTGTTTTTCTTTGTGCCGGACAAACACATGTAATTTGTCATTGTGACGCGTATCAGGGCACATATATTTAGGTTTCGGTTTGGCATGGCTGATTTGTACAGCATAATCATCTGCTACAATAAGTTGATAACTCTTCAACTAATAATGTAGAATAGACAACCATCTTAATTTCATAAATAAAGAAATATCTAGGAGTTTGGCTAAAGCTTAATGATATACTGATTGGTAAGTTCACCATGTTTGTGGGGAACAGTTTACTGGAGTTGGAAAATTACACTGTAATCAGTTGATCATGTTTTGAATGTATACAGTTTCGATTGCTATAACAGATTTATAACTTCCGTCTTTGTTTTTTGGTTCCTCATTACATTCCTTTGTTTTCTTCTTTTTCATTTTACAGTTTCTCGATGATGACAACTGTCACTTGGTTTATCCTCACGTTTCAGTTTATTTTTCTTTCTTTTGCTATACCAGGGCAGCTCAGGAGTACCAAAGATCAGAAAAAATTATAATCTAGCAACATGGATGTTGGAAGTTACTTCTATATCTGCGGAAGCTGAACTTGGTCTAGATTTTGCGCAGGTTTATGAGAGTTCTATCTTGCATGAGTGAGTTTTAATCCTACCAGTTTATTTAGATTAATTTATTATGGCTCATAAAATTTTACTACAAGCTTGCATGGTATGTTTCTCTATGAAGAGTGTGAAGTTCAAATAATAATAGAGGTGCATTATGTTATTGACGTATAGGCCTCAAGTAGTTATATTTTTTGTAGCTTGATGTTTTATTCTTTATTTTATTTTATTTCCTTGCCCTACTATTTTCATATGCTAAAGGTATATTACGGATTTGGTTTAGGAGATCGTATATAGCTTGCTAACTTGTAATGCCACTGATAAAGGCTTAATTCAACATGATTAGCAGCAACTGATGTTGATGTATTGCAGCCTTGCAGGTCAGTTTCAAGTGACAGATGAATTCCTGCCTAACAGAATCAAGTTTATAATATGTAAACATGGCATCAGCTAGACAGATAATGCATCAACAGTATGTGTTAAAAAGTCATCCAAAAGTCTTGAACTATTTTTGTTAGATAAATTTGCGTGTTTTTGTTATTTCTTTATTGGAATTCAGTTGCTAGATCATATTGCAATGTGTGCTTTGAAGATGTTTTTGACAATAAGGTCCTTCACTCTGCTGCTAAATTTTACTTTATGCTATTGCAGGATATCATAATAGGAACCTCAGAACAGTTTCCTACCAGATTACAATTGGTTCCGTTGCAGGACTTACTGGACACGATATTACTTTCCTATTTTTTCTTTGCACTTTGCAACTTTTGGTCATTCTATCCGATTAGAGGATGTGTTCATCTTTTAAGTAATTGTCGTACTTTATTATTTATCTGAAACTCTTTTTCTATCGTAATTCACTTGTCTAGCACTTGGTTAATTGAATGGTGGTGGACTGGTGGTAGTAGTTTGGAGTGGTTGTGGTTGAAGGAGAACTTGTAATGGTTACTTTTCGATTAAATGTTGGTGTGAATGTTGGTTTGAACTTGTAATGGTTACTTTTGGATTGAATGCTGGTTTGAAATTGTAATGGTTATTAACGGGAATACTGCATATTCATGGCATATATTTCAAAAAAATTATATTCTAGTGTTACATTTGCGTATTGTAGTGTTGTATATGTATATTTATAGGTGTTTACATCATTTAATTAATTTTACATTATTCTCTTCACTTAATGTTGCAATATACATGGTATAGTGTTGCAATAGGTAAAGTGGGACCCATAGGTGGGTCCCACAGTGGGCTCCATAGGTGGGTCTCACACCACAAATGTGGGTCCCACAGGTGGGTCACTTTTAAAAGGTTTGTGGGACCCACATCTATCCTCTGTATTGAATTCAAATGTAACACTAAAAACCCATTACATTTGACGATGACAGTGTTACATTATGTGTCTATTGTAATGTTTTACTTGTGTTACAGTAGATGGACAAAAGCGTTATAATATATAGGTATTGTAACGCCTGTATATGTAACGCCCCCTCTGTGCTACAATAGATCTATTGTAACGGATTTAGGGTCTCTTGTAACACTAGGTGGTAGTTACAATAGCCCACTTATGACGTAGTGAAAGAAAATATGGATCATTGTAATTGATTGCACTATTTTGAAGATTAGATGCTTGCATATCCGCCATTGCTAATTGCCAGAAATATGATCTCAATCAAGAATTCCAGAAAATTGGGGTTTCAAGAATCAAAATTTGGGGATTTTAAGTGAAAGACAAAAAATAACAATCAAGATCTAAAGAAGAGATTACAATCAGTCAAAAAAACAAGAGAGAAGAAGATTGCCGTCGTGATTACAATCGCTACCGAAACAAGATATTGCTATAGAAATTGATACTTACAGATATTGTATGTATGATAGTTTGTTATGGTGAAAGATAAAATGTTCATTCCAAATGTAAAACCGTACAAGTATTGTATTTTATACAAGTCAATGTGTAACTAACTTTTGTAACTAACTATCCGGCCTAAGTCTTACCACTCAAACAAACTAAACTATCTACCAATATATGTACAATACTGAATACTTATCCTAGTTCATGATTTCTGTTATAGTAATTTATACATATGCTAATATGGATTATAGTTTATGACTTGTTTCAGGACCTGACGCCCCTGTAATTTTCAACGCTGTATGTAATCACTAATCAGACAAGAAAAATGAGAACAAGGAAGTTGCAGTTGATGATTTTCTTCCTGCCACAAAAGCCTATGAAGCTGTACAACACTCAATGTAAGCAATGAAATCTTATCCCTTTATTTGCCGTTTCTAGTTTGATTTCAGTAACGGGGGTAGCATTTTGCCCAGTCTCTTTTTGCAGACACTTGTATTTAATACTACTAGCTTTATACCCGCAAGGACGTTTAATAAATTATTTTATTTAAGTATTTTTTATAATTTCATTTATTTATTAATATCTTTGTGTATTTTCATAAAAATATAAATTTAATTTTTATATTACAAATTTTTAATAATAAATTAAGTTAATAATATGTTTTTTCATATGTATATATTATTTCGGTTTATGTTGTACTTCTTGAAATGATAAAAAATTACTGAATTTTTTAAATATATAGAATCACTAAAAGAATGATTATTTATATGTTTATTTATTGTTTTTATAAATTTAATTTTAATAAATTTTAGTGTAATTATTTAAAATATTAAATTTATATTACTTCTATTATTCTTTACTTTTAAATAAATATTACTTTTTCTCTAATTATTAATAACTCTAATTGTGTGATTGTTTGATAGGATATTTTTTAGCTATATAGGAACCGCTGACCATACCATAACCATATTTTACTTAATTCTACGTTGTCAGAAAAAATTTGCAGCTCTTTATTTTTCATGTATCTTATATCTAGTAGAACCCATCATTCTCATGGATTATGGGTTTTTCTTTCACCAATTTCTATTCTTGTGAAGAATGATTCTGATCTGATTGCATTATGTTTTTATGTTCTTTGTAGGTGTTGGAACATATAAATCACGGTGCTGCGTTTTATGATATAAATTAAAGAGTTCGAAAAAAAGATTAACCTTAATCGTTACGGCACAAGTGATTCAATTCTACACCTTCTACTGAATTCCTTGATTCCCTTTGAGCGAAGTGTGGCCTTCGATCTCCCAAAATTTCCTCTCCTCAAAGCCTCGAAATTCCAAACCCTAGATGTGTGCGGCTGCCCCTAGGTCTCAATTTCAATTTCTGTTGTGTATTTTTTTTTCAGCTTTAAGGAGAACGAGAATATATATAGGTTTCAGTAGGGATCATGGACAATTAGGTCGGACCTTCCAATGACATTCCTGGTCAGGCCCACTGTCATTAAATATTAATTCAATCCACTAAAGAATTAATATTTGCACTACCGTTCCTAATACCGTAATTCTTTTATTATTTAATTCGGCTCCTATATTATTTGCTTATTAAATTCCCCAAGTTTAAGATATCGGATGTCCATTAATTAAATTAATCACTGACAAATAATTTAATTAATATCTTATTTATCCTTGATCATCCACTCAACCTTATAATTATGTGAGAAATTAATCTGCCTGCAGGGCTTCACATAATTATCTTTATGAGCTTTCAAGATGACATCATCAACCTGAATATTATTAGGACATGGATTCCTTCTGTAATTAATATCTCACTCTGCATGCAATGTCATTGCTCAATACATAATATTGTAATTAATAATTAATTACATCTTATATGAATCAAAGCATGTGCATTGCATACAAGTGTCAATCACTACATCCGGATTAAGAACCTAAGCAATAATAATATCATAGAATATTAGTTCTTCTTAACTGTCAGAATAAAAGAACAATTCTAATATTTTGATCATGTTCAATATACACAAAGTATATTCAATAGTCAAGATAAACTATTCCCAAATAATACTTCAGTCATTCCAGTGGATTGTCTAATACAACTTAGACTGTGAACCTTTATTATATTATATATAGACACTAATAATTTAATCTTCTGTTATCCCATTTGATACTAGATTATCCACAATATATAATAAACAGAAAATGTAATAATATGCAATCAAGATTCTCAATAAAATGGTCAATGTTTATATACTTCAAACGAATAGTTCAGTATAAAACCCAACAATATCCCACTTATACTCAAGCTATTCTTTGAGTATATCAGTGTTTGTTACAGGCAATCCACTATCAGTTTAAATAACTACTATATGACCAGACATGTGACTCCTATCTGTCTGGAAATCTGAATCGGTATATCCCACAAGAAACAAGTCTGAGGCCTTGTAAATTTACATATACTTCTTAGTCCTTCTTAAGTATTGTTTTTACTGCACTCCAATGTTCCTGACCTGGATTAGACTGATATCTACTGCCCATGCCCACGGCAAAACAAATATCAGGCCTCGTACATAACATAAAATACATTAAGCTTCCACATGCTGAAGCATAAGGAACTGCTTTCATGTTCTCTATCTCTTTAGGTGTCGTAGGACACTGCTCCTTCGATAGAGAAACTCCATGTCTGAAAGGTAAATTACGCTTCTTAGAGTCCTGCATGTTAAAACGAGCTAATACCACATCAATGTAAGGTTCTTGAGATAAAGCCAACATCCTTTTCTTGCGATCTCTTATTACTTTGATCCCAATGATGTATGCCACTTTACCCAAGTCCTTCATTTCAAATTGTTTGAAAAACCATGCCTTAATTGATGACAACATCTCTACATTGTTTCCAATGAGTAAAATGTCATCTACATATAGCATTAGAAAAACCACTGCATTTCCCTCACTCTTCCTATACACACACGCTTCGCTTGGACTCAGATCATATCCATATGACTGGACTTCCTGATCAAAATGAATGTTGCAATACCTGGAAGCTTGTTTCAGTCCATAAATAGACTTCTTAAGCTTACACACTAGATGCTCTTGGCCTTCCTTAATGAATCCCTCTGGTTGCTGTATATAGATGGCTTCCTCAAGACTTCCATTAAGGAAAGCGGTCTTGACATCCATTTGCCAAATTTCATAATCGAGATGAGCTCCTATAGACAAAAGAATCCGGATTGACTTAAGAATAACTACCGGCGAAAAGGTTTCCTCATAATCGATCCCTTCTTTATGAGTATACCCTTTCGGAACAAGTCTTGCCTGCCAGGCTTTCACCTTTTTATCAGATCCTCTTTTTCTCTTGTATATCCACTTACATCCAATGGATTGTACACCTTTGGGTGGTTCCACGAACTCCCAGACTTGATTGGAATGCATAGATTCCATCTCAGATTGCATAGCCTTATGCCATAGTTCTGCATATTTATCTTGTAGTACTTCTTCGTATGTCCTGGGATCCTCGTCATGTTCACCAGAGACTAAGTCCGAAGACTCTCCCAAAAACATGAATCTCTCAGGTTGTTGAAGAACTCTCCCATTACGACGAAGCACTGGTGCAGTATTAGTGATAGGTTGTGCATTTACTTGTGGTTGTCTACTTGTACTATCGGCACATTAGGATTATCTGTTCCTCCCACTAATTCCTCTAAAACAACATTACTCATGGGTTTGTGGTTCATTATATAGTCTTCCTCTAAGAATCTAGCATTGGTGCTAACAATGACATCCTGATCCTTAGGACTATAAAACAAATAGCCTTTCGTTCCCATGGGATATCCCACAAACAGTCTCACTTCTGTACGAGAATCTAACTTAGTCGCGTTCTTGTTTAGCACATGTGCTGGACAACCCCAAATCCGAATGTGTCTTAGACTTGGCTTGTCACCAGTCCATAATTCTATCGGAGTCTTAGGAACCGACTTAGAAGGTCCTAGGTTCAGAAGGTAAGCCGCTGTTTCTAAACCATGTCCCCAAAATGACTTGGGTATATCTGAATAACTCATCATCGATCTAACACTCTCCAACAGAGTCCGGTTTCTTCTCTCTACTACACCGTTCTCCTGAGGTCTGCCAGGTGCAGACAATTGGGATGTGATCCCATGTTCTGATAAATATTCCCTAAATTCTCCAAGCAGGTATTCACCACCACGATCTGATCGTAGTGACTTGATACTTTTACCAAGTCATTTCTCCGTTTTAGCTTTGTACTCTTTGAATTTATCAAAGCACTCAGACTAACGGCGCAACAAGTAAATGTACCCATATCTGGAATAATCGTTAATGAAAGTGACGAAATACTCATAACCACCTCTTGCTTGGATATTTATAGGTCCGTATAAATCAGTATGAACCAACTCTAACACATCTTTAGCTCTATTCCCCTTTGCCTTAAAAGGCATGTTAGTCATTTTACCTTCCAAGCAGGATTCACATACTGGAAATGACTCCACTGCCAATGAGCTTAAAGGCCCGTCTACTACCAGTCTTTGAATCCTCCTCAAGTTAATATGACCTAATCTTAAGTGTCAAAGAAGTGTTTGGTTCAAACTAGAAGGTTCCTGTAACACCCCCAGATCCGGGGTCAGGAATCTGGGTTGTCACGCTCCATCAATGATACAATACCTGCATTACTTACAACATTCTCATAATACAACTCCAAAGACCCCAATCACTTACGCACACACACACAAGTTATAGCCTTGGAAATGAGCAACAATAATCAACATTTGTTATTACAACCCAAATGTACTATCCAGCTGAAGTTACAATAATAGACCTCACAATTCTATACAAGGTTTAGTAATACAAACCCATTCAAAATAATTCTCACTAATTCAAGCTGCAACTATTCTGCTCACACCGACAGTATCCATCCTGCATCAACTAACTCCAGGGTGGTCTCTCCATTCCCTTGCTCTCGTAACACGAGGTGGATTCAGCAATGTTTTCCTCATGATGAAAGATTTAATAAAGCAAGAATGAGCTAATAGTGCTCAGCAAGAAATCTATCCCAGTTTAAATCTTTAAACCTTTTTGGAAGATAATCCATATGGGATCAAAGCTTTTATCACTACTAGGGTCTAACCCCAAAATAGTATACCGTTTAAAATACCGTATGACTTATAATCATACTCATATACTCTTCGTAAATCCTTTGGAAATCCTTGGTATCAGTATGGTAAACCAAGACTCAAGATGTATCTTTTTAAAATAGAGGTTAACATTAGAATCAAGGCTTAAAGCCTATTTATTGATTCAAAATACCATACAGTTCAATATCTTTATAACCACATGCTACGCATTAAACGGATAAAATACTAGCATAACATAAAAGATGAAGTTACGAGGAAAATTAATATAATGATTCCGTAACCCAAAATCCACTTATGCATATATAATCTGAGTAAGATTTTATCAGAGTCATAACTCATAAAATAAAAGATGAAGTTGCAAGGATTTATTGTAACTTCATTTTTGAACACTTTTCAATCCCCTGCCAACATGATCGGTAAACCTGTACCAAGAATGTCATCCTTAGTCCCTTTCAATACATGTTGCAGAAAACCCCCTGCCAACATGATCGGCAAACCTGTACCAAGGATGTCATTCTTAGTCCCTTTCAATACATGTTGCAGAATTATCCAAAATGGATGATGAACCAATACCGGAGTTGCTACCGCGCCCGTCGTACCAACCTTACTATGATCAGTAGCAGGTCGTACAACAAAAATATGTTCTCTACATGTAGATGGAAGAATCACGACAGTCTGACATTGCCTACTGCCTTCCCGGATCTCCCGGCCCATTTGGGGCAATAAATTGGATGGGTCGGCGCAACTGGACCACTTACACCACTCCTAGTTCGGATGAAATCCATGACTCTGAAACGTAAAGATCGTCCTCCTTTCCCCAAGTGTAATACTTGTTGATACGACTCCACTAAGTAGTTATATCTAGGTTGGAAAGGAAGATTCTCCAATATTTCCCAAGCGATGCTTGTTAATGGATATCGACTTGTTCCATCAATTTACCCCTCGATTGTTGAGGTGGTAACACAACATTTGACTTGCAGCAATTAAATTGCTCCGAGAAAATATCTGTCCCCTGACAGTTTTTGAGTTGAGAGTTTAAAATGAGTAGCAGTCACTTAAATCAGGTTTCCCATATTTTTGATAGTTGAGCGAGCATTTAAATCTTCTTAAAAGACAGATTTAAATGGAAAAACAGTGTTTGGGAACCTCCTTTTGATTTAAAATAATTATTAATACAGCTTAGAATATCCTTCGTAATTATTGAAGGTCGAGGATAAACTTTAAATAACATTTCTCATTTTTAAAACTTGTTAAAAGTATTTAATAAATAATCGAATAATATTTATTAAATAAGTAAACCTTAAACGAATATTCGAAAATAATATTCATTAAGTAAATAATGATTAAATGAATATTCAAAAATAATATTCATTAAATAAATAAACCCCAAATGAATATTCAAAAATAATATTCATTAAATAAATAAACCTTAAATGAATATTCAAAAATAATATTCATTAAATAAATAAACCTTAAATGAATATTCAAAAATAATATTCATTAAATAAATAATCATCGAATAACAGTTACCCGATATCTCTATCGGAAATATAATCTTTAACATATACAGAAAATATAATTACTTCTGATCTAAAGAAAATCACACGCCCTTAGCCTAGGGCATTTATAAAAACCTGGCTTCTAACTAATATCCCATATTTAACTTAGAAGCCCATAATTAAATCATAAAGCAAGTATCACAATATACTTTCGAAAACAGTTATGCCTTCCATTAGCATATATAACTGAAATAGTATTCAAATAGTATTTCTCGACTAAGATAATACTCAAATAACACTCCTTGAAAGATATAGTAAGCAAATATCATTCCTCGAATGATATCGCACTCGAATAACAATTCTCAAAATACATAGTATTCTGCCGATGGAATCCCTCCGGGTTTCCACGGCTATCTACATATCTCAAAATACCGACTCCCGATTTAGAGTCGAAAACAATGAATATGCTCTTATATTTAGAGCTACCAGGTAAACCGGTTCATAACTACTTAACTCCGAAGATTTTATATAATCCAAAGGTCAAATATATTCCAACAAGAAATAAGATATATCGCAAAACTGTCCAAATTTATACATGGCAAAAGCAGTATTATATAGTCAATACTTCAAAGTATAGATTTAGAAACTTGCATCTATTGTTTGCATACGTCAGAATATGGTACTTTAAAATACAGCATGGAATGCGAAAACTTGCCTGGAAATCCCGAAGTGGCAATAAGTCTCAGGTTGGTCCAGTAATCTAGAATCAACACAAGGTTCAAGATTAATAACTTAAACGCTTTCACCATACTAAGTATATACTAACTCAAGTACAAGTCCATTTTCAAGTTAACTCCTTAAGATCCTCTACTCGAGCATGCTCGCTCACACATTTTTATAAAATTGAAATATAATCCTTTTAACACGAAATCTTTTCGAGGGTCTTCCTAAACGTACCTATCATGTTAACACAAAGTTTCACATTCCAATAAGTCACTTAAGGGGTTTGATCACTATCTCAAAGTTCATGCAATTAACTACTTAGTTACGCGAAACCGCTTTCACTAAAACGGACGTTTCTCCTAAACCGTAAATCGAAACGATACGATTCTTTCGCTAAAACAAACTAGGAAACAGGGCCTACATGATCATGGTCAGAAACCTTATGTTTATGCCCTTTAAAGTATTCGGGATTTCTGTCCAAACTTCCTAAGTAAAATTTGACATGGTAACGCGCTTAAACACGATTCCCGTGTTTAAAACACTCTAATCAATTCATCAATCCACAACCAACAATCACAACCCAAGGATCTCCTCCAAATCACTTTATTTCTGTCTAAATATACTCATAACACTAATCACTAGTTCAACCATCAATCAATCCATTAAACCTCATACATATCATGTAAATCATCTCTAGATCATACTATCACTAACAATCATCCATTTATACACTAATATCAAATCATAAGTAAAAGTGTGAGAGGGTTTATACCTTCCTTGGTACTTAATATAGACTATAGATGGCTAGTATACTCTTTCTTTCTCCTTGATTATCCTTTACAAGCCTTAAACTTCAAGATCAAAACAAGAAGCCACTTGAAGTTACTATTCATCCTCATCTTGTAAAATTCATAACAAATCGAAAAATAAGAGTTTGGTGCCAAAGGTTTTACCAGACCTTGTGCTCTTCATAAGATTTCTTTTGAGTTATAGATCATCAAATTTGAAGCTTCCTAGCTAGGGTTTTGAGCCCCATCTTTCCGCTGGACAGAAACTGGACAGATTGAGTTCTCCAACTCGGGGAAGAGATTTAGCTAGGCTACACTCCTTTGTTGACCATGAAATTTTGAAAGAATGTTACCCATGGAGTGGAGAAGCTTTGGTTAAAATTTGGTGATTTAAGGATGGATAGAAGTGGAGATATGAATTTTTCTTTGAGCTTGGTTTCTGCTGGGCAGATTGTTCAAGAAATGGGGTGGGGAGAGTTTCTTGCTTTTTGGCCTTGGTTGATTTTGATAAAGTGTGATATTTTGTATTAGTGTGGTGAGTCATAGCTTTCTTTGCCTCATCATCGGACACATGTCAAGCCATGGGGAGTTTGGAGATAAAGTAGCTTTACTGATTTGTTCCCTTTCACATGGATGATCCAATTGTTGCATTCCTTGGATTAATCTCGTTACATGTTACTTCCATGCCTATATTTAATCTGGTATGTGTCGCGTTGTTCCGTCACCGCTTAATCTCGTAGAATGTTCGCAGGGTTTCTTAAGTGTTCTATCGAAGTAGTTTATCGTAAACGTTCTTGACATCACTAATTCTTTTATTAAATCCATATCCATGGAATTGATAATTTAAATCCTCCAATATTTTCAAATAATGATTAATCCATCCGTTATTGGTGAAATTTCGGAGAAAACAGAAAATGCTATTCTTCTGATTCTGACGGCTTTTGTATTCCTTCATTTTCAAAGTAGATCACTAATACGACTTCGAAAGTTCATTATCCCGACTCATACATAGGGTGGTCTGAAAATCTTTTTCGGTTCAGAAATGTACTATTCATCAAATAATTTTTTTTTAACTAAGTCCAAAATTTGGGGTTATTACAGTTCCTTTCTTTTATTAGTGATAAAAGATGTGCTATTTAATACCCTATGTTGCAGTTGCAGTGCTGGTTGTCTAGGATTAATAATGTACAAATTGTCTTGCAATGTAACAGAACATATAACTTGTTTATTCATCATAATATAAACATTACGATCCAAACAAACATTATAACCATCCAAAGCAAGTTTAGAAACCGAAATCAAATTCCTTCTAAAAGAAGGTACATAAAGATAATTGTTCAAAACCAAAATCTTATTACAACCAAAAGATAAAGGAACGTCTCCCACTACAGCTACTACTACATTCGTAGCATCACCCATGAAGACATATATCTCGCCATCTCAAAGCATTCTGGATTGCTGGAACCCTACATAGAATTACAAACATGGTCAATGGCTCCTGTATCTACACACCAAGTGCTCGTAGATATAGCCGATATATATGTTTCCGTAACTAGAGAAAGAGACATACCAGTTTTGTTCTTCTTAGAAAGAAGACAATCCTGTTTCCAGTGACCCGACTGCTTGCACCTGAAGCACTTGCACTTAGGCTTCTTCACAACATTCTGAACTCCCAATGGTTTCACAACTTTCTGTTCCTGAGCCTTTTTCTTCTTCTTCTTGCCTTTCGGTTTAGAAGAAGAACCTTTCTCGGCCACATTCACTTGAACATTCTGCTGAAACAATCCTTCAGCTGCCTGAAGCTCTGTCAGAAGTTCCGCAAGACTATACAACCTCTTGTTCATGTTGTAATTCAAGCGGAACTGCTCAAAACCTTTGGGCAAACTCATAAGGATGATATCGATTTGCGTTTCCGCATCAATCTCAGCACCAAGGACCTCCAGTTCATTTATATGGGACATCATTAAAAGAACATTGTCCCTTACAGGTGTTCCTTCAGCCATCTGAGTGTTCATTAGAGATTTCATTGCTACTTGCCTAGCAACCCTATTCTGATCTCCGAAAAGTGCCTTGAGATTAAAAAGCATATCCCCAGCAGTGGCCATGGCCTGATGCTGATGCTGCAAAACACCCGACATTGCTGCCAGAATGTAACATCGCGACATCTCATCTGCCTTAATCCACTTCTTATAATACTCCTTATCCTCATCCGGAGCATCGACATTAGCCTGATCCGGTTTGGGTTCAATAGTACAAAATTTGTACTCCTCAGCAGTCAACACTATGTCCAAATTACGTTTCCATTCAATATAGTTAGGTCCAATAAGTTTGTTATCCTTAAGTATGGTGAAAAGTGGATTAAAGCCCATTATATCCTGAGAATCATACCTATAACACGTAATTAGAATGTCGCACATAAAAACTTAATAATACCTATACACTCCTCTAACTATTAATTAAGATTAATGTACTAAAACTTAAACACCATAAGTATTTGGTACGCCGCGATGGGTGACATATATACCACCTATATTTGTTTAAATGTTACTTCGGTCCTATTACTAAATAGTATGCCACGTTAGGGTGGTCTCTTACTACCTTTCATAGTTAAGTGTATACCATTATTTAAATATTAAATTGATCCCTTAAATCAGACCTTTCCGTTTAATGTATCAATGGATAAATCCCAGATATTTTTGGAGAAGTCACATCGGTCTTGCTTAATACCCAACAACCTAGTCCGAAATATCCATTATCAACATCAATCAAGGAGTGTCCAATTAGTTTCTCGAATTCTATGAAACTTGGTATGTCACGTTGGGGTGATCTTACCTTTCAATATTCGTGATTAATTTAAGAAGTTTGTTCTAGTAATATCCTTAACACTACCAGACACCATAAATCATACGCCACGATGGGTGACATATATACAATTCATAATTGTCTTAGTGTTAAATTACATACAAACAATAATGGATGACCATGGGACTTAATATCAAATTAAACCCCTCTCCCACTTAGTATTTTACTTATGAGGATTTTAATCTAGATGCATCGTCCTATGTTATTTCTTCGAAGTCCACATGTATCACAAAGAACAATACAAACCACGTATAACATAGCAAGATACACATCATGATTAAGCATAATAAACATAACCCTATATCCATGTCGTTCTAGAATACTAAGGTTAGTTTCACATGACATGAAACACATATAAGGCACGTATAATAGCAATAATCAAAACAAGTGGATAATCAATATGTAAAACATATTAACAAACCATCCACTATTATGGCCACAACCAAAACACAGCAGTGCAGATCGAACATGAAATTTTGAAAATAATAAATCATTGTTTTCAGGTTGTAAACGATGTCAAACGCCTTATATCTGCGCGAGTGACAATGTCAGTTTTGTTCAGACGCCCGTTTCCCTTTCCAAAAAGGTATTTTCACACAAAATCAGCGAAACTCCTCAGAAACCAGTAGCAGCGGAAGCACTTCTTCTCTTGCAGCTCCGTTGATAAAACAATTACATACAAAAAAAACTAACCTATTCTATTACAATATATCATAATCTAACTCGAATACAAATCGAAATACTTGATTACAATCTTATAACATAAATCAAGAAAACATACACACGATCAACCCTCGTGATTAACAATCGCAAATACACTA
Organism: Heracleum sosnowskyi; assembly: GCA_030848705.1. NCBI lineage: Eukaryota > Viridiplantae > Streptophyta > Magnoliopsida > Apiales > Apiaceae > Heracleum > Heracleum sosnowskyi. The sequence continues at coordinate 69,061,631 of CM061237.1, forward strand.
ACCACGATAAACCACGTGGGATCCAATCGCATAAAAAGTAATCACAATAAACCACGTGGGATCCAATCACATAATTATAAAAATATGGCCATAATAGTGGGTAACAACCTGCATCACAAAATACATTAGAACAACCACTATATACATGCATATATAATTATGACATGGACATCATATCATAAAACACAGAACCCTAAAACCAGGCTCTTGATGCCAATTGTTGGAACATATAAATCACGGTGCTGCGTTTTATGATATAAATTAAAGAGTTCGAAAAGAAGATTAACCTTAATCGCTACGGTGCAAGCGATTCAATTCCACGTCTTCTACTGAATTCCTTGATTCCCTTTGAGCGAAGTGTGGCCTTCGATCTCCCAAAGTTTACTCTCTTCAAAGCCTCGAAATTCCAAAACCCTAGCTGTGTGCGGCTGCCCCTAGGTCTCAATTTCGATTTCTGTTGTGTATTTTTTTTCAGCTTTAAGGAGAACGAGAATATATATAGGCTTCAGTAGGGATCATGGACAATTAGGTCGGGCCTTCCAATGACATTCTGGGTCAAGCCCATTGTCATTAAATATTAATTCAATCCACTAAAGAATTAATATTTGCACGACTGTTCCTAATACTGCAATTCTTTTATTATTTAATTCGGCTCCTATATTATTT